>CM070743.1:20807103-22007103 GCA_036346245.1 Bonia amplexicaulis
TAGTGCCAAATAATCTGAATGGACAGCACAGATGATGTAGCTCAATTTGGTGAGCACTTCGAATCCACCCAAGTCAGTGTGAAACGTTCATCCGCTACGGTGTCCTCTGTGAGCTGTAAACTCCATGCATACGAAATCGTGGCATGAAGTAAAAGTGCGTACCAAACAACATGAATGGACATCCTATACGCCCAGCCCAGTTTGGTGGGCATTTCGAATCCGTCTGAGTCGGTGTGAAACATTGATCCGCTAGGTGTTCCATTGGGAGCTCTAAACTCCTTATGCATTTAAATCGACGCTCGAAATAAAACTGAGTGCCGAACAATCCGAATGGACTCACATACGCCCTACCGCAGTTTGGTGGGCGCTTTGAATACATCCAAGTCAGTGTGACACTTTCATCCACTACGGTTCCCACTGTGAGCAGTAAACTCCACGAGTACGAAATCGATGCACGAAATAAAACTCAGTGCCAAACAATATGATTGGATTGCACGAGTTCCCTAGCTCAGTTTGGTGAGCATTTCGAATCTATCCAGTCAGTGTGAAACCTTCATCCTGTACCGTTTCCTCTGTGAGCTCTAAACTCCGTGCGTACGAAGTCGCGTCCTAAAATAAAACTTAGTGCCAAATAATCTGAATGGACAGTGATGTGACCATGCCACAATCACATACAACCATAGCGCCCAATATCAAGATTAAACTAAAGGTGAATTCGTTTATTCAGCTTCAATATATTTTAAATGAGAATATGATGCTACCTAATGATGAAAATATATATTTTTACAGCACCACATCACTTTTGCACCAATTCAAGGAAGAGTTCAACTTGGACACGTTTTGGAATCCAATTCGCCTTCAGATCAATTTGGATTCAGCTTGACAGGCCCAACTTCAAATGTGCATAACTTTCATATACGAAGTCCGTTTGAGGTCCACGAGTACTTCATGGAAAGATTTCCTCATCCTCTTTCCAATGGATCTGGTCTCATCTCTAAATTCCTTCTGAGCACACCGGAATCGTCAAAAGAGTCCACGTTGGGCACGTACTGGAATCGGATTCGAACTGCTGCGATGTTGTCAAGTTCAAACGGACATAACTTTTTCATACGGACTCCGTTTGGGACGTTCTTGGACTTCATGGAAAGCTTATCAAGTCTACTTACTAAAGGATTTAACCCCACCTTCAAATTTTATCCGAGCCGGCCGCAATCGTCGAAAGAGTCCACGTTGGGCACGTACTGGAATCGGATTCGAACTGCTGCGATGTTGTCAAGTTCAAACGGACATAACTTTTTCATACGGACTCCGTTTGGGATGTTCTTGGACTTCATGGAAAGACTATCAAGTGTACTTTCTAAAGGATTTAACCCCACCTTCAAATTTTATCCGAGCCGGCTGCAAACGTCGAAAGAGTCCACGTTGGTTTTTGAGTCCGAGTCAAAAGGGTGCTGCGCCACCTCCACTTGGGTCTGTGGACCTTGTAATGCTATATAAGAGCCATCTTTTCCCTATGCTAGGACTTAGGTTTTGTTTAGATTAGTTTAGCCCCATGTGCAAACTCCACGTTGTCTCTTGTGTCGACTAGACCAACAGATTCGTGTTACGTAACCTCAACTATCTTGTGCGACTTTTATATCTAGCAATTTTCAGATTGCTCACTATCCTTGTTCTTGCTTGTTCTTTGATTGCATGCAGGAATAGACCTTCGTGGTCAGGTCAACGCGTTCTTGGCACGGTTGATAACAACTTGAATTGGTTCGCGATTGCTAAGGCGCAAGCGTCGTCATGCGGTTGTAGTCGGATCGCAAGGGTCACGCCCACCAAAATCGAGTTATCATCCTATCGGAAGATCGGGACCCCATGGTTCCATCAGTTGGTATCAGAGCTTCAGTTGACCGGTAGGAATTTCTTGTATCCCTAGTTAGTAGTTTGGTTTTTATTTCCCATAGTCCAGAAAAACTGTCCTACAAAAAGAGTTAATTTCCACTGTCCAAACCTCGTTGTGCCTTTCAATCTATTAGTTTTGGTTTGCTAAATTGAGTTTATGTTCGTTTTAGCTTTGTCTAGTTGCTGGTCATATCCTTGATTCCATAAATATCCAAATAAAAAAAATTCCCCACTCCAAACCCTAATTCCAATTCGGCTGAATTTTCCTTTCTCTGCAGCCGTCACCAAAAAAGTCATAACTTTTGATTCCCTGATCCTTTTTGAGTGAGACCACCTCCATTAGATTCATAACTTCATTATCTATATGCCTATAAAATTTTGCTTCAATCCAGTACGGTAGTAAAAAGATATCTGCGGTGCAAGTTGACCTAAAATTCCAGTTTGAATCTGCAATAGTCTGCAGTTGTGATTTTTGTGCGAATTTTTCAGTCGGTTTTTGGAACTTGGCCCCAAAACAAAAGTTGTGGAAAAAGCCGTCAGGAAACTGTGAAAAAAAGAATCATTGAAAAAGAGACAACTGACAGAAAGTTACGGCCAAAATACCGACGTGCTGTCCAGTGGACAAAAATTTTCAGTTTTCAGTTTTGGGTTAATCCTTGTGTTCTTCAATTCCAAATTGCATTCTATTGAATTATCTTGTGTCTATCACTCCTATACTTTGTTATACACTTATTTAGCCTTCATCCATCGTTGTTTGATCAGCAACATAGGCTAAGTGCTAGATACGAACTATAATTCAATTATATGCAATTTCTGAAATTAATTGATTGTTCTCCAATGCTACATATTGAGCCTTCCAAGCTATACCTTATCTTGACCGAAAGCAGACCACGTCGAACCGTCTTTTGCAATCGCTGAACTAATCACCAAAGTCAGATTTATCACGAACCACCACCGGTTGCACCACCCGCTTGCTTTGGTAAGAACTTGTAAGAATTTGGTAAGAGCTTGAGAGATGTGTGACTTGATTTGAGCCACCACATCCCGAAGAGTTGATAGGAACATATACCGTGATTTGTTTCCTTGCTTTCTACTAACAATGACAGCTCGAGAAAATGGGTAGATTATGATGTCATCATGGGCGATTTGAACTCGAAGGAAACAACTACCGGTATACATCTTGCCACTCACCGAGAGTACGTCTTGGACTACTTCTTGTGGGTTACTATGTTGGATAGTTACTTTGAAAGACAAGATCTTGATCCTTATGAGAAGATGAGCATGGCAAGGACGGCTGATTGGTGATGTGCAACATTGGTGGTCGAATCTCGAGTTCCACTACATATACACATGGGAGGAGATGAAGAAGAAATTGCAACGTCGTTTTGTACCTCCACCACCCACGGTCACAAGCGAGGTGCAACCTAAGGTAACTGAAAATGTTGATATTGTTTTGGCTCCTAATCCATCTGCAGATACCGCCGAGGTGCTTAAAGAGATGAAGGATGAACTGGTGCATCTCATGCCATTAGAGGAGAAGTTTGAGGTACCTACAGTATCTGATGAGGACGATAATGACAAAGGTACTGATTTGGTGCTACAACAAGACATAGAGCAACCTTGTGAGTATATACCTCATGTAGTTCAATCTTTTGATATTCCTTGTGTTAACTTGAATGAACCATGTGCTGATCTAAATTCTTATAATTTTGCACATATCGAATTAATTACACATAAGGAAGTATTTGATAGAATATCCTAGCGATGCATTGTGCTATATCATGCTTAATGAGGCCGTTAGTTTGGAATGTGCTATGAGGAAAGTTTCGACCTTTTATATCTAAATTTCTATCTAGCACGTACACCTATTGTTTTAAATTAATTGGGGATTATGGTGTAGACAATCAATTTCTTGTATATCGAATATGCATAACTTGTGATCACATGGATGAGCTGAAGCTTGTTGTTTTGAACAACAACTCTTATATCTTGAATCTTGTTCATTATGAAAGAAAAATAAAATCTAGTGATCATTCAATGCTTATGTATTCTTCTATTGAACCATCTAACATTGTGATCTGAATAATGAAATTGATGTATGGAAGAATTTGCAAATCTTTTCACCCTTGCTAGATAAATTTGTTATTGCTCAATTGAAATATGATTATATAGATGAACTTTGCTTGATTCCAAAAGTTGTAGCTTTGCCCATATGTGCCATTACTACAAGTTCACAACTTCGTAGATTTGAATTGCATAAATACTTGATTACATTTGCAAACCTAGTTTCAATAATTGCTGTGTGAGATTTTTTTTGATTTGCTCATTAACTTATATGATTACTCTTGGGTTAATAATACAATGAGCTGTTATGATCGCTGTTGTTTTATAACATTAATTGTGCAACAACGAAGAACTGTTAAAACGAATGACATATACATATACCATGCATACACCTTGGCTTTGCTACCCTATTTTCAGCTTATCAAAAGCCGAGGATGGCTTTGTTTGCAAGAAGGGGAGGATGATAAGAACATGTACCCTATGGAAACAACTATATTTGCTATACTTATTGTTCCAATAGCAAGAGCTCCTATGCATCACTTAAATTATCGGTGAGCTCGTTTCAAGGAGGTTTTACTTTGTGTTATAAAAAACTTATGATATTACATAATGAGAGCTTGCTGCATTTGTTATCATGTATCGAGATTTATGATCAAGATCATACAATACATGAGACTACACATATGTTAAAACCGAGGACGGTTTTCTGTCAAGAAGGGGAGGATGATGTGACCATGCCACAATCACATACAACCATAGCGCCCAATATCAAGATTAAACTAAAGGTGAATTCGTTTATTCAGCTTCAATATATTTTAAATGAGAATATGATGCTACCTAATGATGAAAATATATATTTTTACAGCACCACATCACTTTTGCACCAATTCAAGGAAGAGTTCAACTTGGACACGTTTTGGAATCCAATTCGGCCTTCAGATCAATTTGGATTCAGCTTGACAGGCCCAACTTCAAATGTGCATAACTTTCATATACGAAGTCCGTATGAGGTCCACGAGTACTTCATGGAAAGATTTCCTCATCCTCTTTCCAATGGATCTGGTTTCATCTCTAAATTCCTTCTGAGCACACCGGAATCGTCAAAAGAGTCCACGTTGGGCACGTACTGGAATCGGATTCGAACTGCTGCGATGTTGTCAAGTTCAAACGGACATAACTTTTTCATACGGACTCCGTTTGGGACGTTCTTGGACTTCATGGAAAGCTTATCAAGTCTACTTTCTAAAGGATTTAACCCCACCTTCAAATTTTATCCGAGCCGGCCGCAATCGTCGAAAGAGTCCACGTTGGGCACGTACTGGAATCGGATTCGAACTGCTGCGATGTTGTCAAGTTCAAACGGACATAACTTTTTCATACGGACTCCGTTTGGGACGTTCTTGGACTTCATGGAAAGCTTATCAAGTCTACTTTCTAAAGGATTTAACCCGACCATCAAATTTTATCCGAACCGGCCGCAATCGTCGAAAGAGTCTACGTTGGTTTTTGAGTCCGAGTCAAAAGGGTGCTGCGCCACCTCCACTTGGGTCTGTGGACCTTGTAATGCTATATAAGAGCCATCTTTTCCCTATGCTAGGACTTAGGTTTTGTTTAGATTAGTTTAGCCCCATGTGCAAACTCCATGTTGTCTCTTGTGTCGACTAGACCAACAGATTCGTGTTACAGAACCTCAACTATCTTGTGCGACTTTTATATCTAGCAATTTTCAGATTGCTCACTATCCTTGTTCTTGCTTGTTCTTTGATTGCATGCAGGAATAGACCTTCGTGGTCAGGTCAACCGCGTTCTTGGCACGGTTGATAACAACTTGGAATTGGTTCAGCGATTGCTAAGGCGCAAGCGTCGTCGTACGGTTGTAGTCGGATCGCAAGGGTCACGTCCACCAAAATCAAAGTTATCATCCTATCGGAAGATCGGGACCCCATGGTTCCATCAGACAGCACAGATGATGTAGCTCAATTTGGTGAGCACTTCGAATCCACCCAAGTCAGTGTGAAACGTTCATCCGCTACGGTGTCCTCGGTGAGCTGTAAACTCCATGCATACGAAATCGTGGCATGAAGTAAAAGTGCGTACCAAACAACATGAATGCACTTCCTATACGCCCAGCCCAGTTTGGTGGGCATTTCGAATCCGTCTGAGTCGGTGTGAAACATTGATCCGCTAGGTGTTCCATTGGGAGCTCTAAACTCCTTGCGCATTTAAATCGACGTCGAATAAAACCGAGTGCCGAACAATCCGAATGGACTCACATACGCCCTACCGCAGTTTGGTGGGCGCTTTGAATACATCCAAGTCAGTGTGACACTTTCATCCACTACGGTTCCCAATGAGCAGTAAACTCCACGAGTACGAAATCGATGCACGAAATAAAACTCAGTGCCAAACAATATGATTGGATTGCACGAGTTCCCTAGCTCAGTTTGGTGAGCATTTCGAATCTATCCAGTCAGTGTGAAACCTTCATCCTGCACGCTTCCTCTCGTGAGATCTAAACTCCGCATGCATTTAAGTCGCGTCCTAAAATAAAACTTAGTGCCAAATAATCTGAATGGACAGCATAGATGATGTGGCTCAATTTGGTGAGCACTTCGAATCCACCCAAGTCAATGTGAAACGTTCATCCGCTACGGTGTCCTCTGTGAGCTGTAAACTCCATGCATACGAAATCGAGACATGAAGTAAAAATACGTACCAAACAACACGAATGGGCTTCCTACACGCCCAGCCCAGTTTGGTGTGCATTTCGAATCCGTCTGAGTCCGTGTGAAAAATTGATCCGCTAGGTGTTCCATTGGGAGCTCTAAACTCCATGCGTACGAAATCGACGCTCGAAATAAAACTGAGTGCCGAACAATCCGATTGGACTCACATACGCCCTACCGCAGTTTGGTGGGCGCTTGGAATACATCCAAGTCAGTGTGACACTTTCATCCACTACGGTTCCCACTGTGAGCAGTAAACTCCACAAGTACAAAATCGATGCACGAAATAAAACTCAGTGCCAAACAATATGATTGGATTGCACGAGTTCCCTAGCTCAGTTTGGTGAGCATTTCGAATCTATCCAACAAGCTGAAACCTTCATCCTCTACCGTTTCCTCTGTGAGCTCCAAACTCCGTGCGTATGCATTTAAGTCGCGTCCTAAATTAAAACTGTGTGCCAAATAATCTAAATGGACCGCACAGATGATGTAGCTCAATTTGGTGAGCACTTCGAATCCATCCATGTCAGTGCGAAACATTCTTCCACTGCGGTGTCCTCTGTGAGCTGTAAACTCCATGCATACGAAATCGAGGCATGAAGTAAAAGTGCGTACCAAACAACACGAATGGACTTCCTATACGCCCAGCCCAGTTTGGTGTGCATTTCGAATCCGTCTGAGTCGGTGTGAAACATTGATCCGCTAGGTGTTCCAACTGAGTGCCAAATAATCTGAATGGACCGCACAGATGTTGTAGCTCAATTTGGTGAGCTCTTCGAATCCATCCAAGTCAGTGTGAAACGTTCATCCACTGCGGTGTCCTCCGTGAGTTGTAAACTCCATGCATAAGAAATCATGGCATGAAGTAAAAGTGCGTACGAAACAACACGAATGGACTTCCTATACGCCCAGCCCAGTTTGGTGCGCATTTCGAATCCGTCTGAGTCGGTGTGAAACATTGATCCGCTAGGTGTTCCTTTGGGAGCTCTAAACTCCTTATGCATTTAAATCGACGTCGAATAAAACTGAGTGCCGAACAATCCGAATGGACTCACATACGCCCTACCGTAGTTTGGTGGGCGCTTTGAATACATCCAAGTCAGTGTGACACTTTCATCCACTACGGTTCCCACTGTGAGCAGTAAACTCCACGAGTACGAAATCGATGCACGAAATAAAACTCAGTGCCAAACAATATGATTGGGTTGCACGAGTTCCCTAGCTCAGTTTGGTGAGCATTTCGAATCTATCCAGTCAGTGTGAAACCTTCATCCTGTACCGTTTCCTCTGTGAGCTCTAAACTCCGTGCGTACGAAGTCGCGTCCTAAAATAAAACTGAGTGCCAAATAATCTGAATGGACAGCACAGATGATGTAGCTCAATTTGGTGAGCACTTCGAATCCACCCAAGTCAGTGTGAAACGTTCATCCGCTACGGTGTCCTCTGTGAGCTGTAAACTCCATGCATACGAAATCGAGACATGAAGTAAAAATACGTACCAAACAACACGAATGGGCTTCCTACACGCCCAGCCCAGTTTGGTGTGCATTTCGAATCCGTCTGAGTCCGTGTGAAAAATTGATCCGCTAGGTGTTCCATTGGGAGCTCTAAACTCCATGCGTACGAAATCGACGCTCGAAATAAAACTGAGTGCCGAACAGGACTCACATACGCCCCACAGCAGTTTGGTGGGCGCTTGGAATACATCCAAGTCAGTGTGACACTTTCATCCACTACGGTTCCCACTGTGAGCAGTAAACTCCACGAGTACAAAATCGATGCACGAAATAAAACTCAGTGCCAAACAATATGATTGGATTGCACGAGTTCCCTAGCTCAGTTTGGTGAGCATTTCGAATCTATCCAGTCAGTGTGAAACCTTCATCCTCTACCGTTTCCTCTGTGAGCTCCAAACTCCGTGCGTACGAAGTCGCGTCCTAAATTAAAACTGTGTGCCAAATAATCTAAATGGACCGCACAGATGATGTAGCTCAATTTGGTGAGCACTTCGAATCCATCCATGTCAGTGCGAAACATTCTTCCACTGCGGTGTCCTCTGTGAGCTGTAAACTCCATGCATACGAAATCGAGGCATGAAGTAAAAGTGCGTACCAAACAACACGAATGGACTTCCTATACGCCCAGCCCAGTTTGGTGTGCATTTCGAATCCGTCTGAGTCGGTGTGAAACATTGATCCGCTAGGTGTTCCAACTGAGTGCCAAATAATCTGAATGGACCGCACAGATGTTGTAGCTCAATTTGGTGAGCTCTTCGAATCCATCCAAGTCAGTGTGAAACGTTCATCCACTGCGGTGTCCTCGGTGAGCTGTAAACTCCATGCATACGAAATCGTGGCATGAAGTAAAAGTGCGTACCAAACAACACGAATGGACTTCCTATACGCCCAGCCCAGTTTGGTGTGCATTTCGAATCCGTCTGAGTCGGTGTGAAACATTGATCCGCTAGGTGTTCCATTGGGAGCTCTAAACTCCTTGCGTACGAAATCGACGCTCGTAACAAAACTGAGTGCCGAACAATCCGAATGGACTCACATACGCCCTACCGCAGTTTGGTGGGCGCTTTGAATACATCCAAGTCAGTGTGACACTTTCATCCACTACGGTTCCCACTGTGAGCAGTAAACTCCACGAGTACGAAATCGATGCACGAAATAAAACTCAGTGCCAAACAATATGATTGGATTGCACGAGTTCCCTAGCTCAGTTTGGTGAGCATTTCGAATCTATCCAGTCAGTGTGAAACCTTCATCCTGTACCGTTTCCTCTGTGAGCTCTAAACTCCGTGCGTACGAAGTCGCGTCCTAAAATAAAACTGAGTGCCAAATAATCTGAATGGACAGCACAGATGATGTGGCTCAATTTGGTGAGCACTTCGAATCCACCCAAGTCAGTGTGAAACGTTCATCCGCTACGGTGTCCTCTGTGAGCTGTAAACTCCATGCATACGAAATCGAGACATGAAGTAAAAATACGTACCAAACAACACGAATGGGCTTCCTACACGCCCAGCCCAGTTTGGTGTGCATTTCGAATCCGTCTGAGTCCGTGTGAAAAATTGATCCGCTAGGTGTTCCATTGGGAGCTCTAAACTCCATGCGTACGAAATCGACGCTCGAAATAAAACTGAGTGCCGAACAATCCGATTGGACTCACATACGCCCTACCGCAGTTTGGTGGGCGCTTGGAATACATCCAAGTCAGTGTGACACTTTCATCCACTACGGTTCCCACTGTGAGCAGTAAACTCCACGAGTACAAAATCGATGCACGAAATAAAACTCAGTGCCAAACAATATGATTGGATTGCACGAGTTCCCTAGCTCAGTTTGGTGAGCATTTCGAATCTATCCAGTCAGTGTGAAACCTTCATCCTCTACCGTTTCCTCCGTGAGCTCTAAACTCCGTGCGTACGAAGTCGCGTCCTAAATGAAAACTGTGTGCCAAATAATCTAAATGGACCGCACAGATGATGTAGCTCAATTTGGTGAGCAATTCGTATCCTTCCATGTCAGTGCGAAACATTCTTCCACTGCGGTGTCCTCTGTGAGCTGTAAACTCCATGCATACGAAATCGAGGCATGAAGTAAAAGTGCGTACCAAACAACACGAATGGACTTCCTATACGCCCAGCCCAGTTTGGTGTGCATTTCGAATCCGTCTGAGTCGGTGTGAAACATTGATCCGCTAGGTGTTCCAACTGAGTGCCAAATAATCTGAATGGACCGCACAGATGTTGTAGCTCAATTTGGTGAGCTCTTCGAATCCATCCAAGTCAGTGTGAAACGTTCATCCACTGCGGTGTCCTCTGTGAGCTGTAAACTCCATGCATACGAAATCGTGGCATGAAGTAAAAGTGCGTACCGAACAACACGAATGGACTTCCTATACGCCCAGACCAGTTTGGTGCGCATTTCGAATCCGTCTGAGTCGGTGTGAAACATTGATCCGCTAGGTGTTCCTTTGGGAGTCTAAACTCCATGCATTTAAATCGAAATCGACGCACGTAATAAAACTGAGTGCCGAACAATCCGAATGGACTCACATACGCCCTACCGCAGTTTGGTGGGCGCTTTGAATACATCCAAGTCAGTGTGACACTTTCATCCACTACGGTTCCCACTGTGAGCAGTAAACTCCACGAGTACGAAATCGATGCACGAAATAATCTGAATGGACCGCACAGATGATGTAGCTCAATTTGGTGAGCACTTCGAATCCATCCAAGTCGGTGTGAAACGTTCATCCACTGCGGTGTCCTCTGTGAGTTGTAAACTCCATGCATACGAAATCGTGGCATGAAGTAAAAGTGCGTACCAATCAACACGAATGGACTTCCTATACGCCCAGCCCAGCTTGGTGTGCATTTCAGATCCGTCTGAGTCGGTGTGAAACATTGATCCGCTAGGTGTTCCATTGGGAGCTCTAAACTCCTTGCGTACGAAATCGACGCTCGTAATAAAACTGAGTGCCGAACAATCCGAATGGACTCACATATGCCCTACCGCAGTTTGGAGGGTGCTTTGAATACATCCAAGTCAGTGCGACACTTTCATCCACTACGGTTCCCACTGTGAGCAGTAAACTCCACGAGTACGAAATCGATGCACGAAATAAAACTCAGCGCGAAACAATGTGATTGGATTGCACGAGTTCCCTAGCTCAGTTTGGTGAGCATTTCGAATCTATCCAGTCGGTGTGAAACCTTCATCCTGTACCGTTTCCTTTGTGAGCTCTAAACTCCGTATGCATTTAAGTCGCGCCCTAAAATAAAACCGAAAGTGCCAAATAATCTGAATGGACTGCACAGATGATGTAGCTCAATTTGGTGAGCACTTCGAATCCATCCAAGTCAGTGTGAAACGTTCATCCGCTACGGTGTCCTCTGTGAGCTGTAAACTCCATGCATACGAAATCGAGGTATGAAGTAAAAATACGTACCAAGCAACACGAATGGGCTTCCTACACCCCCAACCCACTTTGGTGTGCATTTCTAATCCGTCTGAGTCCGTGTGAAAAATTGATCCGCTAGGTGTTCCGTTGGGAGCTCTAAACTCCATGCGTACGAAATCGATGCTCGAAATAAAACTGAGTGCCGAACAATCCGAATGGACACACATACGCCCTTCCGCAGTTTGGTGGGCGTTGGAATACATCCAAGTCAGTGTGACACTTTCATCCACTACGATTCCCACTGTGAGCAATAAACTCCACGAGTACAAAATCGATGCACGAATTAAAACTCAGTGCCAAACAATTTGATTGGATTGCACGAGTTCCCTAGCTCAGTTTGGTGAGCATTTCGAATCTATCCAAGTCAGTGTGAAACCTTCATCCTCTACCGTTTCCTCTGTGAGCTCTAAACTCCGTGCGTACGAAGTCACGTCCTAAAATAAAACTGAGTGCCAAATAATCTGAATGGACCGCACAGATGTTGTAGCTCAATTTGGTGAGCACTTCGAATCCATCCAAGTCGGTGTGAAACGTTCATCCACCGCGAATGTCCCTCGTGAGTTGTAAACTCCATGCATACGAAATCGTGGCATGAAGTAAAAGTGCGTACCAAACAACACGAATGGACTTCCTATACGCCCAGCCCAGTTTGGTGTGCATTTCGAATCCGTCTGAGTCAGTGTGAAACATTGATCCGCTAGGTGTTCCATTGGGAGCTCTAAACTCCATGCGTACGAAATCGACGCACGAAATAAAACTGAGTGTCGAACAATCCGAATTGACTCACATACGCCCTACCGCAGTCTGGTACGCGCTCTGAATACATCCAAGTCAGTGTGACACTTTCATCCACTACGGTTCCCACTTTGAGCAGTAGACTCCGCGAGTACGAAATCGATGCACGAAATAAAGCTCAATGCCAAACAATCTGATTGGATTGCAGGAATTCCCTAGCTCAGTTTGGTGAGCATTTCGAATCTATCCAGTCAGTGTGAAACCTTCAGCCTCTACCGTTTCCTCCGTGAGCTCTAAACTCCATGCGTACGAAGTCGCGTCCTAAAATAGAACTGGGTGCCAAATAATCTGAATGGACCGCACAGATGATGTAGCTCAATTTGGTGAGCACTTCGAATCCATCCAAGTCAGTGTGAAGCGTTCATTCGCTACGGTGTCCTCTGTGAGTCAAACCCATGCATACGAAATCGAGGCATGAAGTAAAAATACGTACCAAACAACACGAATGGACTTCCTACACGCCCAACCCAGTTTGGTGTGCATTTCGAATCCCTCTGAGTCAGTGTGAAACATTGATCCGCTAGGTGTTCCATTGGGAGCTCTAAACTCCATGCGTACGAAATCGACGCACGAAATAAAACTGAGTGCCGAACAATCCGAATTGACTCACATACGCCCTACCGCGATGCTGAATGGCGCTACCGAATACATCCAAGTCAGTGTGACACTTTCATCCACTACGGTTCCCACTTTGAGCAGTAGACTCCGCGAGTACGAAATCGATGCACGAAATAAAACTCAGGGCCAAACAATATGATTGGATTGCACGAGTTCCCTAGCTCAGTTTGGTGAGCATTTCGAATATATCCAAGTCATTGTGAAACCTTCATCCTCTACTGTTTCCTCTGTGAGCTCTAAACTCCGTGTGTACGAAGTCGCGTCCTAAAATAAAACTAAGTGCCAAATAATCTGAATGGACCGCACAGATGTTGTAGCTCAATTTGGTGAGCACTTCGAATCCAGCCAAGTCAATGTGAAACGTTCATCCACTGCGGTGTCCTCTGTGAGCTGTAAACTCCATGCATACGAAATCGTGGCATGAAGTAAAAGTGCGTACCAAACAACACGAATGGACTTCCTATACGCCCAGCCCAGTTTGGTGTGCATTTCGAATCCGTCTGAGTCGGTGTGAAACATTGATCCGCTAGGTGTTCCATTGGGAGCTCTAAACTCCATGCGTACGAAATCGACGCACGAAATAAAACTGAGTGCCGAACAATACGAATGGACTCACATACGCCCTACCGCACTATTGTGGGCGCTTTGAATTCATCCAAGTCAGTGTGACACTTTCATCCATTACGGTTCCCGCTTTGAGCAGTAAACTCCACGAGTACGAAATCGATGCACGAAAAAAAACTCAGTGCCAAACAATCTGATTGGATTGCAGGAATTCCCTAGCTCAGTTTGGTGAGCATTTCTAATCTATCCAGTCAGTGTGAAACCTTCAGCCTCTACCGTTTCCTCCGTGAGCTCTAAACTCCGTGCGTACGAAGTCGCGTCCTAAAATAGAACTGAGTGCCAAATAATCTGAATGGACCGCACAGATGATGTAGCTCAATTTGGTGAGCACTTCGAATCCATCCAAGTCAGTGTGAAGCGATCATCCGCTACGGTGTCCTCTGTGAGCTGTAAACTCCATGCATACGAAATCGAGGCATGAAGTAAAAATACGTACCAAACAACACGAATGGACTTCCTACACGCCCAACCCAGTTTGGTGTGGATTTCGAATCCATCTGAGTCAGTGTGAAACATTGATCCGCTAGGTGTTCCATTGGGAGCTCTAAACTCCATGCGTACGAAATCGACGCACGAAATAAAACTGAGTGCGGAACAATCCGAATGGACTCACATACGCCCTACCGCAGTCTGGTACGCGCTCTGAATACATCCAAGTCAGTGTGACACTTTCAACCACTAAGGTTCCCACTTTGAGCAGTAGACTCCGCGAGTACGAAATCAATGCACGAAATAAAACTCAGGGCCAAACAATATGATTGGATTGCACGAGTTCCCTAGCTCAGTTTGGTGAGCATTTCGAATATATCCAAGTCATTGTGAAACCTTCATCCTCTACTGTTTCCTCTGTGAGCTCTAAACTCGTGCGTACGAAGTCGCGTCCTAAAATAAAACTAAGTGCCAAATAATCTGAATGGACCGCACAGATGTTGTAGCTCAATTTGGTGAGCACTTCGAATCCATCCAAGTTAGTGTGAAGCGTTCATCCACTGCGGAGTCCTCTGTGAGCTGTAAACTCCATGCATACGAAATCGAGGCATGAAGTAAAAATACGTACCAAACAACACGAATGGACTTCCTATACGCCCAGCCCAGTTTGGTGTGCATTTCGAATCCGTCTGAGTCGGTGTGAAACATTGATCCGCTAGGTGTTCCATTGGGAGCTCTAAACTCCATGCGTACAAAATCGACGCACGAAATAAAACTCAGTGCTGAACAATACGAATGGACTCACATACGCCCTACCGCACTATTGTGGACGCTCTGAATACATCCAAGTCAGTGTGACACTTTCATCCACTACGGTTGCCACTTTGAGCAGTAAACTCCGCGAGTACGAAATCGATGCACGAAATAAAACTCAGGGCCAAACAATATGATTGGATTGCACGAGTTCCCTAGCTCAGTTTTGTGAGCATTTCGAATCTATCCAAGTCAGTGTGAAACCTTCATCCTCTACTATTTCCTCTGTGAGCTCTAAACTCCATGCGTGCGAAGTCGCGTCCTAAAATAAAACTGAGTGCCAAATAATCTGAATGGACGCAGAGATGATGTAGCTCAATTTGGTGAGCACTTTGAATCGATCCAAGTCAGTGTGAAACGTTCATCCACTCCGGTGTCCTCTGTGAGCTGTAAACTCCATGTATCCGATATCGAGGCATGAAGTAAAAATGCGTACCAAACAACACGTATGGACTTCCTATACGCCCAGCCCAGTTTGGTGTGCATTTGGAATCCGTCTGAGTCGGTGTGAAACGTTGATCCGCTAGGTGTTCCATTGGGGGCTCTAAACTCCATGCGTACGAAATCGATGCACGAAATAAAACTGAGTGCCGAACAATCCGAATGGACTCACATTGACCCAAATGGATTCAAAATGCTCACAGAATAGAGCTGGGCATATTGGAAGTCCATTCGTGTTGTTTGGCACGCAGTTTTATTTCAAGCGTCGATTTCGTATGCATTGAGTTTATAGCTCACAGAGGAAACTGCAGTGAATGAATGTTTCACACTGACTTGCTTGGATTCAAAATGCTCTCCAAACTGAGTTAGGGCATTGTGCAATCCATTCAGATTGTTTGGCATTCAGTTTTATTTCGTGCATCGATTTCGTACAGATGATGTTTAGAGCTCCCATGGAACCCGTAGTGGATCAAAGTTTCACACCAACTCAGACAGATTCGAAATTGACACCAAACTGAGCTAGACCTATATGAACTCCATATGTATTGTTTGTCACTCAGTTTTATTTCATTCGTCAATTTCATACATATGGAGTTTACCGCTCTAGTGGAACCCGTAGTGGATAAAAGTTTCACACTGACTCGGGCGGATTCGAAATGCACGCCAAGCAGAGCTAGGGCGTGTACGGAGTCCATTCAGGCTATTTTGGCTCTCTGTTTTATTCGTATCTCGATTTCGTACGCTTGGAGTTTCTAGTCCCCGCTGGAACCCGTTGAGTAGGAAAGTTTCACAGTGACTCGCACGAAATAAAATGCAAGCCGATGTAAGCTATGGCGTATTGAAAATATATTCGCATTGTTTGGCACTACTGTCTAATCCAAAAATTTTGAAGTCAAGTTGTGAAAACATGGTTTAATGTTCTCCCTTCCCTTCTTGTATTTTATGACATCAGGAAAAGATTCAATAAATTCAACCCACTTTGCATGTCTGCGGTTCAGTTTACCTTGGCTTCGAATATGCTTTAAAAATTCATGATCAGAATGTATAACAAATTCTTTGTGCCATAGAAAATGTTGCCAAGTTTCTAAAGTTCAAAAGAGTGCATATAACACCTTATCATAAGTAGAATAGTTCAAACTAGGTCCACTCAATTTGTCACTGAAGTATGCTATAGGTTTTCCTTCTTGTAACAACACACCACCTGAACCAATTCCGCTAACATCACATTCTAGTTCAAAAGTCTTATTGAAATCAGCGAGTTGGAGTAGTGGTGCATATGTTAACTTATCTTTCAACGTGGTGAAGGTGTTCTCCTCTGCGGCGTTCCAAACAAATGACACGCCCTTCTTGGTAAGGTCATTCAATGGTGCAACGATGGTGCTGAAATCCTCACGAAACGGCGGTAGAATCCAGTAAGTCCTGAAAAGATCTACACCCGTGTGACTGTGTTAGGAGTCGGCCAACTCTGTATTGCTTCAACCTTCGCTTGATCAACTTCAATTCCCTGTGGTGTAACAACATCGCCAAAAAACGCGACTCAGTCGGTCCAAAAGGTGAACTTCTCAAGGTTACCAAATAGGCGTGCACCACGTAAAGCATTAAAAACAACACGTGAATGGTCAAGATGGTCCTCTAATAATTTGCTATATATCAAT
Organism: Bonia amplexicaulis; assembly: GCA_036346245.1. NCBI lineage: Eukaryota > Viridiplantae > Streptophyta > Magnoliopsida > Poales > Poaceae > Bonia > Bonia amplexicaulis. Next base: position 20,824,130 of record CM070743.1, read on the forward strand.
ATATCATCAAAATAAACCACCACAAATCTACCAATAAAAGCACGCAAAACTTCGTTCATTACTCTAATGAAGGTGCTAGATGCATTAGTTAAACCAAAAGGTATTACCAACCACTCATATAACTCGAATTTAGTTTTAAATGATGTTTTCCATTCATCGCCTAATTTCATGCCGATTTGATGATATCCACTACGCAAATCAACCTTGGAGAAGACAACAGAGCCACTCAATTCATCAAGCATATCATCTAACCTAGGAATAGGATGATGATACCTAATGATGATATTATTGATTGCTCTATAATCCACACACATGCGCCATGATCTGTCTTTCTTTGGCACTAAAATGACTGGAACAGTAGAAGGACTAAGAGATTCACGCAGATACCCTTTATCAACCAACTCTTGAACTTGGCACTGAATTTCTTTAGTTTCTTCTGGATTGGTCCTGTATGGTGCGCGGTTGGGCAATGATGCACCGGGAATTAAATCAATTTGATGCTCAATCCCTCGAAGCGGTGGCAACCCCGACAGTATGTCCTCCGAAAAGACATCTTTGTACTTCTACAAAATGTTAGTGACAGCAGGTGGCAAAGAAAAAGGTATATCCTCAAATCAACACAAAGCTTCTTTGCAAAGTAATGCATAGCAAACAGAATTACTAGCATCCAGTTCAGTCATATCAGATTTGGTAGCAAGAAAACAAGCATCTTTATATTTAATTTCTTTATTCTTGACATAGCAGATTTAGGTTCTTTCTTTTTATGTTGCTCGAGCTCTTTTGCTACAATCTGATTTTCGCTCTCAGCATTCTCCAAATTTTTCTCTCTACTAGCTCTAGTAAGGTCATCTTTAACAATTTGTTCAGGAGTTATAGGATGTAGCACAATTTTCTTTCTCTTGAACATGAGAGAGTATTGATTATTCATACCATAATGCACATAATCAGTATCGTATTGCCAAGGTCTTCCTAATAACAATGAACAAACTTGCATAGGAACAACGTCGTAATAAACATAATCATGGTATGAACCCATAGAAAAGCTTACTCTAACCATCCGTGTTACCTTCAACTTACCACTATTGTTGAACCATTGAATATGGTATAGGTGGGGATAGGGGTTGGTCGGTAAAGCAAGCTTCTCCACCATATCCATACTCGCCAAATTGTTGCAACTCCCACCATCAATAATTATGTGAATCGAGCGTTCCTTGACAACGCCCTTGATTTGGAACAAATTATGGCGCTGATTTTGCTCGGTACGAGAAACTTGAGCACTTAGTACATGTTGCACTATAATGTTAAAATACTTGTCGGCATCTTCGGCTCCAACATGTTCCTCCACATGATCAGATTCATCATCATGTCCTGTAGGGTCATTTGCAAGCATAGCATATGTTTCATCATCAAAATCACTAACAGAGGAATACACACCATCTTCGCATATAATCAGTACACGCTTGTTTAGACAGTCCTGCATCATGTGTGATGAGGACATCTCTATTACACATTCATTGTCCACTCTAAGTGTGCATGGCAAAGCTATTGATAAGGCTCCAGAAGGTCCTATGACAAGAGCAAGATCTAAGCTATTTCAACAACAGGTGCTTTTGTTTCTTAGAGATTCTTCTATTACGTTAGATGAGAATAACATACTACATAATGCAAATATGTTATGTCTTCTCAGATTTAAAGCAATAGAAGGTCAAGTAAAGAAGGACCAACCTGCCACAAGTCATGAGAAGGAGAGTCCATGCGGGCAAGGAGCTATGATATATGTGTCCAAGAATTTCTCAACCAAGCAGCCCTCAAATCAATGGAAGGCCACGTGATCACAGATCTCATGGCGTGCACAAGATGTGGCCTTCGTGCCCAAAGGGTGACCGAGTCCATCTCAATCTCGGTCTTGTAATAGGATAGGGGCTTTGCCCGAAATTAAAGGAAATGAATTGCTAAATTTTAGGAATTGGATTATGAAGCCTTGACCGAATAAGAGATTGATTCGGCCAAGACTTTCCTTGCGTGAGTTCGGGGAAACACTATAAAACCCCCTTGTATCTCCTTTGTTTGGGTAAACGATAGATCTTCGCTTGGTAGTCGGCGAAATCAACACGAGTGTGTTTTGGCGGATTAAAGAGTGTTTGTCCCTTGCACTGGCATTGGAGGATCATTACGATTTATCAAGACTTCCGTAAGTATCCATCCTACGTCGAGAAGATCGGGCGACCCCGTATCAATGTGTCCATAGCCTTTGCAACGATGGAATTGAACGTCCTTAGTTCGTCCTGTCGATGCAACTGAAGATGAGGTTTTTGCAAAAGCTTGTGGTGTCGAATTTGAAGTAGTAGGATGCTGCGGCTTGTGGTTGGAGGATAACGGTGATGGTGCCGTACTGGATGGGGCAGTAGGGGTGCGTGGTGGCCATGAGTTTGTTCGACCTGCAAAAGAATTAGATTGTGTCCTCGTCTGTCGTCCCTGCAATTCACGTTCAACTTTTCAAGCAAGATAAAACAATCTAGTAACAGAGTCGTAATATTTGTAATCAATGATGTCTTGAATTTCACGATTCAACCCTCCCAAAAACCTAACCATTCATGCCTCCTCATTTTCAACTAACCCACGGTGCAGCATATCAATTTGTAATTTCTAATAGTAGTCTTCCACAGACTTTGCACCTTGTTGTAAGCATTGCAGTTTATTTAACAAATCACGAGCATAATATGAGGGAACAAATCGATGGCGCATAAGCAATTTTAAAGCCTCCAAGTGTTAGGTATGTTATTGGAGCGTTGACGGCAATGTTCTTTCTACCAAATAGAAGCAAAGTCGGTAAATTCACTAGTAGCAGCCCTAACTTGTTTAATCTCAGGAAAGTCATGGTAAACAACTTTTTGATCAACAGCTAGTTCTCAATTAAGATATCCATCAGGATCATATTTACCATTAAAAGAGGACATAGTGAATTTAACCTTAGCAAAAGAATCATCATGGTCACGTACCTCACATCGTGGGGGTTCTCGTCGCATACCTTGTCGGTTAAAACACAATTGTCGATGAGCTCGATCGTTGTTGTGGGCAATCTCCTCAAGGCGCATCACAATGCCTGCTAGAGAAGCGTTAGTGACGCCTTGCACTCTCTCCATCGCGGCGAGCATGGCGTTTCTCTCAATCTGGGCACCCTCAAGTTGAGCAAGTCGCTCATTCATGACCCTGACATCCTCCTCAAGACCCTTTGTACGAAGGTTCATGAGGCACCGAAAATGTTGTATGATTGTCTTCGTACGGGGAGTGTGAGATGTATCCCCATCCAAAAGCTCTGCAGAACCTGCCATTGTTAGTAAACACAAGAATATGTCCCTAACAAGTATTAGGATATGGTGGTTCAAAAGTTGCTCACTCTCAAGCCTTCTATCGAATTCTTACCAACTCTTCCGAGGCATACATGGGTGATCAGCACCTAGCGTGTGCCAACATACCCTCGAAAATTGGAAAGAAACTAGAGAACGTCGCACACGGAGTTCGGAAGCTCGAAAAAGGATGCCGTCTTCATAGGGAACCTTAGAATCACTTGCAGAAGGGCTCCATTAATTTTGAGCAAATTCTGAGAAACTTGAATTTTTTCGGACTTGCGGCGTTTTGAGAAACGACGTTTTTTGGGGTCGAAGTTTCCGCGCATGTGCCCGGGTGCGTACGCGTATATAAAATCTCCGGATTACCTTCTATTTTTTCACTGTATCTTCTTGTTTCCTTTCCAATGGGTCAAGAAACGCCGCCATCGGAGGTCGTATGCAAAAGTTGTCTTCTTTCCTTTTTTTCTCTTTTTTTGCGAACATGACGCTTTCCTGGTTGAGTTCGAAACCTCCTTGGGCAGAAATCGTGTCCTGCTCCGAGACTAACTAGGGCAAACCCTTCCTAGATGACGTGTCTGATTCCAAGCTGAAGTCGGTGTCCTCCTCCTTTTCTGGTTTTTTTGTACTGTAGGTAAGGAAAAGTAATCGAATCTATGGTAAACTGGAAATTCTCACCGAGCAACCTTGGGCTGTGTACCACTTGATGGAGACGAGGTGCCCGATCTTTCGATGAAATTGATAACTATCGATTTTGGTGGAGGTGACTCTCATAATCCGACTACAACCGTACGACGATGCTTGCGCCTTAGCAATCATTAAACCAACTCCAAGATGTTATTGACCTAACTAGAAGCGCGCGATCAACCTGAACACGAAGTTCAATCCCTGCGAGCAATCAAAGAACTAACAAAAATAAGACGTAGGCAATCTGATATTGCGAAGAAGATTGAAGTGTAGATGGTATTGAAAACAAAGTTGGAATCACAAAAACTGTCTTGATAGGTGGTTGTCCGACACAACTGAAGGACAGAAGTTTGCACAAGGGCTAAACCTAAATTCAACGAAATCCAAGTCCTAGCATATGGAGGCGGCGGCTCCTATATAGGGAGACGACCAGGGGTGGTGGCCACGGAAGTGGGTGCACGCCCCTAGGGTTACAAGCCCATGGGCCCAAGTGGAGGTGGCGCAGCACCCTTTTGACTCGGACTCAGAAATCAAAGTAGACTATTTTGATGATTGTGGCTGGCTCGGATGGAATTCGAAGATGAGGTTGGATCCATTGGAAAGTATACTATTTTCATGTAGTCCAAGAATGTCCCAAACGGAGTCCGTATGAGGAAGTTATCTCCGTTTAAACTTGATACCATCGCGGCAGTCCGAATCCGATTCCAGAACGAGCCCAACTCGAATTCTTGCTTGATTTGGTCCCAAAGTGACGTGGTGACCTCCATTATTCCTTCCATGCATGTCCATGACTCCACATACCTTTCCTTCATTCTTTCCCATGTTCCTAAGCACAATTAAATCATTTGCATTAGGTAGCGGTCTATTCTCAGTAATATATAAACTTAGGAACGAATTCACCTGGTAATTAAGTTGGCGAGCACGAGCTCGAGTAAGTGGTCCTTGTAACACTTGCTGTGGATGAGTTGTGTGTGTAGGCACGGTTGTATCCACGGAAGAGATGTCCTCATCAAACTATTACCACATAATTCTCATTTGTAGAAACTTGAATTTAATGCCTAACTACTATTGGACAGTTACTTTCAATATTTATCTTGTGTTACTGTGGGTTGTTTCTTCTTTTGTTTGATGAATTTGTGTCTTAGGATGCTTGGTCGTGTGTGAGATACTGTTTCTGTGTTGAATGCGCTGTTGCTTCATGTATTTTCTTGTCTTGTGAATTCCAAAGCCTATTTTCTACTAAACTAGTTCTTAAACATTGTCTGTAGGGAAATTTTAGTGGTACATTTGTTTCTGTTGCCTCATCTTTTTTTTGAACATTTGTTATATCTTTAAACAAAAATGCGAAACCACATGTATGTGGGTACATATGCTATCTTAGCCCTCCAATGCAAGTGTAGGATCGTTGATAGCAATCAGAGGAGGGGTGAATGATTGCAACGCACAGCGGAAACTTTTTTCTCAAATTTTTGCCTTCTAATTTTTAAACTGCAAAAATCAGAAATAACAAAAACATTTTTTTCTGATTTTAGTGTAGCAGTACTGTAGCGCTTTACGGTAGCGCCGAGAAACAGATTCGATCGACCAACGAAATCGAGCAATCGATTTTTAATTCAATCTAATTCATAAATGTAAGCACAAAAAATATATAGCTAGAGATCAATGCATGGAGAATTCATAAGAATTGAAAAACCAAAAAAAAGGATAATATATGCGAATGAAAAATTCACAAGCTTTTATTCAAAAATACGAACACTGTTCATCCATCAGCTCCATGTTCTTTTCCCAAAACACCACGCCGTCGCCTTTTTCTCGTCCGTCAGAATCACTGCCCCAAAAAACGCGTATTCTTTTCGCTGGTGCTGCTCTGTCCCTCCAAAACAGCAGCCGCCGATGCTCCCTTTTTTTTCACAACGTTCGGCCACAGCTGCAATCCCTTTTAAGTCCACGGCCGCAGGTCCTACTCCGAAACGTTATCGTAACCTATACGAATACTGCCGCCGCACATGACTCAAATTAATCTTAAAACGACTCGCCCAATTACATCTAGGCCTATTATCTCAATCAGCCTTTTAGCCCACTATTATTCAAAGGATCCGAAACCCTTTCTTAACACGGGGTTTTCAACTTTTGACTTTCCTAACGTGACACGTGTCGAAGCCTCCAGGATCACACCTCTCGTAGCTTCTCCACACATCATCCACCACATGTCGTAGCCTCCGGACCGCACCTCCGTAGCTCCAACACGTATCATCCATCTCTGATCTCCATGCGCTCCAAACATAAGCCCGACCATCTCGTATGACATCCTTGACCGTCTGGACCTCAGATCTCCCCATCTAGTCCCGGTCCTCCTCGTCACCGACCATGATCGCCTCCATGCTCATCCTGCACATGCAAAGACTAAAGAACATTCTTCTGGCACAAGTTCATCCCAACTTGACCAACATCAGTCCATACACACACACCCGCCAACACACCTCGCATAACTTCGATAAACAATATTATCAAATATTCATCATCATAAATTAACTGTTGTCAATTATTCATCACCAAAATAACCTAAACCTAACCACATGGTCTAACAATCTCCCCCTTGATGAATACATTGACAACATCACAAGATTGCAAGATGAATTAGCTTCAAACAGATATAAGTGAAGAACTGAAGCCGAAAAAGCATTTCAAACCACATGTCTCAAATCTCTCCCCCTCAACACAAGAGGTGAAGTATTAACAAATTTATCCAATATCTCACAAAGCACACCAAATCTCTCCCCCTTTGAAAATGTAATCATCAAAAAAATTCAAAGAAGAAATAATTCTAAGAAGGAGCAATGAGAGTGAAAATCAAGAAGCTTTGTAAATTGTACAAGTCATTGTGCACTAATATTTTTGAGTAACCAAGCCATATTTTTTAGTCGAGCTCTCTAGATCATATAAAATCATATATCATATAGCAATATCAAAACAAAGTTTTCAATATGATTAAACAATTTATATCAATGACAGGCATCTCAACAATGATCAAACCCATTATAGAGAGCACAATGAGATATCACAACAAAAAGTCAAAGCCTAAAAATAAAGCAAGTCTTTAATCTAGGCGAGCTAGCAGTCTCAAATAACAATCTATTGCTCCACATTCAATTCTTACGCATGTGACATGCTTGTAGCATACTTCTTGTCATGATAGCTTACTTCTTGTAAATGGTGGCATGCTTGAAGCATACTTCTTTTCATCTTGTGCACTTTTTGTGCCCTTTTTTGTACCATGGCATGCTTGAAGCATACATCTTTTCAATTTCCTCTATTGCTCATTTTTTTATAACATGCCAAATTGAGTGATCATAAAAAGATTATAATATGAAACATACGAGCCTCATAGCCAACATTTAAAATAAGACTTACATTCAAGCTAATCCTTTTTTATGAACATCATAAAGTACTATCTGTAATTAATCTAGTCAAAGTGTTCCGCCATGTCATATTTTAGTTCAAGTATAGCAAATTAATTTTAACTAGTCATGATCAAAGCTACACATCATATGAGTAAATATGATAAAGAGAGCTCTACAACTCAAATAATTTCAATAGTTTGGACTTGTTGATTTATTTGACAGGTATAATAAACAAAGCTCCTGAAATTTTTAAACAACAAGCTCCCCCTCAGAATAATCGCATAAGATGTAATACACCCAACACACTACGCACATGAGCAAAGCGAGAAGTATCAAGTGACTTAGTGAGATTATCAGCCATCTGAAAATCAGACTCAACAAAGTGTAAGACTACATCACCTTTTCCACATGGTCTCTCAAAAAGTGGAATATCTTGTAAGCTATCAAAGAGAGTGAAGAACCATCAAGTGTTCCAATCAAGCAATGATGTAAAGACCGAACTCAATGTAGCTCATGTTCTCCATCCCGTCAATTGTTCTTACATCACGAAACATCGGTCTCACAAGATCTTGGGGTTAGTGAAATAAGATCTAGGAATCCAGTACTGAGACACATGACGAACAGGAGCAACAAAGCTAGAACCAAAATCACGTGCATGTGGGTGATCAGAATGCCGAAAAGGACGTGAATCATTTGAATTAAATCCAAAACCAACATGTGAACCAGATTTAAAGTTATCATAAAAGTTCTCTAAAAACATAGCTTTCGCATTTGATCTAGAAACAAAAGACAATGCACGTTTTTGTCTTAAAGCATTCAACCTTTCCTTCCTTTCTTTCTTAGCACGTCTAAAGCAAAATTCATTCAAGTGTCCATCTCTTCCACAGTAGCTGCAATGAAATTTAACATAACTAGAATTCTTTTAAGAAGATGGGCTAGCACCTACATTATTATTCGATGAACTTTGCACAAAACCAGCAGATTTAAACGCAATTTGTTTTGGTTCAGATTTTACTTCAATCTTTCCAGGTTCAAGAAACTTAACAACCTTAGGAGGATTATTCTTGGCATGCTCAACAAAATTAATCCTAGACTATTATTTTTCACACTTGTTTTTGACTTGTCTAGAATCATATTCAAATTTTTCTTGCCAAAAGAAAATATCTCTAAAGTGTCTTTCAAGTACTCAATCTCTTTAGCTAGAGTGGGACAAGTTATGCATTTAACAGGTTCATTCACAAGATCTTTAGAAGTACTAAACTGAGCCAATCTTTCTTTTTCAGCAAATTCATTAAGTTGTCTAATCAAAACTTCAATTTCAATATTTAATTTAGGACAATTCGAGCAAGACATGTTCTCATGATAAAGCATTTGTTGAATAGATTCCTGAGATGAATTAAGTTTAGCTTCTAGCAATTCACAATTAGAACAAGCTTTAGATTGAACATTTGAAATACTTGACTCTAAACATGTAGAAGAGCTAAACTTGAGCTTTTCAATTTCATCATTAGCACATTTCAATTTTTCATCACAAGAGTCATATGCTAATCATAATTCATCAAATTTAGCAGTTACATCTCTAAGTTGATCCATGTTTAAAGCATTAAGTGACCTAGCATTTTCTAACTCAGAATGTAAAATTTGACAAGACTCACAAGATTCATCATCAGGAATTAAAACTCTAAGTCTTGCAATTTCAGAATTTAGAGATTCGATCAAAGTATTGTATTTCTTAATCTTTTTATCTTTCTTTTCTAGCAAAGTACCAAGTTTAGCAACAGCTTTAGCTAAATCATCATAAGAAGGTTCTACCTCATTGTAGTTGTCGCTGTCAAGATCATCAATGTCGGTAGAGCTTTTGCTACTTGACATTAGACACAACTCAATTAGATCTTTCTTGCCTTTGGGAGTATCATCCTCGCTGCTCGTGTCCACATCACTCAAATTAATTTGCCCAAGAGCCAAAAGAACACGATGCACCACCTTGCGATTCATATAGCCCTTCTTTTTATTCTTCATCTTTTCTTTCTCTATCTCTTCTCTTGCAAAACTTGCTAGAAACTTTGGACATTTGGGACGAATATGATTGAGATCACCACACTCATAGCACCTTTGAGGACCAAAATTTCCTCTCTTTCTTGATCTCATATTCTGCATAGCTCTCGTGAAACGTGTAGAGAGGAGTGCCAAATCATCTTCCGAGAGTTGTTGTAGCTGTTCATCGGTTAGTGAAGACAAAGCATAGCTAGTAGAAGAATTATCATTATTAGACTTGCTAGATTGTGAAGCTAAAGTAATTGATTTATTACCATTATTTTTTCTAGCAAAAACATCTAATTCATGAGTTTTTAATTTAGAATAAAATACATCTAATGTAAGTGTACTCATGTAACTTTCATCTCCCATATAGACATATCTAATGCTCCAAGTAATTGACGTGCATTTTCAGCATCAGTATAAGTAACATTAACATCACGTAGGTTACTAAGAATTTTATTAAAGCGGGCAAAGAAATCATCTATTGATTCACCAGGTTTCATCTCAAAACGCATGTAATCCTTTTTGTACATATCTTGACGTATCTCTTTAATAGTAGATGAACCCTCATGATAATCACATAGTGCTTTCCATACCTCATGTGCGGATTTCAGATGCATAACACGATCAAAATCACTCCTTCCTAGTCCTTGAATTATCAGGTTCCTTGCCATGCTATTTGCCTCCACTTGTGCTATATTTCTTCACGACACAAAGATCGTTCTCGGGCACTTGATAAGGCTTGTAGACCTTCTTCCATATTGCAAAGCCTTGAGCTTGAATATACGTCTCCATCTTCGCTTTCCAATACTGAAAATCAACACCATCGAAACACACAAGGTTTTGTAGAATACCTATCCATCGACATGTTTTCTAATCACCGGTTAAGATAAATTAGAAAAATAAACCTTGCTCTGATACCACTTGTAGGATCGTTGATAGCAATCAGAGGGGTGAATGATTGCAACGCATAGCGGAAACTTTTTTCTCAATTTTTTGTCTTTTAATTTTTAAACTGCAAAAATCAGAAATAACAAAAACATTTTTTTCTGATTTTACTGTAGCGATTTACTGTAGCGTCGGGAAACAGATTCGATCGACCAACGAAATTGAACGGAGAAACTTGTTTTTTTTTCAATCTAGCAATCGATTTTTAATTCAATCTAATTCATTAATGTAAGCACAAAAAATATATAGCTAGAGATCAATGCATGGAGAATTCATAAGAATTGAAAAACCAAGAAAAAGGATAATATATGCGAATGAAAAATTCACAAGATTTTATTCAAAAATACGAACATTGTTCATCCATCAGCTCCATGTTCTTTTTCCCAAAACACCACGCCGTCGCCTTTTTCTCGTCCGCTCGTAACCGCGCTGCCCCAAAAAGAAAAAACGCGTATTCTTTTCCCGCGGCGGCTGCTCTGTCCCTCCAAAACAGCAGCCGCCGATGCTCCCCTTTTTTTTCACAACGTTCGGCCGCCCCTGCAGTCCCTTTTAAGTCCTCGGCCGCAGGTCCTACTCCGAAATGTTACCGTAACCTATACGAATACTGCCGCCGCACATGACTCTAATTAATCTTAAAACGACTCGCCCAATTACATCTAGGCCTATTATCTCAATCAGCCTTTTAGCCCACTATTATTCAAGAGACCCGAAACCCTTTCTTAACACGGGTTTTTCAACTTTTGACTTTCCTAACGCGACACGTGTTGAAGCCTCCAGGATCACACCTCTCGTAGCTTCTCCACACATCATCCACCACGTGTCGTAGCCTCCGGACCGCACCTCCGTTGCTCCAACACGTATCATCCATCTCTGATCTCTATGTGCTCCAAACATGAGCCCGACCATCTCGCATGACATCCTTGACCGTCTGGACCTCAGATCTCCCCATCTAGTACCGGTCCTCCTCGTCACAGACCATGATCGTCTCCATGCTCATCCTGCACATGTAAAGACTAAAGAACATTCTTCTGGCATAAGTTCATTCCAACTTGACCAACATCAGTCCATACACACACACCCGCCAACACACCTCACATAATTTCGATAAACAATATTATCAAATATTCATCATCATAAATTAACCGTTGTCAATTATTCATCACCAAAATAACATAAACCTAACCACATAGTCTAACAGCAAGACTCGTGCAAGGGATATTGCAATGATTAGAAGATAGGATGGTGGTTTGCATTTTGAAAGTTAGCATCAATCTTGAGGCTCATTTGATGGTGGTGATAGTACATGTACCCACATGTACATGTGGAAAACGATATTCATCTTTACAAATGAAATTCGCTATATGCTTCCCATGTTTGTAGATTCTCATGAACTACACTTATCTTTTCTCTTCACGTGTCAATGATTACCTCTTCATTTTTTTGTTCTTGAGATGATTTTGCTCTTTTAAGAATAAATGAAATTCGATTACTTCAACGCATCTATTTCTAAGTGCTAATTTGTAGTATTGTCTATGTTTGATTAGACTTGACCAACAGAAGCCGAGATGGATGAAACCTATCTAAACAATAAACAGAGAAAACTTGTAAAGAGGAGGCTTCCTCGAGGCACTTCAGAATACCAGGTTCACAATGCTGTTGAAAATTTAAGTAGGTATTGTTTATATTGTTCATAATTACTACACTGACAAGTAATCCTCTAATGTTATTGCCAGGCTGCTTGGATAGTTGATGATACAGATGACGACGACGATGATTCTGAGAATGAAAACCATGGTGGTGTTGGAATGGTAATTGATGAGCAAGATCACTCAGACCATGGAGGTGATAGTTTGGATAAAGAAATTGTTGGGGGTACTCACATGGCAGTAAGTTCCCTTATTCCTTGTCTTCATTTTGATGATGATATACATTTTAAAGCACCTGCTTGCAAAGTCTGGGTTTAGGATTCTACCGGGAATTAGATGGCTATGGGCCAGTTTCCTGGAACTGGCCTTGTACTGATATGACTGGTTCAGGCCTAATATGACCTCTACTTTTGGAATATTTACGTTAATGTTTACTCCCCTTTTGCAATTTTTGGGCATATTTTTTGTTGACTGTTGAGATAGTTGAACAATGTTCAGCGCACAAAGAAAACAAGGCAAAATATGGAACTTCTTTCCAGTTTTGACCTTGTTAAGTTGCCTCAAGTAGAAGGAATATCGGAAGAGTATAGCTGCACTTAGGAGTGTACATGGTTTGTGGTCAATCTGCTCAACCCATCGAAGCAACCAGACCAAACCACCTTTGCAGAGTGTATACAGGTCAGGTTGCCTTATAAATTGTCGAACCCATGTCCCACCACTCAGCGTCGTGAACTCGGTAAATGGCAACTAAGTCCTCCATTACTGTGTAACCCAGTTTCGATGGCCTCCTGCCCTCCTCTACCTTGTGTTTTTCCTAAACGGCTCTTTTCCGGGCTCCGGCGAGAAATTTCTTCTCCGATGACCAACTGCTTAAACAGTGGCTGAGATAATGGCATCACAGGGCAGACGATGGGAAATCTATTTAAATAGCGTCCACAATTGTCTCCACAGCGGTGGTCTTGTTCAGCGTGCAGTAGCTTCTCCGGCAGTGAAGTCTTGTCCAGTGCGTAGTAGTCTCTCCGACGGCCATGGATTGCACTGAACCTTTTTATCTAATGGCAGCGGCACTGTTTGCATTCTTAGATTGAAGGCGACATAGGAAGAATTTGTTGTCTTCATCACGTTGGATCCTTCTCAGCCCAGTATAAAAAGCAACCCGTCTAACTATTAGGTTGATCTCGGCTAACTGTTCCTGAGATTTCAGGGAGACTACGCCTCCACTCGCGCTCTGATCGGAGGTGCAACCAACCCTAGTTTGGTTTCGGTTCCGATTACCTAACGCCATATAAAACAGGGGATTCAGCAGGCTGGTTCTTACGGTTGCTCAAGGCCACGAAAATCCCGAACACTCCCGATCTCTCACGAGCGCTAAGGTAGACAAAGACCGAGCCCTCCTTCGTCCCCATCCACGGCATCAACTACATTGTCGGCCACCTTTGCATCATCGATATCGCCGACTACCCCCATGGCTTCTCCTAGTTCGGATATGTTGATTTAGCTTCCGCTCTAAGTATGTTGCTAGGTGTTCTTGTTTGAGCTACGGTTAATGCTATTGTTTATGTTTAGTCTCAGAATCAACTAATATTTGGTATCAGAGCAAACCCTAGATCACCTTGAACCCTAATTAGCCCCAACCAAACTCGGATTTTTGGATTAATGGGTCGGTTTAGCAATTAGAAGAAGGGGATTTAAGAAATTTTGCAAAACCCTAAGAAAATCCCCAAATCAACCACCCGAGCCCTCAAACCCGAATAAAAATTTAGATCGACAGCGGAAACTTACGTCTTTTGGATCCCTGGTTTCCTCCCAGTCACGGGCACTGCCGTAACTCCACTCGACGGCCACGCGCGCAACCTCGGTTGCATGCACGCGCCAGCGAGGAGGGCTGCGGAGGTGCCTCCTCATGCTGCCTCATGCCGCTCTCCGCGAGCGCCACTGCCGACGCCACGCTGCCGCTCTCCGCGAGCGCCTCCGCTGACGCCGTGCTGCCGCTCTCTACCCGTGCTTTTCACGAGGATGAGCTGGAAATGAAGGTAGGGTTAGAGTTTTTGGGCTCTTAGCTTGGCTGCCGCGCGTGTTCGACCGCACGATCTGATCGGATAGTCGACATTTCACGGGCTGAGGAAGTTTTGGTCTGGCTGCGTTTTCCAACCGTCGGATCAACATCCGACAGCGCGTGAAACGCAGTTTTTGTGGGCCGCGTGTGCGCGATTTTCGGGCCGCGTCGGTGATTTTGGGCCGTGCGGGTATTTTCGGGCCGCACGCGTGTATTTTGGGCCAGTTTTCTTTGGGGCCAACGCAATAGTGCTTTTTCTTTTTTTCTTTTTCAGTGCTTTTTCTTTCACATAAGTCTACCTTTTATGCACTGCTATAATTATTTTTTAGTTGCCTAATTACGATGTATCATTACCATATTATTATGTCTTATCTCTAATTAAAATTGAACCAACGAGATATTTTAATTAGAGATTTTATGTTTTATTTTAGCATTATGTATGCATATGACTACATACTGACCAACGTTGATTGTAATCATGTGTCGCCATATGATACGGGGTCGCCCGATCTTCTCGACGTAGGATCAAGATACTCACGTGGATTTGATGAACCGTAGTGATCTCCCGTTGCCAATGCAAGAGTTAGCACTCTATAATTAGCCCAACCACACGTGCTGAACTTCACGACCACCGATGAAGTTCCATCGCACTCTCAATTCCCATTGGAAAGGTTGAACGATCTTGATTGAAGAAAATCACTCCTAATTCCCTATGGAACTTCGGTAGCAATGCAAAACTCGAACAAACTTTAATAGATTCATTATTCTCAAACGTGGTCTTCCATACAATGGGGGTCTAACCCTTAATATATAGTTCTCTGTCCACCTCATCGCTGGCCAAGAGGTCCTAAACCAACTCCAACACATCCCTACATGTATTTGGAAGCAAACTCACACAAAAGGAAAATCTAAAATTAAGCTATCACAATATTTCAGTCATAACTTTTAATCTGTGACGAATTTGAAGGTGGGGCCAGATCCATTGCGTAGCCCTTGAAATTATGTTTCCAACGAGTACAAGAACACCTGAATCGAAGTCCGTTTGTGAAAGTTATAGCCTTTTTAGTAACTGCCTGTCAGGCTGTCCCGAACCGAATCCGAATTGAATTCTCAGTTGAATCCGAGTTTGAATTGGATTGAGCACGTGGAAGATCCGAATTTGGCTTGAAAATCTTATCCAAAACTTGTAGTTTAAGTTGTTGTGCTCCTCGCTTTTGCTCTCCCAAGTCTTCACATGAATCATACCTAAGAATACATAAAATAATAACATGATGTAGAATTCTAAGTTCATCATCAATTAAAAGAAACTCCTTAAGAAACAAATTCACCTGACAATATTTAATGCGGCTCAATACTTCTTTCCAGTGAAATAATGTATTTGACTGAAAAGTGCTAAGTTTGTGCGTATCCGCATCATCCTCCCCTTCTTCAAGAAAAGCCGTCCTCGGCTTTTGGTAGCCTTTATTGTTCTCCACAGTTGATGTCGGTGTTGTAGGTATTAAATCATCATAATGTAACAACGGGGCAGCAAGTACTTCATCTTCAACTGTGGTTATCTTCTCATCTTTGACTTCTAATGGTACCGGTTGTGGAACATTCGACTCCTCAGCTTTAATGTCAACCTGCATAACATGAGAAGCAACACTAGAAGTAGAGAGTAAGTTGTTAGTATAAAAAGTAATATCACTTTTCCTATCATCTCTTTCCCTCGTTTCTTTTTGTGTATTTCTCTCACTCTCAATTTGGATGTTCTCAACCTCATGTTTGGTGGAATCACACAACTCACTGTTTTTATCACTCTCACTCAATTTGGCTATGTGGCACCAAGATGATACGGGGTCGCCCGATCTTCTCGACGTAGGATCAAGATACTCACGTGGATTTGATGAACCGTAGTGATCTCTCGTTGCCAATGCAAGAGTTAGCACTCTATAATTCGCCCAACCACACGTGCCGAACTTCACGACCACCAAATGAAGTTCTATCGCGCTTCCAATTCCCAATGGGAAGGTTGAACGATCTTGATTTAGATGAACTCCCAATTCTTCCCTCAAGTTGGTTCGGCCAACAGAAAGAACAAGAGTATTCTATTATCAAAAGTGGTGCCAACTGTATCTTTCTCTCATCCGTATAGTGATGCATACGGAATATTTTGTCAACCTTCAATTCCCATGTGAGATACTCCTCGGGATTAGTTCCACCTACAAATTGGGCATGGAAAACTTGAGCTTGCCCAATCCATCATCTTCATTGCGTGGACGACGATAGTGGTCATTGTAATGCAAAGTAAAATCACCATCCCATTCCATCGCATGTGCAGCACCACCACGGCCACCACCTAGGCCTTGGCCACGCCCTCCATGGCCTCCTCCTCCTCGTCCTCCAATATGTGGTGGACGCACCACGTTGGCAGCCACTCGATGTTGCGGTTCAGGAGGTACATGTGCAACAGCGTCTCTTCCTTGAACACTTGCTTCATCGCCACCATTGCGAGCTTGAATGAGCCTAGTGAGGGCTCCAATGTCCTCCCGCAATTGGCGCACATTTTCATCAGCTTGTATCTCCATGTTTTGCATCTTCCGTGCAATTTGATCAGCAAAAGCATCATTGATCGATCCCTTGGCGTAGCTCACGTTGAAAGTGTTCGCGGAGTGCCCTAAATTGATATTGCTTGACGAATGCTTGAGTTTCATTTGCCTCACCACTCTCATCATGGTGTTCTCCTCCACCTGACATGGTTAGCTATGCAAGAAACAAATGCTTTATGGAAATCACTCAATCTCACTATTTTTTTCTCTCCCAAGTAAAGTTCTTACCCTTCCGAAGTGAATTAAAGCCAATAAAAACTTACACCTGGTAGAAGTGACAACATCAGAGTGATGATCAAGCGAATTTAAAAGTGTTCACAATTCCACAACAACGGTTATTTAGTGGGGCTTGGTATGGAAGTGTATATCCTAGCAATATGAAATTCTTGATATTGTAAAGTTAAGTAATAGTCCAAGCTAGAATACTTTGCCTAAGTGCTGATCCAAAAGGTTTAAGTGAAGTGTATGAACGCACACGCAAAGATCAATGTGACTCGATGCAACAAAGGAATGAGCTAAATAGAAGCGATCTGAAATTGAGAATTCAATAGCTCGTTTTGCATCAAGTACTAAGAGAGACGCTAGCCAATTGCAATGATATCAATGTAAGGGCACAAGATTGCTCAAGAAATTAAATCACACAATCTGAATTTATGGACAAGGAACTCTCCCAAATTCGGCCATGTTTATTTTCTTTTTCTTTTTTTCTTTTTTTCAGCTGTCCTTTTTTTTGTAAAGGCCGAACTAGCTTTAATCGTTCCTTTGATTTGTTTTTTGCGGGTCACAAATATTTAGCAAAGTGTAAAATACTCAAGAGCAGCCCTAGATGCAATATTCAACAGCTAGTCTCAATTGATGAAAACAATATCAGCAAGATTTTTTTTTTGGATTTTGGATTGGACAAAAAGATTAAACTACGCAAATAAACACGAACGATCAGCACCTAAACAAAATTCTAATGGATCAAAACCTAACAAAACTCACAAAATTAACAGATGCAAAAACTAACGTTTGGATTTTTTTGTGGCAATTTTCAGTTTTAATGGACGATAGGAACAGAAGTAAATCAATCTAAAAGTAAGGGTAAATAATCCTACCGAGTAAACCGCGCTCTGATACCAAGATGATACGGGGTCGCCCGATCTTCTCGACGTAGGATCAAGATACTCACGTGGATTTGATGAACCGTAGTGATCTCCCGTTGCCAATGCAAGAGTTAGCACTCTATAATTCGCCCAACCACACGTGCTGAACTTCACGACCACCGATGAAGTTCCATCGCGCTCCCAATTCCCATTGGAAAGGTTGAACGATCTTGATTGAAGAAAATCACTCCTAATTCCCTATGGAACTTCGGTAGCAATGCAAAACTCGAACAAACCAACTCCAACTCATCCCTACATGTATTTGGAAGCAAACTCACACAAAAGGAAAAATCTAAAATTAAGTTATCACAATGTTTCGGTAATAACTTTTAATCTGTGACGAATTTGAAGGTGGGGCCAGATCCATTGCGTAGCCCTTGAAATTATCTTTCCAACAAGTACAAGAACACCTGAATCGGAGTCCGTTTGTGAAAGTTATGGCATTTTTAGTAACTGCCTGTCAGGCTGTCCCGAACCGAATCCGAATTGAATTCTCAGTTGAATCCGAGTTTGAATTGGATTGAGCACATGGGAGATCCGAATTTGGTTTGAAAATCTTATCCAAAACTTGTAGTTTAAGTCCTTGTGCTCCTCCCTTTTGCTCTCCCAAGTCTTCACATAAATCATATCTAAGAATACATAAAATAATAGCATGATGTAGTATTCTAAGTTCATCATCAATTAAAAGAAACTCCTTAAGAAACAAATTCACCTGACAATATTTAATGCGACTCAATACTTCTTTCAAGTGAAATAATGTATTTGACTGAAAAGTGCTAAGCTTGTGCGTATCCGCGTCACCATATAAATTGTTAAGCTCTTTTTTTATTTTCTGCCCAACGGCGATATTAAATTAGAACTATAGTTTTGCATGTTATTAATCAGACCAACGTAGGGTTAATTGCATGCAATATATATTCTTATGTTATTTCTAATTTTTCCCTGTATTTTGATGTTCAGCAATAAATGCTTCAAATGTTGCTGTCACAATTGACAATATTGAGCAGCTCACGGGGAGCAATTTTCCCACATAAAAAGAAAGAATCCATATTGTCCTTGGAGTTTGGACTTTGATTATGCTTTAAGGGTAACTGCTCCCATTCCCCCCACCGAAGGTGAGGAAAATTATGATGAGAAAAAGAAAACTTATGAAACTAATGCTGAGAAATGGGAGCGATCCAACCATCTATCACTAATGATTATAAAGACTTCTATCTCAGTTGGGATCAGGGGAGCAATCCCCGATTCAGAAAATGCTAAAGAGTATTTGGTGATGCGGATACGCACAAGCTTAGCACTTTTCAGTCAAATACATTATTTCACTGGAAAGAAGTATTGAGCTGCATTAAATATTGTTAGGTGAATTTGTTTCTTAAAGAGTTTCTTTTAATTGATGATGAACATGGAAAACTACATCATGCTATTATTTTATGTATTTTTAGGTATGATTTATGTGAAGACTTGGGAGAGCAAAAGGGAGGAGCACAAGCACTTAAACTACAAGTTTTAGATAAGATTTTCAAGCCAAATTCGGATCTCCCACGTGCTCAATCCAATTCAAACTTGGATTCAACTCGAATTCAATTCGGATTTGGTTCGGGACAGCTGACAGTGCGATTACTAAAAGGCCATAACTTTCACAAACGGAGTCCGATTAGGTGTTCTTGTACTCGTTGGAAAGATAATTTCAAGGGCTACGCAATGGATCTGGCCCCACCTTCAAATTCGTCGTCCATGCAATGAAGATGATGGATTGGACAAGCTCAAGTTTTCCATGCCCAAGTTTGTAGGTGGAACTGATCCCGAGGAGTATCTTACTTGAAAATTGAAGGTTGACAAAATATTCCGTATGCATCACTATACAGATGAGAGAAAGATACAGTTGGTATCACTTGAGTTTGAAGGCTATGCTTTGGATTGGTGGGAACAAGTCATTACTCAAAGAGCTGAGAATGGAGCAGACCCAGTGGCATCATGGCAAGAGATGAAGCGAGAAATGAGAGCATGTTTTGTTCCTCGTCATTACAAGCGTGATCTATTTGATAAATTGCAGAATATGAAGCAGGAGAAGAGACTTTTGGAGAAGCATACAACACAGTTCTATCAAAGTCCATCCTTGATTCTTATGTCATTCTTTGGTGTGTCATGTGAGAAGATGACTGAGCATGAGACTTTCCCTTCGGTCAAGGAGACATGTAGTGCCCCATTGCTACAAACAACACTTGAGATGTATCAAAACCCATGTAAGGATGAGTGCCATATAGCCAAATTGAGTGAGAGTGATAAAAACAGTGAGTTGTGTGATTCCACCAAACATGAGGTTGAGAGCATCCAAATTGAGAGTGAGAGAAATACACAAAAAGAAAAGAGGGAAAGAGATGATAGGAAAAGTGATATTACTTTTTATAATAACAATTTACTCTCTACTTCTAGTGTTATTTCTCATGTTATGCAGGTTGACATTAAAGTGGAGGAGTCAAATGTTCCACAACCGGTACCATTGGAAGTCAAAGATGAGAAAATAACCACAGTTGAAGATGAAGTACTTGCTGCCCCGTTGTTACATTATGATGATTTAATACCTACAACACCGACATCAACTGAGGAGAACAATAAAGGTAACAATATTGGTGCTGAAATTAATTGTGAAACGGTGAGTACTTGTAAGAACTCATATATACGAATGAAAATTCAATATTCTAAAATTTCTTTGCTCAATTTACATAATGTGGAATTGATTACTCATAAGGAAGTTCTTACAAGAATATCTCCTGATGATTCTTTATATTATATCATGTTTGATTATCCTAAAGAACTATCTAGTGTACTTGAGAATGTTGCTAAAATTTCATGTTTAAAATCACTAGTTAGTACCTATGCATATACATATAAGTTCAATTTGATTGGAAATTATGGTATAGATGATAAGTTTATGTTTACCGAATATGCATTACATGTGATGAGTTTGCTGAATTGAAATTGCATATTTTAGATAAACAATCTTTTGTGCCATATCATGATCACAATGAGATGAGTTTCAACAATAGTGCTGCATGTTTCAAAAGATTTCTTAAGCCTACTTATTCATCCTTTAATGTACAATCATGTACAAATAATCAGAGTAGCGCAGTTGAAGCATGGAAGGAACTAAAAATTTTCTCCCCCATATTTGAACAACTTAATTTGGTTTGGCCCATTAATGACTTGTCCATATGCCTAGCAAAGTCGATGACGACTTTTTCTCATGGGAGGGAGAATGATATGAAAGACAATGTTGCAATGTATACATCTTATGGTTGCCGTTATATTAATTTGTTTGTGAGGAACAATGAGAATGACACGATAATTGATTCATACATATACCATGCATATGTGTTGTTCATTTTATCTACTACGCTTTCAGATGTTTTTGATATGCGAAGCAAAAGAAGTGTTGATGATAAATATATATACCATGCATATACGTTGTATTCTTTGCATAGTACAATTTCAGGCTACCAAAAGCCGAGGACGGCTTTTCTTGAAGAAGGGGAGGATGATGCGGATACGCACAAGCTTAGCACTTTTCAGTCAAATACATTATTTCACTGGAAAGAAGTATTGAGCCGCATTAAATAGTGTCAGGTGAATTTGTTTCTTAAAGAGTTTCTTTTAATTGATGATGAACTTGGAAAACTACATCATGCTATTATTTTATGTATTCTTAGGTATGGTTCATGTGAAGACTTGGGAGAGCAAAAGGGAGGAGCACAAGGACTTAAACTACAAGTTTTGGATAAGATTTTCAAGCCAAATTCGGATCTCCCACGTGCTCAATCCAATTCAAACTTGGATTCAACTCAGAATTCAATTCGGATTCGGTTCAGGACAGCTTGACAGACAGTTACTAAAAACGCCATAACTTTCACAAACGGAGTCCGATTTAGGTGTTCTTATACTCGTTGGAAAGATAATTTCAAGGGCTACGCAATGGATCCAGACCCACATTCAAATTCATCATGGATTAAAAGTTATGACCAAAACATTGTGATGACTTAATTTTATGTTTTTCCTTTTGTGTGAGTTTGTTTCCAAATACATGTAGGGATGAGTTGGAGTTTGTTTAGGACCTCTTGACCAGCCATGAGGTGGAGATGGAACTATATATTGAGGGTTAGACCCCCATTGTAAGGAGACCACGTTTGAGAATAATGAATCTACTAAAGTTTGTTCGAGTTTTGCATTGCTACCGAAGTTCCATAGGGAATTAGGAGTGATTTTCTTCAATCAAGATCGTTCAACCTTTCCAATGGGAATTGGGAGCGCGAAGGAACTTCATCGGTGGTCGTGAAGTTCAGCACGTGTGGTTGGGCAAATTATAGAGTGCTAACTCTTGCATTGGCAACGGGAGATCACTACGGTTCATCAAATCCATGTGAGTATCTTGATCCTATGTCGAGAAGATCGGGCGACCCCGTATCATTTGGCTTCTGTAAAGGAGAAATTTAAAGGCTCCACTAAAGTTTATGCCAGTACTTTGATCCAGAGACTCTTAACCACTAAGTATGACAGGTCAGGCAGTGTAAGAGAACATATCATGATGATGACCGATATGGCAGGAAAGCTCAAGGCCATGGACATGGAGATATCTGATGGTTGCCTAGTCCATTTTATCATGACTTCTCTTCCTTCTGAGTACACGACATTTAAGATCAATTATAATACTCATAAAGAAAAATAGAACATGAGCGATTTAATCGCTATGTGTGTCCAGGAGGAAGAAAGAGTAAGGACAGAAAAAGGGATTTTGCGCTTCATGTTGGTGGCTCTAACAAAAGAAGTTCCAAGGGGACTTCAAATCTAAGAAAAAGCTGCAGTTCTCCCATAATTCAGATAAGTCAGGACCTAAAGTGCATAATGCACCTAAGCCCTATGTTGCTCCCACTGGAGCACTTAAAGGGGGAATGTCACTTCTACAACAGCCAGGGAATTTCCAGAATGATTGTGTTAGTTTCTAAAGTGGCTCGCAAAAAAGGGTAATGATACAATAACGTTCATTGATGAAACTCATTATGCTGATTTCTTTCTTAGTTCTTGGTAGATTGACTCAGGTGCAACTATGCACATTACCAACTCTTTACAGGGATTCCTTACCGCGAAAACACTAAGAAAGGGGGAGCGAAGCCTTAGAGTCGCGGATGGAAAAGAAGCCGGAGTAGAATCAGTTGGATCTATTTCATTAGTTTTAGATAGTGGCTTCATGCTTCGTCTTAATAATGTAGTCTATGTTCCTTACATCAGGACGAATTTGATTTCGATTTCTTTATTGGACGATGATGGTTTTAGATATATTTTTGGTGACAATAAATGCATTATTACGTTTAATTCAAATGATGTTGGTCTTACCTTTAGACAAGACAAGCTCTATATGCTTTCCCTTAATAAATCTCATGTATCTTTGAATGTGTGTGATGCTAAGCATAAAAAGAATGACGAGACTTCTTTGAAATTGTGGCACTGTTTTTTAGGCCACATTTCGAGGGGGAGAATGGAGCGTCTCATTAAAGAAGAAATTCTCCACCCATTAGATTTCTCTGACTCAGACCACTGCATTGATTGCATTAAAGGAAAATACGTAAAGCAAATAAAGAAGGGAGCCACTCGCAGACAGGACTCTTAGAATTAATTCACACTTATATTTGTGGTTCTTTTCCTGTGACATCAGTGGATGGCTTTGATTCATTCATCACATTCACTGATGATTTCTCCCGTTATTGTTATATCTTTCTCATTAAAGACCGATCTGAGTCACTTGACAAATTTAAGATATTTAAGGCTGAAGTTGAAAATCAGCACAATCTAAGAATTAAAGTGGTAAGATCGGACCGTGAGGGAGAGTATTATGGAAGACATACCTCTTATGGGTAAATTCCTGGCCCTTTCGCTAAGTTCCTTCAGGAAAATGGCATTGTTGTCCAATATTCTATGCCAGGTGAATCTTAGCAGAATTGGGTAGTTGAGAGATGCAACCGTGCACTTATGGATATTGTACGGAGCATGCTTAGCTATTCTAATTTACCAATTATTTTGTGGATGGAAGCACTAAAGACAGTCGCACATATTCTTAATCGGATTCCCAGTAAATCAGTACCTAAAACACCTTATGAATTACGGATTGGGAGGAAACCGAGTATGAAATATTTACGAATATGGGGTTGTCGTGCTGAAGCTAAGATATTTAATCTACGTATTGGGAAATTAGACTCTAAGACAGTAGTTGCCATTTTATTGGGTACCCTGAGAGATCCAAATGGTATCGTTTTTATTGTCCTAATAGGATAACTGAATTTGTAGAAACAAGGCACACTGTGTTCTTAGAAAATAATGAGGACCTGGAGCCTAGCAAAATAGATCTTGAGGAGCAGCAAGTTTATGTTCCTTCACCACTCATCCCAAAGACCTTTATTCCTGTGCCTCAGGTGGTTGCACCTCCAGTAGAGAATACTGTTGTTGCACCCACTTTGAGGTCTCTGAAATTCCTAATGTTACACTTAATGATGAGCCTCAGTAGTCTCCTGTAATAGCTGATGAACCTATAGAAGATCATAGCGGGAGAGAAGATCTGCCATCCCAAATGATTATGTTGTTTATATGAACGAGGATATTAATGATATAGGGAAGGTAGATGATCCCACCTCTTATAAGGAGGCCATGATGAGTGAACATTCTCCTAAATGGCTGGATGCCATGAAGGATGAACTAAAGTCTATGAGCGCAAATGATGTATGGGACTTAGTAGAAATTCCTGACGGAGTCAAAACAATAGGCTGTAAATGTGTCTACAAAACCAAGCATGACTCTAAGGGAAATGTCGAAAGGTTCAAAGCAAGGTTTGTGGCAAAAGGTTTCTCTCAAAGAGATGGATTGACTATAATGACACATTTTCTCCTATCTCAACTAAAGATTCATTCAGAATTGTTATGGCACTCATTATGATTTAGAGCTGCATCAGATGGATGTTAAGACGGTATTTCTTAATGGAGACTTGCAAGAGAACGTTTACATGGCTCAACCGGAAGGTTTTATCATGGAATGCAAGGAGCATATGGGATGTCGACTTAAGAAATCGATTTATGGTTTAAAACAAGTATCGAGGAAGTGGTACCTCAAATTCGATAAGGTCATAAGGAATTTTGGTTTTAAGAAAAATGAAGTTGATAACTACATATATGCTAAGTTCAAGGGGAGTGAATTCACCATCTTGGTACTTTCTGTGGATGACATCTTATTGGCCAGTAGTGATAAGAATATGTTGTTTGAGACCAAGAGATTTCTTTCATCTAATTTTGATATGAAGGATCTTGGTGATGCCTCTTATGTTTATGGCATTGAGATTCACCGAGATAGGTCCAAAGGAATATTAGGTTTATCTCAAAAGGCATACATTGACAGAGTACTGAAGATATACAATATGCATAAGTGATCTGGCTCACCTGCTCCTATTGTTAAGGGCGATAAGTTGGGACATTTCAATGTCCAAGAACCAATATGAAACTGATCAGATGAAGTCGGTTCCTTATGCTTCAGCTGTCGGAAGCATTATGTATGCTCAAGTATGCACGCGCCCTGATTTAGCTTTTGTAACCGGGATGCTTGGCAGATATCAGTCAAATCCAGGACCAGACCACTGGAAGGCCGTTAAGAAAGCTTTGCGCTATATGCAAGCTACTAAGCATTTCATGCTTACATATAAGAATTCTGATAGCCTTGAAATTATTGGTTACTCAGATTCAGATTTTGCAGGATGTGTTGATATTAAGAAATCCACGTCAGGTTATATCTTCACACTCGCTAGAGGAGCTATCTCATGGAAAAGCTCTAAACAAACCCTTACGACAACTTCAACGATGCAAGCTGAGTTTGTGGCATGTTATGAGACTGCCGGGCAGGCTGTATGGCTTAAGAACTTTATCCCGGGACTTGGAGTGGTAGACAGCATCTCTAAACCACTCACCTTATACTGCGATAACGAACCTGCAGTCTTTTATGCAAATAACAAGTCGAGTGGTGCTGCCAAACACATTGACATTAAGTATCATGTTGTGAAAGATAGAATCCAGGATCAAACCATTAGTATCAAGCATATTAGTACTAAGTTAATGCTTGCGGATCCGCTTATTAAAGACTTACCACCTAATATTTTTCGTGATCATGTTGCCGGCATGGGTTTATTGGAAAGCCTCTGATTCTGGATAAAAGGACCTTAAAGTAAACCAACTCCCATTAAGTATAATGAATATTCATTTCAAGATAGGATAGTACACTATAGGAACTGGGGTTGTATGGCACTTCATTGGCCATACAACACATTGCCTTGATATGCTGTTTTATTGAGAATGAGCTTATGATGTTAGCCTTACGATCAAAGGGAAGAATGTTGGGTTGATCTCCGCTAACTGTTCCCAAGATTTCAAGGAGGCTATGCCTCCACTCGCGCCCTGATCGGAGGCGCAACCATCCCTAGTTTGGTTTCGGTCCCGATCACCTAGTGCCATATAAAACAGGGGATTCGGTAGGCTGGTTCTTACAGTTGCTTAAGGCCACGAAAATCCCGAACACTCCCGATCTCTCACGAGTGCTAAGGTGGACGAAGACCGAGCTCTCCTTCGTCCCCGTCCACGGCATTAACTACATCGTCGGCCACCTTTGCATCACCGACATCGCCGACTACCCCCCATGGCTTCTCCTAGTTCGAGTATGTTGATTTAGCTTCCGCTTAAGTATCTTGCTAGGTGTTCTTGTTTAAGTTAGGGTTAATGCTATTGTTCATGTTTAGACTCAGAATCAACTAATACTAACCTGTCAGACCCAGTTTGCCCAAACCACCTAAATTGAACCTTTGCGGGTTTGGCTGGGTTTTCATCCCAACCCACCTGGAACCAGTAATGTACAGCCCTAGGTAGTTTGTCTTTTCCATATGTTCCTTGTGCCAAGGTAAAATGTGCTGAGAGCGCTATCTGCAATTAATTAGAGGGATGATTGGAAGAGCATAGCTGCATTTGTTGTGGATAGTTTGGACCTTTCCATATGTTCCTTGTGCTAAGGTAAAATGCACCTAGCAAATTTTAATGGAGGGAGTCTTATTTTTCAGACTTACTGCTATTGCTCTTCTTTTTTGTTTTGTGAATCCGGAGGTGTATGTTTTTGCCCTTTTGAATTTCTTGGTGTACGGCCATACTTTGAACAGTCTCAATTCTCAAAAACGAAAAGATATATCCTTTGTGAATTTGTAGGATGATGAAAATCTGACCAAAGAGCAGATAGATGTACAGACTAAGAAAATCAAAGAAGCTAATGCTGAAGATGAAGGTATGGGTTTTCAATTCCCTTGGAATGTTAAAATGTCATTTATTCAGCATAACATATGCAGGGTTTTAAAACCCGGTTTCTGACCTTTTCCAATTGGCTGGTTGGTATATGTTTCCATCTGATTCACAGTGCCAATCAATGTGTAACACATTATAGACTGAATCCCTGCCGATACTTGCCCTGCAATTGGGCAAAGCCTTTTTAATTTCAAGTTTTAATTCAGCCACGAGCCCACGACTGATTCTTGCCAATTCTTGAAGTAATATAATGAAGTATTATGTTGTCAATTTAGTAAAAATGAAGGAATAGGTCAGACTCGGGGAGAACTGGTCGTAACTCATGATAACCTGCCAAAACTGTATTTCCAGGGAATCAGAGTTAGAAATCCCCGATACAGAATTTTTGTAAGTTACTACAAATTTTGAATGGTGTATCCTATGCTACTTTGTAACATGGAGAATTCCACAGCAGTGAATCCCCCTCATTGTACTTCTCCCATATGGAGAAATTGGTCAGACAGAATTCAGGAATTTATCTCTCTATCTCTGATGTCATGGTGTATCCCAGATTTGGGGTGCTTTTGTGTGAAGGTGGTGGTATTAGTTGGTGTTTATCCTCTCTGGTGATTCCATCTGGGACAAGTAACTTTTAAACTTTATTCTTCCCTTTAGAGAATGTGCGGAGCTTCTGCTGTCTGTTTAAAAAAGAGAAAAAAAAATCTCTCCCTTCAAATGAGAGATGCCAATCAAAAGTTAAAATGAGTTTTCCTTTTATCACCATATTTATTGACATGATGTTTATCAAATTCCTGGAATTGTGGTACCTTTCTTTGGTAGCCTTGGGTATTTTCTTTTATAAAACAATTTAAAAATGAGACATTCTCAAAATATTCAGAAATGAACCCTGATCTTGGAATTGCTTAGACCAGTGTTATTGTCACATTAGCTGTGCCGAGGTAGTGGCTCCTTGGAGGCGTTATCCCAGGAATGTTATACATTGTTTTAGGTCAAGCTTGGGGCTAAGTTAAGTTCCTAGTGTTACGTGGTCAATGCCTGTTCGATGGACTTTTAGCTCCAGGTTTTTTTTTACCAGTGACATTTACCTCATGTGATTCCCAAAATTTCACATGCTAATCTTATTTGATGTTTTAGAATTTTCTGATTTGGTACACCCATAGATATCTCACCAAAAAAAAACATTTTGCAAAATACAGAGGGCTAAAGTAATTTAGGACGTCATCCTAGGATCCTAAGGTGAGTTTGATTTAACTAATACAATCTCCTGCAATTTTAATAGAGAATGTGACATGGTTGTTTCTCTCCATGTTTTTTTATTGGTAGGAATCTTTACCACCTGAATGCAAGAATATTTGCATTCGATAACTTTACACGAACTCAAAAGCATGTCCTTGCTAAAATTGCTGAGCTAGATGAAGGAAGCTCAAAGGACTGTACGTGCTCGAGTAGGATCATATGCGAGGCTTCACGTGAAAAATGTTCCTATTGATGTCACCTCGAAACTTTGTCATCCATAAAGAAGATTATTACCTGTTGTTGTTCCTGGTCTTCAACATGAGTCAAAAAGTCAGTTCTTCATTTCAAGTATTCATCTTTTCCTCAACAAATTCGTGAGGTCCAATTTTCAGGAACTATGTAAATTATATTCACAGAGTCTGTGACACATCTTTTACTTAAGCAGGCTATAAGCAAAAAAAACTTAAGATCGGTCCTTAAGCTAAAGACCTGGCCACAAACATTAAAATACAATTTTCTTTAAACCATGTTGTTCTCTCTCCCCCACCAGCCAACTACCAACAACCACAAGTATTAAAATACAATTTTTTTACTGCTGAGTGGGACCCTTGTTGCAGCCGAGCGGTGACCTTAAACATAACGAGTCAATCTTAACAATTAGGTGGGACCTACCTTAAGACCCATTGCGACTTTATACACTCCTGATGCCCTTATGCATTTTAGGTTAGATTCGTGGCAAGTTGACAAGCACTAAAATTTTGCATTTTCTTTTTCTTTCCTGATGGATCCTATCGCAGTGCTTGCCAATCATTTCAGCCCCTACAATATTGGTGCATAAACCCTTGTGATCATTTCGTGAACGTTGTGTAACTCTACCACTTCTAGTAAAAATTTTGGTGTCCTTACCCGATATTAGGTTGGTGAAGCATATCAGTGTGATCGGATGAATGTTGCCATGTTGCAGATGTAAACATGCTGAAATGCAATTTCAGTCTAAGCAAATATAGATGAATAACGGTTTCAATTCAGATGTTTTGTTAACCGCTGGACCTCTATACTAGCTTCTGGTTTATTGATATTTCGTTGTACATTTCATGTGTGTTTATCTTAGTTTTCAAGACTGGAATCCTTGTATGCTGAAAGTATTATTGCCATTGTCACGGGAAGGATGGTTTGTGGAAGGATTGGAACGAAGGTGATAGTCGTTGTGGGTTTCCAGACGTGGCCGTGGACCCCTGGTGCGCGACTTGGGAGCCGTCGTGCGGCTGTCACGTGCCAAGGGCAGGACGACAGAAGGGACAGGGAGAGATAGATATTGGTATTTTCCTCTTGCTTGCTTTATTTTCTCATTCCAAGTCTCAAAATAGAGAGGCTTAATAACCAAATCCTAACAAAAGGAAACAACTCCAACAAGAACAAACTCCAACAAGAAAGGAGATAAATGCTTCTGTCCTAATAAGAAGCGTCAGAAGCAGCGAGACCATCCCCCTGGACAAGAACTTCACGTAGGCCCCACGAGCTAGACGTCCTTTGAGAACTTTTGTCGGCGTGGGACAGGCCCAACCATTGCAAATAACCGCAGAACGGGCGGAGAGGCCCGGTGATCATCCTTGTATGGCTTGGGGATACCAACATGAATGACGTCATGTAGACGTGCTCCTGTTGGCAGCTGCAAACGATAAGCCACCGGACCAATGCGCTCCTTTATTTGATACGGCCCATAGAAGCGAGGTTCGAGCATGCCGTGGCCATTGACATTGAGACAGGCAGTTAGCCGGTGAAGGAAGCGCAGCCATGCCTAATCACCAACGGCAAATTCCAGCTCCCTGTGCTACCGGTCATGGTGGTACTTAATATTGTTGTTGTGCCTGCTCCGGTTGTGCACCTCGGTGAGGAGCTCGCCATGATCATGGAAGAGTTGGTCCAGTGCTGGCAGCTTGGACAACCCAGGTGCATAGGAGCGCAGAGATGGAGGATCCCGCCTATACATCACACGGAACGGAGTGGTGCGAAGTGATGTTTGGAAGGTGTTGTAGCAGTACTTTGCCCAAGCGAGCCATTGCAACCATTGGTGAGGCCTATCCCCCATGAGGCACCGAAGATATATGATGATAATCTTATTCAT
Source organism: Bonia amplexicaulis (assembly GCA_036346245.1). NCBI lineage: Eukaryota > Viridiplantae > Streptophyta > Magnoliopsida > Poales > Poaceae > Bonia > Bonia amplexicaulis. The sequence goes on from CM070743.1 coordinate 20,854,711, forward strand.
CACCTCAGATTGCCTGCGGACTGAGGATGGAAAGCCGAGCTAAGGTTTATCTTGACATCCACGGCGTAAAAGAGATCGGCCCAAATTTGCTTGTGAAGACTGGGTCATGATCGCTCAGGATCAAACATGGGATGCTATAAAGCCAAACCACCTATTCAAAGAAAACACAGGGTATCGAGTTTGCAGAGTACGGATGCACCAATGGGATGAAGTCAGCCGATTTGGAGAAATAGTCGACCACTGTCAAGATGATGGATTTGCCATGCACCATAGGAAGCCCATCGAAGAAGTCCATTGCGATATCGCTCTACACCATGGTTGGCACCTCCAAGGGTTGTAGGAGACCGGCCAGATGCAGCTGCTCGGCTTTGCTCCACTAGCAAATAGCTCATGTGCAGACGTAGTCTACCATGGAGTGCATGTTTGCAAAATGAAAGTTAGTGCACACCCGATGGAAGGTCTTTTTCACACCCTTGTGGCCGCATCATGAGCCACTGCTAGGATGACCAGTAGGGATGCCGATGTGCGGGGCACATAGACACGGCCGCCATAAGTGATATGATCATCCACAACCCCCCACAGCACCTGCTGTTGTCCGGCCTCGATCTTGGTGCGGAGCTCTAGCAACGCCAGTGTATCAGCCACCTCATGAGGTAGGTTGTTGAAGATCGAGAAGAGGGTACTGAAAGTGCCATCACTGACACCTAGGGTGTTGTATCGCACCAGGACAGCGTATCAGTAACCACGTTCATGTGGCCTGGGCAATACTCGATGGAGAAGTCGTTCTCGAGGAGCTTGCTGGCCCACTGATGCTGTGAAATGGTAGACAAGAGTTGATCAAGCAAAAACTTCAAATCATCCGTATGTACCAAGAATGAGCATCCTCATAGGTATGGACGCCAGTGACAAACCGCCTCGCTCTCGTACAGGGCCAACTTGGCGTGGCGTGGTGCGATCAAGGGCTAAACAAAGCAATCGGTCCTCCCCCTTGATGTAGGACCACATCGAAACCTGAACCGAACATGTCACACTCGACCACGAAAGGTCATAAGAAATCCGGCAGCTAGAACTCCGGAGCTGATGTCAGGTTGTGTTTAAAGGCCAAGAAGGCACGGCTTGCTACCAAGGACCACATAAACCCTTCCCGCTTCAGGAGTTTTGTCAGTGGCACAACGATAGTCCCGTAGTCGCGGATGAATTTGCGGTAGTAGCCAACTAGCCCAAGGATGTGAGCGTTGGCCAGTCAACGACTGTTTGAGTCTTTTGTTGGTCCATTGCCACTCCCTCTGCTGAGATGACATGGCCAAGATAGACCACGAATGTCTCCCCAAAGAATCACTTAGAGCGCTTGAGGAAGAGGTAGTATTGATGTAGGGTGCGTAGTACGGTGTAGACGTGCGCAAATGGTCGGATAGGAGTGGGGGTCAGCCAGTCAGTGCCAAGGGAGTGTCATTGTGCCCACCGGTGCTCCTAAGCCACTCTAGTTGATGCCGTTGGTGCAGTGCCCAGGGTTGCTATTGTGGCGGTGCCAGTGTGCTACTGAAAGGCCAGTTAGGCACTCCCATTGAATGGCGCGGTTGTTGATGTCGGTGTAAGCGTGCAATCTTCCATGACCCATTCCAAGCTCATTGCCTCATCGAGGGTCGTGGGCTTCTATAGGGCCACATCGGTCCATAAGGGATCTAGGAGGCCAACAATGAAAAGCTAGATCGGTTGCTGCTCCATCAAGCACTCTGCTTAGCTCTCCCATCAAGCTGACAATGAAAAGCTCTCTCATCAAGCCGACGATGAAAAGCTAGATTGGTGTACTTAGTTTTTTGAACAAAAGTACCCAACTTTGATTGCTTGATCTGAAAGCCTAGGAAGAATGTAAGCTCTCTCATCATATTCATCTCAAATTCCCTTCTTATAGTATATGAAAACTTAGAAACAAGAGAATGAGAGGAACCACCAAAGATGATATCATCTACATAAATTTGAATGAGTAAAAAATCATTGCCATGCTTGAGAGTAAACAATGTTTTATGTACTTTACTCATTTGAAAGTCATTGTTTTTAGCAAATATGATTTAAGCCTATCATACCACACTCTAGGAGCTTATTTTAGACCATATAAAGTTTTGGACAATTTGTAGACATGATCAGAAAATTTAGGATTCTCAAAACCAGGTGGTTATCTGACATAAACTTCCTCCTCAATATAGCCATTAGGAAAAGGACTTTTCACATCTATTTGATATAGCCTAAAACCCTTTGATGCAGCAAATGCTAACATAATTCTAATAGCTTCTAATCGAGTAACAGGTGCAAAAGTTTCACCAAAGTCAAGACCTTCTACCTGAGTAAATCCTTGAGCCACAAGTCTAGACTTATTTCGAACAACAACACCATCCTCACTTTCTTTATTCTTAAAAACCCATTTAGCTCTAATAACATTATGACCATGAGGAGGTGAACCAAAGTCTGGACTTTATTACACTCAAAGTTTTTTAATTCCTCATACATGGCATTAATCCAAGACTCATCAGATAAAGCATGACTTACATCTTGGGGTTCAAAAGAGGAAACAAAAGCAGAGTGAGCATAAGAGGCATCAGAGTTATACCTGCTGCGAAGAACTCTCTCACTTAACTCACCAATCATTTGTTCAAGGGGATGACTTCGTTGAATATGTAGAGGAACTTATGAAGTGGTCGTAGGTGTAGTCGTAGTGGCCTCAACTTCATGAGGGGTCGTAGGAGTAGAAGTGTGATTCGGGAACTACCTTTTGTCGTCGTCGGAGTCGTAGAAAATGTCCTCGAGTGCATCAGTTACCTGTATATCTGCATTATCAGGTCTAGTACCAAGTCTAGCCTCATCAAAAGTGACCTCACAGGTCAACAATTTTGTTAGTTTCTAAGTTGAGTACATAATAATCTCGAGTGTGAACTGCATATCCAAGAAAGATGTCATCTAAGGATCTAGATTCAAATTTATCAAGATTGCCATTTTTAAGTATGAAGCACTGACATTCAAACAGCCTCAAGTGAGAAATATTAGGAGAATAACCAAAACAAAGTTCATAGAAAGTCTTATATAATTTAGCTCGCAAAAATACTCTATTCAAAATATAGCAAGCATTCGAAATAGCTTTAGCCCAGTACTTCCTAGGAGTAGCATGTTCATTTAACATTATTCTAGCCATCTCAACCAAGGTTCTATTCTTACGTTCGACCACATTGTTCTGTTGGGGCACACGAGCTAACAAAAATTGATGGTCTAAACCCTTTTCAACAAAAAGGAAGCAACTAATGTGTTCTTGAATTCAGTTCCATTATCACTTCTAATTACTCTAAGTGCTTTTGGATGTTCATTAGCAAGTCTAAGAGGTAGCTCTCTAAAGTGACAAAAAACTTCATCCTTAGATACCATAAAAGAAACCTAAGAGCATCTAGAGTAATCATCAACAATAATAAGAGCATATTATTTACCTCTAACCGACTGAACCCTAGCAGGACCTACAGTGTCCATGTGCAATAATTGACCCGAAGAATCAGTCATGACATGTGTGAGTGGAGGATGTGATAATGAAACCATATTACCATGTCGACAAGGTGAACAAATTAGATACATTGACTTTTCAATCTTAAGACTAAGAATTCCTCTAACAAGATTCATATTACTGAGACGAGCTAGATGATCAAAGAGAATATGACCTAACCTACGATGCCAGTAGAACAAATCCTTAGAGTCTAATGAAATAAGACACCTAAGATCAGAAGTTGGTGAACACGAAAAGTCGCCCTTAAACAGGTGACTAACTCGACTGATTTTACATACAATATCATCAGATGAATCTAAAATACAGCATGAATGCTTTTTAAAGTTCACCTCAAGATTATCGTCTACCAACCGTGAAACTGAAAGTAAGTTATAGCTCAACTTACTGACAAAAGCGACATCTTCTAAGATGAACTTGTTGACACACACGGTACATCTTGCAAGAATTGTCCTTGAGAGTTGTCCTAAAAGTGATCATCTTAGCACCGGGGGCATGAGTGTGGGGAGAGAACCATCATGAGTTTCCGATCATGTGGCGAGAGTAACCAGAGTTAATAAACCATTCTCTTTCTGCTTGCGACGAGCCTCATCGGGATCACTATAGTCGTCATCGTTGCTGTTGCTTGCCATGAAGCACATATCTATGAAGTCATCGGTGTTCTTCTTCTTGCCTTTGGCATCATCATCGTCACGGTTGTCATCGTCTCAACTCTCAAAATCTCCATCACTCAAGTCATGGCACTCAATAGCTGATAAAACTTTTTCTGCAACTTTGCGACAAACATTTCCACTCTTGGTGTTATTCTTGGATGGTCGACAACGATAATTCATGTCTTCCTTGATCACTTTCCCTCTGAGCTTGGGGTAATCCATCTTAATGTGGCCTAGCTCGCCACACTCAAAGCATCTGATCAGACTTGGAGCTCCCCCTCGCTTTCTCATCCTTAGATTGTTGAGTGCCTTGTATGCTTGTGAGGAAATTAATACCAAGTCCTCTTCAGGGAGCTGCTCAAACTATTATTCTGAAAATGAAAACAAAGTAGACAAACATACAAGACAATATACTCGACGAAGCAGGTTGCATGGGGTTAGCCGTAAGTGCTAAAGATAAAGATTTATCAGTCTTAGATAGCAAATCTTCCATCACATAGGTTTTCAATCTAGAGTAAAGATCATCCATGATCAAGGTATCTAGATAGATAGTTTGATTAATGGTCGTGACAACCATCAACCACTCAGAACCTAAAGACCTCAAATTTTTAATTGCATTATCTCCATCAGTAGGAATAATAGTAACTCTGCGCAAGTTACTCAATATCTTCTCAAAACAAACAAAAAGATCATTAATAGATTTACCAGGCTTCATAGCAAAAACATAGTACTCTTTTTGAAATAAATTCTTATGCGCTTTCTTGATTTGAGTCGTTCATCCATGATAATTGCAAAGAGTTTTTCATATTAAGTAGGCAGAATTAATATGAGCTACTCGATCAAATTCTTTATAAGAAATTTCTTGAAACAACAAGTTACGAGCTTGAGCATTCAAATCAACATATGTTTTATTTTCTATAGTGACATTAGCTAGAATAACATAAGGTTGAGAAACTTTATTCCAAACATCACTACCTTAAGCCTCAATATAAGTTTGCATATGACACTTCTAAAAAGCAAAATCAGTACTATCTAGCATAGGGGGACAGTTCACATGCCTCTCTGATTCCATCGCAACTGGCTCTGATACCACTTGTAGGATCGAATACTGCAATCAGAGAGGGTGAATGATTGTCGCTGCATTTTCGAATCTCCTACAGTCGGTGAAGGTTTCAATCGCTCAGTGCTCTACTACCCAATCGATCACTCAGTGTTCGATCGCTTCGATCTACCGCTCATTGTTGATCTTCAACGGGTTTGTACGTATTTGAATTCATCAACACCAGAAGACGAACCTCTCGAGTACCTTTGCATGTCGTCGTAAGATCCAATTCACTTGCAATCACCAGCACTCTTCAAGCAAATCACAAACCAGGTTGATTCAAGATGATCTTTATTGCTGGATTTTCGTGGATTTATAAAGTGCCATCACAAGCACCCCTAAAAGCCCTAGCCAAAAACTAAAGCCTCTTTTTCCTTACAAAATCTTCTCTCCATAATCCTACCAAAAGCCTTGTATTAACCCTTAGCCTATCCCTGCTTTTATAGGCTAACGCCCCAAATGTATCCTCATCAAACACGGACCCGATATCCTATCTCTTCCGAAAATCAAGGGACTCAAAACCCTTCCAAATACGGGTTTTCCAATATTTCTAAGCATTCCCAGTTATGGACTCCTTCCATAACTCTTTCAACTCATCATGTGTTGACGCTTCCAGGATTGCACCTCCCGTAGTTTCTCCACGCATCATCCACCTTGTGTCGAAGCCTTCAGGACCGCACCTCCCACAGCTTCTTCACGTACCATCCACCTTTGATCACCACGTGCTCTAGCGTGAGCCTGACCACCTCATGACATCCTCGACCACCTAGACCTCAGATTTCCCATCCTAGTCCTGATCCTCCTCGTCACCTACCATGATCGTCTCCACGCCCACCTGCACATGCAAAGACCAAAGAAAGTTTTTTCTAGCACAATTTATCCCCAATTTGACCGATATTAGTCTACACATGCAAACTACACTCTTAACCATTAGTAACTACAAATCAGATCATCTACGACCACCAATTCCACTCTCTACAAAAACCAACCTCATACCACTCAGAAAAGCCAGTCAGACTACCAACCGAGGCCAGTCAGACCGCTAGCCTAACAAACACGAGAACTCAGGGTACTCAAAGATCACAAGTATTGAAGCACTTGATGCCTACAAGTACCAACCGTGAAGCCTACGGCAACTGATCGCAAAAGCCTCCGACTACCAACTAGCAAAATCTTCAACTTCCGACCAGCAAAGTATACGACTACCGATCACAAAGTCTTCAACTACAGACCATAAAGTCTATGACTACCGATCACAATTTCTTCGACTACGGACCAGCAAAATCTATGACTATCGATCACCGACTAGGTACTGTAGCACTAACTACTATTAATACAAAAAAAGGCTATATTGGACGTCTCATCATAGACGGTTCCAAAGAACCGTTAGTGTTCTAATTATCATAGAAGGTTCTTGATAATAACTGTCTGCGATATTATCACAAACTATTTGGATTAAAAACCATCTGTGATATATGCTAACATCACAGACGGTTTTTAATCCGAATCATCTGTGATAATAGCACAGACGGTTAGGATTAAAAATCATCTGTTATGTCAGCATACATCACAAACAGTTTTTAATCCGAACCATCTATGATAATTCCATATCACCGACCCGTGGCATCTCTCCTAGGATTTCGTTCTCACCCATCCATTCTCTCCGCATCAAACGGCAGGCATCAGTCTCCTCCCACCTCTCGCCCCTTATTACTCCCCCTCCCCCTTTCCTACTGCTCCTAGTTCATCTTCTCCTTATTCACCTACTACCGCTATGAGCTCCTCCACCTCCGGTTGTGATGCCACAGTTTGCTGCACAAGACACTCTTGTCGTAAGTGTCGCAAGATTGTCCTGTGTAGTGTCATCGTCGTGACACAACTATGACGCTACTGCCATGTCTCCTTCATTGTCAGTGATATCCTCCATCCGATCCCCACCCTTCTCTTTATTGATGCTTGGATCAGAAATTATGAAATTGATGGATGGCTAGCTAGGGTTTCAGTCATGTAAATCTTGGTGCTTCTAGAATTTTTCTTTTACCAATTTCTTGAAGACTTCAATCCATAGACTAAATTGACTTCTAGAACCTTGTGTGAACTTATGTATGAAGAGGAGACTAGACACCAAGGCCCATTCAGCTATTCAATGGGTTCAGAAACTTCGGAGGCTATTTTGAGGCCCTAAACGATGTTTTTTTGGAGATTTCCTTTTTTTCGAGCCTCACGAATGAATCAAAGTTGTCCTTTTGGATTTTCAAATGTAATTTTCATTAGCTTTCAAACGAGTCTAAGAATGTTAAAACGGAGTTCATACGCAAATGTTATGGCTGTTTTATTGAGTATCGCTTTCAATTGATTTGTGAAATGGATGTGTTTGTTTCTGAAATGAATGTGAATTGAATATATACATATACTTGTTATATTTCTACATATTTCAGAGGACATGACTAGCATTTCCTGAAGGTAGCCAATAAACAGAGATACAAAAGAATATCACAGACTGTTTCTACCACTACTACAAGAAGAATCATCACAGACGGTTCGGAACTGTCATCACAGATAGTTTTCTGAACTGCATGTATTTATGTGTCAGTGATAATCGGAGGTTATCATAGACGGTTTGTGAGCCGTCTATGATAAAAACAACACAGACGGTTTGTAACTAGAACCGTCTGTGAAGAAAACTATTACAGACGGCTCGAACCATAAACCGTTTGCGATACTCACACATTCTAGTTACGAACCGTCTATGATCGGTGAGTATCACAAACGGTTGGTATATAGAACCGTCTGTGATAGTCCTTCGCAGACGGTTTAACCACAAAACCGTCTTTGATAGTTCACTCTATATCTAAAATTTTTTCTGTATTTTGGCTAGACTCAAGAAATAATATTACCTATGCCGTTTGAAAACAAGCAAATACAGTGGCAAATTAACACAACAGCACATTCCATTTCTATTAAGATTAGAATCCACCATTACAACATAACAAGATAATGAACCCAACTCTTTAACTTGGCAAGAATATATAAGAAGCGGATATCATAGCAGACAGTAGAAGCTGGATGCATCGGATGGCGGCCGAATATCACCGGCAATGGAGAGGCGGCGGTAGCGCCACCTTTGTGGCACGACGGTGAGACTACACAAGACACTCTTACGACACTTACAACAAGAGCGTGTTGTGTAGTCGACCATCGTGTCACAATGGAGACGCTAGCTCATGACGGTAGTCGGCGTTGTCGAGGAACAAGCTAGATGCATCGGATGGTGGGCCAGATATCACCGGCAATGGAGAGGCGGCGTTAGCGCACCTTTGTGGCACGACGGTGAGATTGCATAAGACACTCTTATGACACTTACGATAAGAATGTGTTGTGCAGTCGACCGTGGTGTCACAACGGAGGCGCTACTCACGGTGGTAGTCGGCGCCGTCAAAGGGAGGGTGTAGGAAGCTATATAGTGGATGAACTCACGCGTGAATACCGGTGGAAAGGTAGATGAGGAGTAATTAATAAGGTAGATGGGGAGGAACCAGTGCCTGCCATTCGATGTGGAGAGAATGGACGGGTGAGTTCGAAATCCTAGGGGATACGCCACGGATCAGTGACGTGTCATTATCAGAGACAGTTTGTTATACGAACCGTCTATTATATCAATATCAGAGACAGTTCGTATAATAAACTATCTCTGATAAGGCACATATCAAAGACGGTTTGTTATACGAACCGTCTCTGATATTAATATCAAAGATGGTTTGGTATACGAACCATCTATGATAACGCTTAAATATGCATGCCCTAATTCAGCTCTTCTAAACTGACCTCTTATCTTCTTCACCAGATTTCTCAATAATGACATCTAATATTCTTTTGATCTCCTTGCTCTCATCTATCCATCATGAGTTGTTCAGCCACAACCTTACACAGGCACCAACAATTTACATCTGGAGCAGCTGCTCTGCTTATGCCCTGCTGTCCTTCCTCGACTCAGCTGGACCTCATCATCCGCCATCGACCGAGGTGTCTCGTTGCCGCTTAGCAAAGGGAAACCACCCTCAGCCTCATTCTTCTCTGCAAGGTGCATAAAGCGGAAGAAGCTCTTGCGGCAATGGAGACACAGGGATAACATTGCCAATCAAGCAGAAGCGGCCGATTCTGAGGAAGCTTATCATGGCATCCTCTATGAGATTATGGACCATGCTAATGATTTGCCCAGGTTGGAGGAGGAAGTGCAGAGGGCAAGGACAATCTTCACAGCATTCGAGAACTCAGCGGCTGATCCTCCAACTACAAAAGTCGAAGAAGAAGCATATAAAGCCTAGAAGACTAAGATCTGTGAATCACTTTTTTGGGACTTTTGTAAAAAATTTGCCTTGAATTTGTCTCTCGTCTTAGTAGCTTCTGTAGTTCACACGACAAAGCACAAAACACAGACGGTTGTAAATAAAAACCGTTTGTGATACTTTCATAGACAGTTCTAATTAAAAACCATATGTGATAATGCGTATGTCACAGATGGCTTTTAAACCTAACCGTATGGGATAGTTTCAGAGACGGTTTTAGCCATGAACCGTTAGTAATAATCAAAGCACAAACAGTTCCACATGAACCGTCTGTGATGAGATGTCCAGTATAGCTTGTTTTGTAGTAGTGTACGATAATCCGTCTGTGATACATCATCATAGACGGTTGGTAACTAGAACCGTCTGTCATGTGCGAGCATCATAGATGGTTTTTGGTTCGAGCAGTCTGTGATAGTCTCCTTCACGGACGATTCTTTATATGAACCGTCTGTGTTGTGGCTTATCACAGACGGCTAACAAATCATCAATGATAACTTCCTGTTATCACATACACAAATTCAGACGGTTCAGAAAAGTATGTGTGATGATGACGGTTTAGAACCATCTGTGATGACCATTTCTGTGATAGTGTATCAGTATCGACTAGGTATTATAGTTTACGACTACAGAGTACCGACCAGGTACTGTAGCTTCACGTATCGACCGGTTACTATTCTATGACCATCGACAAAGCACTGTAGCTATGACCACCGATCGGTTATTGTAACACACTATCGATCACCGATCGCGGGCGATGCCTCCGACTGCCATCTGTGGTCGTTGTCTGCCAATCAATCAGCCCAACACAAGGCTACAACTATCAACCGGTTCACTATTTCATACGACCGATTCACTATAGCATATGACCGATTAATTGTTACATACAACCGGTACACAGTAGCTCCAATCTGTTTATAGTAGCATATGACCGATTCACTATTCAAGGTCGAAGCCTACCAATTCTTGCCATGGTCATTCTGCCGTGATTGAAATGCCATGGTCGCTCTGCCATGGTGGAAATGCTGTGGTCGACGCCTGCCAATCAGACCATCCATCACAAGGTCGATCGGACTACCGTCCGTGATCGAAGCCTGCTGATCGCCAACCATGGTCGACCGAAACTTTTATAAACGCACATTTCGATGCGACCCAAAAGCCAATTATTCATCATCATTGTATTCATGACCTCCATATGGTTTAATAGATGTAACGTTTTCTGAAATCCTTCATGACCTACATGTGTAGCGGCCAAAATATATGGCAAGTTCGGTGAAGAAGGAGAAACAAACACTTAGCCACCATGAAGTATTAGACCATTGGACCATGCCCAAGGAGCACCCAATTCACCGGATTATATTTGAGAACAGACAGCTTGAAGCTCAGGTTGATGCGGATACGCACAAGCTTAGCACTTTTCAGTTAAATACATTATTTTACTGGAAAGAAGTATTAAGCAGCATTAAATATTGTCAGGTGAATTTGTTTCTTAAGGAGTTTTTTTAATTGATGATGAACTTGGAATACTACCTCATGCTATCGTTTTATGTATTCTTAGGTATGATTCATGTGAAGACTTGGGAGAGCAAAAGGGAGGAGCACAAGAACTTAAACTACAAGTTTTGGATAAAATTTTCAAGCTAAATTCGGACCTCCCATGTGCTCAATCCAATTCAAATTCGGATTCAACTCAGAATTCAATTCGAATTCGGTTCGGGACAGCCTGACAGGCAGTTACTAAAAAGGCCATAACTTTCACAAACGGAGTCCGATTCAGGTGTTCTTGTACTCGTTGGAAAGATAATTTCAAGAGCTACGCAATGGATCCGGCCCTACCTTCAAATTCGTCACGGATAAAACGTTATGACCGAAACATTGTGACGGCTTAATTTTAGGTTTTTCCTTTTGTGTGAGTTTGTTTCCAAATACATGTAGGGATGAGTTGGAGTTGGTTTAGGACCTCTTGTCCAGCCATGAGGTGGATAGGGAACTATATATTGAGGGTTAGACCCCCATTGTAAGAGACCACGTTTGAGAATAATGAATCTACTAAAGTTTGTTCGAGTTAGCATTGTTACCGAAGTTCCATAGGGAATTAGGAGTGATTTTCTTCAATCAAGATCGTTCAGTCTTTCCGTTGGGAATTGGGTGCACGATAGATCTTCGCTTGGTGGTCGGCGAAATCAACACGAGTGTGTTTTGGCGGATTAAAGAGTGTTCGTCCCTTGCATTGGCATTGGAGGATCATTACGATTCATCAAGACTCTTGTGAGTATCCATCTTACGTCGAGAAGATCGGGTGACCCCGTATCATCTTGGTATCAGAGCGCGGTTTACTCGGTAGGATCTTATCCCTTTAAATTTTCGTTTATTACTTATTGTCGTATAGTCCATAAACCGAAAACACACAAAAAGAAAATCCAAACCCTAGTTTCACATCTGCTACTTTCGTGAGTTTTATTATGTCTTGATCCATTACAAATTTTGTCTACGTGCTGATCGTTCGTGTTTATTTGCGTAGCTTAATCTTTGTGTCCAATCCAAAATTCAAAAAAAATCCAATCGCTACGGTACCATGAGCAGTCTTTGCTTTCTGATTGCCATGCGAAAAATCTACATTGTCATTGTTTACATTCCGATATCCTTAATTTTTCCGTTCATCTTTGAGACTAGTCTTTGATAATTGCATTAAGGGTTGTTCTTGATATTAATTTATACCTGCTGAAATTTTATTCTTTTGTGGAACGGAAAGCTAAATCTTAGTGCCAACTACAAGTTAAAAAAAAGGAAAGAAGGAAATAAAGAAAGAAGGCAGCCGACAAAAAAAAAAGGAAGTGAGCATTGGCCAAATTGGGGTTAGCTAATTCTAATATATAATTTCAGCTTGTGTATTCAATTCCTTTGAGCAATCTTGTGCCCTTGTATTCATATCATTGCAATTGGCTAGCGTCTCTCCTAGTACTTGGTGCAAAGCGAGCTATCTAATCTTTAATTTCGATTGCCTCTAGTTAGCTCATTCCATTGTTTGCATCGAGTCACATTGATCTTTGCGTGTGTGTTCATATACTTCACTTAAATCTTTTGGATCAACACATAGGCAATACTTTCTACCTTGGATTATTACTTAATTTTACGACATCGAGAAATCAGATCGTGTAGGATAAATACTTCCTAACCAAGCTCCACAAAATATCCTTTGCCGTGCAATTATGAGTCACTTTTAAATCCACTTGATCATCACTTGTTATTATAGCCACCACCAAGTGTAAGTTTCTTTTGGCCTCAATTCACTTCGGAAAGGTGAGAACTTTACTTGTGAGAGAAAAGAGTGAGATCGAGTGATTTATACTAATCATCCATATACCTTGTTATTGCTTTGTGTTGTCTTTGCACAATCTAACCATGTCAGGTGGAGAAGACAACTATGGTGATGAGAATGAAGTTAATCTTAATGCCCTGGTGACTCGCTTTAAACATCAGGCATTGAGAAGTACATTGCCAGAAGAGCTCCAATCAGGCACCACTGCTAAGCACGTACAACTTAAGGCGGATATGCAAGATTTCTATATTGAATTCAATCAACAAATGAAGGTGTTACACAAAAACATCGTGAATGATATTGTGCAAGCACTTCGACCACAACAACAAAAAGATAGCTTTATTCCTTTCTGTGGCAGTGATGATCCAGAGGAGTATCTTGAGTGGGAATGGTAAATGGAGAAAGTGTTTAGATTTGAAACTTTCCAAAGACCAAGAGGTGATCGTGCCACAAGGGAGTTTGAAGACTATGCTTATAGTTGGTGGCAACAACTAATTGGAAAACAACTCATTAAATCTTGGTTAGATTTGAAGGCGTTTATGAGAAGCGAGTTTGTGCCATCCTATTATACGCAGGAATTGCTTCACTATCTGGAGAATATCACGCAAGGGAGTAATACTGTCCAAGATTACTATTTTGAATTGTAAGATGTGATGCGTCGTGGCGGTGTCACTAGTCCATCAAGGGAGAAGGCATACTTTAGGGGTGGCTTGAATTACGAGATCGCGTTGCACTTCAACATAAATATTTTAGTAGCATGCAAGATCTTGTGAATTATGCTATTATACGGGAGAAGAGACTTATGGAGAAACGTACATCACGGTTCAATCCATGTCTATACTTGACTCTTATGGTTCCACTAGTGTGACACATGAGAAGATGACCGAGCATAGGACTTTCCTTGATAAAGGAGACATCTTATGCTGCACCAATGATACATACAACAATTGAGATGCAACAAAACCTATGTGAGAATGAGAGCCACATAGCCAAATTGAGCGAGAGTGTTAAAAGAGCGGTGTGTGATTCCACCATATGTGAGTTTGAGAGCATCCAAGCGAGAGTGCGAGAGATACACCAAAAGAAAAGAGAGAAATAGAAGATGGACAAAGTGAAGTTGATTTTGAAACTAACACATTAATATCTACTTCTAGTGTTGTTTCTCACATTGTGCGAGTTGATATTAAAGAAGAGGAGTCAAATGTTCAACAAGCGGCACCATTGGAGATAAGCGATGAGGAGATAATCATAGTTAAAGATGAAGTACTTGCTGAACCGTTGTTACATCATGATGATTTAATACCTACAACACCTACATCAACTGAGGAGAACAATAAAGGTAACAATATTGGCGCTGAAATTAATTGTGAAACGATGAGTACTTGTGAGAACTCATATATACGAATGAAAATTCCATGTTCTGAAAATTCTTTGCTCAATTTACATAATGTGAAATTGACTACTCATAAGGAAGGTTTTACGAGAATATCTCCTGATGATTCTTTATATTATATCATGTTTGATTATCCTAAAGAACTATCTAGTGTGATTGAGAATGTTGCTAAAATTTCATGTTTAAAATCACTAGTTAGTACCTATGCATATACATATAAGTTCAATTTGATTGGAAATTATGGTATAGATGATAAGTTTTATGTTTACCAAATATGCATTACATGTGATAAGTTTGCTGAATTGAAATTGCATATTTTGGATAAACAATCTTCTGTGCCATATCATGATCACAATGAGATAAGTTTCAACAACAATGCTGCATGTTTCAAAAGATTTCTTAAGCCTACTTATTCATCCTTTAATGTACAATTATGTACAAATAATCAGAGTAGCGCAGTTGAAGCATGGAAGAACTAAAAATTTTCTCCCCCATATTTGAACAACTTAATTTGGTTTGGCCCATTAATGACTTGTACATGTGCCTAGCAAAGTCGAGGACGACTTTTTCTCATGGGAGGAAGAATGATGTGAATGAAGGTACCGCAATGTATATATCAAATACATCCTATGGTTGTAGTTGTGTTACTTATTTTGTGCAAAACAATGCGAATAACACAACAATTGATTCATACATATACCATTCATATGTGTTATTCTTTTTATCTACTACGCCTTCAGATGTTCTTGTTATGCTAAGCAAAAGAAGAGTTGATGACAAATATATATACCATGCATATACGTTGTATTCTTTGCTTATTATAATTTCAGGCTACCAAAAGCCGAGGACGGCTTTTCTTGAAGAAGGGGAGGATGATGCGGATACGCACAAGCTTAGCACTTTTCAGTTAAATACATTATTTTACTGGAAAGAAGTATTAAGCCGCATTAAATATTGTCAGGTGAATTTATTTCTTAAGGAGTTTCTTTTAATTGATGATGAACTTGGAATACTACCTCATGCTATCGTTTTATTTACTCTTAGGTATGATTCATGTGAAGACTTGGGAGAGCAAAAGGGAGGAGCACAAGAACTTAAACTACAAGTTTTGGATAAGATTTTCAAGCCAAATTCGGACCTCCCATGTGCTCAATCCAATTCAAACTCGGATTCAACTCAGAATTCAATTCGGATTCGGTTCGGGACAGCCTGACAGGCAGTTACTAAAAAGGTCATAACTTTCACAAACGGAGTCCGATTCAGGTGTTCTTGTACTCGTTGGAAAGATAATTTCAAGGGCTACGCAATGGATCCAGCCCTACCTTCAAATTCGTCACGGATAAAACGTTATGACCGAAACATTGTGACGGCTTAATTTTAGGTTTTTCCTTTTGTGTGAGTTTGTTTCCAAATACATGTAGGGATGAGTTGGAGTTGGTTTAGGACCTCTTGTCCAGCCATGAGGTGGACAGGGAACTATGTATTGAGGGTTAGACCCCTATTGTAAGAGACCACGTTTGAGAATAATGAATCTACTAAAGTTTGTTCGAGTTAGCATTGTTACCGAAGTTCCATAGGGAATTAGGAGTGATTTTCTTCAATCAAGATCGTTCAGCCTTTCCGTTGGGAATTGGGTGCACGATAGATCTTAAACAGTGGTCGTGAAATCAACACGAGTGTGTTTTGGCGGATTAAAGAGTGTCCGTCCCTTGCATTGGCATTGAAGGATCATTACGATTCATCAAGACTCCCGTGAGTATCCATCCTACGTCGAGAAGATCGGGCGATCCCGTATCACAGGTAAGGTGGTTGCTTCATGCCGCAACTCATCAAAGAGAATAAAAGAGGGTCCTGACATCACAAAAACAATTGTATTGTCTCCTCTCCACCGTGAAGCTGTAGCCAATCAATTTGCTTACCCATTGATGTTGTGGAGAGATGTTGATCCAGCAAGAACTTTAGACTAAAATGATAGCAGCACATGATGAAGGAGCGACCCCAAAGATATGGCCTCTAGTGTCGGATGGTGTGCACCAACCTGATGAGCTCCTGTTCATATGCGGTCAGCTTCATTCTCTTCTATGGACCATGTTGGACTCTTCAAACTCTACTTCATGCTTTTTCTGGGTTTGTCAATATACTCATCAAGGGGGAGATTGAGAGACCATGTGGAGGTCGTCTCGTATGTATGATGAGTAATTGACATCAGGTTAGGAAAGTCGAGTTTAAGGTGGTTGGTTCGGACCTTGGCGTTGCGCGATGTAACGGGCTCGGTCGAACTTGGTCAAACTTGGTCGTATGAGATTAGGATGCATATTCTGATGATTCGACAAGTTTGTTGATGTTATTACGCTTTCATGTATCGAGCGGTGCTATTTCACGTGTTTCTTGTCTGTGTGTCTGCAGGACATCGGGGCGGAGTCGTGGCGAGACACGGTGGACCGGACTAGGCGCAGTGTGGCGAGGTCGAGCGGTCGTGATGTGTCGAAGGCGGCGTGGACTCGAGGTGGTTGCGGCGTGCGAGGCAAGGAGCGGAAGCTTCCGTAAGGTGCGGGGGAGGCGGCGGAATTTCGCAAAGCTGCACAAACGGGAGCGGGCGCTGTTGGATTTAGCCGGCGTAACGGGTTGGAGACCCGTTAGCCAAGGGCTATAAATAGAGGTGAGGGGCTGCATACCCTTTGAGGATCACAAGTGTTTTAGTGCTCATTCATCACTTTGTGTGTGTGTTCCTCCCAAGAAGCATGTGAGGCTCTTGGTGTTTTTGAGGATTGAGAGGGAGAGGATAGATTGAGAGTCTTGTAATCATTCCTCCGAATGTCCATGCGTCTCGGAGCTTCTCTATAATCGTTTGATTTGGAATGAAAATTTGAATTTATCTCCCGTGCACTCTTCTGTTCAGTTTTTCCTTCTATTAGTTGTTTTCAGTTTTGTGTGTCCTTTTCTTGAGACCATTCTCTTTTATTTTTCAAGTCTCTTGAGCAGAAGATGAAGAAATCTTAGGAATTTTGGATTTGGCCTCATTCTGCTGTTCGTTTCTTGGCAAAATCGACTTTCTCTGTTTCATTTGTTCTCTGCCTGTGTTTTCTGCTCCTAGAGGTAAATTTGGTTGTTTAGTTTAAAGACATGATCGGGTATCCAAAGAAGAGCAGCAATCCTTCTTCCTTTTCTTTGTTTTAGTATCTTCTTCTTGTATTTTCTGTTCCCTTCATTTTCGGTCAGGTTTTGGCATGTTCGCTATTATTACTACCGCATTGCTTACTTTTTCTTCCTAAAGCGGTCTTTTGATTTGTGATTCGGCGTTGTATTCTCTCTTCCTTCGAAAAATAGTTATTGCTCTTATCCATTTTCGGTGTCTTGCCGATTGCTCCTCTCCATTAATCTCGATGGAAATTAAGTTACGAGACTATAATGACTTTTCTCTTAATTTGTCTTAGTCTCAGAGAGGACCTTCTTTTGGAGTTTGTAGTCTCGTTGGGACTCACTTCTTGATCATTTTCGGTGTGATCTGCTGCTTTTTGTTTGTCTGACAGATTCGAAGTATCTCTTTGTTTTCGGCTGGTGGTCAGTCTTCTTTTTGTCAGCTTGGTATCTCTTTGTTGCCGAGACTGCTTTGCCACTGCAGTCTTTTCCTTTTTATTTCTTCTCTGCCGAATGCATTGCTGCATGCTTTATCATCTTCTCTGTAGCAGCAGCCGGCAGTATTGGCTCAAAGTCACTTTTCTTTTATTTCCTTTTACCGATCTTTGACAATTTTGCATGCAGATCAAGCAATGGTTTTTCGGTTGAATTTTTCTTGGTGGTCTCGATTTATCTTGAATTTTTCGATGTCGCATGCGTTCCAAATTTCAGCAAGATTAAATTTAATTTTCGGTGAGGTGCTTTGTTTTGCATCGTTTTGAAAACGATGTCGAATTCTCGGGGTGATTTTAAAAGAGCGACATTCACCCCTCCGTCGCCATTTCGGTCCTACAATTGGTATCGAGTGGTTAGCTCTTTTCTATAGATCTTAACCGATGCGTGAGCCATGGCGACAGACAAGTACTCGACCAAGCCCCGATCTTGATGGGATGGATTATCCCTTCGGAAGAGTCGGATGGAGACCTACATCCGTGCTCGAGGCTCGCCATCGGCGAAGGTCAAGGTTCGGTTTCTTTGTTCTGCCGATGAGGGCGTCAATGCTGGAAACACGGCCGACGTTGAGGCAAACGCTAAGGCAAGGAACATCATAACCTAGGGCACGAGTCGTAGTGAGTTTGACCGCATATCTCATCTTTCGTCGCGTTCGATATTTGGGCGACCTCAATGCTTACCATGAGGGCACCACCCAAATAAAAATCGTGCGACAGGACCGTTCAGCGAGATTACAACAAGTTTGAAATGCTCATTGGCGAGTCCCTTGATGAGTGTTTTGCGGCGTTTTCACAAGATCTTGAGCAACCTCCGAGCGGTCGGTCTCACGTGCTCGACTCGGACAACGCTCGTCCGATGCTCACCGCACTCGATCTGCGTGTTTGGGAAATGAAAGTGACCACCATCAAAGACACGACGGACCTCTCGACCACGACTCTTGACACTGTACTCGCGCCTCAAGACTCACGAGATTGGCGTTGTCTCGAGGTCGAAGTCACGATCGATGGCCTTGGTCACCGATCCGTTTCTTCTTGGGCCTCTCTTACGATTCGATTTGCGGTTTCTCCCTTGCGCTCTCGTGGCGTGGCGATGATCGTTAGAGCGACTGCGGATGATCGATTGGCTCTCCTTGCTTGGAAATTTTCTCATGCCTACAAGAGAAGGAGGGACGGAAAAGAGGAGGACCGTGATTTGCTTGAGTGTGGTGGCCCCAACCACATCCGAGCAAGCGCCCTAAGCCGGGAAGGGCAAAAGCGACTACGGCGGTTCGGGCAAGAACGACTACACCGACAAGAACCGCAACACGAAGCCTTCAAAGACTGTCCAAGGCAAGAAGAAGTTCCGCAACTTTGGGAAGGCTAAGAAGCTCTTCCACGTGTCCTCACCGCCCGACGACCTCGACCTCGGTGAGGTGGAGGGATGGAGCGACGACGACGGACAGGGACCAAGAGCCCAAGGATGGCGGCGGCGACTTCTCGGCATGTGCTTCATGGCCCTCGAGGCGGCGAGCGACGGAGGCGAGGGTAGATAGAGGTCGATCGCGCTTGACTACTTCATCGCTCGACGTGTTACTCGGTATTGGGTGCCAAAATCATTTGTTGATTTACCCCGATCTCGAGACTTTACTCTGTTTGACTCGGGTTCACGGGCGAGGAAGGAAAGGTTTGGCTCGTGACTCGGGTGTTCACGACACATGACCAGGAGATTCACGTTGGTTTTCTTCCTAGCCCGAGCTTGGTGATGAGACTATCACCTTTGGAGACTCTTAAATGCAGGCGCGTCATCGCCAAAGGGCGTGGGCGTTAATGACTCATTGTTTTAAAAGATGTTGCCTTGGTAAGTAAGTCGCATTACAATTTGCTTTCGGTTTCTCGACTTCCGATGAGCGGTTTCGAGGTAAGTTTTAAGAAAACGCCGCAAAATTATTGATTCTTTGGGTAGTCCGGTTTATGGATTTCTCGTTATGGAAGAATCTTTCGTGCTGATTTTTCCGAGTCTTCGGTCATCCTCTCATTGTTTGCTTGCTTACGAGTCCATGACCTTTCCTTACGGCATAGGAGACTTGGTCATATTGGATTTGACCATTTGACTCGAGTTAGCGGCCACGATCTCATTCGTGGTCTACCGAAACTCAAGATGGTCAAAGATCTTGTTTGCGCTCCATCTTAAACGCGGCAAGATGGTTGCCGCATCTCACCCTCGGTCCACGATTACTATGACCGATGCACCGGGACATTGCTCCATATGGACCTTTGTTGGACCGGCTCGAGTGCGGTCGGCGGGAGGAAGTGGTATGTTCTTGTCGTGGTCGATGACTTCTCGAGGTACTCTTGGGTGTTTTCTTAGCCTCGAAGGATGAGGCGTTTACACATTCCGAGGTCTTTTGGTGAGGCTTTCTGTTGAGCTTCCGGTGCCTTACGAGCGATCCGCGATGACAATTGCACGGAGTTCAAGAATTCCTACTTGAGAGGTTCGTGGTGAGGCAGTGTAGAGCACCGGTTCTCTTCTCTGCACGTCCACGCGAGAATGGCGTCGTGGAGAGGAAGAATCGTACCTTGGTCGAGATGGCGGGGCGATGCTCGATGAATACTCTACCGCGGAAGTTTTGGGTGAGGCTATAGCTACCGCGTGCCATGTTTGAACGAGTTTTCACAGGCACACTTGCATCGCACTTCTTATGAGTTGAGATATGGGCGTAAACCCGGTGTTTCTCATTTTCGTGTGTTTGGTTGCAAGTGCTTTATTCTCAAGTCCGGAACCTAGACAAGTTCGAGTCACGTTCTTGTGATGGACTCTTTCTAGGCTACTCGACTTCTTGGCGGGCTTATAGGGTGCAGGCTGCGAGTCTAGTAAAATGGTAGAAACACGTGAGGTGACCTTGACGAGGCGGTCAGGGACTAGGCCCGATATCTCGAGTTCTTTAGAGCGATCGAGACCATCTTTGTGGATGATGAGGGCGATGGAGATGAGGTTGTCTACGATCCAGTCCCTCATCCACCCCTTGAGGTGCCATCTTCCACCGCACTTCAAGGCGATCAGCCCATGCCTTCGCCTCCTCTGGAGCTAGTGGCTCTGTTCCTGCCGTCGACTCACGGTAGTGGCCACTTCTTCATCTCATCTGGACCTCCTAGACATATCCAGAAAGCTCATCCTTCTGAGCAAATGATTGGAGACCTCTTTGAGCGAGTCACACGCTCAAAGACTGGCATGTCACTCTTCTGTCTCCACTCTGCTTTTGTTGCTTCATTTGAGCCCAAGGACATTTGTCATGCTCTATCTGACGAGTCTTGGGTCAATGCCATGCATGAGGAGCTAGAGAGTTTCGAGAGAAACAAGGTCTGGACGCTTGTTGACTCGAGGTCATAATATCATTGGAACCAAGTGGGTGTTCAAGAACAAGCAAAGTGAGGATGGGGTAGTCATTCGAAACAAGGCTAGGCGGTTGCTCGGGGTACTCCGGGTTGAGGTCTAGATTTCGAGGAGACCTTTGCCCTGTGAGCGGACTTGAGGCCATTAGAATTATGCTTGCCTTTGCAGCTTCTAAGGGTTTCAAGCTTTAGCAGATGGACGTCAAGAGTGCCTACCTCAATGGCTTTATTGAGGAAAAAGTCTATGTGAGGCGACCTCCGGTTTGAAAACCCCAAATACCCAAACCATGTCTGAGCTTTCCAAAGCTTTGTATGGACTTAAGCAGGCCCCCAGGGCCTGGTATGAGAGGCTTAAGTCCTATCTGTTGAGTCATGGTTTCGAAATGGATAAAGTCGACAAGACCTTGTTCATCCGCCGGCTAGGCACTGACTTTCTGCTCGTCCAGATTTATGTAGATGACATCATCTTTGGCGGCTCCTCGCATACTCTCGTTTCCCAGTTTTCCGATGTCATGAGCTCGGAATTTGAGATGAGCATGATGGGCGAGTTGAGTTTCTTCCTTAGCTTCCAAATTAAGCAGACTCGGGAGGGTACCTTCTTGCATCAGGGCAAGTACACTCGAGACCTCTGAGCGCTTCGATATGAGTGATGGGAAGCCGGTGTCCACTCCTATGGCTACATCGGTTCCACTCGACCCAGATGAAGGCGGCGAGCGGTCGATCGAAGAATGTCAGTATGATCGGCTCCTCTTGTACCTCAACGCCTCGAGACCGGACATACACTTCTCCGTGTGTCTTTGTGCTCGGTTTGAGCTTCACCTCGCGTATCTCACCGCCCGGCGGTGAAGCGCATCCCGGTACCTTCGAGCTACCATTGACTATGGTATCGGTACTCTTCCTCATCTGTCTTTCCCCGAGCCTACTCGGATGTAGACTTTCTTGGTGTAGGATGAGCGGGAAGAGCACTTCGCACCGCCAATTCATTGGCGCCGCTCGTTCGGTCCTCGAGAAGCAGTCCGATGTTGCAGATCCACCGCAGAGGCCGAGTGCGTTCTGCGGCCGATTCTTGTAGCCAAGTACTGGATGGTCTCGACCCTGCGGGACTTTGGGTTAGTTATCAATCGTGTTCCGCTCTTCTGCGATAACACGTCTGCGATTAGCATTGCTAAGAACCCAGTGCAGCACTCTTGGACCAAGCACATCGATATCAGATATCACTTCCTTCGAGACCATGTGGAGAAGGGTGACATAGTGCTCGGTTTGGAGAGTGACCACCGTTGGTGATATCTTCACCAAGCCTTTGGATAGCATGAGGTTTTCGGCTGGGAGAGCTTGGGTGGTTTGTCCTACGGATTGTTGTGAGGGGGAGCTTTGGGCTTTATTGCTTTATCATATTTATTATGCTTCTGTTTCCTTACTATTGCATCGCATCTGCGGGTGCATTGGGTTTTAGTCCTTCTAGCATAGGTTAGAGTGTATCTCTTGCTGAGTTGCTTAGACTTCTTGCTCTTATCTTGTGCTTTCAGGATAGTTGTTTCTTATCTCACTAGGTTGAGCTCACTCACTTCTTGTAGGTTCTAGCGAGGGTTGGGTCACCTCGGGTAGACAGGGTACGTGTTTGCTCTCTAGTGTGTGTTTTCTCGTCAGCTGATAGTCCTGGAGTCATATGGGGTAGATGAGAGTCAGTCTAAGCCATAGTATCCTCTATATCTTATCTATGCTTTAAGGATTGTCTTCTTTGGTTTCTTTGCCAGCTTCTTGTTTCTATTGCTTTGGTTCAAGGGGAGTTCATTTGGGAGCTTCTGGAGCTTAATATTGACATAATTCAACTTGAACTAAAAGTTGCATCACATGTTAAGGGGGAGCTGGATTTTCTTACATTTTAGCATTTTGCATTGTAAGATAACTACATGGAGCCTTGATTATTATCCTATTATGACATATTTACAATGCATTACATCTTGTCATGATATGTGCTTACTTGCTAGATTTATCATGACTTTATATGTGTAGACTAGTCTTTGCCATGCTAAGTTGTTTAAAAATGCACAACTTGAATTAATTCATGTCATGATAGCTCATGAGACTAGTATGTATCTAGTTATCCTTTTATGATTTATACCATGTCAAATAGGCTGAGTTGAGTCTTGAATCTTCTATTGAGCCTTAGATTGTGCTATGCTAGTTCTTTTATGAAGCATGAGTTAGTTTTTAACTCTCTGTTCTTGAACTACATTCAAGACATAAGCAAAAGATCTCTTTGTGCGAAAAAACTGATCTCACCAATTCTTTCTCATGAGACTGCTTGCCATTGCACTCGGCATGAACTCAGGGGGAGTTTTGGATGACCAAGATCATTTCCTTAAGCTTCTTGCTTGGAGTGGTCGCATAAGGCTTGAGATCTAGCACATGACTAAATTTTGGTTGGAAACGACCATGAGTTTCAAAAGGAAAAACAAGTCAATTGTGCAAAATTTGCTTAATTACAACATGATCAAAGTGCTTGAACAAATGATCCATTTTAGGACTTATAGCACTCTAAGTTGGCTCAATTCTAGCTTCTCGGTTCCACTTAGATTATTGACATGGCTTGTATCATCTTTGGATACCTTTAGCTAGACTATGATCTTGGATAACTTGACATGCTAAAAAATTCGACTAATTATGACTTCTTTGGCTTAACTTGTCTATACATACATCGTCATGATCTCGATAGCTTTCTATGTTGTTATGGCTTGATGTAATCTGTTCTGGTCATTTTGGATAATTCTCATGGCTCTAAATGCATAGAATAAACAAACTTCAGTTATTTTATCCAAAATGTGTTATATTCTCTCTTTTGCATCCTTGATGTGTTTATTGCCAAAAGGGGGAGAATATTGGAGAAAAAGTCTTTTGGGAGATCTTTCTAGAGCTTTGGAAAACAATTTGCTCTTTCTTGAGTTGCTCTAGCGATTCCTTCTGTCGACATGGTCATTTGCTTATTCTCTTCTATGGACTATGTTGGACTCTTCAAACTCTACTTCATGCTTTTTCTGGGTTTGTCAATATACTCATCAAGGGGGAGATTGAGAGACCATGTGGAGGTCGTCTCGTATGTATGATGAGTAATTGACATCAGGTTAGGAAAGTCGAGTTTAAGGTGGTTGGTTCGGACCTTGGCGTTGCGCGATGTAACGGGCTCGGTCGAACTTGGTCAAACTTGGTCGTATGAGATTAGGATGCATATTCTGATGATTCGACAAGTTTGTTGATGTTATTACGCTTTCCTGTATCGAGCGGTGCTATTTGACGTGTTTCTTGTCCGTATGCAGGACATCGGGCGAGTCGTGGCGAGACACGGTGGACCGGACTAAGCGCGGTGGCGAGGTCGAGCGGTCGTGATGTGTCGAAGGCGGCGTGGACTCGAGGTGGTTGCGGTGTGCGAGGCAAGGGGCGGAAGCTTCCCGGAAGGTGCAGGAGGGGCGAAACGGGAATTTCGCAAAGCTGCACAAACGGGAGCGGGCGCTGTTGGATTTAGCCGGCGTAACGGGTTGGAGACCCGTTAGCCAAGGGCTATAAATAGAGGTGAGGGGCTGCATACCCCTTTGAGGATCACAAGTGTTTTAGTGCTCATTCATCACTTTGTGTGTGTGTTCCTCCCAAGAAGCATGTGAGGCTCTTGGTGTTTTTGAGGATTGAGAGGGAGAGGATAGATTGAGAGTCTTGTAATCATTCCTCCGAATGTCCATGCGTCTCGGAGCTTCTCTATAATCGTTTGATTTGGAATGAAAATTTGAATTTATCTCCCGTGCACTCTTCTGTTCAGTTTTTCCTTCTATTAGTTGTTTTCAGTTTTGTGTGTCCTTTTCTTGAGACCATTCTCTTTTATTTTTCAAGTCTCTTGAGCAGAAGATGAAGAAATCTTAGGAATTTTGGATTTGGCCTCATTCTGCTGTTCGTTTCTTGGCAAAATCGACTTTCTCTGTTTCATTTGTTCTCTGCCTGTGTTTTCTGCTCCTAGAGGTAAATTTGGTTGTTTAGTTTAAAGACATGATCGGGTATCCAAAGAAGAGCAGCAATCCTTCTTCCTTTTCTTTGTTTTAGTATCTTCTTCTTGTATTTTCTGTTCCCTTCATTTTCGGTCAGGTTTTGGCATGTTCAATTATTTCTCTCATTGCTTACTTTTTTCTTCCTGAAGCGGTCTTTTGATTCTGCGATTCGGCGTTGTATTCTCTGTCTTCCACTGAAAAATAGTTATTGCTCTTATCCATTTTCAGGTGTCTTGCCGATTGCTCCTCTCCATTAATCTCAGATGGAAATTAAGTTCTGAGACTCTAACAGCTTTTTCTCTTAATTTGTCTTAGTCTCAAGAGAGGACCTTCTTTTGGAGTTTGTAGTCTCGTTGGGACTCACTTCTTGATCATTTTCGGTGTGATCTGCTGCTTCTTTGTTTGTCTGTGATTCGAAGTATCTCTTTGTTTTCGGCTGGTGGTCAGTCTTCTTTTTGTCAGCTTGGTATCTCTTTGTTCCGAGGCGCTTTGCCACTATGATCTTTTCCTTTTATTTCTTCTCTGCAGAATGCATTCTTGCATGCTTTATCATCTTCTCTGTGAGCGGCGGTACGCGATTGGCTCAAAGTCACTTTTCTTTTATTTCCTTTCTCGATCTTTGACAATTTTGCATGCAGATCAAGCGGTTTTCGGTTGAATTTTTCTTGGTGGTCTCGATTTATCTTGAATTTTCGATGTCGTATCGTCCAAATTTCAGCAAGATTAAATTTAATTTTCGGTGAGGTGCTTTGTTTTGCATCGTTTTGAAAAACGATGTCGAATTCTCGGGGTGATTTAAAAGAGAGCGACATTCACCCCTCCATCGCCATTTCGGTCCTACAATTGGTATCGAGCGGTTAGCTCTTTTCTATAGATCTTAACCGGTGCGTGAGCCATGGCGACAGAACAAGTACTCGACCAAGCCCCGATCTTGATGGGATGGATTATCCCTTACGGAAGAGTCGGATGGAGACCTACATCCAAGCTCGGGGCTCGCCATCGGCGAAAGGTCAAGGTTCGGTTTCTTTGTTCTGCCGATGAGGGCGTCAATCTGGAAACTTGGCGACGTTGAGGCAAACGCTAAGGCAAGGAACATCATAACCTAGGGCACGAGTCGTAGTGAGTTTGACCGCATATCTCATCTTTCGTCGCGTTCGATATTTGGGCGACCCTCGATGCTTACCATGAGGCACCACCCAAATAAAATCGTATGACAGACCGATTCAAGCGAGATTACAACAAGTTTAAAATGCTCGCTGGCGAGTCCCTTGATGAGTGTTTTGCGCGTTTTCACAAGATCTTGAGCAACCTCAGAGCGGTCGATCTCACGTACCCCGACTCGGACAACGCTCGTCAGATGCTCACTGCACTCGATCTGCGTGTTTGGGAAATGAAAGTGACCACCATCAAAGACACGACAGACCTCTCGACCCTGACTCTTGACACGCTGTACTCGCGCCTCAAGACTCACGAGATTGACGTTGTCTCTCGTAGGTCAAAGTAACAGTCGATGGCCTTGGTCACCGATCTCGTTTCTTCTTCGGGCCTCTCTTCTGATTCGATTTGCGGTTTCTCCCTTGCTGCTCTCGTGGCGTGGCGATGATCAGTTAGAGCAGCTTGCGGATGATCAGTTGGCTCTCCTTGCTCGAAAATTTTCTCATGCCTACAAGAGAAGGAGGGACAGAAAAAGAGGAGGACCCGTGATTTGCTCCGGGAATGTGGATGGTGCATTGGTTAGGCCGAAAGGCATCACCAAAAATTCAAAGTGTCCATGGTGTGTTCAAAAAATAGTCTTCTCCATGTCGTTTGGGTGCATACGCATTTGATGATAGCCAGAATGAAGGTCAAGCTTGGTGAAGAATCATGCACCCCGCAATTCATCCAGGAGCTCATCGACGACTGGAATAGGAAATTTGTCACGTATCGTCAGTTCATTCAATACCCGGTAATCAACATAAAAACGTCAGGAATCGTCGACCTTCTTAATGAGGAGCACTAGAGAAGAGAACGCCAAGGTGCTTGGCCTAATGGTGCCTTGCTGCAGCATGGTGTCTCATTAACTCTTGAGCTCATCTTTTTGTAACTGCGGATATCTATACAGTCGGACTGCCACTAGTTCTGCACCCTGGCAAAAGTGAATCCGGTGATCACAGGAGCATGCTGGTGGTAAGCCTATAGGTTCGGCGAAATGGTCCCCAAATTCAATTAGTAGTGCAGTGAGGAGATCCTCCCTAGATCTAGTGGCCGCACAAATTGCTGCTGCCATCGCTATTGTACCTTCCCAAGAGAAAGACATGCGCAAGGTGCTGAAATCCCATAGGATAGGTCCAAGGCTATGAAGCCATTGAACACCAAGAACAATGTTGAACCCTCTCAATGGAATAGCGAGGGCATCCATGGTAAATGACTCGCTGGCTACTTAAAACTGTAGATGACGTGTTGCACCCGCACATTTGACCTTATCCCCATTGGCGACTTCCACGCGAAGACCCGGGCGAGCCTCTAGTGTCACGCCCATATGCGGCACAAGCTCTTCATTGATGAAATTATGCATGGAGCCAGTGTCCAAGAGCTCAAGGAAGTCCTTGGTGCCCACCGTGACCTTGATCTGCGTTGTTTCTATGGCCTGAATACCTCATAGTCCCGTCAACGCATGGAGAGAAATGGTGGGAGTCGGCGCTTCCTCCAGTGCGGCCACATCGTCGTCGGTGGCTACCTCAATATAGAATACCCACATAAACGATGACAACATATTGCTCGTCATAGTTGAAATAGAGCCCTTATTTGCGTCGGTCGACCATCTCGGCGGGGTTTAGTCGGCCGAGTTATGCGGTGGAAAGCAATGGCATACTACTTAGATCTGATTGTCATGCTGCAACAGGGATGGGTATAGACGGTCGCTATCCTCCAAGAGGCCGTAGTGGTGGCTTGCCGCTACCTGCTGGTGTCGACGGTGGCACGAACTGGCTGCGTTGTTCATACGCCCACGCTAGACTGATGGCCACCTGGAGGTCAGGTGGATTTTGAGCTCTATGTCAACGCGCAGCTGCTCGGGAAGGCTAGCCATGAACAATTGTATCTGGTAGAGGGGTTGTAATGCCTCTGTTCTGCATAACAGCTCAAGAAATTGATCATCATAGTCGTGAACTTCACCGGGGAAAGATGTCGTGTCAGAGCGCCAAGCAGATGGCTGCAGAGAGTGGTCCAAAACGTAGATCACACAGATCCTTGAAACGCGGCCATGTCGGTTGCCCGGAATCATGTTCCAATTGAAAGTACCAATATTAAGCAATCCCCGTGAGATGATAAGAAGCTAGCCATACCTTGTTAGCCTCGTCCATCCGCTGCCCGTGAAAAAATTGTTCACACTAATTGATCCAAACTAGTGGATCATCCTTGCCATCATATACGAGGAATTCCAACCGATGGTAACATGGAGCCCCATAGGATGAGTTGCTTGTGGGCGACTGATAACCGCTGTGAGGAATTGCATCGATTGATGTATGGCGACAGTTGGCATGACAAGTATTTGCAACGGCCCTGAGGAGGATTGTCCCAGGTGTATTGGCGGCAGATGGCATGACAAGTATTTGCAACGATCCGGGTAGAGGTTGTAGGAGGTCGGGCAACTCTGTCGTGGGTTGCTTTTCCACTGCCGTGAGGCGGGTAGCGACATCCCCTAACTGTTGGTTCATGATGTCGATTCAAATTGTCAGCATCCGAAAGGATTTGAGGAGTTGTGCCATTATGACTTCCTTTGCTTCTTTCGATGGCGACATGGTGTTCATCACTATTGTCACTGATACCATCTGGTCTGACCTAGGGACCTCAAGGCGTAGCTGTGAGCCACCTGTGGTCTTGGCCGTGCGGCCCTGCGCCCAAGAGCCATAGCGGTGGTGTTGCTGACAAGCACGAGATGAGCCATAACGGATCATCCAGAAGGAATTTGTAGGGACGATTAAGCTCTGAATGACTCGTACGTATGGAGGTAAATTATAGTGTGGTAGAATAGTTGATCCGTTTGTGTTTTTCGCATATGAATAAAGAGTTCAACGAATAAGTAATATATTTGTTAATCAATATGAAAGATATTTATTCAAGGGAAAAATAACATATTATTTTAAAGATTATAAACATAAAAGTGGTACAATCATCTTTATAATTATCTCTAGAGCATATCACTAACAACAACCTCTAGTACACCTATAAAGAAGTTTTACATTATAGCTTGACTTGGCAGAATATGAACAGAAATCTTTAGGACATGTTTGGTTTGCTACCATACATTGCCACATCTAATTGTGGCAAACCACATTTTTTGTGATCAACAAACTGGTAGAAGATGTGGCAAAGATAAAGAGTCTATAACAGGTGGGCTCCAGATCTAAAAAGCTATAGCGCACCAAAAACTATCAAAGTTTAACAAAATGTGGTAGTAAACAAAAAATACCCTTAAATTGGCATTACTACTCGCTCAGAGCCTCAGATCGCCTTGCATTTTTTAGACACAACGTACTGCAGGTTCCGTTCTTTTTTTAGCTATTATTGATGGTTTTGACCATGATTGATAAGTTTGATAAATATAAATCAAATGCCAAACGAAAAAAACGAAAAAGAGCCACAGACTAGCGAGTAATAGCACACAAGGACGCGTCCCTGCGACCGTTGCCCGGCCGACGACAAACCCCAATGAATTCAAGCCCAATCACATGGAAACCACAGCTGAAACAAACGGACAAAGGAAAAATGTGTGAAGCAGCCTGGCGTCCCGTCCACAATCACCCACCCGTGCCGAGCTGAGCCCGGAAACAAACGAAGCCCCACCTGTCAGCCATGGAATGTCGGCGGATCAGCCGTCCCCTCCGCTGCTGCCGGCATCGGCTGCTGTGCTGCTCCGGCACTGGTCGATGGACCTGGACTCCAGGGGCCCGCCGATGGTGGGGCACCCGTCGGAGGCGGAGGGGGACGGCAGCTCCATGCAGTTGTATGAGAGGCACAGCGCCGCGGAGTCCGGCAGCGGCAGCGGCGGCACCGGGAAGCCCGTGAGGAAGTTGTGCTGCGCGTAGAAGGTCGTCATGCGTCCGGTAAACACGCTGTGGGTCACCGCCTCCGGCACCTCGCCGGAGATCCTGTTGTTGTTCACGTACAGGCTTCCCGCCGCCGCCAGCGCCTCCGGGACCTCGCCCGAGATGCCGTTGTGGCTAATATCCACCACCGACCACGGGGGCGTCGCGGCAGGCTCGGACACAGACGCCGGCACGGTGAGTGACCCCGTGAAGTTGTTGCGGGACAGGAGTAGCGACGACGCGCTCGGGAGCGCGAATACCTCCGGCGGGATCGAACCCGAGAAGTTGTTCATCGAGAGGTCGAGGAAGGCCAAGTCAGCCGGAGCCGAACCGTTGCCGAAGGCTCTGTCGAGGCTCCCTTGCATTGAGTTTGCAGCGACGGAGAAGTACCGGACTGTCGGCGGCAGCGGCGGGAGCATGCCGTTAATGGCATTCCGGCTCAGGTCGACGTGGAACAGCTGCGAAGTGGAAAATTGGGAGGGAATCTGCCCGGAGAGGCCTCCATTGTTCGCCAGGATGAGCACCTTGAGGTTCGGGGAAGACGGCAGCAACAAGCCGCAGGGGATGACGCCCTCGAGGCGGTTATTGCCGAGGTCAAGCGTGTGCAGATCCGGCAGCCCGGCGAGGGACTCGGGTACCGGTCCGGTCAGCTGGTTGCCGGACAGCGATAGGAGGCGGAGGCGCCGGAGGCCCGACCCAATGTCCGGCGGGATGGCCCCCGAGACGCGGCCTGGGTAGAGGACGAGGTCCGTAAGCGCGGTGAGGCTGGCGAGAGAGGCCGGGAGCGTGCCAGCAAGGCCGGGGGAATCGGCGAGGCCGGTGCCGAGCGTGAGCACAGACACGCGGAGCGCGCTTGGGTCGTCCTCGTCGGGCGCGCACACGACGCCCGCGTAGGCGCACGGGCTGGGCGCGTCGTCCCACGAGTCGAAGAACCGCGAGCCGGGCAGGTCGCGCAGCACTGCCCGGACGTCCCGGAGCGCCGCCGCGTCGCGCTCGTGCAGTGTGGCCGCCGCCCAGGCGGCCCGCGAGCCGAGCAGGAAGAGCAGCTGGACCCGGAGCAGGAAGAGGAGAGGAGGCAGCGCCATATGCGTCGCCTGGGCCTCGGGGAAGCGAACAAGCGAGTTCTGAGGCTGGTGTTGGGAAATGGACTAGGGAGTGAAGCGAGCTAGTGAGGCGAGGGGAGTGTTCAGTGTTGTGGTGGGGAGAGCGAGTGAGAGTGCAGAGCGGGGGTGAGGACGAGCGAGCGGATCTAGACAAAGCTGGGGTTTGATTTAAGAATGAATAGATGGGTGTAGGGGTGTAAACGGGTCGGGTTAATCCCGACCGATCCGGCACCGAATCCGATTAGTACCGAATCCATTAGTATCGAATCCGAAGAAAAAATATGGGTTAGGATATGGTAACAGCAATATCCGTCCCGAATCCGATACGTTTTCAAGTTTGATTTTAGGTTAGTGCTACTATTTAACGTTTCATTTTCTTTTGCAATGGTAAAATAAAATCTTCCACATTAGCTATTAAGTAGTAACATCAAGTTCTTGATAGTACGTCCTCCTACTCCATTTGTTATACTGTATGCATTCCTTACAAACAAGTAGGGGTGCAAACGGCTCGGGTTAAACCCGACCGATCCGGCACCGAATCCGATTGGTACCGAATCCGAAAAAAGAAATATGGGTTAGGATATGGTAACAGTAATATCCGTCCGAATTCGATCCGTTTGCACCCCTAGATGGGTGGGGTTCGCCGGTTCGGTGCATAGCTCTGCTGCTTCTTTACGCCGCGATCGGTTGGTGTGCTACAGTGGTATCCAATGCCCGAGTACACGGCCCCGCGACGACACAACCCGATACGGCCCGCTAAATAAATGAGTTGTGCCATTCGATTCCATGAGCCGTGATTTGAGCCAGAACACGGTCATGACCGTCTTGCGTCTCCAAGACGCGAACACGATTATAACAATAAGTAGTCTTGGGTCCGATTCGTACCGTTAAGTTTTAAAAAGAGAAAAAAAACTAAAAAATGTATAAAATTAAAAAAAAAATTGTAGAAAAATTCAGAAAAATTATAGGAAATTGTAGACATGGTTAATCATCAAAATAATTATTTTCAATAGCATAATGAGCTTTATTAACTTGTTAAATTACATGGGATGGCTGCCTCATTAAAACCTTTACCAAGTAAAAACTCAACTTGAGAAAACCTTGGTAAAGAAAAAAGAGTACAACCTATAAAGCTCATTAGTAACTACATGTGAAGAAAAATATTGAAAATTCTATTCATTGCTATCTAGATATAAATTCTCAAAAGATTTTTCTAAATCTCTATTATCTATATGGTATGTTGGAGTCTTGATTCAGCTTGTTCTCAGTCTTTGACGGTCAGAAGGATTTCGACCATCTCGTTCGAGAGACTTGTTCGTCGCTCCTCGATTGTTCTTCGGATAGTGAAGGTCGACTCAGGAGGCGTATAGATATGAACAGTCAACACATCCCGCGCTAATATGGATAGCACTGGATATGTTACTTTCTGGGTTTGCCACCATGAGAGAATGTTCAACTCTTGCTCGAAGCTGACGCTATCACTATTGAGATAGCTTGATAAGTATCCAGTGCTTTATCGCCTTGCTCCTCCTGACTGATGTGTACTTGCACCTGCACGAGAATCTCTAGAGGAAAAACCAAAAATCTTGCCCCATTGCATAGTCCCCCTAGAGGTGCTAGGGTCCCCCAAACGCATAGATCCAAACTTGTTTTCATATTTCTCATATACCTCATATAATTTATGCTTAACTACTCTATAGTATGTACAATAGTCTAAACTGGTAGTATCACTTAAAAGTTGTAATACATTTATAAATCCTTGGAGTTTAGCTCTAGGATCCAAAATAAAGGCAAATGGATATAAAATAGGAATTTCCCTCTAATATTTTAAAAACATAGTTTTCATGGCAACTACAGCATCCCGATCATCCTCAATAAGTTCAGGGTCTCCAACTTGGGTTCTACTGGAGGAGCTACGAGATTGATGACCATGGGTGTAAAGGAAAACAAATAAGGTACTCTTATATGGCGACATATGTTTAAGCATAAGGTAAGTAGAGTTCCATCTAACAGGCATGTCTAAACCAAATTTTTTAGGGCGAACGTTCATTGCTACGCAAAAGCTCTTATATGCGGCTACTCGTTGGTTAGAACAATTAATATATGAAATTGCATCCCTAAAAGAATCAATACAAGTATTTAATCTTTTAAATCAGATTTAACAATAAGATTAATAATATGACAAGCACAACGTTGATTCAGTAAGAAAGATTGTACATAATTATTAAACAACGCAGTAAGAATTTTCATACCCTTAGTGTTTGCAGCTGCATTATCTAAAGTTATAGAAAAAATCTTATCTGTGAGGCCAAAATCTTCTACAACTTTAATAATACTTTCTATAATATTTTCGGCAGTATGCGAAATATTAATTAATTTAAATCCAATAATTCTTTTTTCCATTACCCAGTTATCATTAACATAATGAGCAACAACACTAATATAATCCTCTCTAGCCCTACCACTCCATATGTCTGATGTCAAAGCAATAGAGAGTGTACATGTATGAAACATTTCTTTCAATTTTTCACGATAATTATTATAATATTTAATTAAATCTCTAGTTGTGATTTGCCTAGATACATCACTAAATCGAGGGTTATGAGCAGTCCTAATATATTTTTGAAAAGTATCAGGCTCACCAAAATTTAAAGGTAAATCTTAAGAAGCAATTAATCTACAAAAAGATTCCTAGGCTACCTATGGATTGTACTCCCAAGTACGTACCGAGCCGTTGGGGTTATATTGCAGCTGTGTTTAGCGCATTTGTATTATTTGCCTTCTTTTGCAACTTGCAGTATGCCGTTGCAGGTGACCCGTTCCACCTAAAGATTTTGCAGACAATTAATTACCACAAATTTTACAAACAGCATATCTCACCGAATTCCCATCATCGTCGGTTTGAACTTCTTTTCAAAATCGTTCTAGACTCCTGATGTACTAGCTCTTGTTCTTTTTTGCACCCGTGCTATGGGTTGTGGATACACTTGTTGAGCCAGTAGAAGATGGATCGATTGGACCCTACGCCACCGGGGCCGTTGTTTCTTCTGGCTCTCCAGTTTGTTGTGGATGTGGACCTTTCGCGGATGGATATCCTTCTTGAAAGGATTGCATATCCTCCGCCGAGAGACCGAAATCAGAGAGTTGAAAATTATAGTTCTTCATTGAATTAACTGCAAATTGAAATAGTAAAGAACAATTAACTTACTATTAAATCAATAAATAATAGCAAAAAAATTAAAATAAGATAGCACTATTACCTATTTTACGGCTCTCAGAAAATTCTTTGAAGATTTTTGAATTTTCTAAATTTTGCGCGAATTTCTCACTAATTTTACCAAATTTGCGCAAACACTTTCGTATTTTTCACAGCTAAACAGAGAGATGAGAGTGAGTTTTGAGGTGTGGAAAATGGAGGCCGGATGCCCCCTATTTATAGAAAAATTTTCAAATTTTGTTTCGAATTTTTTGCTATTTTTCCAAATTTTGTAACCCCCAATGGTCAAAAAGCGGCTATATTTAGCAAATTTGGCCGTCTTGTACGACCCGTTCTGACGATTGATAGGTAGGGCCGTCTTGCCGCAGACCTGACTCGATTTCTTAACGGCAGCGCCGTCTTGGCGGCGTCTTGCACTGCGTTGACCCGAGCGCGGCCGGTCTAGCGGGCCGTGCCGTGCTTAGATCGGGCCAATAGTACCGGATCATGGGCTGGCACGGTTGGATCCAGCCCATTTGAACAGCTATAGTGTGCTAGTTGTCAATTCCATGGAGGCCATTTCAGTTTGGAAGCAAATTGTACGGCGCTCCACAGAGATGGTATCACTTGGGTCTCCAAAAGATGTTCTGCGGTCACGTGACACCATCTGGGAAGGGTCTCAAGTGAGGCCATCTCTCATACAGTTTGTTTCCATTTCAGTTTGGTCTTTGGAATGTATCTTTCCGTTATCAGTCTGTTCCAACGTACGTTTCAGGATATGATATAATAATATATTTATAAATATAAGTAAGTTATTATATTACACAATAAGGTTTTAGTAAAAAATACGAAAGAGGTGAGTTGGGCCACAAGCCGAACCTTCTCTTAGGCAACACACGCACAAACCGGGGCATGGCAAGTGACGTCGCTACCCAAAAAAATAATAGAACCACGCGTATATACGAGGAGGAAGATCGCAATCTAGTGATGGTTGTCGCCGTCAGGGCTGCCTTGGTGGGAGCCACCGCCAGCCGTCCTCTGCGTCGCCCCAGTGCCGCACGGCCGCACCCCTAGCTCAGCACTCACGTTCTTCTGTGATTATTTCAACGGAAGCTGACGATTTTTGGTTTTTGTTATACTATCTAACTTTTAAATGAAGTATTTTTTTAAGATAAGATCTACAAATTAATTGTAGTACACGTTAAAAACCTAATATCTATATTAACCAAAATCATAAGCAAATATCTTTCTCCGTAATCTCTGTTATGAACAGCTAAAATTCAAAATTTCAGCCAAAAGCCATAAGCCGCAGCTGCGCCAAACAAGCCCTATGGCTTTTGGCTTTTCTGCAATAACTAGCTTTTAAATGGAGTGTCTTTTAAGATGTGGTCTACTAGTTAATTGTAGTACATAATGTACCGACTTCATTTATATTGGCAAAAGCCGCACATGAATTTCAGTTACTCTGTAATCTCTCACATAAACAGCCAAAAACAACAAACCGCAGCAAAAAACTATAAACCGCAGCCACAAAAGAACAGCCCTATGTTTTCTAGATTTCTTTCTTGTCAGATCTAAGTTTTCCGCTTGATTTTTTTGCCTTCTAGATGAATTGGGAGGAGACAATTTCTCTGATTTCTTGCTTTCCTCTCAGAAATAATCATTTCCCCTTTGATTCTTCCGCTCATTTCGGTTTAAGTTTTTGGTTTTTAGCTTATTTTTCACTATTTCTAAATTTTATTTTTTTGGCTTTTTTGAGCTTTTTTCGGTTCTTTATTTCCCGTATTGGTTTCATTGTCTGTGATAGACTAACCTATTTTTTCTATTTTAAAATTTTTATAAATTTAGTTACGCCAAATAAGCTACCATCAGTTACAGTGCAATTTCAGCCTTAAACCACCTTTTTCAGGCCAAATGAGCGGCACCTTGAGTTGGATTGGGAGGAGACGTTACTTGTTGACCGGTATCGGAATTGATGGTAAGCTCAATTCCAAGATTTCAGCTTCAGCTTCTGATTTCTGACTTATTTTTTACTATTCGTAAATTTTGTCTTTTTCTAGTTTGTTGACTTTTTTGAGCTTTTTTGCTGGTTTTTTTCCCATATTCGTTTGCATTGTACGTGATAGGCTAACCGGGTTTTTCTATTTTAAATTTTTTAAAATTTAATTACATCAAATAAGTCATCATTAGCTATAATATAATTTCAGACAACTATAGTACAATTTTACCATAAATCATATTTTTTTCAGTTCAAAAGAGCAGGCTCATAGAACGTAGCTTCTTAAGTACCATTTTGGATGACGATATGATATACCATGTTAGAGCACGTACAATACAAATGCTTAGAAAGATGTTTAGTTATTAAAAACTGATTTTTCTTACCACATATGATAGATAAGACTCTTATTTCGAAGCATCAATACTTAAATAAACATCGATGCTTAGCAGATGTTTATGTGTATAACTATATTTAATTAAAAGGTAATATAACATCTAATCACCTATGGAAGAGATACTTGCATTGGAGAAAGTAACTTTTACATAGGTGCCTGATGATGTGGCTATATTCTCTCTCTTTAAACATTCATGTATAAGCATCTTGTATTGTATATGCCCTTATAGCCATTTGGGCTGGTACAGAACGGACTTAATACTCCTGGCTGGTGTACCGTGGTTTGAGAACGGTATTGGGTCGGGCGGACGGAAAGGTTGGAGTTTTTTCATATACGATGCTACCTCTAAAAATTCTTGGAGCGGCATATAACTGTTTAAGCGTCTGGTTAATTATGTGTCGTTCTAAGAATTTTTAGAGGTAGCAAATGACCTCAAAAAATTGCAAAAAATTACACAACATATCACGATGCCTTGGGAAGCTCCACCAAAAATATCGTAATTTTTTTAACTCATTTATTATATTTACATATTCAAAAAATTATAACATAAAATTACAAATTTAGACGAGTAATTAAGCTGGTTAATTAGCTAGCTTAATCACCAACTGTTTTGTGGCCTGGCGGCAGGCGTCACGTGTCGATTGTTGGGCGATGCCATCTGATGACTGGACGGCAGAAACGCTATTTTTATCAATACCGTTTATATGTGGCTATTTATATAAATACACGTTAAAAAACATTATATATGGTAAAAACTCGGAAAGGTCGCGTATCCCGCCGTACGCAGGTATGAGTATGTCCTTGGATGCATCAGAGGCCGGGCGATGTACCTATGGGCTTGGTCATGATGGGTTGCATGTGGGTAAAAGCAATTATGCTTGATTTTTATGGCGGATTTGCATATTTGCTAAGTATGCCGTTTGTACAGTACGTCGTGCTGTTTTTAGTTCTGTAGTCTGCAATCGATTGGTATAGCTGGAAATGCGCATTGCTCGACCGTACGCTGTGGAATTTGCATCAGCGTTTCTACATTGGTGCATTGATACGATTTTGACATTTGGGCTCCGTTAGAGTGTAGATCAGCTGAATGCGTGCAATGTCTTGTTGAATGTCCCAACTAAATTGCAGTAATGTGTAATAAATCTGTTCCCTCGCAAAGCAGAAAAGAAAACGTAAATTCTCTAAGGCACTATACCATGGATTTGCTGTAGGCAAACGAATTTTCAAATGGGGTTGTTGAGAAACCTATATGGAAGTGAATCATTCAAAAGAAAATTCAAGCAAAATTTAATGCCATTTTGGTTGTTACTAACACCCTCAAAGTAGAACATTTCCATTCCAAACACCCCTGGTAAACTATAAAGGTTAGTTCGGAACACATGCATTTTATAAGAAACGGCTCAGTTAGGTATTAGGAAAATTTTCCGCGACAGTTCAATCCTGTAGGAATCAAGAAAATTTCCTCATTCCAAAGTAGGGCTAAAAGTGAAAGTTGAATCAAGGATTGCGCTTTGCTGTCTAATAGGTCTACTTCCATTTGGTATGTGTCTAAGGAATTTTTTTGCATATATAACATATTTTACACTCGTATTTGTAAAAATAATTGTATGCGCATGAAAATAACAAAAATAGCACTTCTATCGCACCTGGCCACCAGACGGTAGGTGGTCTGCCGTCCCACCATAATATGGCAGGTAATTAGCTGGCTTAATTACCTGTCTAAATACTATTTTATGTGTCAAAATTATTCAAAATTTTAAATATAGCAAATGAGCTTGAAAAATTCCAAAATTTTATGTGCATCTTTCTGACACAATTTATTTAATTGTGTAATTTTTTTGACAATTTTATCTACTCTGAATGTTGCTCAAAAATTCATAATATTGAGATAATTGCACGAGTTGTTACATATAGCACACGAGCTTCAAAAATTACGAAATTTTATGTGAAGTCTTCCGACACAGTCCACTTAATTGTATAATTTTATAGGAATTTTATATGCTATAAATTTATCATATTAATTTATGTTAATTTAATAGTAATTAGCTATATACGATATATCTTTTGTAGTGGGTGACCTCGATCCTTCGCACATATGCTAGCCCATTGCTGCTATATTTCCTTTTCCACTGTGTCCTTCGTATAATCGTCACACTGTCCGTGGCGTCCCCCCTCGCACGCTCTCTCGTCTGCACTGATGTTGTTATGTCTGTGCTGTCACCCCTCGCCTGCTCCCTCATCTCCATATATTGTCAGTGTTACCATTCATTCTCGTCATTCGAGGTGCTACGTGTCGATAAGGAGTTCTTAATTTATGAGGTAAGCGCATCGGATTCCCTTTTCGCTCGGCCATAAATACGAACATCTCGCAGTTGGTCATCGGTCATCTCAGTCACTCGTCGCAGAAGCTTATTCTCGTGGTCGTCGCTCAAAATTAAAAGTGTATAGCTAATTAATTTGCGAAGCCAGTGAGTAGCTCATTAAGGACGCGGCAGGAGGATGTGGCAGTGTTGATTGCTTCTCCCGAAAGACAGGCACATTTTTGTCGCATGCTTCCGACGTTATTCCTGTAGTCCTAGTTAATTAGTGTTATTTAGTTAGTCGTAATTAGTATAGTTTGTATTATGAAGGAAGTATGTCGTAGTAATTTAGACATAGTACAAAAGTAGATGCACAAAAGTACTTGTATTTACTAACATTTTGGAAAGGGAATGTCAGATTCCAGATGTATCTGTGAACCAAGTCACCATCACACTTCATAGGTATACATTCTTGTGCCTTCCTGATGTGGAAGCATTCCTCTCCCTCAAGAAGAATTCTTATCAGTTCATTTTAGTTAAGATGCTAACTTGATTATTTCATTTAGTCATTACTTTGTTGTACGGTATTTGTTTTTCCTATCGGTTCATTTTAGTTAAAATGCTGACTTGGTTCTTTCATGTGTTATCTATATGGTATTTAGATAACACAATTACCTTCCTTATATGGATCTTGAGATAAGCTGTACACTGTGGCCCCTGAGGGACTAACAAAATATACAAATGTATTTGTTGATGATTTTTGCCTTGAGTACCAATGTAATTGTGATTTTGGTGCCATCCTCAGTCAGCGTGGATATAGTTAGGTGTATAAGTTTGTTATGAAAAAAAGAAATATCAAATGATTGTCTTCGAAATGATAAATGCATAAGTAACACTATTTTCTTCTTAAATCTATTGCACATCTCACCATGGTTTTTTGTAGTGTCACATTATTACTGAGTTTGCCGATGATTAAATTAGCAATATTAGAGATATGCTATCTGATTTATCATCAATGTTGGCCTGAAATTTTTTTTATCAACAATGTTGGCCTGAAATTTTTCTACAATAAAATCTCATGTAAATGAAAGAAAATGTGTATAGTATTTGATTTTCCGTTGCAACGCACGGGCACACAACTAGTCTCCATATATTGTCAGTGTTACCATTCATTCTCGTCGTCCGAGGTGCTACGTGTCGATAAGGAGTTCTTAATTTATGAGGTAAGCGCATCGGATTCCCTTTTCGCTCGGCCATAAATACGAACATCTCGCAGTTGGTCATCGGTCATCTCAGTCACTCGTCGCAGAAGCTTATTCTCGTGGTCGTCGCTCAAAATTAAAAGTGTATAGCTAATTAATTTGCGAAGCCAGTGAGTAGCTCATTAAGGACGCGGCAGGAGGATGTGGCAGTGTTGATTGCTTCTCCCGAAAGACAGGCACATTTTTGTCGCATGCTTCCGACGTTATTCCTGTAGTCCTAGTTAATTAGTGTTATTTAGTTAGTCGTAATTAGTATAGTTTGTATTATGAAGGAAGTATGTCGTAATAATTTAGACATAGTTTTTACTATTTTGTGTACGTACGATACCCATAATTTTTTTATTGTATTGTAGTGTGTAATTAAGCAGTCATAATTACTGTAGTGAAAATTAGTTATAGTTAAGTAATGAGTTAGTGCTACGTAATTACGTACTACGGACGACGGTAATGAATCACTCGTAATTTTTTCGGACAGGTAATAAAATTGTTGGTAATTAATGAATTATTCATATGTAGTTACACGCATGTAATCACTAACTTGCATGCTGCTTATCATGATTTTTTGTTGTAACGCTTATTGCGGATCTGGTTGTTATGGCTTCAGGTAGTTACAAACATGGAACACTTGACAAATGTTGTACGGCGATGGTCTTGTACGGGCTGGACCTGATGGGTTGGACATATCGACATGTCAATACAAGATGCCACTCCTAGGAACTATCTGTGCTGTAAGTATCACAGACGGTTTATACGAATAGCCGTCTGTGGTATTTTCACAGACGGTTATTTATACGAACCATCTGTGATAATACAATACATCACAGACAGTTCTTATCAAGAACCATATATAATAATGGCGGACATTACAAACGATTTTTTATTTAAATCGGCCATTTTTAGCCCTAAATTTGCATTT
This sequence comes from Bonia amplexicaulis, assembly GCA_036346245.1. NCBI lineage: Eukaryota > Viridiplantae > Streptophyta > Magnoliopsida > Poales > Poaceae > Bonia > Bonia amplexicaulis. The sequence goes on from CM070743.1 coordinate 20,896,324, forward strand.
TAATTTTTCAGTTTTTGTTTTTGCCAAAAAATTTTTATCTTCGCTTTGGAATTTGGGTTCGCCTCAACTGCAAAGTTGTAGATCTCGTTGAAACATTTCAAACGAGTATATATAAGCCATATAAAATTTTGCTATTTTATCTTTTGAGACTAGCTATTTATATTGTACCGATATATTGTCTTTGTGACGCCATTATCACCGACTATTTTTGTTATGAAATGTCTGTGATATCTCCTGTTATCATAGACGGTTTTTGTTATGAACCGTCTGTGATGTCTCTATTATAGACGGTTTGTAATCTGAACCGTCTATGATGTCCCGCCACATCACCGATTCACGGCATATCCCTTAGGATCCCAATCTCACCCATCCATTCTCTCCACATCGAACAACATGCACCGTTGTCCTCCCCACCTCTCGCCCCTTATTAACCCCCTCTTCCTAATCGAAGAACCAATACCAGCAGTACTACTCCAACTCGTTTGTGCGCAAAAAAGGTGGGAAGGGGTTCGGCAAGGGCGACTGAAATTTTGCTTGAAGCAAGATGGAAAGAAAGAAGGCAATGACAAATCTGCACTATTCTAAGTCACCGACATAGAAGTTATTGATTTTATCGTAGAAGCTGAAATGGTGTTCGTTGCCTTTTTGTTTCTGTAATGGGTGTGGGAGCTCATAAAGGTGATGGCACCGCTGCATGGAGGCAGTACATGCAAATTACCTCCCAGCCTGAGGAGGCCATTTACGGGAGGCTGATCGTGTACCTTAGTTTCGTGCATCGAGCGTCGAAAAGCAGTGATGAGCCGGGCCCCTTGACACCCAGCAGACCACAGGCGCAGCTTCAAGACGATACCACTGAATGTGCTATATCGGAGGGAAGACTCGTCCCTGATTTTGTGCGAATGATGGGGCAGGCATGTGGTTATTAGCTCGCATTGACTGCCACAAGTATCTGCTGGACCAGGCGCTTGTTTGGTCATCATTCAGTGTCATAATTTCGTGTATCTTTTACTGTATCGCATTAATTCATATTTGTACCAATTTGAGATGTGATTGGCAATTAATCAACTGATTACCTAAATGATTAACTCCGTAATCTATTATCGCACGTGATGTATGTAATATTGTTGCGTTCTTATTTGTACTTGTTTGTATGATATACGTTTGTTCAATGCATATCGACCTCTCTAGCTTAATGCATGCGACATAGCATTTGAACAGTCCACTTGATAAATAGGTATCGCGCAGCAACATGTGGAATTATAGGAACTTGCTATATTGACGACCTCCTCATTGCCCCTTTCGCACTGCATCTGTTGGCAGAGGTCATCATTCTCCTCATTGAGACTATCAATCCATCCCTCCATATCTAAGATTCGCTCCCATAGTGTATCCACATACCTCACAACATAGCATTCATGTGGAGGATTGATCCAGTGGGCGAAGTCATATTTTGCCATTTGCTAGAAAAGAGGGTTAACATGAAAGTTCTATTAGCAGTAAGAGAAAATAAACTATTGGCTAATTGTACCCAAATTACGGGCATCAAAAGAAATGTCGCCCTCCATCAAAATGACCTTCAATGACCTGCACAACTGCGTCCTCCCTATGTTTGCATTTTGGCCATACCAGTTGAGCCCGCTTGTTTGGCATCAAGCAGGTAGTTAGGGCCGAAGTTCTCCCTCCTTTCCAAGGGAAGGTCTTCCTTTGATGACCCCGCTCCAACTGGCCCATTAGCGTCTACCATGCTATGTTACTATATGACAGAGAAGGTTCTTCTTCCTACAAGAAAGGAAACATAGTTTACATGAGCGATTATGAGAGCTCTATATCTGAAGCTGAGAGAAAAGAGAATCCGGTGCGTTGCCACCAGAAATTACGGACACGTTGTCGACATGTAGCACTGCGGGCGACGGGGGACAGTATGGTAAGAGTGACATATGTGCACACGAGGGAGCGGATGAGGTGGGGCGACATGGACAAACTAATATTTGTGCGGGCGAGAGGGGACGACACAGACATAACGACATCAGTGCAGACGAGGGAGCGCGCTAGGGGGATAGCACGGACAGAGTGATAATGGTGAGAAGAATGTAGCGGGAAAGGAATCATAGCAGCAACAGACTGACATATGTGCGAAGGACAGAGGTCACGCACTGCAAAAGTTGTATTGCATATCGCTAATTATGATTAAATTAACATGATAAATTTGAGGCACATAAAATTTCCATAAAATTATACAATTAGGTGGACTGTGTCTGGAGGCTTCATATAAAATTTTGTAATTTTTAGAGGTCGTTTGCTGTATGTAACAATACTCGCAAATATCTCAATAGTATGAATTTTTAGCAACATTTGGAGAGTATAAAATTTTCAAAAAATTACACAATAAAGTATGTTGCGTCAGAAAGTTGTATATAAAATTTTAGAATTTTTTTTATCTCATTTGCTATATTTAAAATTTGAACAAATATGATACATAAAATAGTATTTAGGCAGGTAATTAAGCCGGCTAATTAGCCAGCTTAATTACCTGCTATATTGTGGTGGGACAGCAGGCTACCTGTCGTCCAGTGGCCAGGCGGCAGGTGCCTGGGACACCACATGTCGCCTTCAGGCCACTGCCGTCTGATGATCGGACGACAGAATGCTATTTTTGCCATTCCTATACGTATACGGCTTTTTTTTAAATACGGGTGCAAAACATGTTATATATGCCAAAAAGTTATGTTAAAGTCTAGATCAAGATGCCTGGAGACACATTAATTAATGAATTCAAAATCTTTTGACTAATTCTTTAACATGGCTTGCTTATCCGCCTTTTTTTCTTGAGACTGTTTGTTTAGTAACTAGAAATGAGTAAATTTGCTTTACAAAAATTAGAATGTGTCAGATTAGCATTGGGATAAATAGAATGATAAAATAAGCTTAAGAAAATTAGATTGTAGCATGCAACAAACAGCCCCTAAATTACAGCACATGCAGTATGCGCACAAGTTATTCGATGGCGAAAATTCTGTATGAAAGGGACGTTTTTTTTCTTTTTGTTGTGACAGTTGGCAAGCTATGAAACTGCTCACGTTATGGCACAACTTCAACATTAGATAACTTGGTTTCAACTTCTCAGTAAAAGTGGACTTTAAACTTATGCTATACTAGTAAGCTGCTCGTGAGTTGCAACAAAAAGTCAAAACTTTATATCAAATATTATTAGTAGAGATATATCAACAGAGTAAAAATAAATATGACTTTCCGTCTGTAAGCAACACAATTAATTATCTTTCAACAATAAATCCAGAAATCAATCATCAAGAGGGAAAAACATCCTAAAGAACAATTCAAAACAACAATACTATGTCATACTGAATAAAATCCTTGGAGCAATCTGAAATGAAAAATATTATTTCATAGATTTTCTTAACGAAAATATTTCATAGAGTAAACCATATACATAACATGATAAGTTCCCATGAACTAAGGAGTAAGAATATTATACCTTCCTACAAGAACAAACCACATCCCAAACCCAAATATCACATCACAAAGCATAAACATTGCTTCCAACAATTCCTTATTAAATTGAAAGCACTATACAAAATTGCACCACAAATCTAACTTTTCATCCTCTAATCCAGAAGAATCAACATAATTATAGGCTAAACATGTTAGCCATCATTGGAAGAAAGCAAAAGATGGGAACATCTGAAAAGTTCCTCCCATTTGCAGTTTCACCATGGCGCCAATCACCACTACAAGTGGAAAATGGAATGAACCAACTTTGGGGAAGGAATACATGACCAAACGAATTGAATGATTTCTCACCCCCTCAATCTTGTACGAGTCCAGATCACGTCTCCGAGAATCTCACTATAGGTATATTCGTCCTTGGTCCAATGGCACATCGTCAGTACTTCAGCGAGCTACTTCGGTAATTAAACGAACACAAAAAAAACATGTGTTCAGGAACACAAAAATACCTCTGAAGCAGCATAATAAGAGAATTTTTTAGCCTTAAGCAGCTCCTCTAACACTTGCTTAGCATGCAACGTAATTTACTAATCACACACAACACACGTGACTCCGTGAGGCTAGGACTAAGGATGAGGTGCTCTAAAAGCACCGACCACGTACTACATACGAGGTGTACAGAAGCCAACAAGATTATAATATTTTTTTATAATCTTTTCTCAAACTGAAAGCACGATTTTAAGTTATTCACTCTAATAATTCAGAGAAGTTATGGAGTTTAGAAACCATCACTCCACACGAAAAAAATCCAAACGAAACTTTGCAAAACTAGTAGTGATGCTACAACACTACAGTAAAATTGTTAGTACCACTATAGTACCTGGTAGTACCTCTGCTGCAGTAAAATCGACATAGGAATAGTAAAATCAGCATGGCTTTACAATCAAAAATTGATGGAGCTTTTGATCTATTGGTCCAAATGACTTAAAACTTAGCATGCACCTTCATTAGGATGTCAGAAACCTATTTCAATCAATTATTGAGAGAATCGTTCTAAAATTTTGAACTTTTGTCATTTGAGTGAAAAGTGCACCAAAATTGGACAAAAACGAAAAATCTTGATCTGCTCTTGCTCGTGAGTCTTAGATGATCTATACGACCTTGGATGGGTTCTCACATATCATAGTAAACTAAATTATGGCACGGATTGAGCCCAAACACCCACACGAGCAAAATCACAAAATCACTCTTTCTTAAGCTAAAACCTGACAAACACAAGAACTTGCAAATAACAAGTGACTAGACGGATGAGATATAGTCTCTAAGAGACATCTTCATCACTTACACGTTCTTAACACAAAGCAAGATCAAGAAGGAAAGAAGAAGTACCAAAAATCAAGCCAAATCAAGATTTCAACAAGAGAGCACAAGAGAGAAATACTTGGATGAATTTTGATCTCTATTACTACCTAAAGAGGAATATTTATAGCTACTCACTAGCCATACACAAAGTCTTAGGATGACAAAATTCTCAACTACAAGAGCCCTCACATTTCCTACAAGATTCTCTTTAAGAACCCTAACTCCCCTCAAGACTAGGTATGAAATGTCTCAAAGCTTAACCCTAGCCACCTCTCTCTCACTTTATATATGGAGGCTTATAAGGAAAACCCTAACCAACATCTCTGATTGGGTTTTATTCACTTACATGGGCTAACTCGTTAACAAAACATAATACCGGGTTTTACACTTATACAAGCATGATTCTCAAACGCACACACCCATCAACTCGTTAGTAAATAAACACTTGATCCACTTCATGTTTTCAGTACAACCAAGACTTAAACCAGTTAGGCCACGCCGTGGTTTCACGCATCGTCACTTTTATGGTATTGAACAATTTATCAAAATGGTCTTCTACCGTCTTTCACCGAGCTTCCCGCTTTCTTTGCCATGAAGCATTGCCATCTTCTATGTAGTCCTAATGACTTGCCACCAAGTCTCTCACACGTTTGAATCTCATCGAACCATTCTCACTCACAAATGACCCAAGTCATTTGGCGCACTACATACTTTTCCTCGCACATGATGGCACCCAGCTTCCTTGACAGCACAGGATCTTGGCTCCTACCTAAGCCTAGTCTCGGTCTACCATGTCGTTGCCCATCATATCATCCACTGGTTGCTTCCACTCTGGCTTCTCGTTGTTTCATCTTGTAATCACCCTGTAAGTCTCAGTTAACTTTGGTGGCTCCTTGATCGTCTGGACCTCGCCTCCTCCTGAGTATATTCCCGATCACTTGATCACTTTGGACAGTCCCAGTCCCGTCCGCCCTACCATGACGTAGCTCTGGAGTCTACAACCAACAAAATAAATAAACTGTCACGTAGCACCACATAATATATAAAGTCAATAATTGACACAATTAATCTGTACAGTGCACCATACAAAATGTATGCAACTAAATCACTGATCCTAAATCTAGGACCAAATCTTAAACTCCTATGCACACAAGTAATGACACCCATACCGTGCCCACACAACCTCAACCAACTCAGCATAAACCAATAGGGCCAATCTAACTGTCAACCACAGGCTGATCAAACCGCTTGCACCATGACCGGTATGACAACCAACAATGGCTGGTCGTACCACCTAACGCCTATCATAACACCAGTACAACGCCGGTAGTACTGCCCGATACTATCGCAATATAAAGCTTGGTATGACCGTTTAAGCTCACCCCAAAATAAGCTTACTAGAAAATAGCTATCCGTCAACTAGAATCCGGCCGTACCGCACCATAGCTTGACCGCTAATCAAGACCCATACTACCGCACCCAGCCAATCATGCCGCGGCTCCCATTGATCGCTAATCAAGACCGGTACTACCACACCAGCCGATCACCCTCTTATAACTGGAGTGAGCAGTAAGTGAACTTCCCATTGACGTTGAAATACGAAAAGCTAACAATTAAAAGTATCAAACTAAGGGGCATATGTAACATTTAGGGCATACCACCGGATAGCTGTAAGCTTGCATTCAGTTTTTGGCCCGTAGCAAAGAGAGTACAAGACAGTCCAAAAAGAAAATCTTAACCAAGTTGTGAAAATCATTCTGTTTTTTTGAAAGGGACAGTTGTGAAAATCATTCTCAAATATATGCCCTAATTCAATAGGTAGGGGAAAGAGATTATTTTCTAACAATTTGTTGAAGGGTCTGCCGAATTTGTAGTTGTTAATTAATCACATGAAACTTTTGTTTTCTTTGTCTTTTAACACCAATTGAATTTCAACTTCAACTTTTAAAGCCCTGTTTGCAACATGGGAATTATTTTTTATTATTGGGGAATTGAATTGTTTTATGCAAAATTTGTATGAAATTTATCTGTTCTAAACAAAGTTTAAATTTTAGTACCACAAACACCAGTTTTTGGGTTGATCCATAGCCCAAACCTGGCTTAATTACACTTACACAGCCCCTGGTAGCAGTACACATCTATTATGTGCATATATGTCAATCAATAAAATGTACTCCATTCGAATCTCACATAGTAAAAATGCAAATCTCACTATAGGCATATTCGTCCTTGGTCCAATGGCACATCGTCAGTACTTCAGCGAGCTAATTCGGTAATTTAACGAGCAAAAATAAACTTGTTTTCTGGAACACGAAACACCTCTGAAGCAGCATAATAAGAGAATTTTTTTACCTCTAACACTTTCTTAGCATGCGACGTAATACTAACTATATTAAACCTGAGGGGATTCCTGGGCCTAGCATGCCACCTCACCAGAAATACGAAAAGGCTCTCTTTTCGTAATTACATATATGTCCTTAGTTTCTACATATAGGTCCTTATTGTTTACGTGTAGATCCTTATTTTTTTTCTAAAAACCCTCTGTCGGCGGCCTCCTACCCGTCCACGTCATCCCATTTGCAAACGAGCCCTTCGAGTTGGCCGAAATCATCTAGGTTTGCAAACTAACCCTTCGTTCGCTATTGTCCGTCTAATCGCCCCACCGACAAAATCCGTCACCATAGCGCCCAGCTCTGTGTATTCTCGCGAATCTTCACGACGCTTTCCTTGTGGCATTTCACTTTCCTGGTGGCACACCGCAACTGGCTTCTCCACAGCGCCCGTCGGCCCGTGCCCTATCTCTTCTCTCGATTCCCTCACAGTGGTCGCCATCTCAATCCCTCCCCCAGATCTACTCCTGCTTCTCTCCACCAGCATCGTTTGCTCCACCTCCACCGGTCAACCTCCTCCCCCTTCCTCCTCCGCGTACCATCTGGTTTCTATTGAAGGTTCTCGAGAAGACCTTGCTTTGCCTTCGCCGGTCGACCTCCTGCCCCTTCCTTCTTCATGTGTCTTTCGGTCGAATAGATCTGGCCCTCCATCTACGTGCCCAATTCCCTCGCACGGCCACCGCCTCAGTCCCTTCCCAGATCTACTCCTCTCGCTCTCCACCAGCGTCACTTGGTCCACCTCCGCCGGCCGAGCTCCTTCACTTTCCTCCTCCGTGTGCCTTCCAGTTTCTGTTGGAGGTTCTCGACATGACTTTGCTTCGTCGGCCTGCCCTTCGACTGGATCTATTTTGATCACATCATCCGGCTCTTCGATCACGCCTCGACCATGCTTTGACCACGACCGGCACTTCGACCACGGCCAGCACTCCGATCACGGCCCTCCAAAATCCGTTGACCAATTGTCGTGGGAGTTCTCGTCGCATACCTTGTTGGTCGAAACGCAATTGTCGACGAGCTCGATCGTTGTTGTGGTTAGCTCTGCCATCTGCCTCAGCATCACCCAAATTCTCGAATTCATCTTGTCCCTCTACCGTCTCAAATAGGGGAGCGATGGCGAGGCTTGGACAATCTCCTCAAGGCGCGCCATAATATCGCCAAAGAATTGTTAGTGATACCTTGTGCTCTCTCCATCGCAGCGAGCGTTGCGTTTGTCTCAATCTGGGCGCTCTCTAGTTGAGCAAGTCGCTCATTTATAACTCTGACGTCCTCCTCAAGGCCCTCCGTACGATGATTCATTTCACGCGTGAAATGTTGTATGATTCCCTTCGTACGAGGACTGTGAGATGTTGCTTGATCAGTAAACTCTCCAAAACCTGCCATTGTTAGCAAAAACACAAGAATATGCCCCTAACAAGAACTAGGGTATGGTGGTTCAAAGTCGCTCGCTCTCAAACCTTCTATCGAATTCTTACCAATTCTACCAAGCACACAGGGGCGATCGGCAACCAGTGATGACAATATATCTTCGAAGATTGGATGGAGCGATTGCCAGGTAAAGCTTAGCCTGTACGGTGTAGACAAAGGTATAGCTGGGAAGGCTCAAGTTTAGTAGCAAGGAGTAGCAATAATCAATTCAGAAAATGCAAGCTAAAAAATCGTTCAACGCCGGTTGGTGCTGGCCCTAGGCTAGACCGTACTAGAGACGCGAGCCTAGAACACAAACAAGTACACCGCGCAGAAAGGAAACTAGATGATGTTGCACACGGAGCTCAGGAGCTCAAAAAAGGTTCTTGCCTCTGCACGGGAACCTTAGAATCACTTGTAAAAGGTGCATGTCAATTTTGAGCAAATTCTGAGAAACTTGATTTTTCCTCGGTTTGCGGGCCCGTTTTGAGGCCCTAAACGACCTTTTTTTGGGGTCGAAGCTGCCGCGTATGTGCCTGGAGGCTTATGCGGATCTAAAATCTCCAGATTTCCCGGACTTCTATTTTTTCGCTCTATCTTCTCATTTGCTTTCCAACGGATCAAGAATCGCCTCAATCGGAGGTCGTATGCAAAAGTTAGGTGTTTCTCTCCTCCTTTTTTTATCATGGCTCTTTTAATGCGGTACTGTTACTCGAAACCAACTCCGAGATCGGGTCCTACTCGAATCCAACTAGGGCAAGGCCTCCCTTGAAAACGAGTCCTCCTCCTTTTCTACCCACGACAGTTCGGATCTAAGCGCAGCGGTGAAACCAAAGCGTGAATAGAACTCGAAACTCTAAAGGAACTAGACTCTAAGACCAGCAAAGGACACGACGATGCAACCGAAAGTTCAACAATGCAATGTCTTGAAAAGAAAAATTGCGAGGCTACATTGGTTTGGATGATTGATCTCTTGCTAAAATTTTTTTGTGTACTCTAGATAGGAAAAGCAATCTAATCTATGGTGGCGGAAATTCTCACCGAGCAACCTTGGGCTCGATACCACTTGATGTAGCGAGGTGCCCGATCTTTCGATGAGATTGATAACTATCGATTTTGGTGGAGGTGACTCTCACGATCCGACAACAACCGTACGACGTCGCTTGCGCCTTAGCAATCGCAGAACCAACTCCAAGTGTTATTGACCTCGCTAGGCGTGATCAACTCGAACACAGTTCAATCCTGCGAGCAATCGAAGAACTAGCAAGAATAAGACATAGGCAATCTGATATTGTGACTATGATTGAAGCATAAATTGTATTGCGAATAACAAAGATGGGATCTCGAAGTCGTCTTGACGGTGGTCGTCAAACACTGGCGAAGAACAAAGTTTGCACAATGGCTAAACCTAAACTCAACGAAATCAAGTCCTAGCAACGGAGGCGGCGGCTCCTTTATAGGAGAAACGACCGGTGGCGTCCAAGCGCATGCCCTAGGGATACAAGGCCCATGAGCCCAAGTGGTGGTGGCGCAGCACCTTTTTTGACTCGGACTCAAAAACCAATATGGACTCTTTTGATGATTGCGGCCGGCTCAGATGGAATTTGAAGATGAGGTTGGATCCGTTGGAAAGTAGACTTCATAAGCTTTCCATGAAGTATAAGAACGTCCCAAACGGAGTCCGTATGAGGAAGTTATGCCCGTTTGAACTTGGTACCATTGCAGTAGTCCGGATCTGATTCCAAAACGTGTCCAACTCGGATTCTTGCTTGACGTGGTCCCAAAGTGACGTGGTGACCTCCATTATTCCTTCCATGCATGTCCATGAGTCCAGGTCCCTTTCCTTCGTCCTTTCCCAGGTTCCTAAGCACAATTAAATCACTTGCATTAGGTAGCGGTCTATTCTCAGTAACATATGAACCAAAGAATGAATTCACCTGGTAATTAAGTTGACGAGCACGAGCTCGAGTAAGTGGTCCTTGCAACATATGCTGCGGATGAGTTGTATCCATGGAAGGGATGTCCTCATCAGCTGGCCCTCTGACCCCGACCGGCCCTTCAACCATAGTCGGCCCTTCGACCGAATCTATTTCGATCACAACCTTCTTTGATCATGGACGGTACTGCTATTCTTCGACCATGGTCGGCCCTTCGACCACGACTGACACTTTGACCATGGCCGACACTTCGGTCATGACCGGCACTTTGACCACGGTCGGTCCTTCGACCACGTCCCTCCTTCGACCAATGCCCTCCTTTGACCATGGTTCGACCACAACCGGCCCTCAACCACGTCCCTCCTTCGACCATGGCCAGCACTTCGACCACGGCCCTCCTTCGACCACGACGTGCCCTTCGACTATGGCCCTGCCCTTCGACCATGCCCTGCCCTTTGACTACGCTTCGACCATGGCTAGTCATTTGACCAAAGTTTGACCATGGTCGGCACTTCGACCACGACCCTCCTTTGACCACGGTCGGTACTTCGACCACGATCGGGCTTCGACCACAGACCTCCTTCCACCAATGTCCTCCTTCGACCAAGGCCGACCCTTCGACCACACTTCAACCATGGCCCTCCTTTGACCACGCTTCGACCACGGCCCTCCTTCGACCACGCTTCAACCACGACCCTCCTTCGACTACGGCCGACACTTCGACCACGGCGTGCCCTTCGATCATGACCTCTTTCAACCAATGCCCTCCTCGACCAAGGCTAGCCCTCGACCACGTCCCTCCTTTGACCACGGCCAACACTTCGATGACGGCCCTACCCTTCGATGACGGCCCTACACTTCGATGACAGCCCTACCCTTTGGTCGACACTTTGACCATGGCCCTCCTTCGACCGCGGCCGGCGCTTCGACCACGACCCGCATTTGACCACGGCCGGTACTTCGACCATAGACCTCCTTCGACCATAGACCTCCTTCGACCACAAACCTCCTTCCACCAATACCCTTCTTCGACCACACTTCGACCACGGTCCTCCTACGACCACGCTTCGACCACAGCCGGCATTTCGAGCACGACCCTCCTTCGACCACGACCCTCCTTTGACTACAGTCGGCACTTCGACCATGGCCTGCCCTTCGACCACGCTTCAAACAGGCCCGCCTTTCGACCATGGCTGGCCCTTCGACTTTAACCGGCACTTCGTCCACGGTCGGCCCTTCGACCACAGCCCCTATTCGACCATGCCAAGTACTTGGACCACTACCCTCTTTCGACCATGGCCGGCACTTGGACCACGGCCCACACTTAGATCACCGCGGGCCCTTCGACCACGGTATTGCAACTATATTATTATGTAGTCTATATGTAGCTACAACATAAAAGTCTTGAGATCTATCTATACATTTTAATACTTCTTCATAGAGATATATGTGTGTTGGTAAAACAATTATACCTATTTTGTGCATATGCATGCTATAATACTGCCTTTTATGTGGATCCTCTAAATAGCTATTGTGCTGTGAATTATAGAAACTAATATTTCTCGCTTGATTGAACGTATTAAACAACATACTTTTTCGGTGTAATGTAGTACGCTACCCTGTCTACTTACGTATAGGTTCTTATTTTTTTACATATAGGTCCTTGTTTCTTTAAAAAAAACTCCTCATTTCCTTCGTAAAAATGTACGGATTCTTTGTTTTAGTTTTCGTACATAGATTTTTATGACGTGGTAATTCTTTTACTTTAATATCCCCCACGATAGCAGGGGACTCCCGCGACCCGCTCGGCCACGTCGCCCGCCTTGCTGGCCTTCGGTCTGTGCTGACGCTGCGTGACGCGAATCTTCGTCGATGCAGGGTGGCAAATTGCGAAAAGGCCCCGTGTTTTCTCGAAATTACGTCATGGTTCTTGATTCTCGAAAAGGTCCTTAGAAATTTTTGCCCCTCCGTTTCTTTGGATAGCCCCGCGTTTTGAAACCGCGGGTCCCGGTTTTACGTGCAGTCCTTGGTTTTTCCGAAAAACCCCTCCGCCTTTTTAGAAAATACGTTTTTGCCCCCGGTTTTTCCCGTAAAGGCCCTTTACCTTCCTCGAAAATACGTTTTCGCCCCGATTTTTTTTGGAAAACTCCTTACGCATTATCGTCTCTTTTATTTTTTTGCGTACGGTGGCTGGCGCGGCGTGCCGTCGCACCTACGAGGCTAGTTTATATGATAACTAATACAACGTGACGTCGTGCGAAATAATCACACAAAGCACCCGTGACTCCGTGAGGCTAGGGACTAAGGACGAGGCGCTCTAAAAGCACCGACCACGTAGTACTGTCAGCCGATCAAGTAGATCTATGGTCAAGAATGTACTGTCATCTCGTAATGTTCTATAGGACCACCGGATCAGCGCTCCTCTTTAAATGCTGTTTGTCGTCGACTCCGTTGCTTAAGAGCTTTAATACAGTTTAACATGCAGCAGTAGATTATTAATAGTTTTATGATGTCAAGTAAAGTTAGCTTGTTGCATTTTAAAAAAAATTAATATGTCCATATTATTATTTAAATATTTTCTATTTTCAAAATGTTGTGTTTTTATTTAAATTTATATTTACTATGGAAGTGTACATATATTTCAGTCATTAATACTCTTTTAGTGAATAAAACATTATGATGTTTTAGTTCTTTCTACCAATGTGTCTAAATTACTGTCTATGTCAGAAAAGTAGGAGATATTGAAAACATTGTTTATAATTTTTTCTAGTTTTCTGTAGTTTTCCATTTTATTTCCGCCATATTTTTTTTTTGAGATTTCATAGTTTACTTTTTAGGGGGAACCTTCTGTTTTCTATCATTAACTATATATTTTACTGACCTCCACAAATATTTGGTTTCTTCATTTTTTGTATTTTCTTTATTTTTCTAACTCTATGATCTTCTCTAATTTCTTTCAGTTCGTAAAAAACTTCATGTCGTTTTCAGATAGCTGATGTGTGTCTTACAGCTTTAGCATGAGAGACATGCGGCATGCCACCCCTTAATTAAGGTTCAAAGTTAACATTAGAACAGCAAATTAGTATTGACTGCGGCTAATGTCTTTTAAGTAAAAATAAATAGTAATGACTGAAAAATATGGTTTTTAGAACAAGGAGACAAGCGGTGGGAAAAGTAAAGAAGAGATACGTGCATGAGACGGAAACGAGAGGAGTATGGTGCATGATGTGTCTATGGTCCATACCTTATCCTTGAGCGAAATAAGAGCAAGAAGAGTGAATAAACTACTTCGAGAAATCGAGTATTTATATTGACTTCTGACTTGTCTAGCCAAAACGAACACCCCTAGTTGAAGAATGGATTTCCCCACGTGCACATGTACAATCAACACTAGCAAATGTGTCTCTCGAGATTGATGCCAACATTCAAAATTCAAACCAACTATCCCATTTTCTAATCATTTAGTGTTGTAAAATAAATCTTAAAACACAATAGGAGTTTAGAATAGTACATGTACCTATATGTATATGTGGTTTAGATAATCTTACTGAAACTAGAGTTTGTGGTACTTTTAGTATGTTTTAAACCCGTATTTACAAAAATAGCTATAGTTATACGAAAATGGCACTTCGCCAAGACGGTCACCGGTGACAGCGACATGGACCGCCACCGCCACAAGACGATAGCCGGCTAATTAACTGGCTTAATTACGTGCCTTAATTAGTAGTTCCGGTCGTAGCTGCTTTCTCAACCTTCGATCACCGACCACATTATCCCGACCACTGTCATATTTGACCATGGTTGTTCACGACCACAACCACTCCGACCGCTCCCGATCACTCTCGAGTCTGATCACTTTACCCCCCTTGCCCCATACCCAGTCGCACCCCCTCCCCCTAATCTCTACTCTCCCTGGTGGCCGCCCCCCTCCCTATGGTGTCCATCCCCATTGCTGCCCTTGGAGAAGGAGAAGAAGGAGAAGGAGGAAGGAGAAGGAAGGAGAAGAAGAAGAGGAGGAAAAATTGGGGAAAATCTTCAGCTAGGTAATTTTCCCCATCCCAAACCCTCTGTTCCTAGGAATAATTAGGGTTCTTGGCACGGATTTTCATGGTAGTTAATAGATTAATTGCCCGATTAGAGATTAGTCTTTGTCTACACAGTAGATTGATTAAATGCAAGACATCTCGTCTCATGGATTTAACATAGTAAACGAATTTTCCTGCAGACTCTCCCAAAAGGAAAGTTGTAGAGAACTTCCAGATGCATCTCCTCTAATTGTTTCGTAATATTTGGCCGTGGGATCTTGGAGATCTGAGTCGGTAATACCGTTGTCCGTCGAGTGACAGTTAGTACAGATTCATTATGTCTGAGTTTTAAAAATAGTAGATGATTTTTATGGTCATGGTCGTAATTGAGAAAGTTGTAGATAATTCATAGATCTAGTTTCTATTTAATTTCATAACTGTTGGACCCCTGTAGTATTGCTGGGACGCGATTGAACACTGTTGTCCAATCTGCTAGAACAGAGTTCTTCCTCTGTTTTGGGCATTAAATTACCCCTAGCTGTGATCGAAATAAAAATATGTGTTCTACTTGAAAATTGTAGGATTTGAAGTCATGATTCCAGAGAGGTATCGTTTGCTGTATTGGATCATTATTTTTAAAGATACGATATTGTGAAGCGTACTCTGCTGAAGGGTTTTGCTAATCACGCGGCGGGGAGAGTTTATGCGGGTTCGGGGTTTAGCGACGCTTATATTTATTTTTGTCGTGTTTGTATGCTGTGGTTTGGTGCTAAGAGATGCCTTTTGGACAGGTGGTCTTGTCCCTGAGCGTTCTTGATTGTTTTGCTTCGCTTCGTCGGTTTGAGGCAAGTGAATGTAGCGGTGGTTGCTACTGTTGAACTTGTTATTCCTTCTACTTACAATTTGCATTATTATCGTAATTTGATACATGATGCCTTGATTGCATGATATTTTAATTGTGGAGATGGTAGCAAGTATTGATCAAGTGATATGTTATCAACTTTGCTAGTTGACATGTGGATTTCCTGCTTAATGTTATATTGTGGTACATGAAATTTATTCGTGGTGGATGTGGTTATGTTGAGAGCATGATAATGCTCCTGGTGGATGAATTAATGTGACTCATGCATTATCATATCATTCATGTCATATCATGTCATTTGCATGTATGTATGTCTCCGCACCTAGCCACGACCATACCGGTACAACATCTTCTCCCACGGGAAGCAATTCCCTGCCTTGGAAAGAGTGAAGGAAGGAAGATAGCATGAGCATTCATATGCATTTATTTGTTGTTTAAATGACTGCATTCATGTGCCATTTTGCATTCATATGCAATATGTTGTGGTGGGGATATGTTGTGGAAAGATTTAGTTGCATTCATATGCAATATGTTGCGGTGAAGATATTTTGTGGATTATTCAACTCCATAGTTGTAATGTGGAATTTACAATTTCGTTGTTGGGTTGTGGTTTTGGCTCATGTGAGCTATTTGTGGTATGAGGATTGTGGTTGTGGTCGTGGAATGTGATTCGTCCCTTGTGTATGGTAATGGTTGTGATTGCGGCATGAAATTCTTTTCTCATATATATATTAATTATTGATAGCAATTGTGCATGTGAGAAATAATAATGTATTGAAGTAAAACATACATATGTTTTATTGCCTTTGGTAGTGGTAGTGGATGAGGTTTTAAAGTAGTTAAACAAAAATTATTTGCTAATATTTTACCGTCATTGATAGTGTTTTGAGGTTGAGAATCTAAATATTGTTAATTGTGAAAGATTTAATGTTGATGATTAATCTATTGTGGTTATGGAGGATTAAATGTTTCTTTTGCATTTAATAGAGGATAAAACGATTGCATTCATATGCCAATTAAATCTGAAATTGAAGAGGTATTATTCGTAGAAGTTTATGGTGATTCAATAATTGTGAACATGAATTGTAGTTGTGGTTGTATGGAATTATAAATGATGATGTATAATTGTTTGTAGTTTGAATAGCTTGTTAAACTGTTTGCTTGCTGAGATTTTTATCTCACCCTTGTAAATTAAATGTTGCCAATTTTGTAAATTGGCTAGTTATAGAGCAGTTTTAGTAGCATCCCAGGGTAATATGGGTCATGGGGTGTTACAGTTGGTATCAAAGCGGGCTTTAGGTTCGTGGTAATTAAACTATTAAATTGACACATTGGTGCACAGTAGGATGGGATGGGTCAAGCATTGCATTTATGCTTTTGACATGTTGTATTGATGATTGACATTATGAGATAATCTTGTATGATTATTGATAATCTTGTATGATTATGATTTGCTCCTATGACTGTTATGAGTAAAGGTAATCAATGTTAAGATGTAGATGTTGTTTGTGTTGCCTTGGCTTTGCCAGATTATACCACTGTTTGTAGTATGGGGATTAGCAATGTAGTTACCTCAAGTAACTTAATTGCAAATGTTGCAGGTGAGTTTCTTAGAAAAGTTGCTATTATCCTTAAGTTGATTTCGGCCAATTCTTGGCCTATTGCAGTTAATGAATTTCTTTTGAGTTTGTGGTTCTTGCAGTTGAGGGTATGCAATTGGTCTCTACCTGTTCCTTGAAGCAGTTATTGTTTCTTTCCGGACTAATGAGAAACTTTTGCTACCTATGCTTATTGTTGATTTGCATGGTTGGTCCCTTCGTGGGAGTTTTATCTTGTTGTGAATCATGACTTATTGGTTCGCTTGGTATTTTCTTTTAGTGATGCAAGTTTTGAGTTGCAAAACTCATTGATATGTGAAAGTCTTGGATCTATGTTTTTCTTTTAGATTATTTCGAGTGTTGAAGTTTATTTTTCCTCTCCTTTCTGAAAGAGAGTGTTAAAATTCTTTATGGTGTTTTGCTATGCTTAAGTAGAAGGTGGTAATCATATAAACTAATTCATAAGGTATGAATTATCACGTTGATATGTTAGCGTAGTGCATAATTAATTTCACTAGCATCTTTGGAAGTATAGTTGATTAATTTGATATTGCCTTGTAATAGTTTATTGAAGAACTGTGATTAAGAAATTGTCTATACATGATTGGAACTCATGGAGATAGTGAGGAGTGTGCAAAAGAATTGGATTGATTATTATGATTGTTTAAAATTCTATCATGTTGGATAAATTGAATTATTTCTGTCTCTAGTAATTAATCTAACTATTTGGAATTATTAAGTAAGGAGGTGTTGGAATATTGTCTTAGTAATATTGACCTTTAATCTGTCCTTCATTAGATACTTTATGAGCATGTACAATTGATATTTTCATCTATCTTTCATCATGCTAGATTGTTGAAACATGTATAAAGAAATAGAGGAAGGTTGATGTATTGACTTGTAGAATCTTGTCTTACAAAGCTGGTATTATTGAAGTTTAAAGTCATTTCGTTCTAGTTTCTAAACGTAAGGTAGGATACTAAATTTATGCTCATGACTATTTCATGATTGTAAAACGGAGTTAGGATCATGAATGTTGTTTTGATAAAATAATAATCAATTATTGCCAGTAATGAATAGAGTACAATTAATTTGTGCTAAATTAGAGTTGAGCAACAATAAGAATTGAAAATATGAAATCTAATAAGAGATTTATACTAGCATATTTTGTGAGATTGCCATGTTTTCTATTATGTGGCTTATGCACTAGGTTTTCCTAGATCAAGTAGTTGCAATCTTGTTTAGATATTAGAAACATGATGAAGTGATTTTCTGTGTTTCTTTTAGAAAAGTTTATGAAGGGATTTGTGGATATGATGATGCTTGTTAAGAATGTATTACTCTTATGTTAGTACGATGGTCAGTATGCGGTTATGATGGTAATGTTGAAGGTTCATTAAATAAAAGAATTTGATAAATTCCATGGTACTATTTAAATCAAAAGTTTTAATAGTTGCGTACGCGATCTTTTGATCTCATGACTTATGTGGTAGCTGAAATTGTTTTAAGCAAAGTATCGTGTTGGGAGGTTTTATTTAGTTCTTAAAGAATTAATGTGTTGTGGTTTTCAATTCTCTTTTGTTGGAATTGTTAAGGTGATACCGTAATCAAAGAAGGTTGTTCTCTTTGTTAAAAGGAAAAGTTTGGTAAAAGTTTTGGAGTTTGAAGTCTAGTTGTGCAATCTTTGAAGTGTGTTTGACTTATTATTTTCGCCGCATAAGAGTATTGAGCCCTAAAGGCAATATTGTATTCTTAATGGTTGAGATTTGATATTTTCTTCTTGAGGAGGCATGTGCTTTCAACTGTGGTCTTATCTTTTGTTGACCAAGACCTTTGTTTTTCTCTTGGTTTTGTGTTTATTGCAGATGGTAACATCTTCCTTTGTGCTGAAATTTTCTTCTTTTTGCCTCTCCAAGAAAGGGGTAATCAATTTGGGTTGCAAAGACCTTTAAGAGGTGTTTGACATCTTTTTGGTGTGGTCATGTGATTGATTTTGGTGAGATTGTGTGGTGTGATATGAATTGTGAGTTGTTATCCTTAAGGGATTGAGGTGTTTTAAGAATTATCTGTCAAAGTCATTCTATTGGTTGAGTGCTTGGCTAGAATGTATTTTGTGGAGACAGTAAAGTCTCTCTGCAAGGGTGTGGATGATGTACTCAGTTGGAGCGTATTGTCGAAGTTGCCGACTTAAGATAAATGAGTGGATGTGTTGGGCGATGATTTGGAAATCCTTGGTTCAAGGAAGTTAAATTTTCAAAGGGGCTGAATTGGGAAATTATTAATATCTCGAGCAGTAATATGCTCTCTTGATTCTTGTTTAAACTGTGTGTTAATGGTAGAGGTCATCTGCAAATTGAGTTGTTGATGTGGAGGCGTTGTCTTTTCCAATTAGGAAAAGAAAATGATTGTTTTGGTATGTCGAGTGATTCTCACTCTTGGCTTGTGAAGTGTGGATTTTCCAAATGTCTATTTGGAGAGTGTGAATGGTTTTGTTGTGAATCCTTTGATTTGGACCGTAGTCCTTTGAAGGAAGATTGTTTGCTAGTGTATTGCTTGAGAATGTTTCATTCTTCTTGTGGTTGTGTTACATTTGTAACAGTTATTGATTGTTCTTCGAGTAATGTTATGAGTGGAATCTGTGGTCAAATTCTTTAAAAGGGGTACAATGTATTATTCCGACTATGCTAAATAAAGGAAAAAGTTTTTTAAGAAGGATGGTATTAGCTAGTGGTTTGATAGTTTTACGAGAAAGGCAGGATCTGTTGGCCGCTTAGAGTCGGCAGAAGAGTTGAGAGTGCTCGGCGTTGACCGGCACGTGTCGTGGACTTGTCGGAGCTGATGTGGAGGCCCTCTTGATGTGGAAACTTGAAGTTCAAGTGTAGAAGAAGGACCCGAGTTCTTCGAGGTGGGTGAATACCCGTAATTGTTGTTCCCTTGGGATGTTCTATTCTTGGGATACTCTTTCTTTTGGTGGTTCTTTCCTTCATTGCTCTTTTCTTCGCTGTTCTCTTGTCTGTGGTTTAAGGAGCGAGATTCGAGGACGAATCCTTTTTAGGTGGGGAGAATGTAATATCCTAAACGTCGGTACGACGTAAGTTTTTAATCAACCGCGGAATCGTTGGTTTTTCGGTAAATCGCACAAAGGAAAAAATATAAATTGTAGAACATTGAAAAAGGAATAAAATATAATAAAAATTATTTTAAAATTCAGATTTAGGCAGCCTGGGAGGTGGGCCAACCACCTTGGCCAAGGGCCCAAAGGGGTGCACCACCCCCACCTTGGCCGCACCCCACCCCCTTTCTCCCTTCTTATTAGCCCTAGGGTCCACCCCTTGCCCCATACCCAGCCGCACCCCTCCCCCTAATCTCTCCTCTCCCTGGTGGCCGCCCCCCTCCCCATGGTGTCCATCCCCATTGCTGCCCTTGGAGAAGGAGAAGAAGGAGAAGGAGAAGAAAAAGAAGGAGAAGGGGAAGGAAAAGGAAGGAGAAGAAGAAGAGGAGCAAAAATTGGGGAAAATCTTCAGCTAGGTAATTTTTTCCCATCCCAAACCCTCTGTTCTTAGGAATAATTAGGGTTCTTGGCACGGATTTTGATGGAAGTTAATAGATTAATTGCCCGATTAGAGATTAGCTGCTGTCTGCCTGTAGATTGATTCGCGCAGCGTGTCTGTCCTCGCGGATTTGACCTAGTAAACGAATTTTCCTGCGGACTCTCCCAAAAGGAAAGTTGTAGAGGACTTCCAGATGCATCTCCTTTAATTTGTTTGTAATTTTTGGCCGTGGGATCTGGAAGATAAAGAGTCGGTAATACCGCTGTCCGTCAGGTGGACAGATTGGTACAGTCCGACTGTACTACGGGTTTTAAAAATAGTAGATGATTTTTATGGTCATGGCCGTAATTGAGAAAGTTGTAGATAATTCATATATCTAGTTGCTGTTTAATGTTCATAATTTTTAGACCACTGTAGTATTGCTGGGATGCGATTGAACACTGCTGTCCAATCTGCCAGAACAGAGTTCTTCCTCTATTTTGGGCATTAAATTACCCCTAGCTGTGATCGAAATAAAAATATGTGTTCTACTTGAAAATTGTAGGATTTTAAGTCATGATTCCATAGAGGTATCGTTTGCTGTATTTGGATCATTATTTTTAAAGATACGAAATTGTGAAGCAGCACTGCTGCAGAAGGGTTTTTGCTAATCTGCTGAGCGGAGGAGAGTTTGTGCGGGTTCGGGGTTTAGCGACGCTTATATTTATTTTTGTCGTGTTTGTATACTGTGGTTTGGTGCTGAGAGATGCCTTTTGGACATGTGGTCTTGTTCCTGAGCGTTCTTGATTATTTTGCTTCGCTTCGTCGGTTTGAGGCAAGTAAAAGTAGCGGTGGTTGCTACCGTTTAACTTGTTATTCCTTCTACTTGCAATTTACATTATTATCGTAATTTGATACATGATGTCATGATTGCATGATATTTTAATTGTGGAGATGGTAGCAAGTATTGATCAAGTCAAATGTTATTAACTTTGCTAGTAGACATGTGGATTTCCTTCTTAATGTTATATTATGGGACATGAAATTTATTCGTGGTGGATGTGGTTATGTTGAGAGCATGATAATGCTCCTGGTGGATGAATTAATGTGACTCATGAATTATCATATCATTCATGTCATATCATGTCATTTGCATGTATGTATGTCGCCGCACCTAGCCACAACCGTACCAGTACAACCTCTTCTCCCGCGGGAAGCAATTCCCTGCCCTGGAAAGAGTGAAGGAAGGAAAATAGCATGAGTATTCATATGCATTCATTTGTGTTTAAATGACTGCATTCATGTGCCATTTTGCATTCATATGCAATATGTTGTGGTGGGGATATGTTGTGGAAAGATTTATTTGCATTCATATGCAATATGTTGTGGTGAAGATATTTTATGGATTATTCAACTCCATAGTTGTAATGTGAAATTTACAATTTCATTGTTGGGTTGTGGTTTTGGCTCATGTGAGCTATTTGTGGTATGAGGATTGTGGTTGTGGTCGTGGAATGAGTTTCGTCCCTTGTGTATGGTAAGGGTTGTGATTGCGGCGTGAAATTCTTTTCTCATATATATATATATATTAATTGTTGATAACAATTGTGCATGTGAGAAATAATAATGTATTGAAGTAAAGCATACATATGTTTTATTGCCTTTGGTAGTGGTAGTGGATGAGGTTTTAAAGTAGTTAAACAAGAATTATTTGCTAATATTTTACCGTCATTGATAGTGTTTTGAGGTTGAGAATCTAAATATTGTTAATTGTGAAAGATTTAATGTTGATGATTAATCTATTGTGGTTATGGAGGATTAAATGTTTCTTTTGCATTTAATAGAGGATAAAACGATTGCATTCATATGCCAATTAAATCTGAAATTGAAGAGGTATTATTCGTAGAAGTTTATGGTGATTCAATAATTGTGAACATGAATTGTAGTTGTGGTTGCATGGAATTATAAATGATGATGTATAATTGTTTGTAGTTTGAATAGCTTGTTAAACTGTTTGCTTGCTGAGATTTTTATCTCACCCTTGTTTCCCCCACCCTACAGTTGGATTTTGAGCATGCATTGGAAGGGTAGAGCAGCAACACTTTGATGCACGTGGTTTTTGTTTTAATGCTAAAATAAAGTCGAAAGAACTCTAGTCTTTGCTTAGCTATATTGTAGAGGATTGTTTCATCTAATTAATGTTAATATGGAACCGTTCCTTTGGTTATGATTGTTTAAGTTGATTATGAATATTAAATTGTTCTCATTGTTCTGTTATTTTCTTGATGTTATACTTCCGCTTATATTATCCTGTGAATTAAATATTGCCAATTTTGTAAATTGGCTAGTTGTAGAGCAGTTTTAGTAGCATCCTAGGGTAATGTGGGTCCTGAGGTGTTACATAGCTACTAATGTTTGTGATTTTTGAAATTTTTGACTTTTAGGGGACATGTAAAAATTAACACCCTACACATTGCATAATAATTATTTTCTAATGTACTAAGTATTTTAAATTTTTCCATCCTATAGGCTATGTACTTCTAGTTAATAATGTTTCAGATTTTTGAAATTTTTGACTTTTAGGGGACATGTCAAAATTAACACTGTACATATTGCATGATAATTATTTTGCAACGCAATAAGTATTTTAAAATTTTTTCGTCAAATAGTCTGTGTACTTCCAGCTAATAATGTTTTAGATTTTTTAAATTTCTGGCTTTTACTGGACATGTAATAATTAACACTCTACACATTGCATAATAATTATTTTCTAGCACACTAAATATTTTTACTTTTTCTCGTCAAATAGTCTGTGTACTTCCATCTAATAATGTTTCACATTTTCGAAATTTCTGACTTTTAGGGGACATGTACAAATTAACAACCTATATATTGCATAATAATTATTTTCTAACTCACTAATTGTAACAATTTTGTTTCCATGCAAACTCATTTAGCTATACATAACCAATGTCATGCACATAATTACAATGACTAATAAATAATTATCGACCTTAACAACACTATGTCTTCTAAGTGAACTAGAGGCATAGACCAACTACACAAGGCTAGCTACTACTTTTCTAGGCTAAGAAGTTCACATTTAGCTAATTACATGCTAATCATATTGCTAAAAGTATAGTCGCATGTGGATGAAAATTACTTTTTCTTTGTGCTCATAAGTTGATCTACAACTTTTGCAACTGTGCAAATTTCAAATTTGAAATAAAACCACTTAAAAATTGTCATTTGCATGACCTTTCTTTCTTCCTCCCTTTTCTCCCTCTCTCGGTCTCTCATGGCTCTGAATGAAATGGAGGTAGCGATCTTAGGACCATTTTATTGCACAAAGCCAACAGGGCAGGGGGGCAACGGATACATGAGCCGAGGCGGCCAGCCACTTCTATCACGCCTACGCGGCGGGGACGCACATGGGGCAAGGCTCCGCTAAGGCACGCCAACGTGTGTGCCATATGGACTTCTACCACGCCTCCCTAGTACAGGACCTTCCCTCGTACCTGGCACGACACCTTCATGAATCCCGCCACCTGCCACGCAGGGCCACCCTGCGCCACGCTCGCCAGCGGTGCCCGGTGGCTGAATGCTACCACGATCGGGTCGCGCAGTAGAAGCCACGTGTTGATCGTTGGTTCTTCCGCGCTCGACAAAGAGGCTAGATTTAAAATTTCGTGCCGCATAAGACTAATTTCGAAATTAAGGTGGCACAATAAAGCCAAATAAAACCAGGTGTCTGAATCAATAGTGGGCATTTTAATAACAACGAAACAGACAATAGCACACCTATGAATTGACAGAATAAGGGTAAAAAAAAAGAAAACTCAAACTAGGAAAATGGAGGACTCATCCGATCATCCCTGACATTGCGAAAATCGATGTCTCGTCAAGGTTGGTGATTGCATTCTGGACAATTACAGAGTTGACTTCACAGTCAGCAATGAGACAGAGCACTCAAAAGCTGCACACACAAAATCTTTGAAACCCTACCCTTTTCTCACAAGATGCAACCGATCTGCATGTAAAAAAAATCAAGCTTTACAGCACCATGCACTATGACAAAAACAAATTTGGCCCAATAACCCCAAATAATTCTTCTTCCGTCTAACTAAACCAACATAACACCTTTATTTCACTATCCAGCATCAAATTGGGGGAAAAATAGCTAACCTGCGTGGCGCCACACAGGGAGATGAAGTAGCGGCTATCTCCTCCTTACCGTCCTACAGCAACCAGCGTCGCCTTTCCTTTCCCCGCACGTGCGATCGCCCTTGTCGCCTCCACCCTAACATTTTCGGCTGGATGCGTTTGGAGGGAATGACCCAGCAGTTGGACTCCTCTCCTCTTCAATGGACAGCTTCTACGACACAATCGGCCACGGAAGCATCGTGGCGGTCGATGATGACAGCAGACGTGGCGTGAAAATTTGGTATTTTCCCCTAGACAGAATATACTGGTAACTTCCTTGACTTGTTGTCAGTGTCATACATTAATAACAGAAGTTAGTTGACAACATGCTATCCAGCTGCAGCTTTTAACATTGAGGGGAAAACATTAACTTCCTTTTAGCATGCTTGAAATCAACAGTGTAAGAAGGCTCATTATTCGTCATCATCATGGCAAGAATCAATAGTATCGCATTCGTCATCTTCACTGTTTTCCAAAACGTGCGCATGGGAATTGGCTTGCAACTTTTTAAAATGGCCTATAAAGTCTGTTGCTTCTGAGATGAGAGCATTCCTTGCAGCCTTCAGACCACCAGCTTGCTGCTCAGAAAGAGTCTTCACAGAATCAGTCGCTTTGGTGCCTGCAGTCTTTTTGCGAGGCCTTTTTATGCCTTCTCTACGGGACAACTGATCAATGTACTTCTCATGTAAAATAGCATTCTTTACAGGCTTCAGAACTGCTGGGCTCGGTTCAGCTTGCTTAGTTTTCAACCTTGGCAACGGTTTCTTTCGTGCTGAAGAATTCTCACTGCACTTGTGTAGAGAACCAGAATTTAGATAGTTGTCCGGAGTCCCAGGAGAATCCTCAAACGAAATATTCAGTTGTAAAGCAGTTGGTGAAGTCTCAAATACTGAGAAGTGATCAGCCTCTTGAGCTTGGTCAATGAGGCAATGCTTCTTCAGCAAATGTCTCACTGTCTTCTTTGCTGCTAGACTCTTCTGCTTGGCGGTCCTTTGCCTTCTTACGGTAGGTTCCAAGAGATTTGGAAATTTTTTATCAGACAATGTGAAATGTCCTAGAGGAGAAAACTTCGTTTTACTTGTTCTGGGACGAGGTGCAATTGGAGTGGGCGTTGAAAGGTCAGCATGAACTCTGTTGAAGCACTCTTCAGCAGACTTCCCTGGCACCTGAAAAGATATGCGTCAAAAATTGCTGAATTAATAAATGATAAAGGTAGAACTCCACACTCAGAAAAATGCTAAATAATCAATATGACCTACCACTGAAGTATTTCAATGAAGTACAAAAAAGATTGTCAAAACAGTGTGACACATTATGAGTTACATGGCATGTGTTAAAACATCAATAGAAAATTAACTGAAAGCAACTCCGAGTGTTTTAAATCCATTTGTGACAACATTAACAGAGCAGAATTGAAGTACCAGCAATCATAATTTGACAGTAAAATTTTGTTGCATGCATCATCTAACTAACAAGTTAACAATCTTCTAACGACCATGTTTCCCACATCCCTGTTGGTGTCGGTATGTACTGAGAAGAAAGAAAACAAGACTAGCTCTCTTGTAAATGCTATTTATTACAATTAATGCCATGTGTTAATGTGTTACTTGCCACTTGTCAGCATCTACAAATTACCTGTGACCATTGCCACATTTCTGCACCTAGATATTTGATAGGAATTTCTCTTTTTGGAGTGGAAAACTATTAGCTATCGCATGGATATGTTTCATAAAATAACAAACAGAGAGCATTAGGTCAATATTACTGTTTTCCCCTTCAACGCAAAATCAATTTGGGGGAAGAATGTTCTCATTTTGCCCGCGATAATTAACCCATACATCGTTAACAATTCATCACATTTTCAGTAAATGCTCTTTACTATTTAGCTTACTGATTGCCAAGACACTAATGGTATTTTGGAGTTGGAATACGACAGTCTTTTGGACAAGTATTTAACCTTGTACTTGATGTCTGTTGTACAATGTTTATAAAGCACATCAAGAAAACCTTGCTGCCGAATATCACAAAACCTAGCACCAAGACCCACAAAAATGCAAAACAA
This sequence comes from Bonia amplexicaulis, assembly GCA_036346245.1. NCBI lineage: Eukaryota > Viridiplantae > Streptophyta > Magnoliopsida > Poales > Poaceae > Bonia > Bonia amplexicaulis. The sequence continues at coordinate 20,923,162 of CM070743.1, forward strand.
TTTTCAAGGACAACACTTCAACTGCAGCATTATCATTATTTTTTTATTAATCAAGCCCAAACAACAATAAAGAATAGTGTTTCTTCAGCCAGCAGCACTAAAGCAACAAAACCGAAGGATTGACATACCATTTTGGAAACTTTCTTCCAGAAATGTGGGGATGGTCGAGCAGTGAAGTAAGCCTCGTGCAGTGCCATGTCCTGCTCTTCTGTCCAATCATCTGAACCACAAAACTGTCGCAGTACCCCTTTCATCCCACTTCGCTCTTCATTGTTTTCATCAGCGTTCATCAACCTATCTTCACCAATTTTAGGCTGCATTATGGAAGAAGGATCCTTTTCACTCCTTTTGTGGATGGTGTTTCTGGGTTCAATGCTAGGCGCAATTTCTTGACAATCTGGAGGCAATGATTTGGGCTCCTGGTGACTTTGCTTCCCTGATGAGGGCCTTCCTTCAGTGCCTCTCTTTCTCTTTCTAGTCAGCACTTCATAATGATTGGGCTTTAGCTCTTGCATCTCACTCTTTTTGCAAGGTACACCTTCAATCTTTCTCCTGGGGGAATAATCTTGGAAATCTTGACCCAATTGCTGGGGTTCCTGGGGGCTTTTCATCCTTGCCAATGGCTTTCCTGCAGCATTTCTCTGACTCCTCCTTGTTGGATTTTCTCGATTTTTGTCTTTGCTAAAAGCATATTGAGTCTTCCGGTTATGAGCAATTTCCTGGGGATTTGGTGGCAACGGCGGCTGTTTCTGGTAGCTTTCCTTCTCCACTAAGGGCTTGCTCGAACACTTATCATCTGGATGGAACCGTGGGGATCTCCGAAGAGGTGTAATTGCTGATTTGTTACCATTGACTTTACATTCCTACAAGAGTAACTAGAAATTACAACACCGTTTCTCACAAGCCATGCCATTAAAGGGAGAAATAGATTCATCCACAAACCATCATATTTGTACATTAATTGCCAAAAGTCCTAATCGACCGCGGATTAAATCAAGCGAATTAGCAAGCATAGTGATATTAGGATTGGACGGGCACGAAACAGATCCAATCAATAGGAAAAGTATATATTAAGAAGCAGATGGGCGAACCACTAGTAACACACAACAAAAAAACTAACCTTTTATTAAACAAGTAAGATAGAATGCTTGGTAGGCATGATTTACTAGAATATGTTACTATTCAGAATCCATCATTTTTACGAAATCCCCATAAATCAAGAAACAATGACAAATTTTGGGGAACAAAATTGGGTTCTGTCTAACAGGTGAGGAAAACACCCGAACAACGGAGTCAAATCATATCATCTCCTTCTCAGATGACTACAATGCGCAGAGAGGCAGAAACCAACGAAACAACCAAAGTATCCTGTAGCCCCAAAGCGAACCCTTCTCTGCATCCAAGAACGGGAGCCTACCTTGCTTGCCCCGTCGATCACGATCAGGCGCTCCGGATCCCTGCCGGCGAGCCGCGGAGACGAGCGCGGTGGAATCCTCGACGGGCGCGCAGCTCCGTCGTCCTCGTCCCGGGTGCGGCGTCTCCACGGGTTCTTGGGAGCGGCATGCTTGTTGAACGTTTGGGCATCCTGGTCCCGGTTCTTCGCCCGGGAAGGGAGCCGCGGAGAGGGCAAGTTGAGACGCGTCGCGTGGTGCGAGCGCAGCCGCCCCTTCCACGGCGTCCCGCCGGCGGCCGGGGGGGAGGGTTCCTGTTTCTTGGACATGTAGTTTCTTGATTCTTTTCACCGAAGGACCTGGACTGGGAGCCGCTGGGGTATTTTGAATGAAACGGACATGAGAGGGACTGGGTGGCTTGCTAGGCCGTGGGCTTTCTATATCTGGGAATGGGTCGACCTTACCATAGGCCGAATCGTTCGGGAGGCCGATCAGCCGGTTCTGGATGGGTTTAAATGCGAGCTTTACTGTACATAGCTGGGCTTGATTGGGTCTAAGCTTTTTTTGTGGGTCGCACTTGGACTGGGAATTCAACTGTATCAGACTCATCTTCTTGTAATTTCTGCATTGCTGCCTACCTGCCTTGTGCCGACGATGCCTGCGGGTGTGGCGGCAATAACCAAGTGGCGCGATGGAATGGAGGGGGCAACGAGAAGGATGCGGCAAGGGCAGGGAAGGGGCTATGGGATGGAGAACCTCTAGGGTGGGCGGTGACGTAGCCGGGGAGTACAGTGGCCAACTAGGGTGTGGAGTCTCCGCTCAATCCCCAAGTTGAGCTCTCCCATGGGAGGAAGAGAGAATGGTGCGGGATATTTTCAGTCAATTAAAAAAACTTTAAATCTCTATCGATTTTTTTCATCTATTGAATCATGATTCAACCGTCCATATCTCTCTCTCAATCCATATATAACAAAGCCACCTCTAACCCTAACTCACTCCTCTCACACTCACCCCTAGCCACCACCGCCTCAACTCCCTCCCAGCGCGCCACCTCCCACCACCTCGTTGGCACCAACAGGGCCCACCGGCCATCACCTCCCACCGTCGTTGCTAGCATCGCCTCCCACCGCCTCGTTGGCACCAACAAGACCCACCAGTGATTAGTTTAGTTTAGGTTAATAGTCCTAGACGTGTGTTGTGGTCTCATGGATATGCTAGGTAAGGTTTTAGTCAGCCTAAGGCCTATAAACCTATTTTGTAGTTGCTTCTTCGATTTGAGCAAATGTAGCCCCAAGGACAATATTCTGCATGCTTTGGTCCAAGCCTAACCTCATATCTAGGGTTGGACTTCCAAAAAAGTGTCTGGCCAAAATAGCTCAAGCGGGTGACCTTTCTGTATTTTGGTGTGAAATAGTACATAGATGGTAGGCATAAGTAGCCTGTTACTAACACCGAAGCCTCGGCTTATTTGGCCCATAGCCGTTTTTATTTCTAGGTTTGCCCTCTTCCGTACCATATAGTAGATTTGGTCCCTTTATCAACCGCAGTAGCAATGGCAGCCGGTGCGCTCCAGTAGCACAACAAGGAGTAATCAGCACAGCCTCTCCTCTGAGCGCAGCAGGTGTGGTGGGCCCACCACTGTAGGAAAGATCATGCGGTACATGTCCACGGCAGCCTCCTGTTGCGCTACTTGGCAGTGGCAACTTCCTGCCGCGTTACCAGTCCACAGTAGGATCAATTGGCCCACGACGACCCCCCCTCCCATTTATCTACTGCCTCTACTCGTCGCACCGGTCGCTCCATTTCAACCAGCTGAGCCAAAAGAAGAAAAGAGAGAGAGAGAAGAGAGGTTAGAACGTTATTTTCAAATTTATTCAGAGTTAGTTAGAGTGAGAATTACGAGATGTGGTAACTATAAAAGGTGTAGATACAGTAGAGAGCTTCAAGGTAAGTTTCATTTACATGCAAGCTATGTAATTAATTTTTTATTAACATTTAATTAGTTTAGTAGTTATTTAATGGTGACATTATGTTATGTAAGCATGCTTAGTTGATGTAGATCACATTTTTTATTGCTTATTAGTACTGATAATGATGTGTTGATTGTTTAATTATTTATTGGAGTAATGATATATCAAAGAAGGGAGAAACTAGTTGGTACCTTTAGCATGTATAGTGTATGTAGAACTGTACAAAACAAGTTTGTCTTTGTAGCATCCAAGTTCTGTAATTAATTTTTGATTAGGGCATAATTAGTGCAGTGGTTATTTCATGCTGACCATTACATGTCCTAAGCATGAAAGATAATGTACCTTATATTATCTTTATTGCTTGTTATAGTCATAATGACGTCTTAGTGGATAAAATAGTTCATGTAGCAATGGTATAGGAAGTTTATTAGGGAGGTACTGGGAGGTACTAGTTGAGACCTTTGGCATTATAGGAAATTACTATGTACTTTATTTACATCATGATCTTTATTTGTAGTTTTAGCATTGTACAAAATGGTCATGTCCATAAGGAAGTCATTATAACCATAATTAAAGAGCAAATTTTATAGGACCAATGCATGCTAGTCGGAAGGTATGGGAGAAAGATGATTTGTTGTAAACCTAGTGCGTAAACGAAAAGGCGTTCCCTATTATATGTAATTTCCCAATGGTTGTAATGTTTCAATCCCTTGTTGGTTATTATTTAGCGATGTTGAAATGTGGTAGTTAGTAACTTGGTATCATGTATTGAATGGTACAATGAAGGTCATAGTTGATAGTTAATAACTGGAAATTGACATATGTAATCCCTCAACCTAAATTAAGTCGATTTTGTTTGCAATTATGGTAGGTATGTGATGTTGGATATGCATGATTTGTTTATATTATATGGGGATGGTTTTGTATGCGATGGGCTATATGGGGGTGGACCTATCAAATTGTGAATCGAAGGTGATTCAGACACTGGGTCAGAAGGACATGAGTCTAGCTGAGATCCAGAGGTGCATACGGAGCGCATTTGATAGGGAGATTGTAAGGAAGAAGCTTGTCATTGAGGTGGTAAATGCCACAATGATGGGAGGGTGAGGGTCATCAGAGTATGTCTGGGTGCTTATCAAGGTGATAGGCAGCACCTTCTGGAGGCAGTACATGGAGATTGCAAGCAATCTCAATGCGGCGATACACAGGAGGCCGATGGTGTGTGTGCAGTTTGTAGAGAAGGGTGAATCATCGAGCAGGGGTGAGGTTGGTGGGAGCGATCGCGTGGAAATGCAATGGATGGATGGTGGTGGTGCAGTGGAACCCAATGTTGGGGATGATGAACACCTGAGGTGGCATGTTGAGTATTTTGAGTCGAATAAAGGCGTAGGGCAATGGTGTGCAGCCCATGTTGACTGCGATGAATATTTGGAGGGCCTATCAAACGCATTGCAATCGATGATGAGTTAGACATAGACACAGATAGCAGTGCAGATGAGGTAGATGGACATGCTGGTGGGGCGGCCAAGTTGGTGGCACGTCAAGATTGGATGATCTTGTGGTGGCATCACTTGCCATGTGCCACAGGAAGATGGGTCTGGATGGGCGTTCGATTATGACAATCTGGTTGTAGGGAAACGCTTCTCCAACAAGAGTGCCATCTAGCAAGCTATAGCGAGATATGCCGTCAACATAAGCCGCACCTACTAGGTGTATAGGTCGAACCAAGACACATACATATTCGTGTATCTTGGTGCTACTGGGCACTACATTTCAAAGTTCAGAGAAATTACAGTGTGCCTGACTGAGCTTATGCTATATACTTTCTTGTACTGCTTTCATCAACTGCACCACATTCCTATCAACCATCTTCAATCCTTTATGGCTATTAAAATTTTGAATAAATCTAATAGGTGTTACTTGTGTAGGTGGATGCAAAGGTTGGGAAACCTCGTGTGAACTTCAGGGAAACTATCACCCAGTGTGTTGAATTTGATTACTTGCACAAAAAGAAATCTGGTAGTCAAGGTCAATATGGACGAGTTTGTGGGTGTTCATATAAATCAAGTAGTTCTTGACAATCTAACTTGCATTGCTTGCTTTTATCTTCAGTTCATTCGCTTAAAAAAAGTAAATACTTTCTAATGCACATATATGGGGATCGCTATTGGAAATACACTTTCTAGCTACAAACAATTTCTTGACATCATTCCTCTTCCACAACTTTGCCACTTCCCATTAATGTTATTGAGTCGACTAATCGTTGATTTGTGTGTGATTAGTCGTCTGGTCGATGCCGGAAAGCTGACTGGGACCTTTGACTCGATGAGCAGCCAAATCGTCCAACTTATTAACTTAGTCGACCAGCAACAACTAGCCGCTAGGAGGTTGAGGGGAAGGGGAAAGAGAGGGTGGGTTGGGGGTGGGGGGAGGACAGAAAGGAGAAGGCGTGGGACCATGTGATGCGAGGGTGTGAGGTGGTAGCAACTATGCAAAGACAAGAACAAGCAGGTGACTGATAGGGTGATGAAACCCTTGACATATCAATCCTACAGCCCATCTAGGGCCTTTAATTATGACAGTCCATCAGGCCCAATAACACAATACAAAACTAGTAAGAGTTGTGACTGATGAACCCCCAAAGTCCTAGACTAGCCGTCGGCAGGAGGTGAATGCCAGAAGAAGCCCCTTTCGCCACCGACGCCGCCAGCTTGTGTTGTGGCAAGCTGGATTAATCTCCTTTCCTCTCCTACCTCTATGAGCCTTCTCCCTTCCTCTACTTCCTTCTCTGTTTTGCTGCTCTGTTCTAGATCTAGATGTAGTAGTAGCGAACTAGCAGTAACAGGCAGCAGCATGTGGTAGATGCAGTAGTAGGCTAGTAGCAGCAGGTGGTGGTGTAGTACTGGTCTGGTGGCAGCAACTTGTAAGTAGTAGCTCATAGTAGCAGTAAGTCGTTGGCCAGTTGATAACATGGCAACTCAACTTGATGTACTGACTCAACGACCATTCTTCCCATTACCACTTGTAGGATGAATATTGGATGTTGAGAAAAGTGGTCATGAAGTACACCAAGGTTGGAACAGCGCCCTGGCGACGTGAGTTGCCTCCTAGGAGCCTGGATGCCTAGGTGATCGATTATGCCCAGCAAATATCAAATACATGTAACAATCAAGTCATGAGTATTACAATTGTCGCAGAAGACACCAATATGAAATAGAGAATATAACAACAGTTAAAATAGTCTTTTTCACTGATGAGGAACAATAAAAACAAATCAGAAGCATATTCTAATTGTGCTACTTCTACTTCCACAACCCTAGAATATTTAGGCTTTAAGTTTGATAATGCCATGTTTCCTTTGGTCAATAAGTAGTATCATATCATGTTTTGCTTAGTCTTTAAGTAATAGGATGCCACATTTACATGTTGTTTATGAATTGTAGCTAAGTTGTGAAGGGCTTCGTGTAGCATATAAATTGAGGTCAGAGCCTCTAGTTTTGTAACACACTCATGTACTCTTGACCTATCAATAGATTTTGTTGTTCTTGTTTGTGATCGTGGATTAGATCTTGTGTTTGAGAGTTTTTTATTAAACTCTTGCTACCATGTTTGCTTTTCATTGTCTCCTGATAGATATCAAGCACAATAGTTGAAGTGGTTCCTTCAATATTTGTGCAGTCCATTTTGTAGCAACAAAGGATAATTGCCTCCACAATCTTATTCTGCTTCATTCACTGATATGGGTGCACATGAGGTTACAATCAGATTGGATATTTCCTGTCTGATCCAATGCTGAAATCGAGTGGGATCAAATTTAGGAAGACATTTTAGTACCCGCTCAGATTCGGATGGTTTTGTTCATATGTGAATTTGGATTCGGAATATGGATATTTATTGGATGCGGATATTATCAAAATATTAACTTGTATATCTGAGAGAAAGCATTACCAAATAAAAAAATAAAGAAATGATTGGGAGGGAAGACATCACCTCAGCTGCTCATCATTGCTTCTTCCCGATTGCCGATCCCTGCCACCATCTAGCACAACTACTACAAGAACGGTGCCACCTTGCTGTCAATCACCCAAGATGTATCATGTATGGACATCCTTGAATGACTAATCTAGTCAACATGAGGTGCGTGGACGGCCATGGCAATATGACCGTTCCGCTGTTCACGATGGGCGTACAAATCGTTACACATTTCGATGGAACAATATGTATGTCATCTTGAAGCCGCTTATACCGCAACAGATTGTCAATTCTTCCATGCAGAAAATTGAGATGCACGTTGAGAGTGCGCAAGAGCGAGAGAACCATCTGAGTAGTTGATATGGAGTCGTCCGATCTTCTCGACGTAGGATAGATACTTCCTAACCAAGATTCACAAAATATTCTTTGCCGTGTAATTGTGAGTCACTTTTAAATCCACTTGATCATCACTTGTTATTATAGCCACTACCAAGTGTAAGTTTCTTTTGGCCTCAATTCACTTCGAAAATGTAAGAACTTTACTTGGGAGAGGAAAAGTGAGTGTAACACCCCAGCCAAACAATGGCCTGAAATGCTACCAAACTAACAACATAATAAAACTATGCTAAGACATTCTATAAAATTTCGGCAGAGCCTCCTTTGTTTATTGATAAAAATGAAGTTCTAACAATATTATCAAAAGGTATGAATAACATAAGCAAAGTAATTTGGCTACTAAGCGAAACATCTATAAATCTTAAGTAAAGCACGGAAGCAATATAAAGAAGTTCTAATCCATTATTACATCTTAATCTGAAGGTCCTAATCAAATACCACTTGAACTAATCAACAAATAATAATTAGAGTTCTCTATCTTCTCCATGGTGAATATTTCGTGCAAGTGCAACAATACTAATCCCTCTTTATTCCCATGCATGCTGACCTCGTGAAGGTACCTAAAATAAACAAACAACAACAACAGCAAGAGTGAGTCCAATGACTCAGCAAGTATAACTGTAACAAATGCAAGCATGAATATTAACTCTCAAGTTAAACATATTACATATGAATTTCATGCTATGCATTATGATCAAAAGCTCCTCTTTCTCATCTCTTTCGCATTTTACGGTGACGCGGTGTGCATCCGTCAATGCACACCCATGCCTGTACCCTCGGTGCAGGGACCAATGCCCACACTCCGCAAGTGTGGGGACCTCGATCTTGATCACCGCATGATCAAGACTTCAACAATTCTCAATATGATGCATATATGTGAATGTATCAAAAGATAACGAGCATTCACCATACTACGCATCAACCAATCTCATAAATGCCATAATGTAAACAGAACATAAATAACATTCTCAATTCATCACTTACTCATACTCACAATTTAAACAGTCATGATTCAACCATCATCCAAACAATTCAACAAATTCATAAACACACAGATTTTCACATCACAAATATACTTGCCTCAACCGAGAAAATGAAGAACACGTAGAAGGCACAACCCCGAATCCGCTCTCCTCCTGAATATTTAATTAATAATTACCAACATGACAGTAGCGGGTTTCTAGATATAAAATAACAGCAACCCCAATTAACCCAACAATTTATCTCAATTAAATCCCCAACTCCCCTCGGCTAAATCTGCCCAACCACAGACAGCCGACTTCCAAAAATCATAACTTTCAGTACGTAACTCCAAATTAAGCGTTCTTGGACTCTCTGGAAAGATAATTAAATTATGTACAAAAACTTAGTTGGGGAGACTCTCTGATTCTGCCATTAACTAGCCGATCCAAACCCTTTTCTAAAGCATCAATATTCACGTCGGACTCTCTGGACAGCGCACTAAAACAGTCATAACTTTCACCCAGAAACTCGGAATCCGGACTTCTTTACCTCTATTGAAAGCTAAGAAACTTATCTACAACTTTCCCAATTTAAAGGACTCCTGAATCTCCACTATTTCCGTCTCACAAACCGATCTACTAAACTCTGTCCAGAACTACCCCGATCTGCAGAACAGTCGCACTAGAAAATTCATAACTTTTGCTACACAGATCCAAATAATGTGTTCTTGTACTCCCTGGAAAGAAAATCAAACCCTCTACAACTTTCTAGAAGGGGTCCAGACCTGAATCCCGACGAAACTAGATCAAAACCGCCGAGAAACAACTACTGTCCCAGCAGCCCAAAAAACCGACGAATCTAACTCGATTAAAACCAATCTAGAGACTACCGGGATTACCCTTGACGACACGACGGCGAACACGTCGGCGAACACGGCGACGAACACGCCCGCGATCTCCTCCTCTCTTTCCTCCGGATCCACGCGGTACAGCGACGAGCGTCGGCGGCGGCGCACCGGGGGAGGAGGCGACGACGATGAAGACGACGGCGGCGCACCGGAAGAAGACGTCGGGGCAGCACGGGCGGCGGCTGGGGTGGAGGCGCAGGGGTGGGGCGCAGGGTGGGGGCTGCCTAGGGTTTTAAGAGGTGGCCTCCCTCCCTCTTGGGCCAAGAAAACCCCACAGGCCAAGGCCTAGGCCCAGGTTGTCTTAAATTTTCATAAAACCCTCAAAACTCTTATAAATTTAATTATTTCACAAAGTCTCTCTCTATTAATTAAACAATTTCGGAGTATTACATTCTACCCCTTAAAGAATTAGACCCCAATTCTAAGCGCAACCTCAACAGAAAACAAAACAACCAACTAGCAATTAACTAGCACCGGCGTGAACAACGCCGGTCTTGCTTTCAGCATGCGAGACTCCAACTCCCAAGTTGCTTCTCTCTCGGTCTGCTGCGACCAAAGCGCTTTGACATACTAAATATTTTTTTCTAATTGCTTGCACCTCGCACATAGGTTCTTGAAGATCCAAGTGGTTTGCCAACCTCCCGATCCTTGCTCCTTACATCGCATAACTTTTCACCGCCTGGGCCACCAATGATCTCGACTCACCAAGGCCACTCGTTGAACTTACGCCCTACAACACTTGAATTGTGTAGCTTTTATTCTTGAATGGTGGTGGTCTTACTCGTTGGTCAACGGTTTTAATGAAGCCCACGCTCCGGATCTTTCAAGTTCTCCTCGATACCGAGTCATACAAAGCGTGTGTATCCCACACTAGAACCCAAGGTAGTCCTAGTGATACACAAACCCTAAAACTTCGCAATTAACAAAAGCGATTAAATACACATCGGGTTATCATTCCCTTTAGTACCAACCCACACAATGCACAAGACATATATCTCATATTTCCATTCTCAATCGATCTCTTTACCTTAGCAATGAGCACCCCTTAAACACGGGCACACCACGGGGTCAAGGTAAACCCACTCTTTCACACACGAATACAAACGAAAATAAGGGATTCTTATTGCAATCACGCATCACCCACTCCCAACAAAGGGTCAAATCATAAAGAAAATCGAGGATTCAACATAAGAACCTCTCCACCTTCCAAGTAGGTGGTTTGCAACAAACAACACATACGTCAAAGGGAATCACTCAAATGTCAAACCCGTCCATTTTTTTCCTAAACCGGAAAAACCACACAAGCCAACAAAAGTCAACTCAAACCACAAAGACTTTTCTCTCATCACGTAGCTCAAACAAGAATCGGGAGCATTTTACTACCGATTTTTTTATTAAACTTCCTCTTGAATCACGAGGTTCCAAATTATCCCATACCATACTAGCTCAATTCTCTTAAATTGGCAACATCAACTCTATGTTCAAACCGAGTGCATCCAACACACTTTTGTAGAGGGACTCTACTATTCTCATAATAACATACTCTAGTCAACTCCTCTTCCCACATGTTACTTTAACGAATAATTTCCAATGCACCTCATCGTTATTTTTCACCCACCAACACTTCACCACAAATCTTAAGGACAATCAACATGAATTTCTCGGCTCACATACCCATTTACTACATCCAAAGGATACTATCAAGGAACATCATAATATTCGAATCCACTCCTTCCACTATTCTCACGCAATAACATTAGCCTCCAAGGTTCTAGCATAGATCACCAACCAAAATTTCCCATCTCTAAGGCTTCTATACATATACTTGATATATTTAATACAAAGACTCTTAAATTCGGTGACTAAAATTTCCACAATCAACCATACTCAATCATTAACAACCATATGAAACATATTCTCAACTTGATTATCTCAGAAAGATTCTAACTCCTAGAGGGTTACTCAACGAGCTAAGTTATACATGGCAAAATTCAACAATCCTTACTATCCCAATAATTCCCACAACGGTTGGGCTTCTTCACAATTATAAACTCATTAACTACACCATCATAATCATTCTAATAATCCTTGCAAAGTACCCCATCATGACGCTCCAATAAAATTGATCAAGATTCCCATACTTTCAATAATTCCAACGTTCCAAACAAAATGAACGTAACACTCATGAACCACACTAGGTTCTTCTAGTTGCAACAATAAAACTATTTAGCCCCAAGGACAACATCTTCTTTAAATCAAATCCTCATCGAGAATTATTCAACAGAACAATTTATCACTCCAAGAATCTCAAGTATCTTGATACCCACAATCTCACCCGGACTAATCACAAAACCACACCAACCGGTTGCCATACACATCTTAAAGGTCTTTGCAACCCAAACAAGTACCCTTTCTTGGAGAAGCAAAGAAGAAAATTTCAGACAAGGTCCATCGCAATAAACACAAAACCAAGAAAACAAAGATCTTGGACAACAAAGGATAAGACCACAGCTGAAGGCGCATGCCTCCTCGAGACGAAAACATCAAATCTCAACCAATACGAATACAGTATTGTCATTTGAGCTCAAGAAACTCTTAAGCGGCGAAAATAAGAAGTCAAACACACTTCACAAAGATTACACAACTTGACTTCAACCTCCAAAACTTTCATCAAACTTTTTCCTTTTAACAAAGAGAACAACCTTCTTTGATTACGGTATCACCTTAACAATTCCAACAAAGAAGAGTTGAAGACCACAACACATTAATTCTTTAAGAACTAATAAAACCCTCAAACACTTTGCTTAAACAATTTCAGCTACTACATAAGTCATGAGATCAAAGATCGCATACACACTATCAAAACTTTTGATTTAAATAGTACCATAGAATTTATTCAAATTCTTATATTTAATGAACCTTCAACATTACCATCATAACCACAAATTGACCAACATACTAACATCAAAATAATACATTCTTAACAAGCATCATCATATCCTCAACTCCTTCATAAACTTTTCCAAAAGAAACATAAGAAATCATTGCATCATGTTTCTAATATCTAAGTAAGGTTGCAACTACTTGATCTAGGAGAACCTAGTGCATAAGCCACATAAATAGAACAAAGCTCTTAAACAAGATGATACTAGAACAAGATAATCTCGTAAATCATGCTAGTATAAATTTCTTACTAGATTTCATATATTCCATTCTTTATTGGTGCTCAACTCTAACTTAGCACCAATTGATTGTACTCTATTCACTATTGGCAATAATTGATTATTATTCGGTCATAACAACATTCATGATCCTAACTCCATTTTACAATTATAAGACATTCATGAGCATAGATTTTGTATCCTACCTTACATTCGAAATTAGAATGGAAATGACTTTAAACTTCAATGATACCATTTCGTAAGACAAGTTTCTACAAGTCAATGCATCAACCTTCATCTATTCCTTTATACGTATTTCAACAATTTAGCATTGTAAAGATAGATGAAACCAGCAATTGTGCATGCTCATAAAGCATCTAAATAAAAGACATGTTAAGGGTCAATATTACCAAGGTAATATTCTAACACCTCCTTACTTAATTATTCCAAGCGGTCGGATTAATTACTAAAGACAAAGATAATTCAATTTGTCCAACATGATAGAAATTCAATAATCATAATAATCATTCTAATTCTTTTGCACACTCCTCAATAACTCCATGAGTTCTTGTCATGAATAGACAACTTCTTAATCGTAGTTCTTCTCAAAACTATTACAAGGCAATATCAAATTAAACCACTACACTTCCAAGGATACTAGTAAAAGAAATTAATTATACACTACGCTATCATATCAACTTAATAATTCAAACCTTATGAATTAGTTTATATGATTACCACCTTCCACTTAAGCATAGCAAAACAATCATAATGGATTTTAACACTCTCTTTCAAAAAAAGATGAACAATAACTTCAACGCCGAGATAAAGGAATACATAGATCCAAAACTTTCACATAACACCGAGTTTTGCAACTTCAAAATTTGCACTAAAAATAAAACACCAAGCGAACCAATGAGCCATGATTCATAACCGGACAAACTCCACGAAGGAACTAACCTTACAAATCAACAATAAGCACGGTAGCAAAGTATCTCGGTAGTCCGGAAGAAACCATAAGCTGTTTCAAGGAGCAGTAGAGACCAATTGCATACCCTCAACTGCAAGAACCACAATCTCAAAAGAAATTCATTAAGCGCAATCGACCAAGAATTAGCTGGAATCAACTTGAGGATATTAATAACTTTTCTAAGAAACTCACCATAACACCTACAATTAAGTTACACGAGGTAACTACATTGCTAATCCTTATACTACACCCAAAGGTAAATCGGCAATGCCAAGGTAGCACATCACAACATCTACATCATCTCATTGACTATTCCCACTCATAACGATCATAGGAGCAAATCATAATCATACAAGATTATCAATAAGCATACAAGATTATCTCATAATGTAAATCATCAATACAACATGTCAAAAGCATAAATGCAATGCTTGACCCATCCCATCCTCACTGCACCAGTGTGTCAATTTAATAATTTAATTACCACGGACCTAAAGCCCGCTCGATACCAATCTGTAACACCCACCAAACAATGGCACGAAATGCTACCAAACTAACAACATAATAAAACTATGCTAAGACATTCTATAAAATTTCGTGAGAGCCTCCTTTGTTTATTGATAAAATGAAGTTCTAACAATATTATCAAAAGGTATGAATAACCGCAAGCAAAGTAATTTGGCTACTAAGCGAAACATCTATAAATCTTAAGTAAAGCACGGAAGCAATATAAAGAAGTTCTAATCCATTATTACATCTTAATCAAGGTCATAATCAAATACCACTTGAACTAATCAACAAATAATAATTAGAGTTCTCTATCTTCTCCATGGTGAATATTTCGTGCAAGTGCAACAATACTAATCCTCTTTATTCCCATGCATCTTCGACCTCGTGAAGGCACCTAAAATAAACAAACAACAACAACAAAACAAGAAGAGTGAGTCCAATGACTCGGCAAGTATAATCGTAACAAATGCAAGCATGAATATTAACTCTCAAGTTAAACATATTACATATGAATTTCATGCTATGCATTATGATCAAAAACTCCTCTTTCTCATCTCTTTCGCATTTTACCGGTGACGCGGTGTGCATCCGTCAATGCACACCCATGCCTGTACCCTCGGTGCGGGGACCAATGCCCACACTCCGCAAGTGTGGGGACCTCGATGCTTGATCACCGCATGATCAAGACTTCAACAATTCTCAATATGATGCATATATGTGAATGTATCAAAGATAACGAGCATTCACCATACTACGCATCAACCAATCTCATAAATGCCATAATGTAAGCAGAACATAAATAACATTCTCAATTCATCACTTACTCATACTCACAATTTAAGCGGTCATGATTCAACCATCATCCAAACAATTCAACAAATCCATAAACACACAGATTTTCACATCACAAATATACTTGCCTCAACCGCGAGAAAATGAAGAACACGTAGAAGGCACAACCCCCGGAATCCGCTCTCCTGCTGAATATTTAATTAATAATTACCAACATGACAGTAGCGGGTTTCTAGATATAAAATAACAGCAACCCCAATTAACCCAACAATTTATCTCAATTAAATCCCCAACTCCCTCGGCTAAATCGCCCAACCACGACAACCGACTTCCAAAATCATAACTTTCAGTACGTAACTCCAATTAAGCGTTCTTGGACTCTCGGAAAGATAATTAAATTATGTACAAAAATTTAGTTGGGGAGACTCTCGATTCGCCATTAACTAGCCGATCCAAACCCTTTTCTAAAGCATCAATATTCACGTCGGACTCTCGGACAGTGCACTAAAACAGTCATAACTTTCACCCGAAACTCGAATCCGGACTTCTTTATCTCTATTGAAAGCTAAGAAACTTATCTACAACTTTCCCAATTTGAAGGACTCCTGAATCGCCACTATTTCCGTCGCACAAACTGATCTACTAAACTCTATCCGAACTACCCGATCTGCAGAATAGTCGCACTAGAAAATTCATAACTTTTGCTACACAGATCCAATAATGTGTTCTTGTACTCCTGGAAAGATAATCAAACCCTCTACAACTTTCTAGAAGGGATCCGGACTGAATCCCGACGAAACTAGATCAAAACCGAGAAACAACTATCGTCCAAAGCCCAAAAACCGGCGAATCTAACTCGATTAAAACCAATCTAGAGACTACCGGGGATTACCCTTGGCGACACGACGGCGAACACGTCGGCGAACACGACGAACACGGCGACGAACACGCCGCGATCTCCTCCTCTCTTTCCTCCGGATCCACGCAGTGCAGCGACGAGCGTCGGCGGCGGCGACCGGGAGGAGGCGACGACGATGAAGACGACGACGCGCGCACCGGAAGAAGACGTCGGGGCAGCGGGACGGCGGGCTGGGGGTGGGCGCAGGGGTGGAGGCGCGGGGGTGGGGGCGCCTAGGGTTTTAAGAGGTGGCCTCCCTCCCTCTTGGGCCAAGAAAACCCCACCGGCCAAGGCCTAGGCCCGAGTTGTCTTAAATTTTCATAAAACCCTCAAAACTCTTATAAATTTAATTATTTCACAAAAGTCCCTCTCTCTATTAATTAAACAATTAATTAAATAATTTCTGGGGTATTACAGTGAGATTGAGTGATCTTCACATATTGCCCATATATTTGTGGTTTTGGTATTTTCTTTGTGCTACCAATCATGTCAGGTGAAGACTACAACATGGGAGAGGAGCATGGTCTGAATTCCCCGGTGACTTATTTTCAATTCCAAGCTTTAAGGGGAACTTTGCGCAATTAGTTCGCCGCCACTACTTTGGCCTTGGAGGAGTAACTCAAGGCAGAGATCAACAATTCTACACAAGACATGCGCATTGAGATGAACCAAGAAATGAGGGTCCTACGTACCAACATTGTGAACGATGTGGTGCGCGCACTTCGACCACAACAAGAAGAAGGCAGTGTTCATCGTGGGGGTGGCATCCCTCCGCGAGATGAGAAAGCAGACATTGCTCGAGGTGGCCAAGATGCACAGCAACAGCGAGACCATATTTGAGAATAATCAATCTACTAAAATTTGTTCGAGTTTAGCATTGCTGCCGAAGTTCCACAGGGAATTAGGAGTGATTTTCTTCAATCAAAATAGTTCGGCCTTTCCGTTGGAAATTGGGTGCACGATAGATCTTCACTTGGTGGTCAGCGAAATCAACATGAGTGTGTTTTGGCGGATTAAAGAGTGTTCGTCCCTTGCATTGGCATTGGAGGATCATTACGATTCATCAAGACTCCCGTGATTATTCATCCTACGTCGAGAAGATCAGGCGACCCCGTATCATCTTGGTATCAGAGCGTGGTTTACTCGGTAGGATCTTATCCCTTTAAATTTCAGTTTATTACTTGCTGTCCTATAGTTCATAAACCGAAAACACACAAAAAAAATCCAAACCCTAGTTTCGCATCTCCTATTTTTGTGAGTTTTATTAAGTCTTGATCCATTAGAAATTTTATTTATGTGCTGATCTTTGTGTTCCTTCACGTAACTTGATTTTGTGTCCCCATAAAACAAAAAAAAGTAGATTCAATTTACTCTTGAAGTTGGGTCCGTGTCTACAACTCCTCCCAGATCAATCCGAGTACAATCCTAGAATCCAAGTCGGTTTTGGCTAGCTATCCACCTCCGAATCCGTTTGGAAGTTGCCATCCGAAACCAACTCTAGGGAGGTGCTATCCGAAATCCAAGAGAGGAGTTAGTGTTCACGTTGGCTTCCTTGAACACCATACAGTCGAACACCATACATACGAGCTTCACTTATATCCTTTGAATACCTGAGACTAGTCATTGATATTGCATTAAGGGCTGCTCCTGAATAATTATAGCTGAACATTGGGCTTGTACATCACCCACTCCGGCCATTCAAAAAAAATTCAAAGTTTAGAGAGAGAGAGAGAGTATCTTTTAATTACCTTTATACCCCTACCTTCCACAAAAAGTTTGTGACCCACATACCTCAATAGACTCGGAACAATGATTTCAACATATTTGGGTCAGTGGCACGGTAGCAAAAAAAAAGGTGAGCAAAAAAACAAGAGAGAGAGAAAAAAGAGATAAGGCTGATTGGGTGAGTGGTTCGAGTTTATAATTTCAGTTTGAGTGACTTAAATTCTTAAGCAATCTTGTGCCTTCTACTCTTATTCTTGTAATTGGCTAGCGTCTCTCCTAGTACTTGGTACAAAACGAGCTATTTGTGTTCCTTACTTTCAGATTGCTTTCAATTAGCTCATTCCTTTGTTTGCAATAAGTCACATTGATCTTTGCGTGTGCGTTCATACACTTCATTTATATCTATTGGATCATCACATAGTCAATACTTTCTAACTTGGATTATTACTTAATTTTACAACATCGAGAAATCAGATCGTGTAGGATAAATACTTCCTAACCAAGCTCCACGAAATATCCTTTGCCGTGCAATTGTGAGTCACTTTTAAATCCGCTTGATCATCACTTATTATTATAGACACCACCAAGTGTAAGTTTCTTTTGGCCTCAATTCACTTCGGAAAGGTAAGAACTTTACTTGGGAGAGGAAAAGTGAGATTGAGTGATCTCCACATATTGCCCATATATTTGTGGTTTCGGTATTTTCTTTGTGCTACTAATCATGTCAGGTGGAGACGACAACATGGGAGAGGAGCATGGTCTGAATTCCCCGGTGACTCGTTTTCAATTCCATGCTTTAAGGGGAACTTTGCGTAATGAGTTCGCCGCCACTACTTTAGTTTGGAGGAGCAACTCAAAGCAGAGATCAACAATTCCACACAAGACATGCGCATTGAGATGAACCAACAAATGAGCGTGCTACGTACCAACATTGTGAACGATGTGGTGCGCGTACTTCGACCACAACAAGAAGAAGGCAGTGTTCATCGTGGGGGTGCATCCCTCCGCGAGATGAGGAAGCAGGCGTTGCACGAGGTGGCCAAGATGCACAGCAACAGCGAGACCACGTTTGAGAATAATCAATCTACCAAAGTTTGTTCGAGTTTAGCATTGCTACCGAAGTTCCATAGGGAATTAGGAGTGATTTTTTTCAATCAAGATCGTTCAGCCTTTCCGTTGGGAATTGGGTGCACGATAGATATTCGCTTGGTGGTTAACGAAATCAACACGAGTGTGTTTTGGCGGATTAAAAAGTGTTCGTCCCTTGCATTGGCATTGGAGGATCATTACAATTCATCAAGACTCCCGTGAGTATCCATCCTACGTCGAGAAGATCGGGCGACCCCGTATCAGTACTAACAAGAAGCGTGAGGGCGAGAAGAAGAATTTAGTGATGTTAGCCACCAAATCAGAGATGAGAGAATTCAGCGAGGATCCTAATTTGGTGCATATTGTACTGTTGTACAAAGACACATTGCTTTTGACGAACGACTTAACTTCTCTTCCTAGTGGTGTTGTTCGTGTTTTGCAGGATTTCAGCGACGTCTTTTCAGAGGAGGTACCAGCTGGGCTACCACAAATTCGTGAAATAGAACATACGATCGACTTGATTCCAGGAGCGTCACTGCCGAACCGACCACCGTACCGTACCAATCCCGAGGAAACAAAAGAAATTCAGAAATAAGTACAAGAGCTTCTCTCCAATGGGTGTGTACGTGAAAGCTTAAGCCCTTGTGCTGTTCCTGTTATTTTAGTTCCTAAGAAAGATGCTTCATGGCGTATGTGCGTAGATTGTCGTGCGACTAATAATATCACAATTTGATATCGTCATCCTATACCTCGCTTAGATGATATGCTAGACGAATTGAGTGGTGCTGTTATTTTCTCTAAGATAGATTTGCGCAGTGGTTACCATTAAATTAGAATGTATGAAGGGGATGAGTGGAAAACAACCTTTAAAACGAAATTTGGGTTGTACGAGTGGTTAGTCATGCCTTTTGGTTTAACTAATGCACCTAGTACATTCATGCGCTTAATGAATCATGTTTTAAGGCATTTGATTGGTAAATTTTGTGGTTGTGTACTTTGATGATATTCTGATTTACAGTTGCACTGAATCTGAACACATAGACCATCTTAAACAAGTTTTACAAGTTTTGTGTGAGGCTAGGTTATTTGGTAACTTAGAGAAGTGCACATTTTGCAAAGATCGTGTCATATTTTTGGGCTATGTTGTTTCTGCACAGAGAGTTGAAGTAGATGAGTCTAAAATTGAAGCGATATAAAATTGGCCAACTCCTGTGAACGTAAGTCAGATAAGGAGCTTTCATGATCTCGCTGGTTTTTATCAGCGTTTTGTGAAAGATTTTAGCACCATCCCTGCCCCTTTGAATGAACTTACTAAAAAGGGTGTTGAATTTGTGGGGGGTAGCGCAAGAAAATGCTTTCTTGAACTTAAGAGACGCTTGACTGAAGCACCGTTGCTTGTTTTACCTGATTTCACTAAAAATTTTGAAATTGAGTATAATGCTAGTGGATTGGGTATTGGCGGTGTTTGCAAGAGGGTAGACCGGTAGCTTATTTTAGTGAGAAACTGAATGGTGCTCAATTGAATTATCCGGTCTATGACAAAAGCTTTATGCGTTAGTGCGTGCGTTAGAAACTTGGCAACACTATTTATGGCATAAAGAGTTTATTATTCATTCTGATCATGAGGCATTAAAGTATTTAAATGACCAAGCAAACATGAACCGTAGACATACCAAATGGGTCGAATTCATTGAGTCGTTTCCTTACATTGTGAAATATAAGAAGGAAAAGGAAAATATGGTAGCTGATGCTCTTTCTAGAAAAAGTGTACTTTTAACTCAATTAGGAGTGCGCATCCCTGGCTTAGCGAGTTTGCGTGATTTATATGCTCATGACCATGATTTTTCCGTTCCTTATGCACATTGCACAGAGGGAAAAGGCTGGGATAAATTTCACATCCATGATGGATTTTTATTTCGAATTAACAAATTATGCGTTCCAGAATCCTTCGTGCGTTTGCTATTACTACAGGAATCACATGCAGATGGATTGATGGGACATTGGACGTGAGAAGACGTTGTCTATGCTGAGCGATCACTTTTATTGGTCTAAGATGAGGCGAGATGTGGAGAGGTATGTGCAGCGATGCATTACTTGCCATAAAACGAAATCGAAGTTGAATCCACACGGTTTGTATACCCCTTTACCTATTCCCAATACCCCATGGGAGGATATTAGTATGGATTTTGTTTTAGGACTGCCTAGAACTAAGAGGGGGAGTGATTTTGTTTTTGTTGTTGTGGATCGTTTTACAAAGATGGCACACTTTATTCCGTACCACAAGAGCGACAATGCGTCGCATATTGCTCGCTTGTTTTTTTAGAGAGATAATGAGGCTGCAGCGCGTGCCACGTACTATTGTGTCGGATTGCGACGTGAAGTTCATGAGCTACTTCTGGAAGACACTTTGGGGTAAACTGGGGATGAAGTTGTTATTTAGCACAACTTGTCATCCCCAAACTGATGGTCACACAGAGGTGATGAACCGCACATTTTCGATGCTACTCCGGACCATGATCAAGAAGAATCTGCGCGAGTGGGAGGATTGTTTGCCGCACGTGGAATTTGCTTATAATCGGGCCGTGCATTCCACTACGCAGATGTGTCCATTTGAGGTAGTTTATGGTTTCAAGCCCTTTACGCCGCTTGATTTGTTGCCGCTTTCTAGTCAACACCATACTCATATGGGGCGCCCAAGCGGTGAATATGTGAAGAAATTGCATCTCAAGACAAAAGAAGCGATAGAGCGCGAGGTCAAGTACTATGCTGAGAAGGCGAACAAGAAAAGGAAGAAGATGGTTTTTCAACCAGGTGATTTGGTTTGGGTACACTACCGCAAGGATCGTTTTCCAAAACGTCACAAGTCTAAGTTACTACCGCACGGTGATGTACCTTTCAAGGTGCTTGCGAAGACCAACGACAATGCCTACAAGATAGAGCTTTCCGTCGATGACTATGGCGTGAGCTCTACGTTCAATGTCGCTAATTTATCACCTTTCTTTGGTGGTGACGATCCAACGTCGAGGACGACGCCTTTTCATGAGGGGAAGGATGATGAGGGCATCCCTAACACTTATACATCTTGTCCTATTGGTGGTCATGCACATACTGATGAGGACATCCCCATTACATATACATCTTCCACTCCAAGCATGCATAACAATAACCAAGAACCAGAGGGCCCAATGACTAGGGCAAGAGCTAACCGTTTAAACAAACAGGTGTTTTTGTTCCTTAAGGAGTTTTCTTTAATTAATAATGAACTTGGAATACTACCTCATGCTAGTATTTTATGTATTCTTAGGTATGATTCACGTGAAGACTTATGAGAGCAAAAGAGAGGAGCCCAACGACTTAAACTACAAATTTTGGATAAGATTTTCAAGCCAAATTCGGACTTCCCACGTGCTCAATCCAATTCAAACTCGGATTCAACTCAGGATTCAATTCGGATTCGGTTCAGAACAGCCTGACAGACAGTTACTAAAAAGGTCATAACTTTCACAAACAGAGTCCGATTCAGGTGTTCTTGTACTCGTTGGAAAGATAATTTCAAGGGCTACGCAATGGATCTAGTTCCACATTCAAATTCATCATGGATAAAAAGTTATGACTAAAACAATATGACGGGTGAAAAATATAGTTTTCTTTTTGTGAGAGTTCGTATCCAAAACCATATAGGGTTGAGTTGTACTTGGTTTGGGGACCATATGGATGTCCCAAGGGGCTATATAAGCCTTATATTGGCAGCCTTTAGGGTAGATGAATTTTATGCATAAGATTAAAGCA
Organism: Bonia amplexicaulis; assembly: GCA_036346245.1. Lineage (NCBI taxonomy): Eukaryota > Viridiplantae > Streptophyta > Magnoliopsida > Poales > Poaceae > Bonia > Bonia amplexicaulis. Next base: position 20,945,695 of record CM070743.1, read on the forward strand.
TAGCTATTGCTTGTTCTTTCAACACCAGAGTTCGTGCGAGGACTTTGAGAGAGAACTAGATGATCCGTTGTTCGTTCTGCAATTCAAGGTCAAGCCATCGTTCCATTGGGAATTGGGGACTTGGCATTCGTCGTTTGTGGTCTCACAACGAATAATTATCCGGTGTGTTTTGGGCGTATTCCGAAGAGTTGAGGGTTCGTGCATTGGCGCGATTGTTCAACTAGTGACATCGTCTACTTCGCATCAACTATCCATGGTTCCTCACTGAGAAGACCAGGACCCCTCCCCGTATCAGTTCCTCTGTTACGGGACCGCCCCCAAAGAAGCGTAAAGGCCAGTAGACTAGTAGTCTCCCTAACCCATAGAAACCATAGTTTGAGTTTAAAGTTATAGAACGATACTTGTGAGCTGTTATTCCTTTGTCAACGGCCTCAAGATTATAATATGCAATAAAGTGTTTTTGGATGTTTTTTGAGTTTTAATTTTTTTTCTTGTTTGTGGTGGGAATGTTACAAAAACCTTCTCCTAGTTCTCTCTTTCTTTCCTCTAAATCTGGAAGAATCTGGCAGATGGTGAACACAAGGAGGGATGTCAACGACAATGCCAACAACACTGGAGCGCAAGGAAGTCAGACTGCTCCCATCTCTCTGCCTCCACCAGCAGCTGGACCCGACTGGACCCAATTGATGGCAAACCAAAATCAGCTGATTCAACTGCTAGCCCAGACTATCAACAACCCTGTGCAGCATGCTCCTCTGCCGCTAGCTCATGCTCCTCAGAATCGGTTGTCAGAATTTTTAAGAATAAGGCCTCCGACCATCTCAAGTAGTGCAGAACCAATGGATGCTGATGATTGGCTCCATGCAATTGGCAAGAAGTTGAATATTCTGCAATGCACTGATCGAGAAAGAGTCTTGTTTCCTTCTCATCAGTTGAATGGACCCGCATCTGAGTGGTAGGATACCTTAACCACCTCTCATGCCAATCCTAAGGCTATTTCATGGAAGAAGTTCGTGCAAAGTTTCCGCAAGGCTGACATCCCATCAGGCACTATTACTCTAAAGAAGAAGGAATTCAGAGCTCTGCGTCAAGGAAGCCGCACAATGAATGAGTACCTACAGAAGTTCAACCAACTAGCCCGCTATGCACCAGAAGATGTGGCTACCGATGAAGCCAAGCAAGAAAGGTTTCTGGAGGGCTTGAATGACAACATTTCTGTCCAGTTGATATCAAGTGACTATGTGGATTTTCATCAGTTGTTTAGCAAGGCCATTCGTCAGGAAGGTAAGTTTGTGGAGATGGAAAACCGTAAGAGAAGGATGGCTATGCAGAAGGTTAACCCTGGAGGTTTTCCCAATGCCCGCAGCACCCCACCTCAGGCCGGCCAGTTCAAGCTACATTCCAGCAACTTCAAGCCTCAATCAAGCAACTTCAGGCCAATAGTCAACCGGCCAACTTTCCAAGTCAACCGCCCAAAACCTCAGACAACTTTTGCTCCTTCTACTGGTGGTCAAGTGTAGAAGAGTACAGCTGCACCTGATGGAGTGACCTATGAAAAGTTTATCACATGAGTAATTTATAAACATATGAAAAGTTTGTGAACTATTGCTTTACGCAAAAGAGCCATAGTAAGCCTAGTATGTGAGCCTTACATCTAAATAACTACATTTTTTCAAAACTCGCGGAGTACTCTATACCGAAGATGCCGAAGAGGACTACTATAAAGAATGTCCGGAGTACTAGGTTAAACTTTCTCAGTCAATTGCTTATAGCATATTGATGGGTCATCTTCATAGTTTTATTTTGCTTCCGCTGTGTTTTGTAAGTTTGAGAAGTCTTGTAACCTCAGTTATAATGAGTGGCCATAAGGCCAATATTTTTTATTTTTGTAATAAAGCATTGCTTAGTTATGTATTCATCAATATTCAACTATATACACTAGCTTTGATCTGAGACTAGTACGATAATACACAGAGGATTCTGATCCAGGAAATCCGGTCCGGACATTTGTTTACTCGAGAGGTTTGCTCTGCCTTCTTAGAGTTATTTTAGCTCTAAAATGTGAACATGGCCGTATATGTTGTGTCTAATGCAGATCACTAGATGAGTACATATACAGATCTTGTGTGGAATGGAGGGAGTAGAGTGTGGGAAATCTCAAATTTTTTACTAGGATGGAGGGAAATGTGTATTAACTCATTGAAAATATGCCAATGTGGTTGGCTGTTAATAAGTGAGTTGAACAAGATTAATGCATCCACTTTAATAAGGGTTTTTTGAGAAAACACTAAGAAAATCCAGAACGTCATCTATTTGAGAAAAAACGAATTTCTAAAACATCATCTAAAATAGAACGGAGGTAGTAGTACATCTTAGAACTAATATATAGTAGATGTGCGCATATAAGAATATCATTCCTGGATATTTGTGAGCTGTATATTTAATTCGATGTACTCATGTCCAAAGAAATTTGGATATCTAGGCAATCAATGCATGCATGTCTAGTCATAACTAGGCAATAATCCATTCATTTTGCTCGTTCAAAGAACATACCAGTCTCCCATATGATAATGGTTTTGCATGATGTTTAATTACTATTGAAATGCACCTAAAAATCTGTTCCAAAAAAGGAGAAAAATAAAATGCACCTAAAGAGGGCGTTATAAATTGTTTCCATAGATAATAAGCACCATTTGGTCCATTTCCACTATAAAACCCGTACCTTATCAATCTATTTCTGATCTCCACGGAGTTGAAGGTCAGGCACCACCACCACCACCAGCATCAAAACCCGTCCTCATACAGCTCCGAAGGATGAGGACCAACCACTTGATGCTCCTGGGTCTTGCCCTCACGATGGTATTCTCAGGTAGTTGTCTAAAAATATTTAGTACTTCTCTACTGTTCTACTGTAGCATGGATGTAGTATACTAGTACTAGTAAACAACAGTACTCTCCTGATCCGCCTCCTCCTATTAGCATCCACAGGTTTGGCGTTGAAGGTGACATCGGGCGGTGGCGTATTAACGGATGAGGGTTGCACATCGATCACGGTCCCGATGAATTGCGACGATGGGTCATGCCGGGCGTATTGCGACAGAAGTGTTGGCCCCGGAGCCTTTTCTAGGTGCATTTCTAACAGCTGCTTGTGCACAAACTGCACAAGTATCGCAGAAAATTGAGCTTGCTGCTTGTCTTCTTTCTGCTGATGTAATAGTTGAACTCTAATGGTCAGGTAGGAGCAGCAATGTTGCTGGAAAAAAAAACATCAATAATATCTTTTTTTTTTGCTTGCTTCTTGAGCTATGAAGATGCACAGTCCAACGACTTCTTTTATAGTTTCATCTGACAGTTGAAGTACATGGGAACTGAGGCTCTTGTCACACCCCCCGGTCCCTTGTTTAAACGGATGTAAAATGATTACGTATGTACCCCGGCGCTCTTCGTCGATAGTGGCAAATCTGGCGGAGGAAAGAGAACTGCGTCGTCTGGATATTGGGTTAGATGGATATTGGGTACACTTGAAAGGCTGTCAATACACGAGAGGGTGCGTTGAATTGGGATTTTTAAGTTCCTCGAAGAAAGAATTAGGATTTTTAGAAACTTTGGCCGAACCTGTTTTTCCATTATAAAGAAAAGAGAGTTCTTCGAGAGCAAAATTTGATATACCCCACTTTGAAACATACATTTCGAGGAAGCGATACTCGATCAATTGCTCTCTATTTCGTTGTTGTTATATGATTTGCCAACCTTTAGATTGTAATACATTATTTGCCACCCTTTACATTGATCTCCCAATTATTTGCCACTTTTCAAGTTTTTAAGTCCAATTCGTTCAGTTTGGGTATTTTTGAGAGGTGAAAACGACCAAATTGCGCATCTTATTCAGTTACTAGTTAGATGCCCGTACGTTGCAACGAAAATATCATTAATCTGGATACTAAAACTGAAATGTGTAAAAATAAGACATAGAACGATGCTGAACTGCAGCTCTTCTACAGAATATAGAAGCACATGCAATCTGATCGCAATCTAATGCAGGAAAAAAAATAAAGAGGCATAAATCAAATGTAGTGAGACCATCACCTTAATATTTTTTAGGCATGGCTTCGTGTTCTTGATGCCCATGGTCGAAAACGATATTTGAGTTGGCTTGTCTAGCCAGCAAACCACATTATTTCATATTACTTGTAAGCTTTGGCTCTACATAGCAGATGTACAGAACAAAGAACAATCACAAGAAAAAGATGATGCATCAGAGGAAGAGAATGGTCAACCACAAGCTGAAGTAGTTATATAATGAACATAACCATTGTGCTAAAGAATCCATAAATTTTGCTCAGGTCTATTCAGGTGGTCTTTCCCAAAGATATGCCTCTTAGTTTCTGCACTATCCAAAATGTTATGCACAAAATTACAATTATAGCGTAAGCCTCATTTCCAGTGTGGAGGTCACATATGTACATCGAAACAATAACAGTTAGAAGCTTTGAACATATTTGCATCACCAATCCAAATATAGGATAAACGAATGCATCTTTTCATCGAAGAGGAAATCTGAACAATTACTCGAGCAGGCATTTGAAGGTGTCACAACTCCATGGTTCTGAGCTTCATGCATTTTGAGTGGTACCAAAGCTCTAGCCACCACACTATATATCTTCTATCCTTAATCTTGTAAGGAAATGTTGTAGATATAAGGTGCACGATATAAGGAACGTGAGCACTTACATGTAGAAAAGTTTCCCAGGTCTCCTATTATTTGTTTTAATTAAACAAAGTTAATTCTGAATAGAATGATGCTCTGTTCTACATTGTCAGGTATCAAGAGCTAAATACAACATAAGTCTGAAATATATTTCAGCAACAATTATTTTCTTTGCAACAGAAAGTGGGCAGGTAACATGGACAATTAAAAGTACCTAAAATACAAGAATGGTTTGTTTTCCATTTGTCAAGGTACTTAACATCAAATACAATAGTAAACATAGCAAACATGGCAGCAGATATAATCAGACAGAATTCCAGGTGATTTCTAACGATAAAATAAAGACCAAGCAATTACTAAACTGCTCTTAGAAACAATAAACGCTTCCAAACCTGCTGCATGATGAATTATACATGGGTTTTCTCCTAAAACAAGATTATGTTATTATTTTTCATGTCGAGCAACCATGATGCGGAAATGTTTTTAGCAAATGAACCCAGCAAAGATTATCTTAGGCATATACACACAATTATTAAACATCACATTGAAGTGTGGTATCATCAGCTAATGCAATTAATATATTCCAGCAACTAATATACCCCAGCAAAATAAGTGTACAACTTTGGTTCATACCAGTTGGATCAACATCCCGAGCAAGCTTAATGGCATCAGATGTTGCTATATCTTGATTAGCAGGAGATATAGCAAGTATAATACAGTTCGGCTACAAAAGAAAATAGGAAAATGTCACTGCACAGGTACACATCAATACAGCACTTCTTGGTCTTACACAAAGTTGGTAACAAGGTATGGTTACCTTGTTGCTGTAATTTAGAGTACAGCTTTATAGGCCTTTATGCAATATGCAAGCCAAAGCACTGGCGGGTCTAGGAACTGAATTCAAGATAGGGAGGGCATAATAAAGCAGCCCATGCTAGAGGAATTTTGTGCAGAACTGGAAAGATTTACACTTTCACAGACAACTTTGAAAAATCAGAAAGGGCAGAATAATGTAAAACACAAAATATATTACCTAAACATGCAAGAGCTTATGTATAATTTTGACAATCCGGGATGGAGATATTTCGTCCTTTATAAGTTGAGAACCATAGGACTGAATACCAATCATGACAGTATTTCATCATTTATTTTAAGACACCGACACACCAGAGACATAATAAGTGGAGAGCCATAGCACTGAACATCGATAGTAAAGTATTACATCATTTATTTTAAGACACATGAGACAAAATATGCCAAAGCTATAGCTCTTTTATATGAATGTGTGCGTCAATTGAAATGATATAGGTACCTTGTCAACAAATGAGTGCACCATATTTTCAATATCCTGGACAATGCTCTCAGGCTGTCCCTCTGAAAAAGACAGCAGGTCAGTAAGAACTCCCTGGTAAACATTCCATAAATTCGAGAACACACAGAAAAATTGGTAGACATTTCTATACCTACAGCAACTTTAGTTAGACCGGGCAGATCAATCAATGTTAAGTTGACCACTGCAATAGTCCACTGAATAGAGTAAATGGTTCATCAAGAAGATTAAGAAGCAAAAAAGATTCAGGACCTACATGAATGCTACTGTATATAAATCAAGTGCTCTATCAACCAGTAGCATTAATATAAATATCGAAACACGACCACAAAAACAAAAGGAAATCAAAGTCGTAGAGCTATTCATATAATCCCTCCAGACACAAATACGTATCGTTTTGGACATTTGTTAAGGATATAAGGGTATTATTGTATTTTCCTATTTTAGGGTTTGGTGTTATGTTTCTTGAGACTTGTACTATATATTGCCCCTTTGGGCTGTACAATACATGAACGATTATTCTATTCATCCAATAGATCTAATGGTCTTTTTTCCCAATAATGCCATGTCTGCTAATTTTGGATATATGTTGCAATTTGCAAAGTAGTCTGATCACAAACATCTAATATTTGAACTGGCAACATGACATGGGGACAGAAAAAATTCTGTCAAAAAAGACACGGGGGGCAAAAAAAATATATCAATACTACTTGTATTGGTCAAATAAAACCATCTAAAACCTCCTAGAGCCTAGAAATGGTGCCAATCGCAGCAGCAACACCTAATCATTGATTGTCTAATGACAATGTACTAATCATTTAAGCAAGTTAATCAATTGCACAATATAATCTGAGCTACCCCCATGGAGTCGGCAATCACTATGGAACTTTATCTAGCAAGTGTTATCCCTGTGGAGTAGAATATTACAACTGAACTTCATCAATAAGCAATACAAGCTGTGCAGAACCAAGGATTGAACAATACAACTTGCACTGCCCGAACAAATGAAAATATGCAATCATTTCACTCTACCTGCCAACAGCATGGCTAATCATGGTAAACATGGGCAATCAGGCATTCTATCATAGTAATCTACGTACTACTACTGAGTACAACAATTTCAGAGCACAAGCCCATAATAACCCACAACAGCTACATGTCACTGAAGTTGCGAGCGCGCGCGCAGAGAGAGAGAGAGAGAGTTTACAGAAATCAGTGAACCGGCGCTTGGGCATATGCAGGAACTCGGCGTACTCCTGCGCCCCGTCCTCCGTCTTGTGCAGCTGCAGAACCAGTGGCCTCCTCGTCACGATCCCTTCGAATCAAAAACTCAGAGCCCGAGATCGTAAAAATCACAGCATAAACACTCGAAAAGACGGGAGTCAAACGCAAAATTCATGGTCATACCTGAGCCGCGAGGCAGGAAGTTGCGCCCCACGATGCTCTCCAGCACCGATGACTTCCCCGAACTCTGTACGTCGCCACGCAATTAAGCATCAGCTACGAAACGAAACCCTAGGTAGGGTGCAGAGGCGATGGGAGGAGGTGGACCTGGCCGCCGACGACGGCGACAGACGGGAGCGATTCCCACAGGGTGGGGAGGGAGGCGGCGCCGTCGCCGCCGCCGTGGTCGCCGAGGACGGTGCAGGCTCGCTGGATGCGGTTCACGAGCACGATCACGTTCCCCATGGTCGCCATCTCTGCAACTCCGGGTGGGAGTGGAGGGAGGAAGCGTCGCGCACGGACGGAGCGGAGCGGAAGGTTCTAGAAGGAAGCGGAGGTGCAAGAGGGGAGAGGTGAGTGAGGTGTGGTGTGGACGAACTGACGAAGCAAGCGGCGGAGGTGTGCTCTAACTCCATCACGCATCTAGGGAGTAACCCGTAAAATAACATCGAAACAAGCGAGAAATCGTGGGCGGGGGACAAGAGGCAGAGACGGGATGACCTTGGGAGAGGAGGCGGCTGACCGCCTCGTCGGGGTCCATGCCGCACTCGCGCAGAGCCGCGTAGATCTCCGCCTCCGGGCGGTTCACGATCTCCTTCAGGCTCTGCACCAGCCGCCTCGACGCCGCTGGGATGGGCCCCGCGGCCGCTGCCCCCTTCCCTCCTCCCGCGCCGCTGCTCATCCTTGTCGCTGGGATCCCCGCCTCCTCCTCCGCGCCCGGCAAACCCCTCGAAACCGGGAGGCGAAGCGCGGTGTGGTGCGGTGGTGGTGGGCGTCGGGGTGGCGGTGGCTAGCTTCGGTTTCGGCTGCTTCACTTTGCGGGCCGTGCATGGGCGGTGCGGGCCTGCGTTGGGGAGATGCGGGTTCGCGGCCGGTTGCCTGATGCACGGACGACGGCGGCGTGGAGAACCGAGAGAGACGGGGGAGAGGATTCGGTGGGGGAGAGAAGCCGGCGCATGGGATTCGGTGGGAGAGGAGCGGCGGAGGACTCTGTGGGGAGGAGGCGAGGATGGAGGTCTCAGCGAAGGATCTGTGGGGAGGAGGAGAGCGGCGGAGGATCGGTGGGGAGGAGGCGAGGAAGGAGGTCTCGGCGGAGGATTTGTGGGGAGGAGGAGAACGGCGGGGGATCTGTGGGGAGGAGGCGAGGAAGGAGGTCGTTTCGGCGGGGGATCTGTGGGGAGGAGGCGAGGACGGAGTGAGGTCTACGGAGAATCGAGGCGGGGCGGTTTGCGGGAGAAAGGGGCCTGGAGGCGGAGCGGTTTGCGGGAGAAAGGGGCGTGGAGGACGGACGCACTGCTATCAACTCTAATTTTTAAATAGTAGAAATATGCTAAAGCATTTAACCCAATGAGTTCCTGTGTCGTTGTGTCCTCTACTTTCTTCCTCCTCTCTTCCCCTTCTCTCAGTGACAGCCTCGCCGCCCCACTTGCATCCCCAGCCAGCCCATCGCACCACCACCACCTCCTGGTCCTCATCCTGCTGCCACCACCTCCTCATCCGCAGCAGCCACCCATCTTCTCCCAACTCCATCCCAATCCATCACTTGTACGACACGAGTTCTGAGTACATGAATTGGAACAAGACATCCTGCAGTAAAAAAATAAATTGATTAGTTGTGAGTTTGGCAAGATACGATTGGGATTACAATCTGCAAGCCCAATTGGTCCAGCATGAACACGCTGCCGCTGCCGACACCCTTGACCCGGCTGCAAGGCGCGTCTCCATCCGCCGCCCACAGGAGCATGCCGCCGCTGCCGCTTTTGGATCTAGCCACGGAGCAGCACCACTGCTGCCTTCTCGACCTGGGCGCGGAGCACGCCGCCTCCGCTATCTTCCCCTATCTAGTCGCGGACGCGGAGCATGCCAAGTAGTGACAAAAGGCTCCCGCCGCAAGTGGTGGAAGGGCTGCATTCAGGGCGCAGAGGGGAGTGGCGCTTCGGTCTCTTCGTCTCTCAGAAATACCCAAACTGAACGAATTTGGCTAAAAACTTCAAAAGTGACAAATAATTAGGAGGTCCATGTAAAAGGTGGCAAATAATATAGTGTTTGTCTATACAATATATGACTATTTTTTCTTTTAAAACAGCTAGATTATTAACTGTTGGATAGAGACTAATGTCTCATATCAATCCACCACACCCTATATATTCCCTAACTTCCTAACCCCTTCCTATCTCTTAGGCGTTGCCATCGCTCCCACACCCTCCCCTGCGTATCCTCACCCCTCACCTCATCAGTGTCGCTTCGACGCCAACAAGGCATGTTGACTACCACCTCCTGTCGCCGCATTCGTCTCCCGATATGGCCATTGTCGCCAAAGGCGGCGTCGATGCCGCCCACCTCCTCATTCTCTGCCCTACTACCCCACCGCCCACCCGCCTCCTAACAACTCTTGGTTCTCGGTGCCTGTAGGGCCCCAGATTTTAATATCTGGAATCTCCTGTGATTTAATGCACTATTCCCTGGATCAGTAGATAGTGCTCACAGATACAGAAAATGAATATCAAATACATACCATGCGGAAGCGTAAATATAATAGTAAACTTACACATGGGCCGATTAGGCCGAAATCATTAAACTACAGCAGCGGAAGAACGAAGCACACAGGTGGAACCTTCAGGACATGCCCACAGGCAGCCAACTGGAGGTTCGCGACCTAGCCCTTGACTTCTTCACCATAATTGCCTTCAAGACTCAAGTATTGCTGAGGCGTAGTGATCCGATTCCTGATTCTGGATTTTGTTATGAGAGCGAGTGTGAGCACACTAACCACCGTGCTCCGCGAGCCAATACACAGAATGCAAATATATAGTATGCATGACTTATCAAAGGAAAGGCTCGGGTTGTTTTATTTGCCAGAAAACGCTTTTGGTAGCATTGTTATTATTAAACCATAGTGTTATTACTGCTACCTAAAACTTCCCACGGCATTGCCAAATTGACTCACTCCCCCAAATGTCATAAATGACTTATTTCCCCAAAGACACAATTTTCTTACTAAATGTCGTCTAAGACTCCAAACAATGAGTGGCATCATTTAGCTAATCCACCGATCAAACTCTTTATATACCTACATCCATTTTGAATTCACCAACGTCCTCACGTATTCCGAATTCATACTAGTCCAATCTTGTAATCAATATTCACCAACTCCCTGCTTCTGAATTCCAATGATTCCTTAATAGGATTACATTTTAATCCACCGACATCATTCATATCAGAACTTTCTAACAAATCAATCCTTTCTGCTAATGATCCAAAACCATAAATTGCTCTTTCCATAATCACCCTTATTTTCATTATTTATCTCTAACTAATTCATCAATACTTCTGCACCAAGAATATCATTAATCTAGTTTATGCTTTATTTATCATATCTCCAAATTTCCTCAAATTCAAATCATCTATCTAGATCAATTCCTGTTAATCCCATTAAATCCAACAATTACCTTTACACTCTTCTAATTCTCCAAAATCATTGATCCAGATTATACTCCGGTAATTATTATTATTCCTCCGATATACCCCAAAAATTCAATTCATCCTTCCAGTATTTTAATCAAATCCTATCAATCACACTATTACTACGATTCTATTTATTCTTCCTGTCATTTTACTTTGTAAAAGAAGAAGCTTTATCATCGTTTAGCTTTTGAAATATAATACATAGAAACCTCCTGAGACTTAGCAGTTTAAACAAAACATAATGTATATGAGAATGCAATAACAGTAGCGATTCAGATTCCATCCACCGTTACATGGCATCTGCACCATATGCTTAATCTTTCAGCGTTATAGCCGCTTAACTTATCACTGGGGCGACACCCAGGACAACACAAATCAGGGCCTTGCACTGCCCTTCACTTTTCCATTCCCACCCACAAATCATTTTGAAACAGAACTATATTTGGTTAAGTTTCCCATGTCCGCCCTTGACCGTGGGCACGGCTATTCGAATAATTTTGACTCTGCAGAGTGTGTACACTTTCACCACAAGCGATAATCTACCTATTGCCCCACCCGATTCCTTGGTCAGGTGGTCAAACAGATTATCACATGACTGTTCAAAATATCTAGTTCCACTAGTCATCTCACCCTATGGGAAACTGCCCACTTGCGGTGGGTCCCATACGTTGCACGGGATGTTCACCACGGCTACCAGCATTATTCGGGCTCCTCTCCCCTCAATGCTAGTACGACTGGTGAACGTCACCCTCCACTCGGTGTCCCTTTAGGCCTCCTTGCCCTTGCTTATCCACGTCTATCCACTACCGGTGAGATGAGTCGGGGAGTTTCGATACCGCTACTTAGCCAAGTTGTATTTCTGAGACATGTGGTTGTCTTGTTTACAGGCTAACATGACAAGATTCAGTCCTTAGTATTACAGGCGGTTCTACCACACTCCATATTTGTGCTCCCACCGCACCACATACCAAACCCCAAATCATCCGCCCGGATATTCAAGCAAGTTGAGGTTTTGGGAGCATAAAATAATCATATCCAACACAAATACCAGTCATTATCACCATGACTGCCCAAACCAGTTTCTCATGATTGAAAATGATGCTTGGGCGTTCTCACGCCCAAGAATATCTATGCAGTACTAAGCATGCCATATAATTACGGACTTATTTTCGAAAGGTTACTACTATCATTTTTGCTAGGGCGACAAGGTTCATATATTCAAATATTCAACAAGGGGGTGTAATATTAATCAAGGCAAACAATGGGCATATAACTAGAATCTTGAATTAAGCATGTATTTGTATATAAATTAACAGCATGCAATTTGATAATTTAAACAAAAGTAATTTGCAGAAAATGTAGGTTCAACATGATCAAGGTATTGACTACTTTGGCGCGCCATCATGATCTCGAGCTCGCACAATGCTTTCTCTTGAGCTTCTGGTCTTTTTCTTCGCCCTGTTCTGGTTCACGCTTGATCCCTTGATTCTTCGGGACCCCCGTTTCTAATTACGCGATAAACAACTGAACCCAAATAAAAGCAAATAACTCGAAAGATCCAAATAAATCCGAATGAACTCAATTTGGTCTTATTATGGGTTAACGTGTGATTCGAGTTATTTGAGGCATAGCCGGGGGTAGAATATGATGACTTGATCTTTTTATTAGTAATCTCTTTTATTATTTTACATTTATTTAGGAAGTTCCATGAGGTAGGTTAGACCCACGAGTTGGTGTATTTTGTCGGGTGCTAATGTTCAGGGCATGTGATATATACATATATATATATATATACACACACACACACATATATATACATAAGTAATGTTTGCAAATTTTAGCTTATCGAGTTAATCTCATAGTTTATATTTTTAGCATTTTGTGGTATGATATTTTATGCATCTTTATCACTAGGCTAAGTTTAATTTGAACTCGAATCTATTTAGACGTGTCCTAACTGGTTAAATACACTGGTGCTCGATGTTATTATCTATTTAAACCTACATTAACTAATACCACTATTCTTATTGTGTCTATACTTTAGTTATTATTAGGCTTAGCTTTATTTTTAAATCTTAAATTTCTTTACCTAGGTAAGGTTTATCATATAGGGTCATATTTTAACATTACTATTTTAAATTAAATCCACTTCCGAGATTGATTCAATAACAGCATGTTAAATGTTAATGCACATATTCTAATTATAATTATGGGTTTCTTTATTAATTGCGAATACTAAACCAAGGCCACCTTTCTTTATTAATGACTTTAATTATAATTAGTCTTTAAATACTCAAGCCATATATATGATAATTAATCTAATAAGGAATCTTAAATAATCTCATTTACATCCTATTCAATTTTTATCAGCTCTCATGAATTAATTTTTGATTTTCTTTAAACACCTAATTATTACTATGTATGTATATTTTAATGTATACCTAAATTTTATTTGAGTCTAAGTCAATTAGCTTAGCTTCCTTGTTTTATTGCCTAATTGCTTCAAATTGAAATGTACTCAAAAGAAATGAATAAAAAAAAATGTGCACCGAGAGGATTCGAACATAGGTCTGAGACTTAGCGCATTGCTCAGCTGACCACTGGGCTGCATGTGTTTGGCGACTTACTAAAGGGGAAGTCGACAAAAGAACATAGGAGCAAGGCGGCCAAAAACAGGAAGGCACCGGCGTCGGACAAGCAGCAGCGCCCGGCCGTGGCAGTGGCCGAGGAGGTGGGAATGCAGCAAAATGGGTTGCCATGGTAGTGAAGCCCGGTGGTGTCTTCACGGGTCGTGGTGGCGATGGGGTGGCGGCGTCGGCACGAGCGGCGGAGGTGGGGACGGGTCGGGTGCGCCGGCGCTGGAGTGGACGGGGAAGGAGATTAGTGGTGGTATGAGTGAGAGGGAGTAGCAGTGGACCTTACCAAGCCGGCTGCGGGGGTGGAGGTGCGGCGGCGGCCCGGCGACGTGAGCTGCCGTGGTGCCCGAGGGTCGGCGACGGCAGTGAGCTAGAGTGGGTGGAAGCTCAAATTGATAGCGCGGGGAGCAAAGGGGCTTCCCAAAGATGCTCCGCCCGGGAGGAATCGGCCGGAGCCCTCTCCGTGAAGAAGCGGCGGTTGCGGCGGCGCCTTTCGGCCGGACACGGGGAGGGAAGCAATAGAGTAGAGAGGAGAGGCGCGGGCAGTGATGGGAGGCAGTGAGGCTCTTATAGACGAGCACTCGCGCGGGGGAGCGAAGCCGGGCGTGGGAGCGTGGTGGCGGAGGACCGGTCGGTGGGGTGGAGATCCGCCGGTCCTTGCCGTATGAGGCTCTATCTTGTGAAGGCAGCTAGCTGCCGAGCGGCAGCGTGGAGGAGGCGGCAGGCACGGGGCTCGGTGGCGGCGTGGCCGGCGGCATGAGCGCAGAGCGGAGAAGAGAGGTCGGCGGAGAGGTGGCGAGGGACAGGCAGGCTCGCGCGTGCGGGGAAAGAAGAAAGAAGGGAAGGAGAAGGTGGGGCCGGCAGGGGGGGAGGAGAGGGAAGAGAGGGAGAGAAGAAGCGGTGGGCCCACAGAAGTGGGAGAGAAAGGAAAGGAAGAAAATAGAAAATAAAGGGTCCAAGCCAAGATTTGAAATTTTAAAATTTTAATTTAAAATTTTAATTTGCATTAGGTTTTTACTAATTTTTGGAGTTTTACATGACATCCAAATTTTAAATTTTCCGTTAAGTTTCTGTTTTCAATTTTCGGATTTTTAATTGTTTGCCCATGGATTTTGATTTTGATATTACTTTGTTCTAATTAAATTCTGAATATCCAATCTTGGGTTTGTATGCCACTCAATAAGGTTTCAAATAAATATTCAGAAGAAAATTTGAATGCCCGCAAAATGCAAGAAAAGCTTTGAAAATTTCCTATTTTTGAATATCCAAAATTTTGGGATGTTACAAATCTACCCCCCTTAAATGAATCTCGACCCTGAGATTCCGGTAGAATAGAAAGAAAGGAGGTGAGGTTACACTGGCTAGCAACGGCTTTCTGGGTGTGGCTCGACGCATAGTTCTTTTAGCTTTGCGGAGAGGTGAATATCTGCACAATTGGGATTAGCACTTGGAGAAGTCAAAAGGGGAGAGAGAAACCTTGTCCTCTTGGGTAGGTCGTAGACTTTCGAATACTGGTTCTTCGACATTGTTGTCTTCACTTCGTCGTCGAATGAAGTGGTGCATTGTTTGGTGGACATACGGTTGTAGAGTTTTACACTGATAGGTGGGTAGCAATGGTCTGTGTCTTAAGGGGGTAGAGGGCCTTAGGAATGCAGAGATGCGATGGGCATATCTATATGGTGGTCTTTTACTTTTGCTAGGGTCTTGCCCTTACTCTAGGGTTTTGACAAGCTGATGATTTTAGCTAAGGGTACATATCCTAATTCTTACCTACAGAAGATTTTTGGCTTGGCGGATCTCTGTGTTCTGGTTTGATTTGGCCAAACACAAACTGTTGCATCTCCAGGGTAGGCATACATCATATCGATACTCCCAAAAGTGATTGCACGTCATAGTAGCCTTCCAACATTTGGTCTACTCTTGCTACCCCCCTTAAAATAAATGGTTACAGATATTAGTTATTCTTCCTAACTTCGGGCCTGATAAGTTCTTTGGCGACTTGGAGACTTGTTCGTTGTATCTCAGTTGTCTTGGTCAGCAATAGGCTCATGGAGCAGTCCTTGGGGCAGTGGCCTTGTCCTTCGCAGAGAAAACATGTGATCTTGCTTGTTGGGCATGCTCCTGGAAGGTGGTCTCCTTCGCAGTTGGGGCAGCTAGCTGTACATTGGCTTTTCTCATGTCCCTTCTCCCCACAACACCTACAAGCTACTAGATTGATGAGGCAGTCGTCGGGGTAATGATGTTTCTTGCAGTATAAGCAGTAGGAGACTGGGCAATTGTAGCAAATATGTCCGGTTTGCCCACAAGTGAAACAGACTCCTTGTCCAACTTGTCGTAGTGGAGGGCAGTGTTGTGCGATATGTCCTTCTTTGCCACACTCACTGCATATATTATTCATTGTAGCTTCCTGGTCTAGTGACAAAACTTTTGCAACTTGTTCTTCTTCATCGGAGTTGAGGCTGATGGTGATGGCATCTATTATTCGCTTGTCTTTCCTCTTGATGGGGCAGACCTTCGCATAATGTCCCTGGTCGCCACATCTGAAACACTTGCATTTCTTCTTCTGAGTGCCTTTATTTAGTGCAGGGCCGCCGCTATTTTCATGATGATGGCCTCTCTTTGCCTTTTCTCGTAGAGTGAATTCTTGTGACGGCTGGTACACATGGTTGGGGCTATTGCGAGCATCAATTATTATTCTTCCATCCTTACTCCTGACTGTGGCAGTGGTCTTGCTTCTATCCATTGGTCCTGATAGGGTTTTCCAGAAAAGGTGAGAGGGAACAGCATGAGACGAGTGTCACATCGTAGAGATAAGATACTCTAAACCCATTAAAATTCTAAGAGAGTATACCCCAGAAGCTGGGGTGATACCGAACCACACAAAATTTTGAAAGCAAGCTTTTCCTGTGACTGCGAAATAGGACGCCCGAGGGCAAGGAGGCAGTGCACAGGGCCAAAGTGAAATCTTGCGACAATACAACGTCTATTCGGGGGAGCACACATAAGGGGGCACAGGGTTCATCGGCATAGTTTGTTTGAAACGGAACCACTTTATCTTCATGACGATCTTCAACGTTCCTAACCTTAAATTTTTGGAGTAAGGGTACGAGATGAGGATCAAAATTTTTCTTCCCAAATCAATAGAAAGAAGAGGAAAGTATTTGGAGGTGGTTGGCTTGATATCATTTCTTATTCCAGTATTATCATTATTAATATTATCATTTTAATGAAACTTTGTGGCGAAAATGAAGATTTTTCTTTTAACTAGGGGTGATAAAACCAAACAGGGGAAATAGGTTTTTACCAACATAACTCTTTCGAAGGTAACACCCCAAGGTTAACCCTTAGGATCTATTTTTGAAAAACAAGGTCCTTGTTGGGGAAAGCTTTCAAGAAATAACTTTGTTTTGAACTATTTAAGAAACCGAGGTAAAGTTTTAAATAAGTTTTTGGTAAGTAGTTGAACTTATGAAAATTTCCTCGGAAGATCCAGGTTTGTCAAAATGAGTTTGAAAAGGGGTTTCGTAAACAATTTGATAATCAGTCCTCCAAGGATAAACAATTTTTTTGAAATAAAGCTTTAAATTCAAACATCATGACTATTGGCCCAAAATAGGTTTTCAAAGAGAATTTACAAGAGGAGCACTAGATTTTCATCCTTTTGAGTTCAAGGTAAGAGAGCATGAGAAGTAGAAGTGGCTAAGGCAGCATATGGATAAGAGGGATTCATCTAAGAGAGATAAGAACGAGCAATATAACTTGTATTTTCGAAGATAGTGTTTTTAAAGAAATATGTCTAGTCATGGAACTAACGGCCAGGCTAACTAGGTCACGACCTGCAGTCGATATGCTCTGATACCATCCCTGTAGGGCCCCAGATTTTAATATCTGGAATCCCCTGTGATTTAATGCACTATTCCCTGGATCAGTAGATAGTGCTCACAGATACAGAAAATGAATATCAAATACATACCATGCGGGCGTAAATATAATAGTAAACTTACACATGGGCGATTAGGCGAAATCATAAACTACTGACGGAAGAACGAAGCACACGGTGGAACCTTCAGACATGCCCACAGCGACCAAGCGGAGGTTCGCGACCTAGCCCTTGACTTCTTCACCATAATTGCCTTCAAGACTCAAGTATTGCTGAGGTGTAGTGATCCGATTCCTGATTCTGGATTTTGTTATGAGAGCGAGTGTGAGCACACTAACCACCGTGCTCATGAGCCAATACAGAATGCAAATATATAGTATGCATGGCTTATCAAAGGAAAGGCTCGGGTTGTTTTATTTGCCGAGCGCTTTTGGTAGCATTGTTATTATTAAACCATAGTGTTATTACTGCTACCTAAAACTTCCCACGGCATTGCCAAATTGACTCACTCCCCCAAATGCCATAAATGACTTATTTCCCCAAAGACACAATTTTCTTACTAAATGTCGTCTAAGACTCCAAACAATGAGTGGCATCATTTAGCTAATCCACCGATCAAACTCTTTATATACCTACATCCATTTTGAATTCACCAACGTCCTCACGTATTCCGAATTCATACTAGTCCAATCTTGTAATCAATATTCACCAACTCCCTGCTTCTGAATTCCAATGATTCCCTAATAGGATTACATTTTAATCCACCGACATCATTCATATCAGAACTTTCTAACAAATCAATCCTTTCTGCTAATGATCCAAAACCATAAATTGCTCTTTCCATAATCACCCTTATTTTCATTATTTATCTCTAACTAATTCATCAATACTTCTACACCAAGAATATCATTAATCTAGTTTATACTTTATTTATCATATCTCCAAATTTCCTCAAATTCAAATCATCTATCTAGATCAATTCCTGTTAATCCCATTAAATCCAACAATTACCTTTACACTCTTCTAATTCTCCAAAATCATTGATCCAGATTATACTCCGGTAATTATTATTATTCCTCCGATATACCCCAAAAATTCAATTCATCCTTCCAGTATTTTAATCAAATCCTATCAATCACACTATTACTAACATTTCTCAAGAATTTATATTAATGTCGTAATCCAACAATTTCTTTTGCACTCTCTAATCTTCCAAAAATCATTTAAATCGTCTTTCTAACCCATCCATTCATATAGACTCCACCGATTTATTTCTCCTAAACCCCTTTCTAATATTCTCTTTTTATAATCGACATGAATCCACCAATCATCGTTATGTATTTACCACAACAGTCATCCTCTTTTCCTACGATTCTATTTATTCTTCCTGTCATTTTACTTTGTAAAAGAAGAAGCTTTATCATCGTTTAGCTTTTGAAATATAATACATAGAAACCTCCTGAGACTTAGCAGTTTAAACAAAACATAATGTATATGAGAATGCAATAACGATGGCGATTGATTCCATCCACCGTTACATGGCATCGCATCATATGCTTAATCTTCGGTTATAGCCGCTTAACTTATCACCGGGCGACACCGGGACAACACAAATCGTGGCCTTGCTGCGCCTTCACTTTTCCATTCCCACCCACAAATCATTTTGAAACAGAACTATATTTGGTTAAGTTTCCCATGTCCGCCCTTGACCGTGGGCACGGCTATTCGAATTGACTCTGCAGAGTGTGTACACTTTCACCACAAGCGATAATCTACCTATTGCCCCACCCGATTCCTTGGTCGGTGGTCAAGCAGATTATCACATGACTTCAAAATATCTAGTTCCACTAGTCATCTCACCCTATGGGAAGCGCCCACTTGCGGTGGGTCCCATACGTTGCGGGATGTTCACCACGGCTACCGGCATTATTGGGCTCCTCTCCCTCAATGCTAGTACGTGGTGAGCGTCACCTCCACTCGGTGTCCCTTTAGGCCTCCTTGCCCTTGCTTATCCACGTCTATCCACTACGGTGAGATGAGTCGGGAGTTTCGATACCGCTTACTTAGCCAAGTTGTATTTTAGACATGTGGTTGTCTTTGTTTTACGGGCTAACATGACAAGATTCAGTCCTTAGTATTACCTAGGCGGTTCTACCACACTCCATATTTGTGCTCCCACCGCACCACATACCACCCCAAATCATCCTTGAGATATTCAAGCAAGTTGAGGTTTTGGGAGCATAAAATAATCATATCCAACACAAATACAGTCATTATCACCATGACCGCCCAAACCGATTTCTCATGATTGAAAATGATGCTTGGGCGTTCTCACGCCCAAGAATATCTATCTTGATACTAAGCATGCCATATAATTACGGACTTATTTTCGAAAGGTTACTACTATCATTTTTGCTAGGGCGACAAGGTTCATATATTCAAATATTCAACAAGGGGGTGTAATATTAATCAAGGCAAACAATGGGCATATAACTAGAATCTTGAATTAAGCATGTATTTGTATATAAATTAACAGCATGCAATTTGATAATTTAAACAAAAGTAATTTGCAGAAAATGTAGGTTCAACATGATCAAGGTATTGACTACTTTGGCGCGGTTTATCATGGTCTCGAGCTCGCACAATGCTTTCTCTTGAGCTTCGGTCTTTTCTTCGCCTGCTCGGTTCACGCTGATCCCTTGATTCTTGGGACCCCGTTTCTAATTCGCGATAAACAATCGAACCCAAATAAAAGCAAATAACTCGAAAGATCCAAATAAATCCGAATGAACTCAATTTGGTCTTATTATGGGTTAACGTGTGATTCGAGTTATTTGAGGCATAGCCGGGGGTAGAATATGATGACTTGATCTTTTTATTAGTAATCTCTTTTATTATTTTACATTTATTTAGGAAGTTCCATGAGGTAGGTTAGACCCACGAGTTGGTGTATTTTGTCGGGTGCTAATGTTCAGGGCATGTGATATATATATATATATATATATATATATATATATATATATATATATATATATATATATATATATATATATATATACACACACACACATATATATACATAAGTAATGTTTGCAAATTTTAGCTTATCGAGTTAATCTCATAGTTTATGTTTTTAGCATTTTGTGGTATGATATTTTATGCATCTTTATCACTAGGCTAAGTTTAATTTGAACTCGAATCTATTTAGGCGTGTCCTAAGCGGTTAAATACACTGGTGCTCGATGTTATTATCTATTTAAACCTACATTAACTAATACCACTATTCTTATTGTGTCTATACTTTAGTTATTATTAGGCTTAGCTTTATTTTTAAATCTTAAATTTCTTTACCTAGGTAAGGTTTATCATATAGGGTCATATTTTAACATTACTATTTTAAATTAAATCCACTTCCGAGATTGATTCAATAACAGCATGTTAAATGTTAATGCACATATTCTAATTATAATTATGGGTTTCTTTATTAATTGCGAATACTAAACCAAGGCCACCTTTCTTTATTAATGACTTTAATTATAATTAGTCTTTAAATACTCAAGCCATATATATGATAATTAATCTAATAAGGAATCTTAAATAATCTCATTTACATCCTATTCAATTTTTATCAGCTCTCATGAATTAATTTTTGATTTTCTTTAAACACCTAATTATTACTATGTATGTATAGTTTAATGTATACCTAAATTTTATTTGAGTCTAAGTCAATTAGCTTAGCTTCCTTGTTTTATTGCCTAATTGCTTCAAATTGAAATGTACTCAAAAGAAATGAATCAAAAAAAAAATGTCCACCGAGAGGATTCGAACACAGGTCAGAGACTTAGCGCATTGCTCGGTGACCCCTGGTCGCATGTGTTTGGCGACTTCTTGAAGGGGAAGTCGACAAAAGAACATAGGAGCAGGCGGCCAAAAACAGGGAAGGCAGCCGGCGTCGGACAAATGACGGCGCCGCCGGCGAGTGGTGGCCGAGGAGGCTGGGAATGCAGGCAAAATGGGTTGCCCCGCGGGTAGTGAAGCCTTCGGTGGTGTCTTCACGGGTCGTGGTGGCGATGGGGGTGGCCGGCGTCGGCACGAGCGGCCGGAGGTGGGGACGGGTCGAGTGCGCCGGCGCTGGAGTGGACGGGGAAGGAGATTAGTGGTGGTATGAGTGAGAGGGAGTAGCAGTGGACCTTACCAAGCCGGCTGCGGGGGTGGAGGTGCGGCGAGCAGCCCCGGCGACGTGAGCTTGCCGTGGTGCCCGAGGGTCGGCGACGACAGTGAGCTAGAGTGGGTGGAAGCTCAAATTGATAGCGCGGGGAGCAAAGGGGCTTCCCAAAGATGCTCCGCCCGGGAGGAATCGGCCGGAGCCCTCTCCGTGAAGAAGCGGCGGTTGCGGGGCGCCTTTCGGCCGGACACGGGAGGAAGCAATAGAGTAGAGAGGAGGCGAGGCGGTGATGGGAGGCGGTGAGGCTCTTATAGACGAGCACTCGCGCAGGGAGCGGCCGGGCGTGGGGCGTGGTGGCGGAGGACCGGTCGGTGGGGTGGAGATCCGCGGTCCTTGCCGGCCTTGAGGCTCGATCTGCGGAAGGCTGCTGCTGCCGAGCGGCGCGTGCGAGGAGGCGGCAGGCACGGGGCTCGGTGGCGGCGTGGCCGGTGGCCATGAGCAGAGCGGAGAAGGCAGGTCGGCGGAGAGGTGGCGGGGGACAGGCGCAGGCGTGCAAGGGAAAGAAGAAAGAAGGGGAAGGGAGAAGGTGGGGCCGGTGGTAGGGGAGGCGAGAGGGAAGAGAGGGGAGAGAAGAAGCAGTGGGCCCACCTGGAAGTGGGAGAGAAAAGGGAAAGGGAAGAAAAATAGAAAATAAAGGGTCCAAGCCAAGATTTGAAATTTTAAAATTTTAATTTAAAATTTTAATTTGCATTAGGTTTTTACTAATTTTTGGAGTTTTACATGACATCCAAATTTTAAATTTTCCGTTAAGTTTCTGTTTTCAATTTTCGGATTTTTAATTGTTGGCCCATGGATTTTGATTTTGATATTACTTTGTTGTAATTAAATTCTGAATATCCAATCTTGGGTTTGTATGCCACTCAATAAGGTTTCAAATAAATATTCAGAAGAAAATTTGAATGCCCGCAAAATGCAAGAAAAGCTTTGAAAATTTCCTATTTTTGAATATCCAAAATTTTGGGATGTTACAGTGCCCTCGTCTCTGCCGTCCACTGCCATCCTCCGACCCATAGCCACCGTTACCACCACCATTGCCACCCACCGCAGGTCATCCGCCGCCCCAACCTCCCTCTAAATTCGGGTCCAGTGAACCTTAACCCTAATCCGGTGAACAACCGCCCTAACTTCCCACTATCGGAGAGGAAGAAGTCGCTGGCTGGAGCACTAATCTCCAACAAAATCGTAAGATCAGAAATTCGACTATTTTTCCCAAAAAAACATTCACCAGTTTTCAGTGATGATGTATTACAATCTAAAGGGTGGCAAATCATAGAGTGGCCTATAGGGCAAACGATCAATTATCCCAAGAAGAATGTCACGATGGTTCTCCATCCGCCGCCCACAGGAGCATGCCGCCGCTGCCGCTTTTGGATCTAGCCACGGAGCAGCACCACTACTGCCTTCTCGACATGGGCGCGGAGCACGCCGCCTCCGCTATCTTCCTCGATCTAGTCGCGAAGCATGCCAAGTAGTGACACGAGGCTAGGGGTGGAAACAGATCAGATATGGTCGAATAGTCTCACATACGAATACAGATTCATGTTTTTTTAAACGGATACGAATTCGAACATTCTAGAATACGAATACGAATCGAATGTCGTAACGAATACGAATTCGAATCGGATATATACTTAATTCGGTCGAATACGAATATCCTCCTACGAATGTCGTAATTGATCGGTTTTTCCGATTAGCGGTTTTAAATTTAAATTTTGACATTTGATATTTTCTCCAAATATGATTTCCACAGTTCATATTTCTGACACCATTGTTTATTCACACATGTAGCCTACGCGGTAGCAATTGTATCCATCAACGCTTACTAGAATCTGTACCGACTATACAATTACAAAAAAAAACCACAAGTCAACCATATAGGTGAAGCTCTTCAATCAGAAGTACCTCGCATAAGGAACTGGTTTACGCACCCATTACCTTCTTATCAAGCCTTTGAAAAATGAAAATCGAGTATGCTGCTCTCCCAGGCTTCAATCTCCGATAAAAGTCATTGAAGCTACTTCATCTCCTGCTAAGCAAAGAGTAAAGAGTAAAGACCTATAGTCGTTTGCGATGAATCTGAAAGGTGCGTGCACACATAAAGTGAAGTGAGGACTGAGGAGTTCGCTACTTCGCTTGCTGAGTTCGTTCTCGCTCACCGCTCGGACGCTGAGGACTGAGAAGATAGTTCCACTCACCAGGCAGTCGCCAAATCGCCAGTAGCTATACTCACGCTCGGTGCTCGGACGCTCGGCTGGCCCAGACTCGCCACTCGGTTGATCGGAATGACTCGTGAGTCGTGACTCCCGCGCGTGACTCCCGCCTTGCGCCTTTAGTTCCCATGTGCCCGCCAATGCGACTGTCGGGCTGTGCCATTTGTGCCATGCCGAATTGGCGATTGGCGAGCCGGCGCCTGGCGGCAATACGAATACGAATACGAATATTCTCAAATACGAATATTCTCGAATACGAATACGAATACGGATATTCTCGAATACGAATGCAAATATGAATATTCTCAAATACGAATACGAATATTGTCGAATACGAATACGAACATTTTCGAATACGGATTTTTGCTTATCACATTCACGTTTCCTCGGATACGAATATAAGATAAAACGAATTATCTGTTACCGTTTTCCACCCCTACATGAGGCTGCCACCGCAAGTGGTGGAAGGGCTGCATTCAGTGCATAGAGGGGGAGTGGCGCTTCGGTCTCTTCGTCTCTCAAAAATACCCAAACTGAACGGATTTGGCTAAAAACTTCAGAAGTGGCAAATAATTAGGAGGTCCATGTAAAAGGTGGCAAATAATATAGTGTTTGTCTATACAATATGTGACTATTTTTTCCCTTTAAAACAACTAGATTATTAACCGTCAGATGGAGACTAATGTCTCATAACAACCCACCACACCCTATACATTTCCTAACTTCCTAACCCCCTCCCTATCTCTTAGGCGTTGCCATCGCTCCCACACCCTCCCCTGCGTGTCGTCACCCCTCAACTCGTCAGCGTCGCTTCGATGCCAACAAGGCCTGTTGACTACCACCTCCTGTCGTCACATTCATCTCCTGATGTGGCCATTGTCACCAAAGGTGGCGTTGACACCGCCTGCCTCCTCATTCTCCGCCCTACTTCCCCCCGCCTGCCCGCCTCCTAATAACTCTTGGTTCTCGGTGCCCTCGTCTCTGCCGTCCACTACCATCCTCCAACCCGTAGCCACCGTTACCACCGCCATTGCCACCCACCGTAGGTCATCCGTCGCCCCAACCTCCCTCTAAATTCGGGTCCCAGTGAACCTTAACCCTAATCCGGTGAACCACCACCCTAACTTGTCACCGTCAGAGAGGAAGAACTCGTTGGCTGGAGCACTAATCTCCAAGCAAAATCGTAAGATCAGAAATTTGACTATATATATGACGTTGAAATAGGGCACTATGGTGCTCGGGCACCAAGACTCTCTGCCTTTAGATTGCTTTTAGATGCGTGCTAGTGCAATAATATATAATATATTAGGCATGCTAAATCAATCATGGAAGGAAAGTCTTAATCATAGATGGAAAGTCTCAATTACACTAGCACACATCTAAAAGCAATCCAAAGGTAGAGAGACTTGGTACCCATATACCATGGTGCCTAGACTCCATGACTAAAACCTCCATCCATGATTAAGACTTTCCATCCATGATTGAGATTTTCTATCCATGATTAAGACTTTCCATCCTGATATATTATATATCATTGCACTTGCACGCATCTAAAAGCAATCCAAAGGCAGGGAGGCTTGGTGTCCAGACACCATGGTGCCCCATTTCAGCGTCTATATATCTAGTGCTAATGGCTATTTTAGTGCTAAGGTGATAATGGCGATGTGGACCGTCCGATCTAGATTGTGTGGTTCAGATAGAGGTGGGTGGAAACCACATCCCACTTAAATGCTTTTACAGAAGATCCCCTCCGATTTTAACAAAACCCAATCAAGTTCACCATTGTTGTTGTATATTGTAGCATTTTTCACTTTGAGTGAGGGAGAACCATCGTGAGTCTTCGGTCATATGGCGAGAGCAACCGGAGTCAAGGAACCATATGCTCTCCTTTCGCTTGTGGCAAGCCTACAGAGTACGAACAATTGTCGGTACCTTAGTACTGGGGTTAGATAATAAGGATTTAGGTATCCAGTATTATTATACTTGATGAACAGGAGCAAAAGCATACACTGATAAAGATTTAAATGAAGGATTAGCATCTGACAAATTTTCACTAGTTATTTGTTGAAAAGCTGGTTCGACCATGGGGTGGTCTAACCTCCTCAACAGAGCTGGTTTGGCTGCTGATCCGTCGGAACACAAGGACACCGCTGGTCAAAAATGATCCGACTACCTGAGTAAAGCTGGTCTGAGTCCTAACCGATATAAATGAGCAGAAAATGCTAGTCAAAAGTCTGGTCCAACAATGCTAGTTCGACCACGGGAAACAGTTGGTCGAGAGTCTGGTCCGACCTCGCTGGTCTAATGTAACACCCCAGCCAAACAATGACCTGGAATGCTACCAAACTAGTAACATAACAAGGATAAACTAAATACGTCTCACAAAATTTCGACAGAACCTCCTTTGTTTACTGTCTAAATCGAAGGTTTCAACAGGCATAAATAAAAGAGCAATAAATAACATCAAGTAATATAATCAAGTCTAATCAAATTGGCTTAAGTCTAATAGAGCATCCATAGTTTTAATATTTAGATAAAGAGCGGAAGCATCATAAGAGCATTCAAATCCTTTATTACAATTTAAATCCGGCAATCAAGAATCATTTACTACTTAAGTAATTCATGCAAATAGTAGTAAATTTTCTTCCTTTCTTCCACTGTTGATAGAACGTGCAAAGTGCAATAATTCTAATCTTTCCTTTTTCCCCATGCATACCTGTAATATCCCGAAAATTGTTTAATTAATTGTTTAATTAATAGAGAGAGGGACTTTTGTGAAATAATTAAATTTATAAGAGTTTTGAGGGTTTTATGAAAATTTAAGACAAACAGGCCTAGGCCTTGGCCTGTGGGTTTTCTTGGCCCAAGAGGGAGGAGGCCACCTCTTAAAACCCTAGGCAGCCCCCACCCCTGCGCCTCCCCCTGCGCCTCCACCCAGCAGCCGCCGCCGTGCTGCCCGACGTCTTCTTCCGGTGCGCCGTCGTCGTCTTCATCGTCGTCGTCTCCTCCCCCGGTGCGCCGTCGCCGACGTTCGTCGCTGTACCGCGTGGATCCGGAGGAAAGAGAGGAGGAGATCGCGGGCGTGTTCGTCGTGTTCGTCGACGTGTTCGTCGTCGTGTCGTCAAGGGTAATCCCTGGTAGTCCCTAGATTGGTTTTTAATCGAGTTAGATTCGTCGGTTTTCTGGGCTGCTGGGACAGTAGTTGTTCGTCGGCGGTTTTGATCTAGTTTCGTCGGGATTCAGGTCTGGACCCCTTCTAGAACGTTGTAGAGGGTTTGATTATCTTTCCAGGGAGTACAAGAACACATGATTCGGATTTGTGTAGCGAAAGTTATGAATTTTCTAGTGCTACTGTTCTGCAGATCGGGGTAGTTCTGGACAGAGTTTAGTAGATCGGTTTGTACAACGGAAATAGTTGCGATTCAGAAATTCTTCATGTTAGGAAAGTTTTAGATAATTTTCTTAGCTTTCCATAAAGGTCAAGAAGTCCGGATTCCGATGATCTGGCCGAAAGTTATGCCTGTTTTAGTGCGCTGTCCAGAGAGTCCGACGTGAATTTTGATGCTTTAGAAAAGGGTTTGGATCGGTTAGTAAATGGCCGAATCAGAGAGTCTCCCCAACTAAGTTTTTGTAGATAATTGAATTATCTTTACAGAGAGTCCAAGAACTCTTAATTTGGAGTTACGTACTGAAAGTTATGATTTTTGGAAGTCGGCTGTCTGTGGTGGGGCAGATTTGGCCGAGGAGAGTTGGGGATTTAATTGAGATAAATTGTTGGGTGAATTGGGGTTGCTGCTATTTTATATCTAGAAACCCGCTACTGTCATGTTAGTAATTATTAATTAATTATTCAGGAGGAGAGCGGATTCCGGGGGTTGTGCCTTCTACGCGTTCTTCATTTTCTCGCGGTTGAGGCAAGTATATTTGTGATGTGAAAATCTGTGTGTTTATGGATTTGTTGAATTGTTTGGATGATGGTTGAATCATGACTGTTTAAATTGTGAGTATGAGTAAGTGATGAATTGAGAATGCTATTTATGTTCTGTTTACATTATGACATTTATGAGATTGGTTGATGCGTAGTATGGTGAATGCTCGTTATCTTTTGATACATTCACATATATGCATCATATTGAGAATTGTTGAAGTCTTGGTCATGCGGTGATCAAGCATCGAGGTCCCCACACTTGCGGTGTGGGCAATTGGTCCCTGCACCGAGGGTACAGGCATGGGTGTGCATTGACGGATGCACACTCCGCGTCACGGTAAAATGCGAAAGAGATGAGAAAGAGGAGATTTTGATCATAATGCATAGCATGAAATTCATATGTAATATGTTTAACTTGAGAGTTAATGTTCATGCTTGCATTTATTCTGATTATACTTCGAGTCATTGGACTCACTCTTGTCGTTGTTTTGTTGTTGTTGTTTGTTTATTTTAGGTACCTTCACGAGGTCGACATGCATGGGAATAAACAGGATTAGTATTGTTGCACTTGCGAAATATTCACCATGGAGAAGATAGAGAACTCTAATTATTATTTGTTGATTAGTTCAAGTGGTATTTGATTATGACCTTCAGATTAAGATGTAATAATGGATTAGAACTTCTTTATATTGCTTCCGTGCTTTACTTAAGTTTTATAGATGTTTCGCTTAGTAGCCAAATTACTTTGCTTGCGGTTATTCATACCTTTTGATAATATTGTTAGAACTTCATTTTATCAATAAACAAAGGAGGCTCTGTAGAAATTTTATAGAATGCCTTAGCATAGTTTTATTATGTTGTTAGTTTGGTAGCATTTCGGGCCATTGTTTGGGTGGGTGTTACAATACCGATCTCATAAAGGTACCTAAAAATACACAACAACAGCAAGAGTGAGTCCAACGACTCAGCAAATATAATAGAAGGCAACAAGAACATAGAATGAGCGTCACTTCGCAATTCCATCCATCAACCATATAAATAAGCCATGCTATGCAAGATGATCAAAAATCTCTTTATCTCTTTCTCTTTGTATTTTAGGTAATGCAAAGTGTGCATCTGTCGATGCACACCCATGCTCGTACTATCCGATGCGAGGACCAATTGCCCATACTCCGCTAAAGGCAGCTGATCCTCCCAACTACCCTTCCAAGACAACACACGGGACCTCAGCATGTCCTCAAGGGTGCAGATAGTGCGCTCGATCGTCCATCATGTCGTGGATGAAATGTTGTACTCAAAGTGAGTGGATGCCCAATGCACTCTGCAAAACTCTCTCAGAACTTGGAGACAAACTTGATATCTCTATCAGAAATTATAGTCTTTGGCACTCCGTGAAGTCTCACAACCTCCCCACATAAATAGGAGCCATATCGCTTGATGACTTGGTCGTGTAGATGGGAATGAAATACGCTAACTTGCTGAATCGATCCACTATCACCCAAACTGCATCCTTGCCTCGCGGTGACCGAGGCAACACAACCACAAAATCCGTAGAAATATCATCCCAAGGCCATTGAGGGACCTCTAATGGCTGCAAAAACCATGATGATCTTTTATGTTCTGCCTTTACTTGCTGACAAATACCACAAGAGGCCACATGATTAGCTATATCCACTTTCATTCTTTTCCACCAAAAATTCTGCTTCAAATCACGATACATCTTTGTCTCTCCTGGATGCACAGTGTATGGGGTGCGATGTGCTTCTCTCAAAATATCATCCTTAACCTCCGCTTTCTGTGGCACGCAGAGGCGTCCCCTAAAACGCAAAGCACCAGACCCATCTAAACTGAAATCTCCTTCTTTGCCCATCTCCATACACCTCCTGACCCTCTGCAGTAACTGATCATGCTGTTGTGCTTCCCGCACACGCTCTGGAATGGCTGACTCTAAGATCAACTGTGTCTCTACCCGTGCCATGCCCGCATAACAAAAAGATATACCCATACTGTCAAAATCAGCAATAAGACTATCTAGAGTAGCAGGCGTCACCTTGCGACTAAGAGCACCGGCCACCACATTGGCCTTGCCAGGATGGTACTGAATTGTGAGATCATAATCCTTAATCAGCTCCAACCACCTACGTTGCCTCAAATTCAGATCCTTCTGGGTAAAAATATACTTTAGACTCTTGTGATCGGTGAACACATCACAAGTTTCGTCATACAGGTAGTGCCTCCAAAGTTTCAACGCAAACACAACGGCGGCCAACTCTAGATCATGGGTTGGATAATTCTGCTCATGCTTCTTCAGTTGCCTCGATTCATAAGCTATAACCTTACCATCCTGCATGAGAACACATCCCAATCCAACTCGTGAAGCATCAGAGAAAACCGTGAAACGCTTCCCTGGTTCCGGAACAGTAAGAATAGGAGCGGTCACCAACCTTTCTTTTAAAATCTGAAAACTGCGCTCACAATCATCATCCCACTGAAATATCACATCCTTCTGAGTGAGCCTTGATAAAGGCTTGGCAATGATGGAGAAATCTTGTACAAATCGCCGATAATAACCTGCCAACCCAAGGAAGCTCCTCACCTCCTTGACATTGGTCGGTCTTCCCCATTCTACCACTATAGAAATCTTACTTGGATCAACAGATATTCCCTTATCACTGATGATATGACCCAAGAACCCCACTTGAGACACCCAGAACTCATATTTTTTAAATTTAGCAAAGAACTTATGCTCACTTAGTGTTTCTAATACAAGCCTTAGATGCTGCCCATGATCTGCTTCACTCTTTGATTAAATCAAAATATCATCAATAAATACGACTACAAAGTCATCCAGATACTCATGCAACATCATGTTCATTGTCTCCATGAAAGCAGCAGGGGCGTTCGTTAGTCCAAAAGACATAACTTTAAATTCAAAATGCCCATACCTTGTGGAGAATGCCGTTTTCTCAATATCCTCCTCTCGGACAGGAATATGATTGTATCCCGACTGGAGATCAATCTGTGAGAATACCTTAGCTCCTCTCAACTGATCAAATAAATCTTCAGTGCAGGGTAAATGGTACTTATTCTTGATGGTCAACTGGTTGAGAGCATGATAATCAATGCACATGCGCCAACTTCCATCTTTCTTCTTAGTAAATAGCACCGGAGCTCCCCACGGGGACACACTGGGTCGAATAAGGTCCTTCGCTCTTAGATCATCCAACTGCTTTTTTAGTTCTTCCTGAAAAGGTCGAGCCAAACAGTACGGGGTCATAGAAACCGGTCGTGCACCTGGCACTAAATCAATCCTGAACTCCACTGGACGCGGTGGTGGCATCCCTGACAACTCTGCTGGAAATACATCCAAGAATCCCCGAACCACCGGAATACTCTCCGCAATCAAAGAGGAATTTGGCTTTTCCACTAGAGATAAAAGAAATCCACTCTTTGTATCTCTACCACCCGGATACAAATTAGATAGCACACTAGGTGAAAAGGAGGGGGCACTGCCCTGGAAAACTATTTCTTGGCCCGACGGCGCTTGCAGAGTTACTGTCTTCCAGAAACATGATATGGCAGCACGGTAACTATGCAACCAATCCATTCCCAAAATAATATCAAATGGCTCCATCTTCATAACCATCAAATTAGTAACAAAGTCCTCCCCATCTATAGTGAGCACACAACCCAAACAGACTGTGGAACTGGAAAGAATCCCCCCAGGCGAATGGACTAAAACAGACTGAGCTATAAACTGCAAACTCATCTTTGCCCGACTAGCAAACACTAAAGATGAAAAGGAAAAAGTAGCCCTAGAGTCAAATAAAACAAAAGCCTCTACTGAATCCACCAAAAGCGTACCTGTCACCACATCGGGAAGACCCACCGACTCGGCAGTCGGCAAGGCGTAGGAGATCGATGTTGGGCGGTGGTGCCCCAACACTGGTATGGTGGTGGTGCCGCGCAGAGGTGTCAAGGCGCCTGGTGGAAACAATTCCACAAGAGAAGGCGGCCAAAAGTACCCTGGTGGCATCCCTCCAGGAGTAGGGTAGTGAGGCTGAGGCGGCACCCAAGGCTGAGTAGAAGCGGCTGCTAGCATCTGCACCGACCATCGAGAAGAAGCCGCTGGCACTGAAGACGGTGCTTGAACTGGTTCCCATTTAATGATGCTAGCGGGGTTCCACTTACAAACCAATGCCTTGTGGCCCTCCTGACCACAATGGCGATAAGCTCCAAACCAAGCACACTTTGAAGCACGATGACCATCCCCACACTTGAAACATTTCATTCCCTCTCCTGGGGCCGGACGCACCATAGGAGCACTTGCTGAAGATCGAAAGGTAGATTATGCCTGGGGCTTGGTGAACCTGAACTTGAATGAATTTTGCGGGCCCTTGAACCTCTTGGGAACTGGCTTCAGCGTTGACCCACTACCTCCTCCAAAACTCTTGTTCTGACTGCCCTCCATACCCTCAGAAGCCACCGTACCTCCTGTACCCTGCAATCCTTCCCCAAGCTGCATCTCTAGCTCCATGCCCCTAGCTTGCTCCACCAAAGAGCCAAAGTCACGAAGCTCCAAAGCCCCAACACTTGGCGAAACTCCTGCCTGAGCCCTCTACGAAACCTCTTGGCTTTTTCCACATCGTTAGTACCACAAATGGTACAAAGCGGATTAAGTTGTTGAAACCCACTTCGTACTCTGACACTGACATCTTGTCCTTCTTGTAATTGTTCAACGACACTTCCATTCTTTCCACAAATGAGGCAGGGTAAAACCTCCTCCTGAAATGCTCCACAAATTCTTCCCAAGTCATTTGGCCCATGGGCGGCGGTTCGGTGACAGGACTCCTCCCACAGAGATCCTTTGCCTTCAAATTTGAAAGGCCACATATTGCACCCGCTGCTCTGATGTCAGTCCCAACACTCCTAGATGTCTCTCTGTGTGCCGTAGCTAGTTAGCGACATCAACTGGCGTGCCCAATCCATCAAAGGTGTCCAACCTCAAAGCATTCTACTAGTACAGTCCCATAGCACCCATCGCCGGTACCGTTGCTGGAATAGCCACAGGTGTGGCCCTAGGTGCAGCGGGCGGACTTTGGTTCCCCTGAACCGCTGAAGCAACTTCTTCCTCTAATCCCACAAAACTAGCCTCCCCCGGCTACAGAGTTCTAAACCTTAGGCGGGGGCACAGCCTGGCCTCGTCCGGCACCTTGCTGACCACGACCACGGTCTCTACCCCTTGCCATCTCCATATCACAAGCAAGTACACAATTAACTATGATAATCGACAAAATATAGATGCAACGTAAATACCATTCCCACCTACAGTGCTTAGTGTGTCAAGTTTAATATTTCATTAACCACGGACCTACAGCCCGCTCTGACACCAACTGTAACACCCCAGTTAAACAATGACCTGGAATGCTACCAAACAATGACCGCTCTGATACCAATCATAAGAGAATTCTAATCCTTTATTACAATTTAAATCCGGCAATCAAGAATCATCTACTATTAAGTAATTCATGCAAACAGTAGTAAATTTTCTTCCTTTCTTCCACTGTGGATATAACGTGCAAAGTGCAATAATTCTAATCTTTCCTTTTCCCCATGCATGCCGGTCTCATAAAGGTACCTAAAAAAACACAACAACAACAAGAGTGAGTCCAACAACTCAGCAAATATAATAGAAGGCAACAAGAACATAGAATGAGCATCACTTCACAATTCCATCCATCAACCATATAAATAAGCCATGCTATGCAAGATGATCAAAAATCTCTTTATCTCTTTCTCTTCTGTATTTTACCAGTAATGCAAAGTGTGCATCCGTCGATGCACACCCATGCCTGTACCATCTGGTACAGGGACTAATTGCCCATACTCTACAAGTATGGGGACCTTTAGCCCGTCATGTCATCAACACAACGGGGACCTCGGCGCTTGGTTATCTCGTGACCAAGACTTCAATAAATCAACATGATGCATATGCGTGAATGTCTCAATAAGTAAAAATTGCATCCACAATATCTATGCACCAGAAATACTCATGAACACTTTAAATTGCAATCAACCATAAACAGCACCATACATCCTTACCACAACCATGAACACATATACTCATAATATAGACCAAACATCAACAATCCATCAAACATCAACAATCCACACTCTCAATTTTAAACTATCATTATACGAGCCTTAACCGCGAGAAAACGGGGGACGTGCAGAAGGTGCTACCCCTGGGATCTGTCCTCCACCTGAATAATAATTATAATATTTGCTAAGATAACAGTAGCTGACCTTTACCCAAATAAAAACAATCACGAAGTAGTAAATTTGTCTAACTTGGTTCCAATCCCCAAATTCTACAGGTCATCCTGCCTCCTCTGTGAACAGTCAACTTCAAAAATTCATATCTATTGGTACAGGAGTTCGAATAGGGTGTTCTTAGCCTTTTTGGAAAGGTAATTAAATTATCTATCTAAAACTAGTTGGTGAGCCTCCCTGATTCGGCCATATTCTACCCATACCATCCAATTTTCTAAAACATCAATTTCACGTCGGGTTCTCTGGACATCACACTAAAATTGCCATAACTTTCACCCCGAGTGTCGGAATTATGATTTCGTTTCCTTCTTGAAAATCTAAGACAATTATCTACAAGTTTCATAATATGGATATACTCTGATTCTCCCGTTTTCTAATCGCCCAAACCAATCTACCAAAACCTGACAAAAATCTCCCGATCTGCAGAACAGTCCTACAAGAAAAATCATAACTTCTGCTACAAAGGTCTGAATGACGCGTTCTAGCACTTTATGGAAAGATAATGACATCCTCTACAACTCTCTAGGAGAAGTACAGATCTGAACCCCCGCGAAACGACCCCAAAACAGCAGTCTAACACAATCTATCCTCGTAGTCCAGAATACCGACATTACAACAACTAGTAAAAAATGCATCTAATTGGGGAACAACGGGGATTACCCTTGACGAACCGATGTAGATTACGATGAACGCCCTACTAACTCCTCTTCTTCTCCTTTTCCACTTTTTCCCTTCCTCTTCCCTTCCTCCGGATCTGTAGGATCGGAATTGGCAATAGAGGGGGGTGAATGGTGCCTTCAATAATCGCCCCCAAAGTATCCACACAATATCTCTTCTCCAATAGCTACAAAAGCTACGAAGAAGGAAATGCAAAAATGTAACACACACAAACCGAAAATGCTACTGAAAACCGCAGATCAAACAAAGACAACAAGAAACCGCAAAGGTGAAATCGGCGAGAAATGATCTTGCACAAGAAGCCCTTTCTTGTCGAGACAAAGACCAAGACCGAAACAAAAAGCAGTGCAATCGGCCCAAGAAAGCGAAAAGCAGCGGGGAAAATCAAAGACTACGGACCACAAGGGTGAAATGGTGCGAAGACTTTAAGAGGCAACAAATTGCGATATCTGATCGAAAACAAAGCTATTCACTAGAGAAGATTAAATTGACCGGTAGAAACTACACCTGAGAATCAAAGCCTGATGTCTTCACTGGCCGAATGATCCAAAGGGCTAAAAACTGCATCCTGTCCTGACGAAAAACATAGCTGACAACGGGTAAACAATCTTTAGCCAAAAACTCAGAAGACTGCATCCTGCCGAAACCAGTAATTTCAGAGGAGCTGCCGAACAGTGAAAACAGAGCAGTACCGAGAGCAACAGGCGAACATTAGGAAGCTGCCGAAATCACTTAAGACACTAAAAATACTAAGAAGAAGGAACAATCCTAAAATGATAGGGTTGAGACAGGAAATAAGGATTAAAAGAGAAGATATCTTCCAGAAGCCAAAAGAAAACCAATGAACAGTAAGTACCAAAAAGGCCAACAGAAGGTCGGACATCAAATAGTTTGTGATTCTCTTGGATGTTGATCAAGTGGTTTCTAAGCACATAGGACTATGACCTCAGAATAAATGAAATACAAACTAGAACAACTTTTCTTTAGTAAAACATGGCTGAACAGGGAAAATCGAGTAAAAATCAGTCTCGCTGTTTACTGAACCCCGATTCCCCATAGGTGATTCTTTGCTCATTTTGCCAAGATATATCAGATTGAGAAAGAACATAACCTCAATCACAAGAAGAGCCAAGAACACAAAACATTTCTCTGCTTACGAGAAAGGAAACCCTAGAAATAGAGGGAGCAAAGGCGATCAGAATCTTGAAGAGACAACTGCATTCAGAGATCTTTGCTTTAGGGAGTGAAGTGGTCAAATGACCTTGAGGCTATACCAGTTCATAGCAACAAAGGTTCTAATACAAGATCAAGAAAAACACGGCCAAAACAAAGAGCAACAAAAGCAGAGGACAATAAGCAGATTATCTCAAATAAAAGCATCTCAGATTCATACAAAGACAAGAGCAATTACATGTGGTGTTTCTACAGTTGGTTCATCCTAATCTCACTGCAATCTCAGGAATGAGATGAACGCACACACACACGAGAGAGCAAGAACTTGAGAAACTCACGCACATCAACTCAACTGCTCTCACACGGAGACACAGGGAACATCCAGGAGAAAAAGAAAAACCACCCTCTGCTATCTCTCACCAATCCTTCAACCACTAAAGCCTAAAGCCAAAAACAAACTCATAAAGCTTCTTTTGACTCTAGCAAATCCTAACTCTCTCCCAAAGCCATGAGGGGGTATGCAGCCCCTCACACCTATTTATAGCCCTTGGCTAACGGGTCTCCAACCCGTTACACCTGCTAAACCCAACGGAGCTCGCTCGCTTATAGTGACCTCGCGAAATTACCATTTCGCCTCTCCGCGCTTCCGGAAGCTTCCACGCTCCTTGTCGTACGCCCGCAACCACATCGAATCTCCGCCGTCTTGACACATCCGACCGCTCGACCTCGACACCACCTGTGTCTAGTCCGGTCACTTCGTGTCTCACCACGACTCCGCCTCGACGTCCTGCAGCCAACACAGACAAGAAACACATCAAATAGCACCGCTCGATACATGAAAGCATAATAGAGTCCAAACCTGTCGAGTCATCAGAATATGCACCCTAAACATATTGACCAGGTTTGACCAAGTCCGACCGAGCCCATTGCACCACGCAACGACATGGTCCGAACCAACCAACTCAAACTCGACTTCCCTAAGCCGATGTCAATTACTCATCATACACATGGGATGACCTCACATGGTCTCTCAATCTCCCCCTTGATGAGTATATTGACAAACACCGAAAAAGCATGAAGTTGAGTTTGAAGAATCCAACATGGTCCAAAGAAGGAAATGACGCTAATGACCATGTCGACAGAAGGAGCAAAAGAAAGAGCAAGTTTTTCTCACAGCTCCTAGAATGGCATTTTCTACCACAATTCTCCCCCTTTTGGCAGTAAACACATCAAGAATACAAGAAGGAGAAAAAGTCATGAAAATGGATAAAATGGCTGAAGTTTGATTATTCTAAGCATTTAGAGCCATGAGAATGATCCAAAATGACCATAACGGATTTCACCAAGCCATAACTCAATAGAATGCTATCTAGATCATGACAAGATATGTATAAGCTAGCTAAACCAAAGAGATGACAATCTGAAATATAGTGCAATTTGTGATCATGTCAAGTCATCAATAAGCAAAGTCTAGCTAGAAGTATCCAAGGATGATACAAGCCATGTCAATTAAGCTAAGCGGAACCAAGAAGCTAATATTGAGTCCAAATAGAGTGCTATATGCTCAAGAGTGAAACATTGGTTCAAGTACTTGGTTCTTTTAGTAGCTTAAGCAAATTGAGCACAAATGACATATTTTCTTTTGAAACTTATGGTCATTTCCAACCAATATTTTTATCATTGAGAGACCATGTGGAGGTCATCCCGTTGTGTATGATGAGTAATTGACATCGGTTTTCGAAAAGTCGAGTTTGAGTCGGTTGGTTCGGACCTAGACGTTGCATGGCGTAACGGACTCGGTCGGACTTTGTCGAACCTAGTCGTTTGGGTTTAGGTTGCATATTCTGATGACTCGACAGGTTTGATCTCTATTTACGCTTTCATGTATCGAGCGGTGCTATTTGACGTGTTTCTTGTCTGTGTGGCTGCAGGACGTCGAGGCAGTGTCGTGGCGAGACACGGTGGACCGGACTAGGCGCAGGTGGCGCTGAGGTCAGAACGGTCGTGATGTGTCGAAGACGACGTGGACTCGAGGTGGTTGCGAGACGTGCGAGGAGCGCGGAAGCTTCCCGGAAGGTGCAGGAGAGGCGAAACGGGAATTTCGCAAAACTGCAAAGCGGGAGGGCGCGTTGGATTTAGCGGGCGTAGTATGAGACCCGTTAGCCAAGGCTATAAATAGAGGAGAGGGGATGCATGCCTCCTCATGGCTTCTAGAGAGACTTAGGATTTCATTTGAGTCAAAAGAGCCTTTGGCAAGTGGTTGTGCTTTAGGCTTTAGTTGGTATGAGTTGGTAGTGGTAGCAGGAAGTTTGTTTGAGCCCTAGCTTTTTCTCCTGCGTGTGTGCTGTGAGTTGGGTTTTTGGTGTTCTGTTCTTGGCCTCCTCCCCTCTTCCTGAAATGTGTTCTTGAGATGGAGAGTGTTTTCTTGTTCAAATGTACAGGCGTATGGGAACTCCTTTGCAATCCTCTTGATTCAATGAATGGAAATCTGAGTTTTTCATATGTTCGTGTTTCCTGGTCTTGCCTTTTCTCTGTTTTGGATTTCTAAGGTTTGCAAGTTCTTTTGATCCCCTTTATGCTTTGGCATGAAACTTGATATCTAGAGTCCTGTGACTATTGCTAACATATCCTCAAAGTTTCATGTCCAAAAGATCAAAGGTTGAGGAGAAATGTGGATTTTAGTCTCTCTGTTTCATGTTGTCTCAAATTCTAGGGTTTAGGTTATTTTGTGATTTCCTTTTGAGAGTTGGCCTGAAATTTGATATCTAGAGTCATGTGGCTATTGCTAACATATCCTCAAAATTTCATAGCCAAAGGATCAAAGAATGAGAAGAAATTTGGATTTTGGAAACTGCTCTGTTGTTTTTCGGTTTTGTGCTCAAAATCTGATTTCTTGTTTACTTGGTGAGTTCTGTTGATTTCCAAAGTCTTGTTGCTATGTAAATTGAGTCCTTGCTCTTTTGGCTAATCTTTACCCAAGAAAAATCTTCCAATTGCTATTGTCCTTCAGATTTTGTTTGTCTGCTCAAACTTCTCTGTAATTACTGTAGCTTCAGTTTTCGGTTACTTTGCAGCAGTTTCTGGCTTCAGTTCATCTTGTTGTCAGGTTTGAGCAGTCTCCTTGCTGCAGCAGATTTCAAGTCTTCACCGCTCTGCATCGATGTTCTAGGGTCGAAAAATACTTCTTGGTTTCAGTCGTTGTCCGTGATTTCTTTTCGAATATTTTTGTCGACCGCTTTCCGCTTTGCTAATTTTCGATCTGGCTGCTTGGTGATTCCTTTTAAATTGAATGTTCAGGTTTCGGTTAGCAGTAATTAGCATCTCTTCAGTCCTGCAGTTCACAGTTTGTCTTTTATTTGTTTGGTTGGACAGCAGATCAATCCTTTACGCAAGTGCATTTTCTCAAGCTTGATTACCTGCTGCGGTCTCGCCACTCGTATTTTCCCACTGTTCCTTTTCTATTTTCAGGGATCCGTCAGTTCAGTTTTGAGACATGCGGCTGTGTTACAGATTTTAGTTCTCTCTTGTTGAGTATTGTCTCTTTGCTATTTGTTTCTCTTTTCACTTGTCAGCATTAAGAAATTTGAGCAAGAACTCATCAAATTAAACAGTTTTCGGTTTGCTACAGTGAGAACAGAAAAATTGTTGAAATCTTCAGTCAGTTTTTCAGTTTAGAGATTGTACCAAAAGTTCCTTTTACTGTTTGCTGATTCAGTTTGCAAAGTCACATTGGAAATCTATTTTCCGTCTATTGTGTCCTCTACTACTTCTCGTTGCCGTTTCTCTAGAGTGACTTTTTGGTACTGTTTTGCAGTTTTCATTTCTGTCAAAAGCAGTCAAACAAATTGGTTCCTTGTTTTTGTTTTGGCTCAAGTCTTTTTGGTTTATCAGGACTAGCTTGCTTTCCTTCCGAGAAATTCATTTTCTTTTTTAATGATCTTTTCTTAGGTTCTTCAGTAAGTTTTCATTTTCTTGCTTCATAGCTATTGTAGCTATCGGAGCAGAAAAAGGTGCGAATACTCGGGAAATTTTTGAAGGCACCATTCACCCCCCCTCTGTTGCCATATCTGATCCTACAATCATGTGCTAGATCTCAAGCCTTATGCGATCATACCAAGCCAGAAGCTTAAGAAAATGATCTTGTTCATCCAAAACTCCCCCTGAGTTCATGCCTAGTGCAATGGCAAGCCGTCCCATGAGAAAGAATTGGTGAAATCAGTTTTTTCGCACAAAGAGATCTTTTGCTTTTTAAACGATTGTACTAACTTATGCATCATCAAGAGACTAAAACAGCTCAATCTAAGGCTCAATAGAGATTCAACGCTCAACTCAGCCTATTTGACATGGCATGGATCATAAAAGGATAGCTCGAAAAAGACTAATCTCGAATGCTAACATGACAAGTTTTAGTTCAAATTGAGCAAGTTTAATTAACTTATCATGGCAAAAGCTAGTTTACACATATAAAGTCATGATAAATGCAGCAAATAAGCACAAGTCATGGCAAGGTGTAAAGCAGTTTAAATATGTCATCAATGGATAATAATCAAGGCTCCATGTAGTTATATTACAATGCAGAATGACATGCAAGTAAATCCAGCTTCCCTTCAACATGTGATGGAACTTTTAGTTCAAGTTGAGTTATGTCAATATTAAGATCTAGAAGTTCCCAAATGAACTCCCCTTGAACCAAAGCAATAAAAACGAGAAGCTGGCAAAGAAATCAAGAAAGGCAGTCCTTAAAGCATAGATAAGATTTAGAGGATACTATGGCTCAGACTGACTCTTATCTACCCCATATGACTTCAGGACTATCAACTGACGGGAAAACACACACTAGAGAGCAAACACGTACCCTGTCTACCCGAGGGTGGCCCAACCCTTGCTAGAGCCTACAAGAAGTGAGTGAGCTCAACCTGGTGAGATAAGAAACAACTAATATACAAAGATCCCGAAAGCACAAGATAAGAGTAAGAAGTCTAAGCATCTCAAGAAAACCACTCTAACCTATCTTGGAAAGACTAACCCCAATGCACCATATGCAATGCGAGATGTAAAGGAGTAAGAGCATAATCGATACAGTAAAGCAGTAAAGCACAAGCTCCCCCTCACAATAGTCCATAAGGACAAACCACCCCAAGCTCTCCTCGCAGAGCTGAAAACCGAGAGCTATCCAAAGGCTTGGTGAAAATGTCAGCCAACTGGTGGTCACTCTCCACAAACTGGAGCACGATGTCACCCTTCTCCACATGGTCTCGAAGGAAGTGATTTCTAATATCAATATGCTTGGTCCGAGAATGCTGCACTGGGTTCTTAGCAATGTTAATCGCAGAAGTGTTATCACAAAAGAGTGGAACACTATCGATAGTTAACCCAAAGTCCCGCAGGGTCGAGACCATCCAGCACTGCTACAAGAATCGGGTGCGACAGAACTCACTCCTCTGCGGAGACCAGGCAACACCGGACTGCTTCCTCGAGGACCAGGAAAAGAGAGAAGTGCCAATAAATTGGCAAGTGCCCGAAGTACTCTTCCTATCTATCCTACAGCCAGCAAAGTCTGCATCCGAGTAGGCTCTTAAGGAAAGACACGAAGATGAAGAGTACCAGATACCATAGTCGATGGTAGCTCGAAGGTACCGGAGGATGCGCTTCACCGCCTAATGGTGAGATACACGAGGAGAAGCCTGAAATCGGGCACAAAGACACACGGAGAAGTGTATGTCCGGTCTCGAGGCAGTGAGGTACAAGAGGGAGCCGATCATACTACGATACTCCTTCTGATCAACTGCTCGCCGTCCTCATCAGGTCGAGTGGAACCGATGTAGCCATCGGAGTGGACACCGGCTTACCATCACTCATATCAAGCGCTTCAGAGGTCTCGAGTGTACTTGCCCGATGCAAGAAGGTACCCTCCCGAGTCTCGCTTAATTTGGAAGCCAAGGAAAAGCTCAACTCGCCCATCATGCTCATCTCAAACTCCGAGCTCATGACATCGGAAAACTGGGAAACGAGAGCATGCGAGGATCCGCCAAAGATGATGTCATCAACATAAAACCGACAAGGAAGATCATTGCCATGCTTGGCAGATGAACAAGGTCTTGTCTACTTTACCCATTTCAAACCATGACTCAACAGATAGGACTTAAGCCTCTCATACCAGGTTCTAGGGGCCTGCTTAAGTCCATACAACTCTTTAGAGAGCTTGTAGACATGATTTGGGTATTTGGGGTTTTCAAACCGTGAGGTCGTCTCACATAGACTTCTTCCTCAATAAGGCCATTGAGGAAGGCACTCTTGACGTCCATCGGTAAAGCTCGAAACCCTTAGAAGCTGCAAGGCAAGTGATTCTAATGGCCTCAAGTTTAGCTATAGGGCAAGGTCTCCTCGAAATCTAGACCCTCAACCTGGGAGAACCCCTAAGCTACCAGTCTAGTCTTATTTCGAATAACCACACCATCCTCACTTTGCTTGTTTTAAACACCCACTTAGTCCCAATGATATTGTGACCTTCATGAGGCTCAACAAGCAACGCACCTTGTTTCTCTCGAAATTCTCTAACTCCTCATGCATGGCATTTACCCAAGACTCGTCCGATAGAGCATGACAAACGCCTTGGGCTCAAATGAGGCAACGAAAGCGAGTGGAGGCGGAAGAGTGACATGCGGACTTTGAGCGTGTGACTCGCTCAAAGAGGTCTCCAATCATCTGCTCAGAAGGATGAGCTTTCTGGATATGTCTAGGAGGTCCAGGATGAGATGAAGAAGTGGCCTCTACCTCATGAGCTGACGAGGTAGGAACAGAGCCACTAGCTCCAGAGGAGGCAGAAGGCATGGGCTGATCGCCTTGAGGTGCGGTGGAAGATGGCACCTCAAGGGGTGGATGAGGGACTGGATCGGGTAGAGAACCCTCGTCTCCATCGTCCTCATCATCCACAAAGATGGTCTCGGACTGCTCTGAAGAACCTGAGATATCGGGCCTAGTCCCTGACCGCCTCGTCAAGGTCACCTCACGTGTCTCTACCATTTTACTAGACTCAGCCTGACCCTATAAGCCCGCCAAGAAGTCGAGTAGCCTAGAAAGATCCCATCACAAGAATGTGACTCGAACTTGTCTAGGTTCCCAGACTTCAAGATAAAGCACTTGCAACCAAACACACGAAAATGAGAGACGCTGGGCTTTCGCCCATATCTCAGCTCATAAGAAGTGCGGTGCA
Organism: Bonia amplexicaulis; assembly: GCA_036346245.1. Taxonomy (NCBI): domain Eukaryota; kingdom Viridiplantae; phylum Streptophyta; class Magnoliopsida; order Poales; family Poaceae; genus Bonia; species Bonia amplexicaulis. Next base: position 20,988,917 of record CM070743.1, read on the forward strand.
CGTGTGCCCTCAGAAAAACTCGATTTGAAACATGGCACGTGGTAGCTATAGCCTCAGCCCAAAACTTCCGCGGTGTAGAGTATTCATCAAGCATCGTCCTGGCCATCTCGACCAAGGTACGATTCTTCCTCTCCACGACGCCATTCTGGCGTGGGACGTGCGGAGAAGAGGCGATGCTCTACACTGCCTCAACACGTAACCTCTCGGTAGGAATTTTGAACTCCGTGCCATTGTCATCGCGGATCGCTCGTAAGGCACCGGAAGCTCAACGAAAGCCTACTCAAAAGACCTCGAATGTGTAAACGCCTCATCCTTCGAGGCCAAGAAAACACCCAAGAATACCTCGAGAAGTCATCGACCACGACAAGAACATACCACTTCCTCCCGCCGACCGCACTCGAGTTGGTCCAACCGTATCCATATGGAGCAATGTCGGTGCATCGGTCATAGTGCTGTGGACCTGAGGATGAGAAGCGGCAACCATCTTGCCGCCGTGCAAGCATGGAGCACAAACCAAATCTTTGACCATCTTGAGTTTGGTGAGACCACGAATAAGATCGTGGTCGCTAACTCGGTCAAACGGTCAAATCCAATATGACCAAGTCTCCTATGCCGTAAAGAAAGGTCACGGACTCGAGGCAACCAAACAGGAGAGGATCACCAAGACTCGTAAAAATCAGCACGAAGATCCTCCCAAAACGAGAAATCTCGCAAACCGTACTCACCAAGAATCAAGAATTTTGCAATTGTTTTCTTAAAACTCACCTCAAAGTCGTCATCGGTAAGTCGAGAAACGGAAAGCAAATTATACCGCGACTTACTAACCAAGGCAACATCTCTCAAAATAAATGAATCATTAATGCGCACTGTACCTTTGGCGATGACGTGCCTAGATGAAGTGTCTCCGAAGGTGATCGTCTCATCACCTGGAGCTTGGGCAAGGGAAGAAAACCAACGGGTATCTCCGGTCATGTGTCGTGAACACCCGAGTTCACGAGCCAAACCTTTCCCTTCCGCCTTGGCGAACCCGAGTCAAGCAGACAAGAAAGTCTTAGTTGGGGTAAATCAGCGATGATTTTGGCACCCAATACCGAGTAACACGCCGAGCGGATGAAGTAGTCAAGCACGACTGACCTCTATCTACCCTACGCTCTCCGTCGCTCAAAGAAGCGAAGGTGCGTGAGCGGATCTGAAGTCATTGTCGGGTTTGCGCTACGGAAGAGCGAGTCGGAGCACCGGCAACACGCTGATCTCGCCGCGGGTAGTCATCTCGATGGAAGAAACGAGATCTACCCTCAGGACGGCGGAAGTCATGATGGAAGGGAGCATGAGGACGAAAACCAGAAAACTCGGAAGAACCAAGTCCTCGATGCTGCCCAAATCCACCAACAGTAGGAAGCCTAGACCTCGTGTTGGTCTTAGGCGCACTCAAGGTCTGGAGCTGACCCTGAATACGTCTAAGAGCTGCAACACGGTCTCTACGCGCGATCTTGGCGCGCCTGAAGCATCGATCGATCAAATGTCCATTCTTCTGACTGAAGGTGCAATGATGCTTCGCCGAGAGGCGGTAGCATGATGGGGCTTCGCCCGAGAGGTCAAGCTGCAGTGAAATCACCCTTCTTGTCGAAATCCCTTGGACAAAGCCCGCTGACTTGAATTTGACCTTCTCGGTCCTGGGCTTAGTCTCGATCACACCTGGTGCTATGGGTCTGAGCACGGCAGGTGGATGCTTCCTTCTGTCCTCTAAAAAATCATATTCTAGACCTTGATTGGTCTAGAATAAGATTAAGCTTCCTCTTGCCTCCTACAAATCTCTCGAGAGTGTTCATAAGGTACTGACACTCCCGAAAAAGAGAGGCACAAGAAGAGCGGTGGAGGAGAGGAGACAAGCAGGAGCGTAAGAAGAACCAACAAGAGGAAAGAATGGCTTGTGCACGCACAGCCGACTCTGAAGGGACAGTCCTACTACTAGCCAGTTGGTTCACGTCTCTAGGTGTCTCTACCAAGCCCTCCTGCTTCTTCCCAACACACACATTACAAGTAGATGGTTGCTTCTCTAGTAGGTCCTTAGTTAGCTTCACACATTTTTCATCTAAAGCAATCAAGTCAGATTTTAGTTTGTTACAATGATTGCAGGGTGAGCTAACAGGGTCCTTAGAAGCAAACTGAGCCATTTTCTTATTGTAGTCAATCATTTCTTGAAACTGCTTTTGAGGCAGTTGAAGTTCAGAAGAAGCTTAGAACAATTCACACATGAAGCAATAGGCTCAAGAAGAAAAGCTTGTAATTCTGCAATTTTATGATCTGCCCATTTTAGGTTCATCTTCAAATTGTTACAACTTTCACAAGTCTCGGGCAGATCGAGAAGCAACGTATAAAGACCTCTAAAAGTATTATCCTTATCCTCACATGAGGTGCAAGAAATAGTCTCAACAGTAGAAGATGAAACAGGAGCTACCCTACTCATTTCAAGCTCAGCAAGAAGACTAATGTTCTCCACCTTAATCAAATCAAGCTCAGAAGACAGACTAGCATGAGAGATCCTTAATTTCTCCATATCATCAATCAAGGCACAACATGTATCACAGTCATCACGGAGCGAGCGGATGTGTTTAAGTAAGCTTCCATGATAGTCTAGCTACTTCTTTCTCCAACTCAGCACACCTAGCCCTAGACTTGGCATGAAATCTACCTAGCTTAAGGAAAGCATCATTAAGCTGGTCATAAGTAGGGCTCACCTCGTCGGAGTCGGAGTACATGCCGGAGAAGTCGTCGCCGCCTTTGGGGTCTTGGTCACCCATCCCGTCGTCGTCGCTCCATCCCTCCACCTCGCTGAGGTCGAGGTCGTTGAACGTTGAGAGGACGCGGAGGAAAAGCTTCTTGGCCTTCCCAAAGTCGCGGAACTTCTTCTTGCCTTGCGTCTGAGCTGGAGGCTTCTTGTTGCGGTTCTTGTCGGTGTAGTCGTTTTGCCCGAACCGCCCGTAGTCGTTCTTGCCCTTCTCCGGCTTGAGCGGTTTTCAATGTGGTTGGGGCCACCACACTCGAAGCAAATCACGGGTCCTCCTCTCTTTCCGTCCCTCCTTCTCTTGTAAGCATGAGAAAATTTGCGAGCAAGGAGAGCCAACTAATCATCCGCAAGCTGCTCTAACTAATCATCAGTTACGTCACAGAGAGCAGCAAGGGAGAAACCGCAAATCGAATCAGAAGAGACCCCCGAAGAAGAAACGGGATCGGTGACCAAGGCCATCGACTGTGACTTCGACCCACGAGAGACAACGTCAATCTCGTGAGTCTTGAGCGCGAGTAGTAGCGTCAAGAGTCGTGGTCGAGAGGTCCGTCGTGTCTTTGATGGTGGTCACTTTCATCTCCCAAACACGCAGATCGAGTGCAGTGAGCATATGACGAGCGTTGTCCGAGTCGGGGTATGTGAGACCGACCGCTCGGAGGTTGCCCAAGATCTTGTGAAAACGCGCAAAACACTCATCAAGGGACTCGCCAGCGAGCATTTCAAACTTGTTGTAATCTCGCTTGAACTGGTCCTGTCGCACCGTCTTTATTTGGGTGGTGCCCTCATGGTAAGCATTGATGGTCGCCCAAATATCGAAGGCGGACGAAAGATGAGATATGCGGTCAAACTCACTACGACTCAGGCCCTGGGTTATGATGTTCCTTTCCTTAGCGTTTGCCTCAACGCCGCCTATGTTTCCAGATTGACGTCCTCATCGGCAGAACAAACAAACCGAACCTTGACCTTTCGCCAGATGCCATAGCCCCGAGCACGGATGGTCTCCATCCGCTCTTCGTAAGGGATAGTCCATCCCATCGAAGACCGGGGGTTGGTCGAGTACTTGTCCGTTGCCATGGCTCACAGACCGGTTAAGATCTATAGAAAAGAGCTAACCGGCTCTGATACCAATTGTAGGATCAGAATTGGCAACAGAGGGGGGGTGAATGGTGCCTACAATAATCGCTCCCAAAGTATCCACACAATATCTCTTCTCCAATAGCTACAAAAGCTATGAAGAAGGAATTGCATAAAACATAACCTGCACACAAACTGAAAATGGCGCTGAAAAACTGCAGACTAAAACAACACAACAAGAAACCTGCAAAGGCTGAAATCGGCAGCAGAAATGATACTGCACAGTAAGCCCTTTTACTGTCGAGACAAAGACTGAAGACCAGAAACAAAACAGAGTGCAATCGGCCAGCAAAACTGAAAACGAAAATGCAGGGAAAATCAAAGACTGCAGACCACAAGGACTGAAATGGTTTGAAGACTTTAAGAGGCAACAAATTGCGGACAATCCTAACTGAAAACAAAGCTGTTCACTAGAGAGAAGATTAAACTGACCAGCCGAAACTACACCTGAGAATCAAAGCCTGATGTCTTCACTGGCCGAATGATTCAAAGGGCTAAAAACTGCATCATGTCCTGACGGAAAACAGAGCTGACAACGGGTAAACAATCTTTAGCCAAAACTCGAAGATCAGATGTCACGAAACCAAGAATTTCAGAGGAGCCGAACAAAGTGAAAACAGAAAAGATCGAGAGCAACAAAGTAACATTAGAAAGTCAAATCACTTAAGACACTAAAAATACTAAGAAGAAGGAACAGTACTAAAATGATAGGGTTGAGACAGGAAAGAAGGATTAAAAGAGAAGATATCTTCTGAAGCCAAAAGAAAACCAATGAGCAAGAAGTACCAAAAGGCCAATGTAAAGTCGGACATCAAATAGTTTGTGATTCTCTTGGATGTTGATCAACTGGTTTCTAAGCACATAGGACTATGACCTCAGAATAAATGAAATACAAACTAGAACAACTTTTCTTTAGTAAAACATGGCTGAACAGGGAAAATCGAGTAAAAATCAGTCTCGCTGTTTACTGAACCCCGATTCCCCATAGGTGTGATTCTTTGCTCATTTTGCCAAGATATATCAGATTGAGAAAGAACATAACCTCAATCACAAAACATTTCTCTGCTTACGAGAAAGGAAACCCTAGAAATAGAGGGAGCAAAGGCGATCAGAATCTTGAAGAGACAACTGCATTCAGAGATCTTTGCTTTAGGGAGTGAAGTGGTCAAATGACCATGAGGCTATACCAGTTCATAGCAACAAAGGTTCTAATACAAGATCAAGAAAAACACGGCCAAAACAAAAGAGCAACAAAAACAGAGGACAATAAGCAAATTATCTCAAATAAAAAGCATCTCAGATTCATACAAAGACAAGAGCAGTTACATGTGGTGTTTCTACAGTTGGTTCATCCTAATCTCACTGCATGCTCAGGAATGAGATGAACGCACACACACGCGAGAGAGCAAGAACTTGAGAAACTCACGCACATCAACTCAACTGCCTCACACGGAGACACAGGAACATCCAGAGACAAAGAAAACCACCTACGCTATCTCTCACCAATCCTTCAACCACTAAAGCCTAAAGCCAAAAACAAACTCTAGCAAATCCTAACTCTCTCCCAAAGCCATGAGGGGGTATGCAGCCCCTCACACCTATTTATAGCCCTTGGCTAACGGGACTCCAACCCGTTATGCCTGCTAAACCCAAACGGAGTCCGCTCCGCTTAGCGACCTCGAAATTACCATTTCGCCTCCTTCGCCTTCCGGAAGCTTCCGCTCCTTGTCGTGTACGCCCGCAACCACATCGAATCTCCGTCTTCGACATCCGACCGCTCGACCTCGACACCGCTTTGTGTCTAGTCCGGCCACCCGTGTCTCACTACGACTCGCCTTGACATCCTGCGACCAACACGCATAAGAAACACATCAAATAGCACCGCTCGATACATGAAAGCATAATAGAGTCCAAACCTGTCGAGTCATCAGAATATGCACCCTAAACATATTGACCAGGTTTGACCAAGTCCGACCGAGCCCGTTGCACCACGCAACGACATGGTCCGAACCAACCAACTCAAACTAAATTTCCCTAAGCCGATGTCAATTACTCATCATACACATGGGATGACCTCACATGGTCATGTTAATAGATTCAGCAGGCTTCATAGCAAAATCAGTGTACTCTTTTTGATATATATTCTTGCACACTTTCCTGATTTTAGTAGTTCCTTCATGATAATCGCAAAGAGTTTTCGAAATTAAGTGGGCAAAATTAATATAAGCTACTCGATCAAATTCTTTTTGAGAAATTTTTTGAAACAGTAAGTTACGAGCTCGACCATTCAAATCAACATATGTTTTATTTTCTATAGTAACAGTAGCAGGAACCACATAAGGTTGAGAAACTTTATTGCAAACATCACTACCTTGAACCTCAATGTAAGCTTGTATATGACACTTCCAAAAAGTAAAGTCAGTACCATCTAGAACGGGGGACGGTTCACACACCTCTCTAATTCCACTTGTAGGATCGAATACTGCCATCAGAGAGGGGTGAATGATTGTTGCCGCTTTTTGGAATCTCCTGGCAGTCGATGAAGGTTTCAGTGGCTCGGTGCTCAACTGCCCAATTGATCGCTCAGTGCTCGACCGCTTAGTGTTTATCTTCGACCAGTTTATACGTACTCGAATTCATCAACACCAGAAGCCAAACCTCTCGAGTATCTATGCACGTCATTGTAAGATCCAATCCATTTGCAATCACTAGCACTCTTCAAGCAAATTATGAACCAGATCAATTCAAGATGATATTTATTGCTGAATTTTCATGGATTTACAAAGTGCCCTCAAAGCACCCCAAAAAGCACTAGCCAAAAATTAAAACCTCTTTTTCCCTGCAAGATCTTCTCCCCGCAAACCTACCAAAAACCTTCTAAAGCCTTGCGCTAATGCTTAGTCTCTCCCTATTTTTATAGGCCAATGCTCCAAACGTGTCCTCATCGTACACAGACATGAAATCCTATCTCTTCCGAAAATCAAAGGATCTGAAACCCTTCCAAACACAAGTATTACACAAATCTCTAAATCTTCCCAGTTATGTCCTTCCATAACTCTCCAATCAAGTCATGTGAAAAAGCCTTCAGAACAGCACTTCCTGTATCTTCTCCACGCATCATCAACCTTTGATCCCCACGTGCTCCAGCGTGAGCCCGATCACCTCGTGACATCCTTGACTGCCTAGACCTCAGATATCTTCATCCTAGTCTCAGTCCTCCTCGTCACTGACCATGATCGTCTCTATGCCCACTTGCACATGTAAAGACCAAAGAACATATTACCCGGCACAAGTTGTTTCCAACTTGATTGACATTAGTACACACGCAAACCACATCCTTGTTCATCCATTATTATCAACCAGGTTAGCCACGACCATAATTTCTACGCTTTTCTAGAAATCAACCTCAGACCATTCATAATGACTGGTATGACCGTCATACACAGGCCGGTCAGATCGTTGGCTCAGCGAGTACTCGAAAACCACAAGTACTCGGGAATTACGACTACTCAATACACTTGGAAATCACAAGCATCGTAGCAGTTGAAGCCTACGAGTATCGATTGTGAATCCTACATCAACCAATCGCAAAGCCAACGATTACCGATCGCAAAGTCTACGACAACTGAGTATCAACCAGGTAATGTAGCTCCGATCACCGACTAGTTCATTCTCGCTTACGACCGGTTCACTGTTGCATACGACCGGTTCTCTGATCAAGGTCGAAGCCTATCGACTGCCGACGGTCCGTGATTGTTCTGCTGTGCACGATATGGCGTGGTCGTTCTTCCGTAGTCGAAATGGCATGGTTGATTCCTGCCATTTAGACCTGCCGATCGGACTATCCATCATAAGGCCGATCGAACTACCATCCGTGGTCGAAGCCTACTAATTGCCAACCATGGTCGATGGAAACTTTTACAAACGCAAATTACAGTGTAAACGAAAAGTCAATTATTCATTATCACTGTATTCACGATCTCCACATGGTCTAACAGCAACAAACCTAGATAACAAAATTGCACAAGGATACATGTCATGTTTCAGCTGCGAGTGTCCACAAGATAGAGATATCAAATCATAAAAGATGAGCTACAGAGATCACAACAACACTCTTTTACAAGATGGTCGCTAACTCAAAGAATTCAAAGAATTGGGATGCTCAAGATATAAGTGCAGAATGTAAGCGGAAACTTTAATTTACAACACTATTTTGTGCAACCTTAATCAAGTATAAACCTACATTGATCCATATTGCAACAAGCCTTTCTTTCTTGTAGTAAGTCTTTTCCCTTGTCTCTGCCTTTTCTTTACAGGGTTCTTTTGATGATCAAAGAACTAGTACTTGTGTGTATATGCTCTACCTTTTTTTTGTGTTTAGTTTCACGCACTGCATACTCAAAAAATAAAGCAGCCTTTCTTTTATAGGGAATGAACAGTCTTGGCTAATGCCGTTTCAAGAACGCAAGAACGCCTCGCATGCGAACAGCCATGTATGCAGCCGCTCCTTTTTCCTCAGGCAGCCGTTACTTTTTCTTTATGCGCCCGCATGAGTGCAACTAACACACACTAATCAAAAAACACCTTCTGTTTTTGTACTTCTTCTTTAACGGACAAATACTTCAATTCCATGTGTTTTGCACCTTTCAAGTATTTGTCATTTTTGGAGAAGAATACGGCTGCGGAATTGTCACAATAAATTTTTAATGGTCTCTCTATTGAGTCAATAATATGGAGACCTGTTATCAAATTCCGTAACCATAATGCTTGAATAGTGGCTTCGAAACAAGCCACAAATTCAGCCTCCATAGTGCAAGTAGCAATAATTGACTGTTTCCCACTCTTCCAAGAGACTGCTCCTCCAACCAACATAAAAATATAGCCAAATGTAGATTTTCTTGAGTCTACACATCCAGCATAGTCTGAATCTGAATAACCAATCACTTCAAGGTTATTCGATTTTCTGTAAGTGAGCATGTAATCCTTGGTGCCTTGTAAATACTGAAGAACTTTCATCGCAGCTTTCCAATGATCCATCCCAGGATTACTTTGATATCGACTCAAAGATACCAACAAAGAAAGCTAATATCTGGACGAGTGCATGTTGAAGCATACATTAAACTCCCAACTACCGAAGCATATGAAAAAGATTCCATTTCTTTTCGTTCCAAATCATTTTTCGGACATTGCACATTGCTAAACTTGTCCCCTTTCTGAATTGGAACTATCTTCATGAGCATTTATCCATTCTAAACCTCTCTAAAACTTTATTGATATATCCTTTCTGAGACAAACTTAACAATCCTTGTTTTCTATCACGGAATATTTCTATTCCAATAACAAAGGATGCCTCACCCATATCTTTCAATTCGAAATTCATAGAGAGGAGTTTCTTTACATCATGTAACAATGATTTATCATTAGCGGCTAACAAAATATAATCAACATATAGGACTAACATAATAAACTTGCTCCCACTAACTTTAAGATATATACATCGATCAACAGAATTTTCTGTAAATCTGTACGATGTAATGGTATAGTTAAACTTAATATACCATTGGCGGGATGCTTGTTTAAGCCCATATATTGACTTCTTCAATTTACACACTAAGTTTTCCTTTCCCTGGACTTTAAAACCTTCTGGTTGATCCATATAAACTTCCTCTTCAAGATCACCATTCAGAAATGCGGTCTTTACATCCATTTGATGAAGTTCTAAATCATAATGTGCAACTAAAGCCATAATAATTCTTAGTGAATCTTTCTTATAAACCGGAGAGAAAGTCTCTTTATAATCAATACCATCTTTCTGAGTATAACCTTTAGCAACAAGTCTGGCTTTGTACCTTTCAATATTGCCTTTTGAGTTACGTTTGGTCTTAAAGACCTATTTACAACCAGCTTACTTTGATCCTTTAGGCAACTCAACCAAATCCCAGACATTGTTGTCATCCATTGATTTTAACTCATCTTTCATAGCATTAAACCATTTTTCTGAATTATTACTTTTCTTGGCTTGTATAAATGAGACTAGATCTTCATCTATACTTAAGTCATATTCATGTTCTAAAGAGTATACCACATAATCATCCAAAATAGCTGGTCTTTTCTGTCTTACAGACCTTCTTAGTGCTATTTCTTGTGGTATATCTTTTTCTTTTATGACTTGTATATTATCCATCGACTTTTCACCAACTAAAACTTCTCTTTCCGAGTTGTTAGGTAATTTTAAAATAACATCCGGAGGAGAAATATTAGTTGAAGAAGTTTCTATTCGAATCTCATTAACTATTCTTTGAGATTCATTACTCCCACTTATTTGACCATTCTCGATGAATCGAGCATTTCTAGACTCAACTATTCTTGTACTATGGTTAGGACAATAAAATCTATATCCTTTAGATTTTTCAGGATAACCAATGAAATAACCGCTAATGGTTTTTGTATCAAGTTTCTTTTCATGTGAATTATATATCCTTACTTCTGCTGGACAACCCCAAACATGAAGATGTCTTAAACTAGGTTTCCTTCCTGTCCACAGTTCATAAGGAGTCTTAGGAACTGACTTATTAGGAACCCTATTTAGAATATATGCAGTAGTCTTTAATCCATACATCCACAAGGATATAGGTACATTTACATTACATATCATACTCCTAACCATATCCATAAGAGTACGATTTCTCCTTTCAGCTACACCATTTTGCTAAGGTGTTCCAGACATTGTATACTGTGCACAAATACCTTTACTTTCAAGGAACTTAGCAAATGGACCTGGACATTGTCCATTTTCATTATATTTGCCATAATATTCACCACCTCTATCGGATCTCACAACTTTAACTTTTTATCTTATTGCCTTTCAACCTCATCAATGAATACCTTTAGGTAATCCACTGCTTGAGACTTTTCATGCAACAAGTATAAATATAAATAACGTGAGTAATCATCAATGAAAGTGATAAAATACTTTTCATTTCTCTAGGAAGGAACATCAAAAGGACCACATATATCAGTGTGTATTAACTCTAATGGTGCATTACTTCTTATGGCATGATGCTTTGATATATGTGAGGTTTGCTTTCCTTTAATACATTCTACACATATGTTCCAGTCGACAAAATCCAATTGAGGTAAAATTTCATTCTTCATTAACCTCATTATTCTTTCCTTGGATATGTGACCAAGTCTTTGATGCCATAGGAAAGCAGAACATTCACTATGTGTACTACGTTTATTGCCAACTGAAAAATCAACATTAAATAGAGATTCAGCAAATCCATTATTTAGATTAAAGCGATACAATCCTTCTGATAAAGTACCACAACCATAATAGTACTCATACTTATACAAGGAAAATGCACCACTTCCAATCTTAAACTTAAAACCTTTATTATCCAACTTTGCAATAGAAACTAAATTTCGAGCACATTCGGGAACATAAAGGCACTTTTCAAGATCCAAGTGGCATTCGGAATCTAGAATTAAGCGATATGTCCCAATGCCTTCAATTTGTGCCTTCATTCTATTTCCCATATACATGAAATTTTTAGTTCCGCTTATGGTTTGGATCGAAAGGAATCCCTGTAAAATGTGCGACACATGAGTAGTTGCACCAAGATTCAACCACCGTGTATTATTGGGAACTTCAATAAGATTTGATTCAAGGTATACAGAAACATAATATGTACCTTTTTTTCGAACCAAGTCTTTCTTTTTGGGCAATCTTTCTTGAAATGTCCAGATTTCTTGCAGAAATGACACTTCATATCTTTATGGATTTGACCCTCCTTAACAGCTTCAGGAGTCTTATCCTTCTTTTTACCCTTTTTCCCTGGTTTTCCCTTACTGCAGCTAGCACCCTCATGAACCGTGAGATGGATGTAATTTTCTAATTTTCTTTAATCTCCTTCCTCTTGAACTAACATGGCCTTTACTTCTTGAAAGTTCCATTTATCCTTAATAGTGTTATAATTCACCTGTAACTGGCCAAAATCAGGAGGTAGCGAGTTTATAATGAATTGAACCAAAAAAAATTCATTCAAGTCCATGCCCATGGTTTTCAACTTCGCTGCAAGATTAGCCATGTTTGTCACATGATCATGAATGGGTTGCGACCAATCAAATTTCTTAGTCGTCAACTCACTCATGAGACTCCCCATAATGGACTTGTCCGTAATGTCCGATTGAGAGTATTCTTTAATTTTCAACATGAACTCTTTTGGATCTTCCGTTTTGGGCATTGATGGCTTAACATTTTCAGCCATCAACATACGCATTAGATTCAAACTCAATCTGTTGGACCTTTCCCAAGTCTCTAAAAGAGACAAGTCTGTTGGTGATATGCCCTAGAGGCAACATGGAGATGTTGAATATATCACATACTATGTTTATGATACATTGCTTTGTTCCTTAAAATAGACATTATCATTATTGATCAATGAGTATGTGACTTATTCATGAGACTCTTAATGCCAAAATGTTGCTATTTCTAAATGATCCCTGATTACATTTCATATGAGGAACAAATATGATTCAAAGATCAGCATATGTATTGATTGATGATCATGTCTCATGGATCATGGTATGGAGATACCAAATCAATAATATGGACATGTGTTAGTGAACATATGTTGGATAGACCCGCCATGAGACACTGCAGAGATTCCATGTGTCATCAGTTGGTCTCAAGTAGTGTTTATGTGGAATCCTTAGACTTGAGATCATCATGGTTCCCAAGATGCGTAGTAGCTTATTTTGGGACTACTAAACACTACTCCGTGAATCGGGTAGTCATAAAAGTAGTCTTTGGGTTTGCCATGAAACATGTAGTGGGATGTGAATGATCAAGATAGAATTTGCCCTCCTTATGGGAGAGATATCTCGGGCCCCTCGATGTAATGGATTATGAAAGTGCATGGCCATGCCAAGGTGATTGAGGAGTCAATCACGAGTTTATAATCCATCACGGAATCGAGAGAGTGATTGAGCTATTAAGAGGATGACACAGTCTCGCCTTGAGCTTAATCTATATCGTGAGGCAAAGGATTAGTACATGAGAACATTACAGTTCACCAATATGATCTTTACGTATACTTTGGGGTTAATATGTCTTACTAGAGGCCGCTATTAATGTGGTGACCGGAAGGTGTTTCGGTCGCGACCAAGTATACGTGAACCCTGTGGTCGCACACTTAACGGGTTGGAACACTAATTCGAATGTGATTCGGATATGGACTCAATTCGGATAGAGATCCGGATAGACTCCTATTGGGCCTCGGTCCACGAGGCCCAAGTGAGGAGGTCTATATATGGAGGCGAGGGCCGAGGGATGCATCCGATAATCCCGAGCTATACCGCCGCCACCTCCCGAGCCAAACCCTAGCCGCTCGTGAGTGCCGGTACACTCGCGATCGGCGTGCCCAAACCCGGACGTGTGGATACCGGTGAGGCGGCGCTCGTTGTGGCGTTGATCGGCATCAACAACCTCTGATTGGATCCGCTCGTGGTGTGGTTGATCGCGTGGAGGAGACGATCGGTTCGGGACGATCGACTACTTCCACTACTACCGACGCGCGTGGTTGGATCGGCTTCTCCAACTCTTCTTCACTGCTGCTGGCGTCTAGTGGTAACGATCCATGATCCCTCCTTAAGCATGATGTCCTTGTGTGCGCGGTAGAAAAGTTTTGTTTTCTGCTATCGTAGCCTTCGCGCAATCCATTAGTGGTATCAGAGCCAGGTTGCTTAGTTTGCGATCTGGATCAGCGGTTGTAATAGATTGGATCTATTACGGACTAGATCAATCGGTCATAAGGGGTTGGAATATGTACGAGTTGATAGCATCATGTGGCCAAAAGATTAGTTCGTGCTCCTTCTTGATGTACGCGCGACTTGCCCCTACCTACCGGTAACACCATCGGGCTAATCACGCGATCGATGAGATTGAGCCAACGGATCGAGGTCTTGTGTTGCGGTCTCCTCAAGCATACCGATCGCGATGATCAATGTGATTGATCTAATGAAAATTGAGACATTTTGAATGGCTCGGATTTGGGTTGATTTGATCGGCCCAATGAGATTTTCATAGCGATTTCATAGATGCGATCTATGTAATTCCGTGAGGTAGTATACGTCGTTGCGTACACGCATAGATTGTTATAGAAACACATTCATGTCAGGGCGGTAGTATACGTTCTACGCTTAACTTGTTTTTGCAGGGAATGATGTGAATGGTATGGCATAGATGCATATGTGATGCATGTGTGTTTTGGCGGCTGTGTGTCGTATTAATCACAGTAGGGTTGAGGTCGTTCTTTAATTGTATAACGACTGCGTGTCGACTTGTGATGCTTGAGCTCCTCATGTAATTCATTTGCTACCTATTAGTTGTAATAGTTTAGTTCTTTGCTATGGAGGCTTCAAGCATGATGACAAAGAGGACAAGAAGTGTGGCGAAGAATATCACCGTGGAACCATGGCAATGGCGACCACTACGATACAAAATGCCATACCATTCACAGTATAATGTGATTATATGCATGTGATGTTTATTTCTTGTCATACTATTCTTTCATGCCATACCTATAGATGGTGTGTTTTTCATGATAGAATAGCTTCTCTCAAGAAAAATTAAGAATTTATTTTGATGCCCTTCCAATTGCTGCGGCTATAAGAATCATGATCATTGTTTGGTAGGTGCGCAAAGCGCAGTACCATCAACTATCTTGATCTAATAGGGTGGATGTCGGACATCCACATGCATAGTATTGGTTTACTTGACAAGGCTATCAAATTGGATTTGGGCCTTGGGCATGGTGTTGGGAGCCGGGGCATTGGATGCCACCCAACAAACAAGAGTCACATAAGATGTGATTAGCAAGTGTTGCTTACCCACGTCACTAGGTTTCTAGCGGTGATGCCAAAGCTCACTAGAACTTAGATGAACATGGATCTTGACCACTATATGTCGTTAGAGGAAGACGATTACAAAACATATAGTGGGAGTATCTTTGTTAAATTGTTTAATGGAAGATCAAACATGAACATAGTGCTAAACTTTGCATATTCTTTGTTGTAGATCATGTCAACTAATGCCGCATCCAGTTCTTTTAATTTGCGATCTATTCTTGAGAAAGAAAACTCAATGGAACGAACTTTTGGATTGGTATCGCAACTTGAGAATTGTTCTCAAGCAAGAGCGCAAGGAGTATGTCCTTGAGTCTCTTTATCCCGATGACTTGCTCGATAATGCTACCGTGGTCGCACGGAAAGCTTATGAGAAGCAAACGAATGATTACCTTGATGTGAGTGTCTCATGCTTGCCACAATGTCCTCTCGAGCTTGAAGCAATATGAGAACACGATGCCTACAATATCATTGTGGGGTTGCGTGGTATGTTTGAGAACCAAGCAAGGGTGAGAGGTTCAACACTTCAAAGTCCTTGTTTGCGTGCGAGCTTGCGAAGGAATCCGTCGACCCTCATGTGATTAAGATGATTGGCTACATTGAGAGTCCGGAAAAGCTTGGTTTTCCCTTAGCCAAGAGTTGGCTACCGATGTGATTCTTGATCGCTCCCTCGAGCTTTGAGCCATTCATTACGAACTATCACATGAACAACATGGACAAGACCTTGGTCGAGTTGCATGGGATGCTAAAATCACCGAGGAAAGCATTAAGAAAAGCAGCCATCATGTGATGATGATGCAGAAAGGCAAGGGCAAGCCCTACGTAAAGAAAGGCGCGGTCAAAGAAAGTTAGCTCCCGATGAGATCGCGGCGGTTCTAAGGCCAAGCAAGTCAAGAAGGGCTCGCTCGATGCGATTGCTACTACACGTAAGCAATCGTGACATTGGAAAAGGAACCGCCCAAAGTACTTGGAGGATCTTGAGAAAAGAAAGGAAGCACGACTTCGCTCCGGTATAAATGTTATAGAAATCAATCTTGCTACTTCATCTATCGATTCTTGGGTATTTGATACGGATCGGTTGCTCACATTTGCAAATCGTTGCAGGGGCTAAGAAGAAGTAGAAGTTTGAGGAGGAGCGAAGTGGATCTTCGCTGGCAATGGAGCAAAAGTTCTCATGCGGTGGTGTTGGCACCATGCCATTGTCTTTACCTTCGTGATTAGTTTTGGAATTGAATAATTGTTATTGTGTTCCATCTCTTTCCAAGAACATTATTTCGCTTCATGTTTACAAGCGAAGGTTATGACTTTAGATCCGTGAACAATGGTTGTTCTCTTTATTTCAAAGATATGTTCTATTGTCATACTCCATTGGTGAATGGGTTATATGTTCTTACTCTTGAAGAGTCATCGGTCTATAACATTAATACAAAGAGGCAACGATCGAATGATTTGAATCCCACGCTTATTTGGCACCGCCGCTAGGTCACATAAATGAGAAACGCATGGAGAAGCTCCATAGAGATGGTATTCGCACTCATTTGATTTTGAATCATTTGAGACATGCGAATCTTGTTTACTTGGCAAGATGACAAAAGCACCTTTCACCGGTCAAGGTGAACGGGCAAGTGACTTATTGGCACTCGTACATTCGATGTATGTGGACCAATGAGCTCAACGACCAGAGGTGGTTTTCAAGCTTCATAACTTTTATCGATGACTTTAGTAGATATGGATATATCTACCGATGAAGATAAGTCTCAATCCTTTGAAAAGTTCAAAGAATTCCAAAATGAAGTGCAAAATCATTTAGGCAAGACAATCAAGTTTCTACAATCGATCGTGGAGGCGAGTATTTGAGCCATGAGTTTGGTAATCATCGAAGGATTGTGGAATTGTTCCACAATTGACTCGCCCGGAACACCTCAATGGAATGGGGTATCTGAACGGAGAAATCACACCTTATTAGATATGGTGCGCTCCATGATGAGCCACAGTGATCTTCCGTTGTCTTTTGGGGTGCAGCGCTTGAAACAACCGCTTTCACACTAAACAGGTTCCATCAAAATCGAGAAAAGACACCATATGAGATGTGGACGGGACAACGCCCTAGCTTGTCTTTTCTTAAGATTTGGGGATGTGAGACTTATGTAAAACGTTTACAATCGATAAGCTCACCCCAAATCGATAAATGCTTCTTTATCGGGTATCCTAAGGAAACAAAAGGATATTACTTCTATAATCAAGAAGAAGGCAAAGTGTTTGTCGCTGGCATGGTGTCTTCTAGAGAAAGAGTTTCTCTCAAGAAGGGATAGTGGGAGCATGGTGCAACTTGAAGAAATTCGAGAAACACCAAAACGTTTCACTCCTCTGTAACCACAACAGATGAACAAACTGTTGAAGAACCTGCTGTGGACACCGCACCACGTAGGTCGAGAGGTCACGTCGTGCACCGAGAGGTACATGTTCTTGACTACTCAACAACGGGACATATTGTTGTTAGACAACGATGAGCCTAAGACCTATGAAGAAGCGATGGTGGGACCAGACTCGAGAAATGGCTTGAAGCCATGAGATCCAAATTGAATCCATGCACAAGAATCAAGTTTGGAACTTGGTTGATCCACCGATGGTGTTAAAACCATTGAGTGCAAATGGGTTTTCAAGAAAAGATAGACATAGATGGAAATGTTCACATCTATAAAGCGCGATTGGTGGCCAAAGGTTTCAAACAAATTCAAGGTGTTGATTATGATGAAACTTTTTCGCCGTCGCAATGCTAAAGTCTATTCGGATCATTCTAGCGATTGTCGCTTATTTCGACTATGAAATATGGCAAATGGATGTCAAAACAACTTTCCTTAATGGAAATCGAGTGAGGATGTGTACATGACACGCCCACGTGTTTTGTCGATCCGCAATCATTTGGAAAGATATGCAAGTCGCAAAGATCCATTTATGGATTAAAGCAGCATCTCGAGTTGGAACATTCGCTTTGATGAAGTAATCAAAGGGTTTGGTTTCATCAAGAACGAAGAAGAGCCTTGTGTTTACAAAAGGCTAGTGGGAGCGCACTCGTGTTTACGGTCTTATATGTGGATGACATATTATTGATCGGAAATGACATTCCTATGCTCGAATCATAAGTCTTCATTGAAAATAGTTTCTCTATGAAAGACTTAGGAGAGGCGCATATATTCTGGGCATCAAGATCTATAGAGATAGATCAAAAGGGTGATTGGATTAAGCCAAGATACGTACATTGACAAGGTGTTGAAAAGTTCAACATGCAGATTCCAAGAAAGGCTTCCTACCTATGTCACATGGTATAAATCTTAGCAAGAATCGGTGTCCTAGTACACCGATGAGCGGGATAAAATGAATGCGATTCCATATGCTTCACTATTGGATCCATTATGTATGCCATGCTTTGTACACGCCCGGATGTCTCGATGCTTTAAGTGCTACAAGTAGATACCGGTCGATCCGGTGAAAGTCATGGATTACCGTAAAGAACATCTTGAAGTACTTGAGAAGAACTAAAGATGTGTTCCTCGTCTATGGGGTGAGGAAGAGCTCGTTGTAAATGGTTACACCGATGCTAGCTTCCAAACCGACAAAGATGATTTTAGATCGCAACTGGATTTGTGTTCGCACGAATGGCGGTGCGGTGAGTGGAAGAGTTCCAAGCAGAGACGATTGTTGATTCTACAATGTAGCCGAGTACATAGCGGCTTCAAGTCGCTAAAGAGGCCGTTTGGATCAAGAAATTTGTTTCGAGCTTGGTGTGATGGCTAGTGCCTCCACCCAATGGACCTCTCTGTGACAAACGGTGGAGCCATTATGCAAGCCAAGGAGCCTAGATCGCACTGTAAGTCCAAGCACATTCTACGGCGATTTCATCTCATCCGCGAGATTGTGGAGAGGCGATGTTAAGATATGCAAAGTACACACGGATTTGAACATTGCGGATCCGTTGACAAAGCCGCTTCCCGCCCAAAGCATGAGGCTCACACTAGGGCAATGGGTATTAGATACCTACATGGTTGACTCTAGTGCAAGTGGGAGATTGGTGATATGCCCCGAGGCAACATGGAGATGTTGAATATATCACATACTATGTTTATGATACATTGCTTTGTTCCTTGAAATAGACATTATCATTATTGATCAATGAGTATGTGACTTATTCATGAGACTCTTAATGCCAAAATGTTGCTATTTCTAAATGATCCTCGATTATATTTCATATGAGGAACAAATATGATTCAAAGATCAAGATATGTATTGATTGATGATCATGTCTCATGGATCATGGTATGGAGATACCAAATCAATAATATGGACATGTGTTAGTGAACATATGTTGGATAGACCCGCCATGAGACACCGCAGAGATTCCATGTGTCATCGGTTGGTCTCAAGTAGTGTTTATGTGGAATCCTTAGACTTGAGATCATCATGGTTCCCAAGATGCGTAGTAGCTTATTTTGGGACTACTAAACACTACTCCGAATCGGGTAGTCATAAAAGTAGTCTTTGGGTTTGCCATGAAACATGTAGTGGGATGTGAATGATCAAGATAGAATTTGCCCTCCTTATGGGAGAGATATCTGGGCCCCTCGATGTAATGGATTATGAAAGTGCATGGCCATGCCAAGGTGATTGAGGAGTCAATCACGAGTTTATAATCCATCACGGAATCGAGAGAGTGATTGAGCTATTAAGAGGATGACACGGTCTCGCCTTGAGCTTAATCTATATCGTGAGGCAAAGGGATTAGTACATGAGAACATTACGAGTTCACCGATATGATCTTTACGTATACTTTGGGGTTAATATGTCTTACTAGAGGCCGCTATTAATGTGGTGACCGGAAGGTGTTTCGGTCGCGACCAAGTATACGTGAACCTCTGGTCGCACACTTAACGGGTTGGAACACTAATTCGAATGTGATTCGGATATGGACTCAATTCGGATAGAGATCCGGATAGACTCCTATTGGGCCTCGGTCCACGAGGCCCAAGTGAGGAGGTCTATATATATGGAGGCGAGGGGCTGAGGGGATGCATCTGATAATCCCGAGCTATACCCTGGCCGCCACCTCCGAGCCAAACCCTAGCGCTCCCGAGTCTTTGGTACACTCGCGATCGGCGTTCGGCCCGGACGTGTGGATACGGTGGAGGGCGCTCGTTGCGGCGTTGATCGGCATCAACAACCTCTGATTGGATCCGCTCGTGGTGTGGTTGATCGCGTGGAGGAGACGATCGGTTCGGGACGATCGACTACTTCCACTACTACCTCGACGCGTGGTTGGATCGGCTTCTCCAACTCTTCTTCATTGCTGCTGGCGCCTAGTGGTAACGATCCATGATCCCTCCTTAAGCATGATGTCCTTGTGTGCGCGGTAGAAAAGTTTTGTTTTCTGCTATCGTAGCCTTCGCGCAATCCATTAAAGTCATCATCCGTACTGTCCTCAGTGATGATTGGTTTATCCATAAGCAATGCATAATCTAAATTCATAACACCCAATTGGAAACGCACTTGCTCGGACCAATCAGCGTAATTCAGTCCATTAAACTTTACAAGCCCGCTGCTTTGAGCATACAGGTTTATAGTGGCTGTAGGAAAAAAAAACATGCTCAAAATAAATATTTTGACCAAATTAGATCCAGACAAAAACTTTTATGCATGCATCTAAAATCATCTTTGGATGAATTTTAAATACAAACATTAAAACTGTCAAAAGATAAACTTTTACAAATTTTTTAAATATACTTGGATCTTTACACATGCTATCTTTGGATATACATGTTACCAAGAATATTGATCAATCTCTTTCATGTTATTAATTATAAGCAATGATCCACCTTTGGGCGACCTCCATGCCTTAAATTAATAAGATTAATTGTACGGTCATTATAACAGCATTCGCTAGCTACGACCGGACAATAGAAAAATACTCAAATAAATGTCAATAACTTTCTAGTTATGCCACTTTGGTGACGACTAACTTGTACTATACATTGATCATTTAATTGATGTTTTATTTTATAAGAAGCAAATATAAGGATATGCTATTTCAATGTACTAGGACGAACACTATTATGTCCAGTACAAAATCCATACAAAATAGCATAAACAAACTTTCATATGATCAGCAAAAAGACCATAAAAGAGCATTAAGACAACAGGTAAAAAACTTTTATGGTGAACAAAAGTGTTGTATCCTTGCTCTGATACCAAATGTAAGCGGAAACTTTAATTTACAACACTATTTTGTGCAACCTTAATCAAGCATAAACCTACATTGATCCATATTGCAACAAACCTTTCTTTCTTGTAGTAAGTCTTTTCCCTTGTCTCGGCCTTTTCTTTACAGAGTTCTTTTGATGATCAAAGAACAAGCACTCAAGTATATGTGTGTATATGCTCTACCATTTTTTTTCGGTTCAGTTTCACGCACTGCATACTCAAAAAATAAAGCAGCCTTTCTTTTATAGGGAATGAACAGGTGCCGGCTAATGCCGTTCGGCAACGCAGCAACGCCTGCATGCGAACAACCGTTACTTTTTCTTTATGCGCCCGCATGAGTGCAACTTGTTAGGAAACTAGGCCCACGACCAAGAGTCCTGACATGGTTGGGCACCTCACCGTATTCTATAAATAGAGAGCCATACCCCCTCATGATGTACACATGAATGAAAGCAATAAAGAGGAAGACCAGGAGTTCTCTCTACTTATCTCTCTGTGTTCAATCTACTCTTCTGTGATTCTGTGATTGATTTGTTCTTGTTCTAAGCAGAGAACCCGATCGGACTGGTCGCCAGCGTCGGTTTCTCAACACGTTATCAGCACGACTTCGCTCTGATGAACGAAGGTAATCATCGAATCAGATTGAATTTTCTAGATTGCTTTGAATCTGTATTTTCTTTTCGCGTTCTAGATTTTCTACGGTGCAAATCCGCCCCAATCTACCGCGAGCAGACTTGAAGTCGCCGGCACAATGCCGATCGGTAGATTGCGAAACGGGGTAGATGTTGATTGCATCGTAGGTTGGAAACAAAAATTTTGTACGGTTTTGTTTGATCCTGCATGATCATTGTACGAAAAAATTTGGCATCGTTCTTCTGTTTTGCTCGCGGCATCACACGAGAAAAAAGGTGCGCTTGCCGCCGACCACCGAAACTGAAGCCGCTGTGGCAACCGCCCCGCCGCCGGTCGCCGCTGAAGTCGCGCCGCAGCGCCGATCCTCGGCCGCCGCATGTAGCCCGCCGCGCCGCAACGCTGGTTGCCATTGGTCGCCGGCCACCGCCGGTCTCCGACATGCCGCCCACCCAAAGATGGCCACACCGGACGCCTCGCATGGCGCCGCCGCCCGCACGCACGTCGCTCGGCAGTCTCGGTAACCGACCTGCACGTGTCGGTGCCTCCACTCGCCTCGCGCGCCGCGCCCGAAGCGCACCGCCGCCCGAGCCCTCGATTCTCGCGGCGGCGCCGCCGGCCAACGCCGCCTCCCAAACCGATCGCGTCGCCGCTTCGCCGCCGCCATCGCGCCCGGCCGCGTTGCCACCTCCCGCACGTGAGCGCCGCCCGCCATCGCTCAGAGTGTCGCCCGCCGCCACCAGTAGCCGCCGCTACCGCTTGACCTTCGCCCGACCTGCGGTAGTGCGTCGCCTTGGTTGCCGCCCGTTGCCGTGCGCCGCCTTGCTCCGGTCCAAACCGCACGGCCCACCGCGTCTGTTGCCTTTTTGGGTCCCCCGCCATGCCGTGTGAACAGGGGTAGGGGAAACCCTACCCCTGCCCCTCCTTCATCCGGTCGGTATGGGCCACATGTGGGCCGGGAAGAACGGGCCAAAATCTAGCCCGGACAGAGGGGGAGGAAAATTTGCAAAAAGGCCCTAATATTTTCAGAAAATCACCGATCGGCCCTTAATTCTTTAATTTGTGTCTTGAATTTTGCAGAAAGGTCTCGGTAATTCCGAAAATTGCCGATAGATCCTCCGATTTACGTATGGGTCCAGAATTTTTATAGAAGACCCCTCGGTAAATCAGAAAATTACGGGAATTTTTCTCTGAACTGAAATTTTGCATAAAAACCCCCAGAAATTGCAGAATTCGCTGAAAATTTATATTTTGTATAAAAGGGCCTCGGGAATCCGAATTTTGAATTATTTTTAGCATTTGAAGCATATTTATTTCTGTCATTATTGTTTTCTGTATTTATTTATTGTCTTTTGGTTAATTGTAATTGTTTAAATTGCTTTTAATCACTGAAATTAGCAGTAAATTTATAGAAAATTCACAGAAAATTCTGGAACATTACGAGAATCTTTTGTACCATTTATTTACCCGTAGTAAATTATTTCTATGCATGTTTACTATCAGTAAACTTATATACACATTTAGATGACTAGCATCACGAACCAGAAGTTCGAGGAGCTGGCCTAGCACGGCCAAAAATATCTGATGTGGGTTTCCGATGTCAAGATAGTACCTGGAGCCAAGAAGCTCCGCGCAGCTATTGATTGGTGGACCGGATGACGTCCACTTCTGCCTTACTCTCAAGAATGAGTACATGGCAGAGAAGAGCGCGCTAGCACTCTGAACCGCACTCAAGAAGCGGTTTGAGAGGCTAAAGTACATCATTCTTGCTCAAGCAGAACAAGAGTGGATTAGACTGAGGTTTGCCGACTTCGAGACGGTCGGGGAGTACAATTCCGCTTTGCACAGGATTTGTACCAATCTTCAACTCTGTGGCAAGCAGATCACAGACGAGCAGAAGATTGAGAAGACCCTACCCACCTTCCACCCCAATGCAGTACAATTCGCACGCACTATCGTCAAGACGGCTATACGATGTATGCCGAATGGATTGATATGATGCAGGGTGCGGAGGCTTAGGACGAAGTTCTCCGCAAGAACTACGTCACTCAGCCACCTGAGAGCTCTGCTGGCCATGAAACCAACACTGGGAGCCATAAGGTGAGAAATGCCTTAATAAAGAGAAGGGGAAGGAAGGGTAAAACCGCAGCCCAGAAAAGCAAATCAGATGTTCCACATGAGAATAAGGCTAGCAAGCCAAAACGGGATGGCAAAGGGCAGCATGAAGCCCACTTTGCATCGGTTGAGGGGGAGAGTTTTGAGCAGCTGTCTGCACTGATGGAGATTGAAACCATCACGACAGCCGCAACCTCTTTCAACCTAGAAGCAGCCCATGCCATGATTTCTCTTGAAGAGAATGTCAATCCCGAGAAAATAGCAGAAGAAGTCTGATGCACAGAATGCATTTAGACTTTAAAAGTCATTTATTTTGTGTTAAAAGGACAAGTTTGAATTTGCATGGATGGTACTTTAGCATTTATTTTCTCGTGATGGTTGGATGATTTTGGAATAATTCATTCATTTATTCAGTTCATGATGGCATGATATGTTCTGATATTGAAGTATTTTATTTAGGTGTTAATTGCCTTCTCATGCATATGAATAAAATACCTTATATTAGAACACGTGTAGCGCCCTATGAAGGAAGTGTGCTTAGCTAGCAGCGGCACAACGAATACTATCTTAAGAGAGACTAAGTTTTCAGTCGATTCGTAAGAGCACTGGCAGCCGCCGGAAGCGATGCTTGTATAATTGGTTCAGGAAGAGCCACAATTATACTCCCCATGGGCACAATTTTGGTCATTAAAGAACCCTTATTGTACCCAGAATCGACTAGAACTCTCCTAAGTTTTAAGGATATTCGCGCAAATGGTTTCCACGATGAGACTGAAGAAGAGTACGGTAAGGAATACCTGCTCGTTACGAAGCGCGAAGAGAATGGAAAAAGGGTATTAGAAAAACTTCCTTTACTAGAAAATGGGCTATATTGTCCTGAAGACAATATTTAGAAGCTCTGAACTCTTCTGTCTCTGGCATCACAGATTAGGCCACCCAGGTCGTAGAATGATGAGAAATATAATCAACAATTCCCAATGGCATAATATTAATGTAATGTAATTCCCGAATCAAGAAGATTTTGTGTGCCCTGCATGTGCCACCGGAAAATTAATTACTAGACCCTCCACTCTGAAAGTGAAGGATGAAGTACCTGCATTCCTGGAACGCATCCAAGAAGACATTTGCGGTCCCATTCAGCCCATCTTAGGGCCATTTAAGTATTTCATGGTGCTCATTGACGTATCCTCGAAGTGGTCATATGTGGGTTTGTTGTCCACAAGAAACCACGCCTTTGCAAAATTGATCTCGCAGATCATTCGCATCAGAAATGTATTCTCTAATCATCACATCATGTCCATCTAAATGGACAATGCCGAAGAATTTACTTCAGAGGCATTTGATGATTATTGCATGGCGATTGTAGTTGAGCACTCGGTACCGCAAGTCCATACCCAGAATAGTTTGGCAGAGGCTTTAATTAAGAGAATTAAATTTATTGCCCTACCCCTTTGTAGAATTGGAATTTGCCAGCTACATGTTGGGGACACGTAGTCCTACATGCAGCGAATCTCATCAATTCTAGACCATTGGTCTACAACATCCATCCATCTACGCAACTAACGCAAGGGTCAGCACCGAAAATTTCCCAACATTAGGGGGAGGAAATCAACTCCTTGATGAAAAATGTCAGGAAATACATGCACATGACCCGTGCACTAGTGAAGCAAATAGAAGTCCAGAAGACAATAGAAGTCCAGAAGACATTAGAAGTCCAGAAGACAATTGATTTGCAAGCATTAGCAAATCAGCTGCCTGATCACTTTAGTGATTTGAAAAGTGTGACTAAGTCGCATGTGCCTGCACGCACTGCACCAAAGAGGGTTGAAATACCAAAGAAAGCAGAAGGTATCCCTAATCTCATCCAGAGGCCTCAGAAAAATAAAATAGAGGATGAGAACTCCGGTTCCTCGAATCCTAAGTAACCGGGATGCTCGTGAAAAGGATAAGAAGGACTTACCACGGTACCGATCATTAAAGTCCCCTGAATGAGAAGGGAGTCGGTTGAGACCTGACACAAGTATGACACCTTGAGAAAAGGGCATCTGGGATCTGAATATCCCCATCGGCATGGATGTGTGCGCACACATCCATGCCGAAAAACTAAAGGGACTTACCACCGCAATTGGAAGAAGCGATGTGCAAGGAGAAGCTCCGGAAGAAGCAACCGCTCTAGAAGAAGCGACTCATGAAGAAATAGCTATAAACTATGTGCACACGGGAGAGTCCATGAACAGGACAACAGCCAATATCGATATATACTTCGCAAAGAAAATTGCCACAATCATCGATCTTGATCGCGAGCCTACATCGCTCGCTGAATATAAGAAAAGATCATATTGGGAAGATTGAAAGAAGGCAATAGCAACTGAATTGCTATCTCTGAACAAAAGAGAGGTTTTGGGCCAGATGTCAGACGCCCCCATGTGCACCCCGTAGGGCACAAGTGGGCATTTGTTCGAAAGAGAAATGAAAGAAACGAAGTCGTGAGATACAAAGTAAGGCTGGTAGCACAAGGTTTCACTCAACGTTCTGGAGTTGATTATGAAGAAACCTTCTCCCTAGTCATGAGTAGAATTACCTTTAGATATTTGGCAGTAAACTTGAACTTAGAAATGAAATTAATGGATGTTGTGATTGCATACATTTACGGTAACTTGGATTCGGAGATTTATATGAAAGTCCCTGAAGGAATACCTCTCCCGAACCAAGACAAAGCAAGTAGAAATCATGCGGTGTGAAACTCGAGAAAGTCATCAGATGGATTGAAGCATTCGAAGAATGTGGTATAATCGCTGAGCTACTTTCTCTGCAAGAAAGGCTACACAAACAATGAAGACTGTCCTTGTGTATTTATACGGCGATCTCAGAATGGATTCTGTATAATCTCTGTGTATGTAGATGATCTGAATATCATCGGGACAGCAGAAGAAATAAAAGAAACAAGCTCCTACTTGGAGTCATAATTTGAAATGAAAGATTTGGGCAAGACCAAGTTTTGTTTAGGCCTGCAGCTTGAACATGTCCCTGAAGGAATCTTGGTACATCAGTCGACCTACACCCAGAAGGTGCTTGAAAAGTTTGGCTTTGAGAAGGCATTCCCATCGAAAGTACCGATGATCGGAAGATCTTTATAGCAAGAAAAAGATCTTTTCCGACCTAGGGAAGACAAGGAGGAAGTCATGGGACCAGAATTCCCATACTTGAGTGCAGTGGCAGCACTCATGTACTTAGCAAACTGCATTAGACCGGACATTGCATCTGTCGTGTACTTAAGGTACAGTGCAGAGCCCACCAAAAGGCATTGGCAGGGCATAAAGGACATCTTCCGATATCTTCAAGGAAGCAAAGACCTTGGATTGTTCTACAAAATGAACCAAGATCTGAACTTGGTTGGCTATGCAGATCTTTGGGTACTGTCGACCAAGATATCGTAAAGTCACAAGCAGGCTATGTATTCTGTGTGGTGGGCGCAATTTCCTAGAAATCGTCTAAGCAAAGTCTCGTAACGACTTCGACGAACCACTCAGAAATTATAGCACTGTATGAAGCCGCACGAGAATGTACTTGGCTCCGCCGAATGGTTCACCACATCCAGCAGTCATGTGGGATGAATATTGTGCAAACCCCTACAATTATCTATAAAGATAATGCAGCTTGCGTAGCACAAGTGCAAACGGGCTATGTGAAGAGTCATCTCACTAAGCATATCAACCCCAAGTTCTTCTATGCACATGAATTGCAAAAGATGGACGAGATTAAAGTACTACATACTAAATCTTGTGAAAATCTGACAGATATGTTCACTAAGTCACTCCCCGCATCTAGCTTTGAAAGGTGCGTGCGAGGGATTGGAATGATGAGACTTAGAGAAGTGCAGAATTCAGGGGGAGAATTCTCTCAAGCCCGTTAGTAAATCTTGATCACGAAGATCAAGTACCCAACGAAATAAAGTCCTGAAGACTAAATGTATTTGGGTGAATTGTACTCTTTTTGCCTTGACGAGTTTTCCTGAAGTTTCTCGACCAAGGTTTTTAATGAGGCAATTTGTGCATCGCAGCAGCACATGTATCCTGTACACTTTCTTCAAATTTTTTCCACTGGGTTTTTATGGAGTTTTGACGAGGCATGAGCATGTTGGGTGAGTGCCCAAGGGGGAGTGTTAGGAAACTGGGCCCACGGCCAAGAGTCCTGACATGGTTGGGCACCCCACCGTATTCTATAAATAGAGAGTCATACCCCCCTCATGATGTACACATGAATGAAAGCAATAAAGAGGAAGACCAGGAGTTCTCTCTACTTATCTCTCTGTGTTCAATCTATTCTTCTATGATTCTATGATAGATTCGTTCTTGTTCTAAGCAGAGAACCCGATCGGACTAGTCGTCAGCGTCGGTTTCTCAACACAACTAACACACACTAATCACCTACATGCAGTTAATTGCATGTGTCATGCATTTATGTGTTAACTGCCATGCATTGGCCATGCAATGCATTTAATGCTGGCCATGCAAATGTACCGCAATGAGCATTTCATACGTGTCGTTCATTAATCTTTTAATACACACATATAATTAATTTAGTAAAGGGAGACAAGAGGGATTTAAAACCCAATAATTCTAATACTTTAAATCTAGCAACCATCATACTAGATCTTTTATAATTAGAATTAATCCAATAAATTTTATAAAAGAATTGGGATGCTCAAGATATAAGTGCAGAATAGTCCCAAAGTTTGCTCTCTTCTTTGTTTTGTGCAGCTCTTTCTTTTCTTTTCTTTTTTCTACCTCTCTTTTTTTTTTGACTCAGCAAACACTAAGAGAAGGGACTAGAAACTGAAATCACAGTAATTGGGGATGGAAGAAAACACGAAGGAATGACCCAACACAACAAAAACAGGGACACAAACTTGTTGGAGCCAAATTAGCACAATAGTTCTGACTTTTCGGTGGTCAGGACAAAGAGATGCTCTGCTTTAGCAAGGATATATGGATTGGCCTCAAAGCAAGTTTTCCATCAAGCACAAGAACACCAAAAACTGACTTCGGATGCAAAAGATATTGCTGATTTACTGACGGATGCACATACTGAAAATCTGCACGCGAATTGGATAAGAACAGCCAACACAAGTAAATGGAATTTTGGACACATCTAGCGCTGTGGTAATCTAAAATTCCAAATCTAGCTCTTGGTGCAAAAAAATTCCAAAACTAGCCCCCTTCCCGAACGCACGATCGCGCCGCGCCGACACCTGTCCGGTCGTGTAGTCCCGGACCGCACGACCGCACTGTTCATCGGTCGTGCGATCGGGACCGCACGACCGCCTGTGCCGCCCGCCCGCCAAGACGACCCGCCTCGGCCGCATGACCGCGCCCCGACCGCATGACCGCGGTGCCGACCGCACCACCACCGCTCACGACCGCACGTTTCACCGATCATGGCTAATTTTTTAAGGTTTGATATATGTATTTAAGTATAAGAATTTATATGTATTATTGAGTTATTTATAATAAAATAAATTTAGATATATGAAATGGTGTTTGAAAAAATTTGAAAATAATGTATAGTCCAGTTTATAGCTTGTGTAATTTTTGTTGCATTTTAGAAAATATAAAATTTTGTTTGGTAGAGTACGAACGAAATATGTGTGAAGTAATGATTGGTGTATTTGTGATTTTGTAGATTCTTGATCGTGAAAAATATGTTGAACCGACAATAACATTTTTCGATCATGGTATGTTGTTTTATTGTAGGAAATTTAATGAAATTTTTTGAGGACAAGCGTGATAAGAACAATTGGGCGAAAGGAAGGAAAGTGATATTTAACGGTGGGAAAATGAATGCGAAAAGATGAGGAGATTTTATGTCGATAATTAAAATACACTTCATAATAAGCAGATATGTTGAACTAGATGTGAAGTAACGATTGATGTATTTGTGATTTTGTAGATTGTTGACCGTGAAAAATATGTTGAACTGACAATTTTGTAGGAAGGCGACTTGAGTCAATCCCCCGTGAGTTTGTAGAGTTTTGTCAATTTTGTACTTTTAAACTGGGAAAAATCAAGAGTAGTTGTAATAAAAGTTTATGTTCACTGTATGTTGTAGGTGCGTAAAAAATTTTGAGATAATTTTTTGAAGAGCTATTGACTGTAGAACGATCGCTACATACAATGGTAAGTGATATTTTGATTTTAGTGAGAATTAGTGTACCGAGAGAACCAGTATATTAATATTGGTAAATGACTTGCAATCTGAATCATTGAATGCGAAAGATGAGATAATAAACTTCATAATACAGTTGGGAGTAACATCAGCGTACATTTTATTACATGCATAACATATAGCATGATATGCGACTAATCTACCCAACCGCCAGACGACCCACTGTGTGGACCGCCACTTTCCTTCCTTGCCCGCCGACGTTGAACTCCTCCGCGGCCTCTTTTGCCTTAGCCGCTATTTCCCTCTTTCTCTCGCGCTCCCTCTCGCAAGCCTCCCGCTCCCTCCGCGTGCACGCATCGAGATGGGCTTGCGAGTCGCGTTGTATATGCAGGGTGTGCTCGTGGGCGGCGCTCCTCCTGCAGCAACTCCTTGTCCTGCTTGACATTCCACCTCAAGTCGAGGGTCCATTGGTCGGCAGGTGGATCTCAAGATCGATCCATTTGCGGTAGCTACATAGGGGCCCGAGGCGCAAAACGAGGGAGAGATTGTTAGTACGTGATGTGTAGGAGAAAATGTTGGGAAAAATGGTGCATGTGTTCGTTCTGGGTTCCCGATAGGATGAGGTGTCAAACGGCGGTTGGGGTATTCACGGAGTAGTTTGCGAACCCCGATGAACGCATACCTGTGGTGATGCGTTCGTTCGATTGATGAACTTGCACGTGTCCCCGCACCAACAAAGGGGTCTCCCTCGGTGGGAGTTGCGCGAACGCCGTTGGGGACTTCCGGGATGGGGTTGTTGCTACGCGGCCGCTCATTGCAGGGAGCTGACCTCGTAGCCGCAGCAGCCTTTGCTTGTTCCTCGCGAGCCGTCGCAGCCCTTGCTTGTTCGTCGCGAGCCGCCGCAGCCCTTGCTATGTTGCGTGTCTCCTCCCATTGTGCCTTCTTGCGGGACTCCTCCCTAGCCTTTCGCCTAGTTTCATTTATCTTGTCCGCGAATTCCTGCCAACTCTTTATATTCTTGTTGTTCATTTCGACGTGGAGAAGGAATGTAAGATGTAGTGTTAGATGGTGTAGTGCTCTCTTGCAGACGCATTGCACGTCAATTTATAAGGCGAAGGGTAGCCATGTGTTTTTTTTACCGCTGCGCAAAGCTAGGATCTTTTGTCATGTCACTGCGCAAAGCTGGGATCTTTTGTCATGTCACTGCGCAAAGCTGGGATCTTTTGTCATGTCCTGCGCAAAAGCGGCCTCTTTGTCATGTCACGGCGCAAAGGCGGCCTCTTTGTCATGTCACCGCGCAAAGCGGCCTCTTTGTCATGTCATCGCGCAAAGTCGGCCTCTTTGTCATGTCCTCGCGCAAAGCTGGCCTCTTATGTCATGTCACTGAGCAAAGCTGACCTCTTTTGTCATGTCACTGAGCAAAGCTGGCCTCTTTTGTCATGTCACTGAGCAAAACTGGCCTATTTTTTCATGTCACTGCGCAAAGCTGGGCTCTTTTGTCATGTGACTGCGCAAAGCTGGGCTCTTTTGTCATGTCACTGCGTAAAGCTGGGCTCTTTTGTCATGTCATCGCGCAAAGTCGGCCTTTTTGTCACGTCTCGCAGAAATTCTCTCGTTTAGTATAAATAGCACGGTTGGGGTCCCATGATATTGTAGGCGCGAACCATGCAAATCGAAAAAGAAGTGTGTTCTCTTATGTGGTGAAACATAACATGTCGGAAGCTGAGGGGCCGATCGGATATGGGTCATCAAGGAAGACCTTCCTTGAAAGGAGAGAGGTATTTGGTCCACACTACCGCTTGATACCAAGTCGGCGTGCTCAACCAAAGATGGTCAAGTGCCGACACAATGAGGACGCGGTTGTGCAGCCCTCAAGGCCGGTTCGATGGCGGGCGACGTTTCTTCCGATGCCCACGATCCGGGTAAAATTAGTAATGATGCTTTCTTATTTCTTATGCGGTGCATGTTTACCCTCCTTTCTGCAGATGGCGAAATGCGAGTTCTCCGGTGGATCGACCCTCCCCACGAACGTTATATTGTCAATTATGTATTCACATTATGGCAGCGAATATTTGAGTTAGAGGAGCGAATCGAGACCCTCAATGAGGAGAACATCGACCGCCAATGTATGCGATGCCAACATATGGAGTAGAGAGAGTGACTAAGTTAGTAATGTGTCGTATGTAATTTGTTGTGTTCGTTGTTGTGTTGATGGTGTGGCCGAGCATGTTGTTTTGATTTAATTTCTTGCGTGTACTACTGTACATATTGTCTGTATGTGCAATGTATGTTTTGTTTCGTGTTGGCATTGCGTCTCGCATTCTTATTGTGTGGACTCTATGACTGAGGCCCCCCGAGCCTATAAGAGGGAGTCATTCCTCACCTAGCCCCCCGTCGAGATGCGCCATCGTTTTGATAGACTGGAGTGGAAGATTAATTTAATGTTGTGTGCTATTTTCTTTCTTGTGTTTATTGTTATCATTAAGGTGTAGTGTTGGAGGTTATTGTTGTGTTTATTGTTATCGTGTGTCTTAGTGCAGGGTTAATATATGTTTGTGTGAAGCAAGCTGTAAATAAATAATTTGCAAAACATGCCATGGATATGTATTACACATACGTACATTTCATAAATAGTTACAGCAAACCATAAGACGTTACGAAATCAGAATTACAAAAACTCATTATGGATCTCGTCGTCGCCTCCTCGGACGGCGTATGTGCTCCTCGGAGAAGGTGAACCTGCTAGGGGAGTGCGGTGCATCTCGAAGGTCGTACTGCAAGGCCTGCGTCCGAGGTGGTGCTGGGTACGACTGCGTGGGGAGGTCCGTCGGATGGCCGATAATAGAGCTCAGCCAATCGGTCGACGAGGGGTCTATGTCCTGCTGAGATGTTACATCTGAATTATGCCATGCACAGCGTTGTTAGTAATATATAGTAATATCAAAAGGCATTTACCTGCGTAGGCTGAAATGCCGATGACCCACCGTACTCTCGCACGTGTAATCTTGGTAGGTCGGCCAAACCACTCGTCTTTGCTCCTACAGCCGGATCGACCACCATGAGCGAACGCGGCAACGGCACCTCCGAATCTTGCCGAGTCGGTCATTGTCTCGAGATCGCCCGTCGGCCAGCGAGATTGTTCGCTCCCCCGTACTCCTCCGTGATGACGATGGTTGCAGCAGGGTGCTATCCTGTCGCAAATGCTGCAAGAAAAAGATAGAGTTAGAGATAAATGGCAAACGAGTGCATGAACAAATAGGTGGCAAATGCCGTACCGTCGGTCCGAACCGCGTGGACAACGAGCGAGCGAAGCTGGGTCGACTGCTGGACTGCAATGGACGTGACGATGATGGACGTGCTGATGTCACTGCTGACGGTGGCGCGGAGGGGGGTGGTGGTGGTCGCCCCCGTCCGCGACCACGTCGTGCAACAGCGTCATCTCTGTGGTGACCACAACTGATGGTCCGTATGGCGGACCTGGCGTCATCATATATGTTGCGCATCGAAGTGAGCAGACGATCAATCGAATTTGCTCTCCCACGATGGAGAGCCTGAGCTGCCTCGTCGTGGATACGATGCAATCGGTCGAACTGCAGTTACAGAAGTAACCAGTTAAAACATAATCCTGCACGTTAATTACATACTAATCTCTTACCATCTCGTCGTCTGCGTGTCGCCGATGCGATGCGGACTCGCCTCTATAGCAGCCTCGTGTATGATCTCAACTGGGGTCAAGCAACTCGTAAGCCATCTCCTGCCAAACAAGGAAAACAAGTGAGTCTACATTGATAATATAATGTGCAACAAATGACAATATAATTAACGAGAAGCGTAACGACAATAAACGTGCGGAATGTACGAACACATACATCAAATGTGCACACAAATATGACCCGCATAACATCTACACATACGGAATGTACACAAACAAACATACGAATGTACAAAACATAAAATGTGCGTGACATACAGACATAGAACCAACAATACATCGTCCATCTCCTCAATAATGGAAGGGACCTCGCAACACATGGCAGCACTGCATCGCAATGCACATAACACATCAACACATGGAAGTATCCAACAGGGAGTACAGCAAAATATTGTACTTGCTACTACGGAGGGGTTGCTTGATGTCGGCCTGTTTGGGCACTGGCTGAGGGAGTGCCCAATCATCTTGCATAGCCTACACTTTGGGCCGAACTCGATCCCCATTGGTCGTCATCCATGTCATTGCGGATGCGACGGCTTTGTCGCCCGCCACGACCGACATGCTTGATTGCATCGTTGGGCACCCACTTTACCTCCCCCGCCATAATTCTCTATAGTGCATGTATACCCGTATGAATGAAACTCGCACCCGTGTTGCATACAAGTGTCGCATGTCGTAGTACTGTGAGATGTACTGGGTCGACGCTTGCTGCCATACCGCGCAGGCTGCATACACATGGGAGCATGGTTTGTGAAGAAGCTGGGGCTTGTTGCAGGTGCAAGATGCTTTTTCATCACTCGTGCATACGTGTTTGCGATCCCCTCTGATGTGACCCATGACGTACTTCTGCCTGAGGCGAACCTCGAACTTGTTCCTTAGGCCATCAATGGGCCGAGCAATGTGGGAACGACTCTTCTCCATCTTTTTCCCCATATACTGCATTACCTCGTAGTATTGCTTGTTTTCGCCGAGGTGCTTCTTCACCATCATGGCTCTATTGACAAAATACCCGACAGTACAGTTCCAGCTCTCGTCCACGATTGCCGTGATTGGTAGAGATCTGACGCCCTTCAAGACTCCGTTGTAAACCTCCGACATATTTGTTGTCATGATCCCATACCTTGCCCCCCGGTGTCATGCAACAAAGACCACATCTCCAAGTCAGGTGCATTTGATTGAACCCATTGTGTGAATATCCCAACTCTTGTGGAACCTCCCTCCACGGCCCCGACTCGTGCGGACATGCTTGCTAGCCTCCCGATCGAGTTGCCTCCACAAGGTGTCAAACTTCCGCTCGGTTACGCACACATAGCTTCTTAAACATCTTCATTAAGTCCTTGCTACGGAACCTTCGTGGAAGTTCACGCAAGATGCCTCATGCACCAATGGTTCTTGGATCATTCCATGGAAGGGGGTGCGTCCCATTCTGCATCGTTCGCAACGCAGACAGCAAGCCTGCATTACGGTCCGAGATTATACACACTTCGGGACGACCTTGCACTATGGCCTGCTTCACATTGGCAAGGAACCAAAGCCAGCTATCCGTATTCTCATTCTCCACAATTGCAAATGCCACCGAGTAATCGGTCATTTGCGTCCGCCGAATGCGGTGAGGATAGTACCTTGTACTTGCCGGATATGAACGTCCGTCTATCGTTAGCACCGGACGGCACGACACGAAGCCTTGTATCGCTCGATGGAAGGCCCGAACACTCTGTCAAGAATATAACGATTCGGGCCTCCGTAGGATGAACCCTCTCGCTGTTAATGTACGTGCCTGGATTTGATTCTGTGATTTGCTGCAGCATTCTTGGGACCAGGTCGTACGTCCCAAACATACGGTGCAAAGACCTTCGTTTCGCCGCCATGCCTTCTTGTAGCTCACTTCAATCCCTCCGAATTGGCTACCGCCATTATAACCTTCGAGAAATAGATACATACGCCACGATGAGGTGGCTCACCAGCCCGCAACATATGCTGATGTCATGTTGCGGTGCCTATGTACTGCCCCCGCAAGCTCGCAACTGTGATCTTTCAGCACCGTTATTCGGAACTCAGTGCCAGCGCCTTTGAACCGCTGTGCACGAACTTTGCCCGCACAGGACCCATCAACACACTTCACAATGTACGTGTCTGGGTTTGACCTGTGGACCCGATACGTCCGACTAATGTTCACGGCGTATCTAGCAATAGCCTACTAGACATCACTCTTATTACGGAAGCACTGCCCCAAAATGAGTGTGGCCTCGCTGAAGCCCCATTCTCCCTCCTCCGCCTGTAGCAGCACTAGGGATGCCGCTGCGTTGTCGTCCAGTCTGGATGACACGTACGCAACGTCGGTGGTCACAACACCACCTACCACCCCTCC
Organism: Bonia amplexicaulis; assembly: GCA_036346245.1. Taxonomy (NCBI): domain Eukaryota; kingdom Viridiplantae; phylum Streptophyta; class Magnoliopsida; order Poales; family Poaceae; genus Bonia; species Bonia amplexicaulis. The sequence goes on from CM070743.1 coordinate 21,024,989, forward strand.
AATTGCAGCTTCGCCATCATCGTCCTCTCCAGAACTGTCTGTTTCCTCATCCTCCTCCTCCTCGCTGCCCACTTCTTCCACCTGGTCCCCAAGGTACTCATGACAGTCAATTCTCCGCACGCCTCCTGAGGTCTTCATCACCCACTTCCTCGCCCACATCTTCTCCCGCAGAAGCGTCTTCTTGACCGCCCAAGATGAACCCAGGCACTACATCTGCACCAGCGGCATTAGAACCACCCATGGCGGATGATTCTGTCCTCTCCACGAACTCGACATATACCATCGATGCGGCATATATCGCAAAGATCGTGGTTGCACACAACCTCCATGTAGTTGGCCCACGAGGCATCGTTGGTCACCTTCAGAAGTTGCCACATTCTCTCCCCTGCATCACCCACCATTGAGGCATAGACTGCCTCGATCCGTAACTTCTTCCTTGCGGTGTACCGATCGAACGCCGAACGGACACACCTCCGTAGGTCAGACAAGTTCATGGCGTTCAGACCGGGTGCCCGGATCACGGTATATTGCATGGTAAAAATAAATTGAAAATTAGAACGTTTATTGCATGTTTTAAACTATGATGGTTGATTATGCTCTTAATATGTAATGGGAATTTAGCATTAATAGAAAAAAATGGAAATGAAATTGGTTAGTGGAAGACAGTGTTAAGTAAAATATTACGAAAGAAATTAAGAGAAATTACTTATTGCATTTTTTTGCATGAATTGTAACAAGCTTAATGCAGAACAATAGTGAAAATAAAATAACGTTGGAATGCAATTTTCATTCGTATTAGAAATGGAAATAAAAATTTTATGTTTTCCATCAAACACCCACTACCGCACTTTATTTTCAATTTATTTTTACCACCGCCCACAGTATACCCAGTGCTTCCGTAAGCGTACTAATTTTATGTTTCTAATTCTGCTACTATTGTTATCATCTACAAATACTAACATAAATATGTATTTTCTAAATGTCTACACATTTACAAGTTCATATTTTCACACAAATGAAACTACAATACAATACGTGTGTTCACAAAAAATAACCTACAACATTACATACACTACAACTACATATAAATGTTTAGCTACAAATACATGCCGTACCAAAGATTGACATAAAATAACATTAACAAAATACGCTTTGCTTAATTACAGACTAATGACATACAAAAAATATAGTTGGACGGGCACAAGACTTACCTCTATTTGAAGCTCACGAGACGATCTACAACTTTTATACTTGCCAAATCCGCTGAAACCAAACGAAAAGAATTCAAATCTTCGTGTTTTTCACTCACTCGCTACCTCCCTCGCTCGCTCGTTCTTCACTCCAGATGCAAATGAACTTCCTGTATCAGATGCATCGCTCGTCCAAGCCATTTAAATGCACATTCATCACTCATGGAGGAGGGGCCATGAAAACGGAGTGCTGACGCATGTTCTACCGGGCCTGAGAAGCTCCTGCTTTCGGCGGATGGACGGGACGTGAGCTGAAACGTGCAGTCGGGAGCTCAATCATGCGGTCGGCGCTCAGTCCCGCGCTCAGCAGCCAACAAGGCTGCCGGAAGTGCGGTGCAGTGCGGTCGTGCGGTGTGGTACCGCACGACCCAGCTACAGTGCGGTCGTGCGGTACCACACCGCACGACCGGACGCGTGTCGGCCCGGCGCAGTCCCGCGGTCGAACAGGGGGCTAGAAACGGAATTTTTTTGGGTGCAAAGGCCAAATTTGGAATTTCGGGTTTTCACAGTGTTACATATGTCCAAAATTCAAGTAAATGGAAGATGAAACTAACTAGAGAAAGCACACTAGAACAAGATCCTAAACAAAGGACACACAAAGATATAGGGATTCTACTGGATTTTGCATGAAGAACACATCAGGTCTAGTGTTGGGGACACAAAGAACAAGCGAGACAGATTAGGGCCAAAGGAAATGGTCACAAGGATAGCACAAAGGAGAGAATTAGAACCAGCAACTAAACACGATCGATCTAATGGACCAAAACTTGATAAAACTCACTAAACAACATATTAAAACTGCAAGCTAGGTAAACATAATATTTTTGTGGAGCGATTTTCTGGACTGTAGGATAGAATATAACACAAACTAATATAAGGGTAAATCGATCATACCATATCATATGTTGCTCTGATATCAAAATAATACGGGGTTGTCCGATCTTCACAGCATAGGATCTCCGATGCAACGGTAACTTGTGCCACCTGAAGGATCTAGTGGAAACCACCCAAATCCAACCAACAACACTTCGAGATAATTAACTGCAAGCAAACAAGATAACAGTGCAACCTGACGAACCTTGAGGCCAGGGGCGGACCTACCCTTCGGGCGAGCCCGGGCGGCCCGCCCGAGCTCTCCTCGCCGGCCCCCCTGATTAGGCAGGTATTCATACACCAGCAGTTTCTCCTGTCCCTTGAAGCAAACGCCGAGAAGCTTTGCAAGATTGTTATGTCGAAGCTTGGCAACCAATAAGAGCTCATTTCTCAACTCCTTCAGACCTTGACTTTAGGCTTTGTCCAGTATTTTCACAGCTATTTCCCGTCCATCAGGCAAGATCCCCTGAAATTTGCGGGGTTTTGAGAGGGTAAGTTGATGGGGATAAGATGTCAGAGTGAATACAGTAATGGCAATACCTTGTACACTGCTCCAAAGCCTCCGTGTCCTAATTTGTTCTCTTGAGCAAAGTTTGTAGTTGCATGTATTAACGTTGGCAGGTCGAAGAGAAGTGATCCAGCATGATCATCTTCCGCGTTAGCTGCACAAATATGTACTTCATTGTAATATCAACATATCAAATTTATTATTTTTCCTCTAATCCTGCACAGCCTGCTGTGCCTCTGTAATTGTTTCCCTATGTAATATAATACCCAGCTCTGCGCCGGCTTGGCAAAAGAGAGAGAGAGATCAATGTAACCGTCTGATCGTGCGGCTTGATTAACTCGAAACCTTCAATCTTCATGTGCAAAGAATTGATGATTTTGTTACTTATCATGATTTTGAAAGTCTGGCCATAAAGTTGGTTGAAACTGAAAAGCATATTGCATTTCCATTGGTCTACCGCCTCATCGAGTTAGCATTGCTACTACCGGTGGCGACAGCATCGGTTGAAAGAGCTTTCTCGGCTATGAATATTATCAGGACCGATTTGCGTAAAATGTCCGATGATTGTCTTAATGACTTGATGGTGTGCTATATCGAACAATAGATATTCAAAGGACTTGATCGTGAAAAAATCAAGAAACGATTTTAAAACGTGAAAACTCGAAGAATGAAAATGCCTCGTTCTCCCAGACGTACTTAGTTATTTACTGGTTTATTTTTTGTCTTCCTTTTTATTGCATCTTTTATATTCTATTATCAAATTATGACACTACTGATTTATCTATCTTTTACAATTGACATGTTGTTTTTTACAGCTCATCTACAATTGTGGATTAACCTTCATTAGTGAGGTATTTTTCATTGTCCTTCCGTTATCTACATATGTTAACATGCGAATTGCAGTTGTTGTTTCTATTTCGTATCACATATTTTTATTAGTGTGATTGCAACATAGGTTGATCATGGATTATTTTGCTTTTGGGTACTACTATTTATTTCACGTTTTTTATTTCAGCTTACCTAGTTTTTTTTCCTGGGTCCGTCACTGAATTTCGCCCTACCTAGATTTTTTTTCTAGGTCCGCCACTGCTTGAGGCCAACCACAAACCAATGAAAGGACCTTCGACAGGTATTTACCCAACCACACTCTTAAGTTCCCAATTCACACAACCACACACGAAGTCGGAAATAAAAATTGGACATCCTGGAAGGACTGCTTCTGGAATCTTACAAGGAAATCACAATAGCAAAGGGGTAGATAACTCCCATGACAAATTTTTGGGTAGCAACTTGGCTAAACCTGTTTTAATAAAATTTGTCAAAGAGTTCCAAAGAGAGTGAATACCGGAGTATTTATACTAGGAACAACCCTCCTAGTTAGCCTACTGTCACTTAGACTAGTTCGAAAGTCGTGCAGACTGGGCTTGCAGGGGACAAGCTTGTGGATCCTCATGCCTTCAAACTTGCATAATTTTTACTTAGGGCTCCAAATGGTGCTCTATTTGTTGTGTCTAAAAGTAGACTTGAGAAGATTTCCATCCATATCACCCATGCGTGCCGAAAATGCCCATATTAATGTCAGATTAAGTGGGAAGTAGATGGGTGGAATCTAGAGTTAGATGCAGCTGCTTGCTGTCCTCCTTTGTGTGCGCCTCTCTCCTTCATCTCCCACTGAGCCCATTGGTCATAGGTCAATGTTGTCAAGCAATACACGTCCATGGCTAAGTCTCCATCCTTGCAATGTGTCTTCTCGGCTTGAATTACTTTCATATGTGAAAACCAGAGTAAAAGAAGTACACATGACTTAGGCAGTATATATTTCTCATTGATAACATATGTATACTCAGGTATGAATGAACTCACCTCTCGTTGTATTTGTCAAGCACGACTCTTTGTCATGGGATCCAAATAAGTTTTTTTATAGAAGCTTCAACTTGCAGCCGTGTAGAGTCATCTTGTGCGGCCACTGGTGATTGAGATGAACTAAGGATGTCCTCATCAAGCATACTGGTCTTTCTTCCCCTTAGGGCCTATCCGTATTGGATTTCGGGTGTGGTTAATAAATAGTAGTGTTTAACAGAAGCGGACAATAAATAGTATTGCATTATGTAAGAAGGACGTTAAGACATTACAACATTCGAACCGTCATGCAACTTACGAAATTGTGATATAATAAAATACAAAGTGTATACATTACAACATGTGAAAATATAAAGTAGTGGCTGATAATAGTAGTGAATGATAAATTCAGCTTATAAAAACTAGAGCGTTCATATTGGCTTTAACTTATAGAAGTAGAAACCAAAAGCCAAAACTACTATGAACAGCCCATGGTCCTTGGTCGATGACGTCTGCAGAAGATTTGGGCAAGCTGGGTTAGTTATCGAGGATTAGTGTCCCGTGGTTACCTCTAATTACCTCTTCGGATGGCGTATTCTACATGCTTTTATGCGCAATGTTAAGTAGAAATCTCGCCAATTGATACTCTTTAACACACGAAAATGGTACTGGATTATGACTTCTTGATGCACATATCCTATACTTCCTCTAATAAATCTGAGTACAGATGCTAGAACTCGAGAATGCCACATTAGGTCATGCTTTCCTTGCCGTTTCGATACGGGAAGAGAAACAGAGATCGATCACTTTCCATGCTTTGATGTGTGCTTGGACAACGTAAGTACGTAACATTCAATGAACTATGAATATACGTGAACATCCAGCCAACCATTGAAAAGAAAAACCTGGTCTGCACTCATTAACAAATGGATTGCATGCCATGTAGCACGTACTAATCTACCACAAGGGACTATATGAGGAGGCCAGGAAAAACAGGAATGGAAAGGGAATACAGGACGTCGATACACAACTACTAGACCTATCAATTGCTTTTTCAATATTTCATCTCAAAAAATTGATTTTTTTCATATTTGCTTTTTATTTACTATTTTCATTAACACCAACCTTCCGTATTAGCATTCTGAGATGCATTTTAGATAGCAAGGCAAACTTTACTAATTTGTCCAATACAATTTAGCTAATATATGCCAGCCTAATCATTTCCCCTCCATCTTAAAACTTCCTCGACAAAAGATGGCATGTCATTAAAATCTTCAAAATTCATCAATACCACAGATACCATATCAATTGAACTTTACACAAGCATTTGTTTGAATCATTCATAATAATTTACATAAATAAGAGAGATAACACCTCGCCACAGCAAAGAGCGGGCTTAATGCCAGCAAATTCTTAATATTTATGTCATTTGCATACCAATAATTACATTGCAACTAAACAAAATACAATGTAAATGGATCAAACATCAAATGAATTATTTGTTGCACGGATTTTGTATCAGGATTTCACTGAACCTCTAAAGTTCCAGCTAGATCCAATTTGTCCAACGGTTCAGAAACTTCTCCCAATGCTGATTCAGTTTGGGATTGTCCCAATGTCTCCTTTAGTTTATCCAAAGCAGCCTTTGCAGCACGGTTCTGAGCTATCTCCTTCTTTTGAGCATAAGTTGCGCTTCCGACCAGCTCACCATCAATCAAAACCTCAACAGTCAAACTCTTATCCCATTCATCTTTCACAATTTTCACGCCTCGCCGAGTCTTTTGGCAAAACTCAAAAAGCTCGCTCACAGGATGCTTGCCTAATGTCTCCAGGCTAATAAGTGGATCAGCCAAATTTCGAAAAACCTATGAGAAAAAGAAATATTATAATCCCAGTCTAGAGTGAGGAATAAAACACAAGGTTTGTCAGTTCAGAGAAAAATGTATACCTGCCAAACTACTTCTTGATTGAAGATGGAGTCTAAGTATATGGCACCAATAAGAGATTCCACAATGTCAGATAGCACTTTTGGAGGATCCAATAGCCCATTCGAGTGATATGGATACATGCACAATTCTTTTATGAAATCATGAATCTGTAAATGCCAAAGCACCGGAAGGGACATCACATCAATCATATGTCAACATCTTTATTTTAATTAAAAAGATCAATTTGGTGGCTTCTTTCATCAGCTCCCCTCTGACCTTGTGAGAAAAACTGCTAGAATAAAACCAAAGAAACCGGAAAAAAAATTGTGTACATGCAATTAACTCACAGACAATAACAAACTTGCAACCAAATTGTAACAAACAATACACTTGGGTATGCATGGCAAAATATTTTTCATTTACCTTTGCTCTCACATGGCACAAGAGATAAAATTTCCATCCATGTACATAGTGTATTATCCCTAATCAAGAGATCAAGTAATCAGGAATCTTGTTCTTGATCTGCAAGTAATTTATTTGCACACAATTTGATGCTAGATGGGCCCACATGCAAGAGGTGTTAGCAAGCAAACAAACAACCCATTGCAGGTTTGGAGAATGGTGGCCATTGAAGTTTGAGTTTTGTTAGATCACGAAGCGATCAAAGAGAAAAACACAAAGCTGGAATTAACAAGGAAGCATATTGCATGTGTAGGTCACAGATTAGCAGTAACATGCGAACACTCGGCTATTAGAAATAAAAAACAATTTGTTAGTGGGAGATAAAGAAACAAAGAGATCCACATTCACACTATTTCCTTTATGCAAAATGTGTAAAAAGCATGGTTGTCACAGCTTACTTGGCGACCACGGCGCCAGAGAGGTGCCAGGATGCCATGGCGTCCAGGTGGGCGCCATGGCGTCGCCTAGGTGAGAAAAGGTGAAGCAGCAGCAGTAGTGTCCCATCTCCTCTCCAGGTCCTCCAAAACTTTATTCTTTACAATCGGGTCCAAATATCTCCCTCACCCCCATCTATTCACTCCCAACCCTGTCCAAATATCTGCCTCACTCCCGACTCCTCTCTCTAACTCTCTCGTCCCATGCTCACCGCCTCCTCTCCCATCCCCAATCGACATCGTGTCGCGTGCCTCCTCCCGTGACGCCCCCCCGGCCAGATAGACGCCTCTCCTCCCTCCTCCCGACGCCCATCTCCTGTCCCCGGCATGGCTTCTCTGCGCCACCGCCTCCCGCCCCATCTCCGTCGCCTCCTCCCCTCCCGGTGTCGTCTCCTCTCCCCGCTGCCTCTTATCCCCGGCATGGCTTCTCCGCACCGCCGCCTCCTGCCCATCTCCCCGTCGAATCCAACCGAATCCGGCCGTTCCCGCCGGCCAGAGCCGAGGAAGACGGGGGGCGGCCACGGGATGGGAGTGGGGGAAGAGTTCCCGCCGGCCGGAGCTGAGGAAGATGGGGGGCGGCCACGGGATGGGAGTAGGGGAGGATGGTTGTCACGGTGAAGCTCCATGGCGTCCCCTCTGGACTGTCAGGATGCCTAGGCATCGCCAAGGCGACGACTTGGCGACGCCGTGATAGCCATGGTGAAAAGTATAATAATAATGACTAATATACTCGTCCAAAAAGCCTACTTTTTTTAAAGAAACAAATTATAGATATCCCGAAACCACCCAAATGATCAGAGCAGTAACACTGCATTCGTGACGATTCAATTTTTCTGCATGGGAAGGACCTGAGGGGGATCTGATTGGTTTCAGACTGTAATCATGACCATGGGGTAAGCATAGTGGAATGTGCATCTAGGATCACTATTGCAGTATCATGAACTTATATGGCCTAAGAGTATTAATTTGTACTTCTCTTCATGTGCAACTAAATGTTAGTGCATGAAAAAAACACAAAATAGGTTAAAAAATTTAAACAGAATGTAATGAAGTACCTTAGAAGTTTGTCGCATTACAAGTCAAGTGTTTAGTACCAACTCTAGTGCATAAACAACCTGACTAGGCAAGATATGCAAAAATTAAATTGTAAGGCAATTTACAAGACACCCTGGAAAAAAAAGGTAGCTAGCTAGACAAAACCCTAAAGTTTAGTCTTTAGATCCAGAACAACAGCACCCACAATAAATATGTTTCTGATTGGCTCAAATAGCACACGAGAATAGTAATGTCATTACATTTAGCTACATATGCATGTCAATGGTACTAAAAGCATGTTTTAACACAAGTACAACGCACATTGCCTGTGAGAACAATACACTCTATTAATGGAGCAGAAATGACAAAATTTCTTTTCACATACAGGCCAATGACAAGGCAAACACTTCAAGCTATCGCTCAAAGGTTCCAGACAAAATGGGAAGGGTTTGACTAGTAGTGAAACCCTTCGCTCAACAGTAGTTGAGTCCAAACCGCACAGTTGTGCTTTGACTGCTTTATTAAGAACCATGACCAAAAGTACCAGACGAAATGGGAAGGATTTCTCTACCGTGGACTCGTGTTTTTATCAGAAAACAAAAAAAAAAGAGATGAACGGTGGTGATGAAAAAAAATCAGCTGTACAATTTGAGTTTTTTCCCACCTTTGTTGCCATTACACTTAGATACATATGTGTGCCAACGATAGCGAAAACATGTTTGAACACAAGCTATGCTACCACAAACAATGCACACTGCCTGTGAGAACAAAATACTCTATTAATAAAGCAGAAATGAAAAAAAATTCTTTTCTCATACAGGCCAATGACAAGGCAAACACTTCAAGCTGTCACTAAGTACCACAAAATGGGAAGGGTTTTGTCGCTAAGTACCACAAAATGGGAAGGGTTTCTCTACCATCGAGTCCAAGCGGCACAGTTCTGCTTTGACTGCTTTACTGAGAACCATGACCATTTGATCACAAAACAAAAAAGAGATGGTGGCGGTGCTGAAAAAAATTCAGCTGCACAATTTGAAAATGCCCACCTTAGTGTAAAGTAAGGCACTCCAAATGCGTCGTTGGTACATTTAGAATTGCGCATACCAACTGACTTGTAAGGTGGGTAATACAAATCCTGAAAAAGGTGGCACCTTGGAAGAACCTTTCTTGGGATGACATGTTCCTAAAGGCTAGGCCTACACAGATACTAAAAATTGAATTAACAGACAAGGGAACAAAACAGATTCTCCCCTTTCACCCAAAAAAAAAGCTACAACAGGAGATCATACCCTAGGGCCCAGCCAATATAATTGCAAATGCAATTTAAATTGCAAGGCGGAGAGTACGAATCCATAAAAAGGTGGCACACTCGTGACCACTACACGACCATATGCGCTACTACCTCACATAGTGTGGCACCAATATATTGGGATAAACTTTGGTCAATCATTTCTAAGACTAGACCAGATACTCCAGACAAGAATCAACAGGCGGGGGAACAAAATAAATTCTCCCTTTTCACCAGAAAGGAGCATACCCCAGGGCCCAATCAATAAAAGGTCGGTTTTTATCTGTTGCTCTCATGTATAAACATCACATAGCAAATAGCAGATCTCCAGCGATGCGTACCTGTCTATCGAGGTGGGGCGCCTTGTGACGGAGGAAGCGGTGGAGGCCGTGTTCCACGGCGACGCGCGCGAGCTTCTCCGTGTCGACGTTGGCTGCGCGGAGGCGGGTGAGCGGGCCGGGCTGGAGCTGCCGGTATTTGAGGAAGACATCCCGCGACATGACGCAGGTGAGCACGCCGTCGCCCAGGTACTCGAGCCGCTCGTAGGTCTCGCCGGGGCGGTAGGGGTAGTAGAAGGAGCCGTGCGTGAGCGCCTGCTCCACCAGGCCTTTGTCCCCAAACTCGTAGCCCAGGAGCGCCTCCACGGCGGCGACGTCGGCGGGGCTCATCGGCGGCACGAAGCCCGGCGGCGCCTCCTGCGCGTGCTGCTCCCGGTGCTCCCTCGAGACGTGCCGCATCTCGTCCTCGTCGTCGGCGGTCGACGCCCTCTCCATCTCCCGATCGGGGCCGGGGCTTTATAAAGAACGGGCGTCAGCACGACGTTTCGGAAGGGCGGTCGGGGTGGGAAACCGAAAGAGGGAGTATACACGACACGAGGTGGGCGAGGAGAGGCAGAGGGAGGTTCTAATTGCGGCCTGGCCGGCGTTGGATGGGTGGGATCGATAAGGACAGAGAGAGTATGGACATGTTTTTTTAGCTTCAGCTCACGTGATGAGGTTACGATTTATAATTTTTAGATTATTTATAAAAAAGAGTATAAAATAACAGGTTTTGATCATGGTTTATGGTTTTAAAGTTGTTCGTAAGAGAGTATAGAGTAATAAAACTTATGTGTGATTTTGACCAATATAAATAAAGTGGCTACAGTGTATACTACAATCAATTTGTACACCCCATCTTGAAAAGACACTCCATTTGAAAGTTAGTTACTATAATAAAGTAGAAAATTAGCTCTTAGAAGCTGAAAGAAGAGGCCTCGCCCTGCGGGGAAAACCAGGGCTTTTGTAACGTTTTTTCGTTTGTTTTCTCATCCGCAATGGGGCAGCGTTGGTGAGGTGATGGGGTCGGATGGAATTAGATTGGATCAGCGGCGTGAACACGGAAGGGGGAGGGAGCCAGGGGCGCGTGCTGCACTTGGAGGGGACAGGGTCAGAGCAACGATGATGTTGGGTGGGTTCCGCTTTACTTATGGCTTTTCATTTTCACTTTCTGTTATAATAACTAGCTTTTAAATGGTGTATTTTTTAAGGTAGGATCTACAGGTTTATTGTAGTAGCCACTGTACCAAATTCAGCTATATCGACCAAAATCCTATATGACTATTTCCCTCTTCGTACTATCCTATACGACTATTTCCCTCTTCGTACTGTCTCTCGTGAATAGCTAGAATTGAAAAGTCATAAACCAAAAGCCATAGCCATAGCCCAAAAGAACCCATCTTGGGGCTTTTTGTGTGTAATGAATGAGTTGGTACGGATCATGTGATGATGTATGAGTTTTGGTGGATATTGGGCCTGTTCTTTTGGGTTGTAGCTTATGAATACGGTTTATAACTTTTGGTCGTAGTGCGAGCACTCGTACGAACAAATCGAAAGCTAATAAGCCAATAAGCCGCTTTTAAACGACAGTTCCAATAAGCTGCTTTGAAACAAGCTAATAAGCCAATAAGCCACTTTTAAAAAGCTATCCTGATAAGCCACTTCCAAATAGTGATGGAGAAACCATTCCTTTTGTTTGTTTGAGGGAAATCTATAAGCTAAAATAAGCTGAAAAGAATAGGCCTATTGACTTTGTTTTCTAGCATAGGCTCTATTCTTTTTGGCTTTTTAGCGACTTTTAACTTTTGGCTTATCTCAGTAATCACTATTTATTAGACTAATAAGCTATAGCTAAAAGTCATAAATCACAACCCAAAAGAACAGGTCCATAAGATGTTTTGGTGTTTGCTTGTCTTTCACATTTAGACTTTGTATTTGTGGAGGATTGGTGACAATCTTTCAAACTTATCTCTACTTCTTAAAATTAGAATTGGTGGTGGTAGTTCATTTGTCATCCCCACCACCATCTCATAGAAAATTGGCGCCAATAGGTGGGCCCCAAGCAGTGTCCTCTTTCCCAGAAACCCTGGCTCGCACATCTCACGCCATTCCGCTCCTCCCTCCCTCTCATCTCCCTATTCCTCCCTCACGTGATGGCCCATCCACACACATGCCATCGATGCTCGACTCTTTCCCGGCTATCGTCCATCACATGTGGAGCCACCACTTTCACCGAGCGCTCTAGATCTGATCGGTATCGAGAGGCGACATGACCAGACTGGAGGGTGGAGGTGGGGTAGTGCTTCGCTAGGGTTTAGGGGTGACCACGCTCACCATCTACCACGCATAGAAGAGGAGGATGGTAGGTGGCTGCTACAACCATCTCCATTTTCAGCGGCTCATTCCCCTTTTTATTCAAACTACTGCACTTGAGGCACCGCCTGGCATGAGTTCAAGGATGCTAAGGACTTGTCCTGAATGCTCCGCTTCCTGTATTCCGTGGAGCCGAGGTGATGGCGACAACAACACGACATGCTGTTAGGCAGGATTGGGAGGTGGTGGACACCTGCATCAACTCCCATGACATGCTGCTTATGGGCCGGGTCTACCTGTTCCTTTTTGACAGTGGGCTCCTCGCTAAATTCAGGAAGCGACAATGGTAGTTGGTGATTTGGCTTTCATTGTTTACTCCATCCTAAGCACTCTTGAAATGTGTTCCTAGATACTGCTTTCAATGCTCTCATAATGGAAGAAATCTTGACCTTTTTATGTAGTTTGATGCTCTTGTTGCGGCATTGCCACTATAATCGAAAGAGGATCATTTGAAAATAATTTAAGAGCTATAAGTATGTATCGGATTTGTTTACAAAGAAGTATATATCAGATTTGTTTATGAAGAAGTATATTATGAAGGGTGGACATTAGGCTTGATGTCTTATGAAGATAGCTACGGAAAAAGAATTGTGCACCTACAATTTTCACTCTAGATGTAATTTCATTGCATTAGTTGTTGACAGTTAAAATTTACTATTCTAGCGTATTGGATTTTCTTTGTCTATGTTATCCTACCAATTTTTTGTTCTCCTTGTGCATTGAGTTTAATGTTGAGCTTGTCATTCTGAAACATTTGTTTTTGAAGAATAGAAATGAATGTTTGATATTCTAAAATCTAAACAAAAGAAAAAAATTAGATACTCGCTAGCATAGCCTATGGTGATAATTATTCTTATCCTACAAAGTCCTATATGATGGCACGTATACCTTCCGGGACCTTGGATGCTCAACATAAATAACTCATTGTTGATTTTTTTTACATTTGTTTTTGAAGAATAGAAATGAATGTTTGATATTCTAAAATCTAAACAAAAGTAAAAAAATTTAGATACTCGCTAGCATAGCCTATTGTGATAATTATTCTTATCCTACAACTAAGTCTGTATGATGGCACGTATACCTTCCGGGACCTTGGACGCTCAACATAAATAACTCATTGTTGATTTTTTTTTGTTTTCTATTGATCAGAAACTCTAAAACTAAGTTCTTACTTGCAAGCTTCAATTTTTGCTTAGTTTCCAATTTTTTATGTGTGAGTTGGGTCCTCTTGAGGGTCTTGGTATGCAAATTGCCATCACAATTTGAACTTGGTATGTGATTCAAATTGTTAGATGCTTGTACAATGGGAACAATTTGGAAGGGAGCATAGGAATTGGGTTTGATGGTGGTACACTCCTATTCTTATATATTGTGTTTATGAATAGTTATAGTGTGATATATTTATTAGTTTTAGGGAAACTCCAAAGGATTTCTTGGCTAATATTTGTAACACTTTCTCGTATCTCCTAACAACTAGTTTTATCTCTAGCATTCTTGCTTGTTAAAGAGCTATGGTGAGAGACGATGTGAGAGGTCATCCCATGTTTGTGATGAGTAACTGACACGTGTCCTGAAAGATTGAGTTTGATTTCAGTTTTTCATGCTTAAGATTTTTCTTAATGCTATTGTTGATTCTGTTATCTCGAGCGGTGCTATGTGATGTGTTTCTTGTCTGTGATGGCTGAAGGACTTTGAGGCGGAGTCGTGGCGAAGTACGGGATGACCGGACTAGGCACAGGCAGTGTTGAGGTCAGAACGGTCGGGATGTGCTGAAGACGGCAAGGACTCGAGGTGGTTCCGAGGCTTGGACGGCATGAAACGAGGAAGCTTCCCGGAAGGTGCAGCAGGGGCGTTTTGGGAAAAGCGTAAGACTGCAAAAGCGGAAGCAGATTTGGTTTCGCGTTCGGCACGGTTGATAACCATCTGAGCAGTGGTGTAGTGATTGCGAGGGGTTCAATTTGTTTTGGTTGGAGCCTTTGGATCATCAACGTCGTGTTCTCTACAATCGACTTATCAGTATCTTTCGGAAGATTGGGCCATCGTCACATTAGAAAGAAGGAATACAACTCCTTCACGACATACATAGGGGCATCTGTGGAGCACATGTTTCTTAGAGAACACTGGTCAGAAAGGCCTTTCGACAGGGTTTCTATTGGCCAACTGCCCTCAACGACGCTAAAGGGCTGGTTAAGAAATGTGTACAGTGCTAGTTTCATAGCAGGCAGATACACCAACCGGCTGAGGCTCTATAGACTATTCCTTTATCTTGGCCTTTTGCAACCTGGGGTCTAGACATCCTAGGACCATTCCCAAAAGCACCAGGGAGCATCGGATTCCTTTTTGTAGGGATTGATACATTAACAAAATGGATTGAAGTTGAGCCTGTCACTGGGATAACAATAGAAGCTACTAAAAGGTTCAAGATGAAGAGTGTGATTACTCGATTTGGGCTACCAAGTTGAATAATCACAGATAACATAAGAATTTTTTTAGTATAAAATTCCAAGAAATTTAGGAGGAATTGGGTACCAAGCTTTATAGTGCCTCTGTCACCCATCCTCAAAGCAATGGGGCAGTCAAAAGAGCGAATGGCCAAATAATGCAGCAAATTAAGACTCGAGTCTTCGACCAGCTTGTAAAGCGCTTAGGGGCTTGGGTACAAGAATTACCCTCAGTATTATAGGCAATTCGCATCACTCCTAGTTGGGTGACAGGAAAAACTCCTTTCTTCCTAGTTTTTGGGGCTGAAACCATACTTCCTCCAGAACAAAAGATTAGATCAACACAAGTTGAGAACTTCGACAACTCCAACCAAGAACAACTTAGAGTGATGACATCAATCTATTCGAAGAAAAGAAGAATCAAGCCTTAATTCATTCAGCAGTCTATCAACAAGCCATGCGTAGAAACTATGACCATAAGGTCTAACCTCATAGCCTTGCAGTAGGTGACTTGGTATTGAAGAATGTTCAATCCTAGTCTAATCAGAACAAGCTTTCCCTCAAATGGGAAGGTCCTTACACAGTGGTCGAAGTTACACCACCAGGCTCAGTACAGCATGCCATGGCAGACGACTAGATTTTCTCAAACTCTTGAAATATCAACCAATTGTGTAAATTTTATGTATAATATTTCTACCTTTTCAATAAAGCTTTCAATTTGTTCAATCTTTATTGTTGTATGATTAATAGAGTTTCTTTTATATTTGTTTGACCACTTCTCATACATTCAATATGTTCAAACTGATCAGAGAAGGAAACATCCCTAGTCGAAGTCTTCTCTACACATGGTCCTCCCTACTAGAAGGAGCTTCCTAGTGTCTTACTGTTTCTAACTCTTGCTATTAGCACAAAACAATTGTGTTTCCTGAGAAAAAGTTGACCGATAAAAGAAACTCTAAGAGTTTGCCATGTTCTCGTTTATGACTTTGATTTGATTAACCTGGTCGAAGAGAGGTAACATCACTTAGTCAAAGTCATTCCTCTCTGCATGTGGTCCTGCCCACTAAAAGGAACTTCTTAGCGTTGACTCGTTTCTCACTTTTGCTACCAGAACATAACAATCGAAAGTCAACAATGATTGTCAGATAAACTGCTCTATACTCTACATAATTTACTCTATACTATTTGCTTAGTTGATTCATATAAACTAAGTAATTAGTTGGGGGCTAGTATAGAGTTATCAATATAACTTTGTTTCGTAGTCGTAATTCCATTTTCTTTCTTTTTTATCTTACAAGTTCTAACTAGTCAACAAGATGAATTGTAGAAAAAGGAAGGTAAAATTCTTTATCAAAATATTTGTTTCTACCAAGTTCCCTATTACAAATTACTCTGACGAGGGAGATCCAATTTGCACCTCCTCCATGACCTTCCGGCTGGTTGGTTCTATCTCTTCAATCAGACGGGTTGCTTCTACTTCAGAGCAGTCGAAATCATGGTCGATCGGTCAAAGATTGAGGCTTTGGTCACATATCTTGAGTTTTGCCAAAGCATAGCTTACTGCACCTTTAACTACCTCTCATAGTGAATCACCATAGTTGATCTTCAGAGTAGATATGAGCTTCTCTAAAGCTCCAACTTGTTGTTCGATCGTACTCGATGAGTGGTCATGGTGTCCTCGAAATATTTGATCTTCTCAGCACCAAGCCCTCTGAGTAGATCGTTTAGAAGAGAAACGTTGCCTTGAAGAATAGTCTTCATCGACTGCGTCTCCTCCTAACTACGAGTCGAAGCCTCTATGACTCACTTTATTTCGACTACATCCTCTGCAAAGTAGAGTGAAACTTAGTCAGAAAAGATACTTCATACAAAGTCTAGTTAGTAAGGATTGGTCGAAGGTAAAGACTTCCATACCTACTAGTTGAGACTCAAGCCTCTCGACTTCATCCTTATGCTAGTCTTCCAATGACCTAATCTTCTGGCTTTTCTCTCTTTCGATACAAGTAAGCTCACTGATCACTTTGGTCTTTTCATCGACCTTAGTTCGAAGCTTACCCATTTTGACCTCTTTATCTGCAAAAAGAAAAGAGTTCGAAAAAGACAAGAAAGACATCTGAATAAACAGTCGTAAGTTCAGAACTTAATGTTTATTTTATCTTGCAACTTATGGGTTGTAGATTTGGCCTTCAAAAGCTCAATCAAAATATCAACATTCTCCTTCTTTAACTTCTGTGTCTCGACCTTCTCATTGTCAAGTGCCGCAAATAAGGCCTTTTCATCGCTCTTAGACCTGTAAAGGTTAAAGACAGATATGAAGAGTTGAACTAGTAGTTAAAATAGGAAAAGACTACGTATGCCAGCAGCTTACCATTTCTTCATCTATTCTTGAAGTTCAGCATTCTCTTGCCTTAAAGGCATAAGTTGTCTATGGTATTTAGCCACAGAAGCCATATCTTCTAGAGCTTTCTAAATAAAGGAAGATAATGAGAAGCAAGAAAAGCCAATTATAAAGGACTAAGCATTAGAATCTTATGTTCATGTTTGTACGAGCAAATTTGGTGAGTACTCGTTGGGAATCCACTTGTCGATCAAGCTCTTCGACCTTGTTCCACCACATCTTCCCGAGGCGCTCATCATCGAAGACATTCCCCTTGTTAGGAATATCTTTGGGATGAGGAACTCGGTCGTGAGATTGACATGAGGAAGACCCCACTACGAAAGTAGGACTGAAATGCTTAGAAAAGAAGTTAGATTGTTCTTCTTCTTCTATGACCAGTTAGAAAAGATGAGGAGGAGCCTCGTCAGTGTTTCCCTTCTCGGCCCAGCAGTCATAGGTATTATCTCCTTCTTGACCAGGTACTTCTATTCTATCTTCAGTTGCCTTTGCTTCTGTTTCTTTGAGCACCTCGATGGTCATAGTTGTTTTAGCTTCGGCAGCAGTTCCCATCGCCACAGTGGTCATTTCTTCAACCACCTTCTCTACTGTTTCTTCAATTGTGGGGAGCATGGCAAGGAGATTCTCAATAAAAGCATCCTTAGACAATGGGAGAGCTGAGCTAACTCACAAAAAGAGAAGTAAGTTGGCATTAGAATAAGATGTTATATTTATGCTTTCATTTACATACATTGCTTTCTTAGCCTTAATTTTGAATTTAGAAGGAATCTTCCCTAAGAAAAGTTTCTTTAACTTCTTCTCTATGGCCACATCTGGTCGTTGAATGGCGTGGTCACTGCCGACCACGTCTGGTCGTAGACCCTGAGCAGGTGCTATTACTCCTTCATCTTGCTTTTCTTGATTGTCGAGACTAGTTTCAGTCACCTGAAGAACAGTCTCCTTTTCGATCACAGATTCTGTTGCCACAGCACCCTCCTTCATAAAAGATACAAAACTCTTCCAGATTTTCTTTTTGAGTTGCTTAATAAAGCCTTGAGAAGCACCAACTGAGACAAGTTTGTCATCATAATAGTAAGGTACCTTGATCTTATGAGTCGGTTGCTCGAGTATGACCGCCCCAATTTCCTCTACAGCAACTATGTCTACAAGGAATTGCTCAATGGGGGCAAACAGAGGAAGAGAGGAAGGAACAACACTAAAACTTTCACCTTGCTTGTCGACAACCTTGGTTAGTCAACGCTTCTTAGTTGGAGGAGCTTTAATCTCCTCTTTATATTTTTCTAATTACTATCAATTCGACCCCTTGGTCATTTTGACAGTTTTTCATGCCAACTTTCTACAATAGGAAAGGATGTTAAATACTCGTAGTTTACGACTACGTAAGCCTAAAGAAGAAGTCGAACTTCGATTACCTTTAGGCATTTATTTCTTTCCTTGGTAGATACATCCACCAAAATACAAGGAGCCTCCACATCAAGTGTTGGAGCCTTCTCACGGATGGCTTTGACTTAAGAATTAATCTCTCCCAAAGAAAGATCTGTATAGACAGATAAAAGTGGTCAGAAACTAGAACTCAAAATTCAGAGAACGAGTTTGATCATTACTTAACATTCTCGTAGTCCCTGGTCGTATCCTTGGCCCCTGAGTACATCCAAATTGGATGTGTTCATTTCTTCAGAGGGCTGATATGACGACTGATGAAGTCTTTCACCACGTGCCAGCCGGTAAGCCCCTTTTCCCTTAGCTCTTTGATGGCTTGGATACAGAGGGCTATCCAAGATAGGTCTTTTGGGTCCGTGTTCCAGGAAGAAATCTTCTCAGTACCCTTCCCCACAAAGGAAAGGTTGTCTTCACTTATCGTTTCCCAATAGAACCATCACTTCTTCTAGTTCAGCCATGATGACCGAGTAAACATTTGGATGTATTGCTCTGTTTTGTCGTCGTGGAGTTTCATGCCATAGCTTCTGGCAATTTTGGTTTGTCTGCTCATTTCATAGTAATACCGAAAGAGCTATAGATCTAAAGGAATTCCCATATAGGCTTCACACAGGTACACAAATACACTCAACATGGTGATCGAATTGGGAATCAAGTTCACCAATTCCACCCCAAAGTATTCGAGTACAATTGTGAGAAAAGGGTGAGCAAGAAATCAAAGTCCGCAATCACAATAAGCTTAGAAGATTAGGATTTGTCCAACACCCCTGATGACCAATGTTGCCCAGCAGCTTTAATCCACCTCATAAATTTCCTGGGAGGAATCTTCTCTACTAAAACCAAGGCATTCATCTTTTCCCCATCCATCTCCAACACCGGCCAATTCGAAAAAGATTTCGTCATTTTCTCTAAGCGATTGGTTGGATTGGAAGAAATTGGGGAAAGAAGAAGGCTTAGTCGGTGGCGGAAAGATAAAAAAAGATCGAGGCAAGAGGGGAAAGTAAGAAGCTCACAAGTTACCTTAGGGTAAGTTTTTATAACCATACGAGTCGTTACCAATCTCGGGAACTCAAACGGTTATTACCTCTTCGGGAACCGCTCCAAATGGATAGATCGATGAGAGCCAATTTGTATTCCTCTTTTTGAAGCCGATGTGTCTTACAACTCAAGTGAAATTTCCTTTTTTACCAAGTTTGTTTCCGGTCGAATTAGATCGAAAAGACTCTGTTTTCTAATCTTCATTCATCTACGACTTCTTTTTCTCAAGTAAGTTATTTTCACTTGAAATTAGGGGGCTAGATGACTAGGATATAACGATCCTCAAACTATTATTTATTTATAAATGATATTCTTACGTCATTATACTTCTTTAATATACCCTTTATCTATAAGGGAAACATTTCATAGGGTAGTCGTAAGCTCTTCTACGATCACTCTTTAGTCCTAAGCTCTTCTACGACCACTACTTAGTCGTAAGATCTTCTACGACTACTTTATAACTATAAGCTCTCCTTCGACCATGACATGGTCGTAAGTTATCCTACGACCATGACATGGTCGTAAGTTATCCTACGACTACCTTATAGTTATAGATCCTCTTACGATTAAGCCAATCTTCGACTGACTTATCTACGACAACCCATTATCTTGTGGGTCTGTCTAATGAGGCAGCTAGCATGTGCATTTATTCTCTAGAATAGCAGCGCATAATCTCTCTTTCTCTAATAATAACTGTCGCACGACATATGATGATACGACGTCTCTCTGATAATAATTCCCGTCGGACGGTTATCATCCAAAACGTAAAAGCATCTCTTAGCATAGAACAACTACTGCCGCTTTACAAGTTATATAAAGGTGGACATCAAGGAAAAAGGGGAGGATCGAACGGTTATCATCCGAAACGTAAAAGCGTCTCTTAGCATAGAACAACTACTGCCGCTTTACAAGTTATATAAAGGTGGACATCAAGGAAAAAGGGGAGGATCGGACAGACCCGAGGGAGAACAGGAGTAGAGTAAGACATTTCGCATTACTTCTCTCGATTGTAATCAGTTTATTGATCAATAGCCACACAGGAGTAGAGTTGTTATTCTCCTAAGAGAATGTCCGAACCTGTATAACAATCCCTGTGCCTTTTCTCTGTGTGATCGTAGCAAGAGATCCTCGAATTCAAGAAATCATATGTAAGATCGATACTAAAATATTGACACCAATATATAGGTATCTTTCGTAGAGCGAACCCTATCAGTAAAGTGATGAATTATTCTTTCAACACTAACCCTCTACCCCTTGGCGTTATGGAAGGAACGTCTAAAAGAGTAGTCTTGAGTCACTCCATTTGTTGTACTAAGATTGATACTTAGCCTCAGCCTGATGGGTCCAAACCGCGGTTGTTCCCAAAGTTATGTCTTGGAAACCGTGGTGAGCCTCCGCGCTCAAGCAAAACTCTTCGGACTCCCAGAATATGGCAGGCCTTCGGGCTTGACCCATGTGTTAGCGCTTGGGACATAGCAACATCAGGGGTCAACCCCAGGAAAGTGTGCCCATGTTATATAAAAATGCCTTTTGGGCTCGTGCTGCTACCAGGCCGAGCTTGGCGTCGGATCCAGATTGTAGAAATTGCCCCCTTAATTAACTTGCCAGTTAGCCGACTGGTCGGCCCATCTTGCGTGTGCGAGGAATACGAGGGGGGAGCCCTAGCCGCTCCCCTGCTTTTCGTGGCCGCCGGCCTTCGGTCAAGAAGCAGAGAATCAAGCGCAAAAGTGATGGCAAGCAAAAGGGGTGAGCCCGAGATCTTCACGACGAGCTCCGGCGCCTCCGAAGGCATTGGGCTCTGGCGGGCGAGTCACCTCCGGCCCTGCATGAACCACCTAGCCATGGATGGCGGCCAGGGCGACGAGGACAAACAACTGACACGGGCAGGTGGAGCTGGGGCCCGAATCTATGTGGCTCGAGTAGAGGGGAATGCGAGAACTACTTAAGCTCCCAATGTGCACCACGACGGTGAGCTCCTGCAGAAGGTCCCAAGCAAGGTAAGCCTCTGATCCCCTTTTTGCTCCTTGTTCTTGATTTCTTGTTCTTTCGATTTACTCTGGCATGCACACTAGATGCGCCGCCGTGGAGCGCTCATTTGAGCTAGGTGATGGCCGAGTGGCGCCAGGCGTGAAGCATAGAGGTGCAGGCACCTGGGGTGTTTATGAGTAGAGGGTGGCACCGGGGCGTGAGGTGTTGGACGCTGGGGCGCACGCAAGTAGGGCATCGTGCTAGGGCGCACCGGGGAATAGGTGCAGCCAGGGTTCTTGGGTGTTACCAGGGCGCATTGATGTTGCCAGGGTGCATTGGCGGCAGGACGTCAGGGCGATCGCAGGGTAAGGCGCTGTGTCGGGTCACATGAGAGCAGGATGTGGCGCCAGGATGTTCGCGAGCAGGGGCCGGCGTCGGGGTGGCGCCGGGGTGGCATTCGCAACAGGGCGCAGTGCCCGGGCACACCGATGGCTGGGCGCCGAGGACTTTGCGAGTAGGGCAGTTGAATTTTAGAACGGGTGTTCGAAATTGTAAAAATATTTTTCAGTATAAAATATAAAGATTTATAGTAGCAATAGATAACATATAAGTGTTCGTACTGACGATAATATCTCAAATAATATAAAAATATTATAAAATAATTGCAAAAGTTCACAAATTAACTCGACGATGCTTCATGCCTTAGAAGCGTGATATAATATCATCATCCTTAACCTGTAGAAAAAATTATCGCTCAAGAAATGTAACCACGCAATCATTCAGGTATTATTCTCCTATTCTATTTCGTAGCTTGTTCTTCACATAATTCATTGAAAAAAACACTCTCTCCACACTAACAGTTGCTACGGGAAGAATGAGCACCAATTTGAGAAGCTTGTAAACAATTGCATAATTGAGGTTCTTCTTTGTTTGAACAAGCATAATGGAGAGCTCAGAAAGGTTGTTCACTTTTCTAAACCTTTCATCTCTACGCATATCAATAACGAAGTATGCAAGTTGAAATGGAAGATGCATCAACTCTATATTTGAGAAATCCTTAGGATAAAACTGAGTAAGCCTAATCAAGTTGTCCTTGTCATAAGCAGCAAATGAATCAGTTGGATTGAATGACGCCATGTAAAGAAGCAAATATGTGTTTACCTCATCAAACATGTCGTTAAGTTCTCGAAGCTGCTTGTCAATAACAATTAAGACCATTTCAACATGCAAGCGATAGAGATTCTTGACTTTTTTGAAGAACCTTTTGGATCCTGCAACCGGCTTATATAAAATGTCCATTTGAGCAACTTTGATGCCATGCTTCACACAAAAGGAAGTGACATCTTTAAGTAAAGAATCACACCCATCATCCTCCCGCAATAATTGTAATTGAGTCTTTATCAAATAAATGAGATCAATAGCATTAACAATACCTTGATCTCTCTTTTGCAAAGTATTGCTTAAGTCACCTGTTTATCCAAATATGGTTTGCAACAAGTGTGCCATGAAAACAAACTCAAATAGCTCAAATATCTCAACATAGTTTGAGCATGTATAGCCTCCGTGCTTGAAGAGTGATCCTCTCTAATCTTTATAAAAACTTGCCGGATTGAAGGATATAAATAGATAACATGCATAACAGTTTTATAGTGAGATCCCCAACGAGTATCACCTGGCCGACCCAAGCCAATGTCTTGATTCAAACCTCGACCGGTTTCAATGTCACCCAATTCTAATGCTTCGACAATTTGTTGAGCTTGAGCTACTCGCAGCATTTGTATCTTCTTACAAGACACACCGAGAGCATTCAACAAATATGCAAGTTGCTGAAAGAACCAATCAGAATCACCATTCTCCTTAGCACATACTCACATACAAGGAGAACCCGGAGGTGACGCGGTCTACGGTGGCAGTGGAGTGGAGCGTCGGAGCCCGGAGGTGACGCGGTCGGGTCTGCGGTGGCGGTGGCGGTGGACTGGAGGGCCGGAGGGCGGAGGCGCGGAGCCGGAGGCTCGGAGCCCAGATCTAGCCGGAGGGCGAAGGTGCGGTCGCCGGTCGCGGTGCCAGCGGAGCGAGCGCCAGATTTGGGATCTGGCGGTGTCACAGACCTCGCGGTGCCGGCGCCCCGCGGAGCGGAGAGCCATCTGGCGGTCGCGCGGCGCCGACGCCGAGCCAGATGCCTAGATCGACGCAGGCGGTGGGCCGGAGACTCGGTCGATGCCGACTAGGGTTAGGTGATATGGGGAGGCCCGATCTTCTCAGTGAGGAACCGTGGATAGTTGATGCGAAGTAGACGATGTCGCTAGTTGAACACTTGCGCCAATGCACAAACCCCCAACTCTTCGGAATACGCCTAAAACACACCGGATAATGGTTCGTCGCGAGACCACAAACAACGAACGCCAAGTCCCCAATTCCCAATGGAACGACGGCGTGACCTTGAATTGCAGAACGAACAATGGATCACCTATTTCTCTCTCAAAGTCCTCGCATGAACTTTGGTGTTGAAAGAACAAGTAATAGCTATGTTTCAATCTTATGCATAAAATTAGTCTCCTTACAATGGGGTCTAACCCTCAATATATAGTACCCTGTCCACCTCATGGCTGGCCAAGAGGTCTTAAACCAACTCCAACTCATTCCTACATGTATTTGGAAACAAACTCACACAAAAGGAAAAACCTAAAATTAAATCGTCATCATGTTTCAGTCATAACTTTTTATCCATGATGAATTTGAAGGTGGGGTCAGATTCATTTTGTAGCCCTTGAAATTATCTTTCCAACGAGTACAAGAACACCTGAATCGTACTCCATTTGTGAAAGTTATGGTCTTTTAAGTAACTGTCTGTTAGGCTGTCCCGAACCGAATCCGAATTGAATCCTGAGTTGAATCCGAGTTTGAATTGGATTGAGCACGTGAGAGATCCGAATGTGGCTTGAAAATCTTATCTAAAACTTGTAGTTTAAGTCCTTGGGCTCCTCCCTTTTGCTCTCCCATCAACTGGGCTTCCTTCCTCCTTGATCAACTGCATGGGTTGTTTGATTTTCTCCTGGCCAACTGCTTTGGCCTTCTTGTTCTACATTGCTAGGCAGCAAATATAGGTACCCTCCTTCTTGTGCTCCTCTATTGTTTTGGCTCCGGCCCCCCTCTCGGTTCCAAAGACTTGAAACTTATCAAACCTGAGAATGCACAAAGTATTGCTTTTATGTAGTATCCAATTCTCACGGAAAACACAAAGAAACTTGTTAAGAAATAATTGCACCTGTTGTTTGAGAAGTATAGATCGTGCTTTATAAACAGCGTCATAAGTACTAGGGATATCCTCATCATCCTCCCTTTCTTCCAAAAAAAGCCGCCCTCGGCTTTTGATAGCCTGAAAATGTGCTACACAAAGAAAACAACGTATATGCATTGTAGATGTATTTATCATCCAAATAACTTCCGTGTAGTGCATGATGATTTGCTAAACATGTACTAAACAAAGAGAACAACGTATATACGTGATATATGTATGAATCAATTGTTGTGTTATTCGCGTTGTTTTGCACAAAATAAGTAACACAACTGTAACCATAGGATGTATTTGATATATACATTGCGGTACCTTCATTCACATCATTATCACAAGTAATGCATGTTCGATAAACATAGAATTTGTCATCTACACCATAATCTCTAATCAAATTGAACGTATAGGTGTAGGCATAAGGACTAACTAGTGATTTTAAACATGAAACTTCAGTAAGGTTTTCAATCACACTAGATAGCTCTTTAGGATCATCGAACATGATATAGTATAAAGAATCATCAAGAGATATTCTAGTAAGAACGTCTTTATGAGTAATCAATTCCACATTATGTAAATTGAGCGAAGAAATTTCAGAACATAGAATATTCAAAGGAACACTAGAGTTCTCACTCTTACGTACCTTTGCGTGATGAATATTCAATTCAACACCATTATTGTTACCTTTAATATCCTTCTTAGTTATTGTAGGTGTTGTAAGTATCATATCGTCATGACAAAACCACGAGATAGCAAGCACTCCATCCTCAACCGTGGTTATCTCCTTATTTTTTACTTACAACGATGCCAGTTGTTGAAAATTCAACTCCTCTTCTTTAATATCGACCTGCACAATATGAGAAACAACACTAGAAGTAGAGAGTAAATTGTTAATTTCAGCAATAACCTCACTTTGGCTATCATCTACTTTCCTCTTTTCTATTGGTGTATCTCTCTCACACTCAATGGAGATGCTCTCCACTTCACATATGGTGAAATCACACAGCTCACTCTTTTTATCATTCTCATTCATTTGGCTATGTGTCTCTCATTCTCACATGGGTTTGGATGCATCACATCCCCCAAAGATTGTTGGTCAGCAACGGAGCAATCACGAGTAACCACAATCTCTTCATGAAGCAATGGAGCAACACTACATGAAGCCAGGACCGAAGGAAAAAAATCCCATGCTTGGTCGCCTTCTCTTGTGTCACACAAGTGGATTTCAAACCTTGTCGCAGTCCTGTCAACTTTTCCACTATGGAACGCTTGTATTGGTAAGGTACAAAACGTGCACGAAAATGCTGCTTCATTTGCTCCCAGGTGACAATTGGCAATTCCTCGCTTTCCATACGTTTACGAATAAACCACTTCCACCAATGTATGGCATAATTAGCCAACCCATTGGACGCAAGTAAGAGCTTCCTCTCATTGGAATAATTGTGCATCCGAAATAGCGTATCAATTTCTACCTCCCAATTGAGGTATTCTTCCACATCTGTACTACCTGAAAATATAGGGATAGGAAATTTGGGTTTAGTGACAAAATCCTTACGATGCACGTCAGGGTAGTTGAACATGGTGCATAGCTCCAAAAGTTGTTGATGTCCGTACGTAACTACGTAACCTCCTCCCCAAGGTTGTTCAATTCATACCGAATGGACCCAAGCTCATCGCGCACACCATTATCACGATCCTGAAGTTGCTTTATAGCATCCTACGCAAGCGAATGTACTCGATCCATATAACCGATAGATCCTCCTAATGACCTGACATGACAACAACTCACAAATAGCAAACGAGATTATATCCAGATTAGTAAAACAAAATAGCTCTCTCTCTCTACGCTCGCAATTTACTATCCTGAAAACAAGACAAGCTTACCGTTCCAAAGTGAATCAAGGACTGCAAACCGACACTTATGATAGCGAACGACCTCAACCCGGTAATGTATGAATGTAACCAAGAGCAAGGGAGTACACAAACGGGTGTAGGTGGAGCTTGGACAGTTATGTGGATATCCTATGCAATCTGATATTCAAGGTATTGTAAAGCTAAGTAATGATCCAAGCTAGAGTATTTTGCCTATGTGCTGATCCAATTGGTTTAAGCGAAGTGTATGAACGCACACGCAACGATAAATGTGACTTAATGCAAACAAAGGAAAGAGCTAGAAAGAGGCAATCTGAAATTGAGATGAATAACTAGCTCGTTTTGCACTAAGTATTAGGAGAGACGCTAGCCAATTGCAATAATGTAAGGGCACAAGATTGCTCTATGAGAATAAGTACACAAGCTGAAAATATGAACTAGGGTTTTCCACAGAGTTTCGGTCAACACTTTCTATTTTCACTTTTTTTTATCAAATCGTAGGAAACTTTTAGGCTTTTTTTTTAACTATGCCATGGCTTACTCCTTTTTTTAGTTTGGCCGAACTAGTGTTGTCTTCCCTTTGCAGAAATTCAAGAATTCAGCAAGCGTAAATAGTGCTCAAGAACAGCGCCAACGGCAATATCAAAAGCTAGTCTCAATTGATGAAAGGATATAAGTGAAACTCAACTACAACAATTCTTTCTTTTCGCCAGCTAGTGTTTGGCACAAGGAGTGATTTTTTTAAACCAACCTGCAGCTAACTCTCAGTTTTGATGGAAGTGGATACTATCACAAACTCTCCCCCAAAGAGAATTCGAATGTATCTCTTGAGAGCAATTCGGACAACAAGGAATTTAGGATTCAAAAGTAAATGCAATTACTCTTTTTTGTTGTTAATTGGGGGATTTAATCAATAATTTTCTAGGGTTTATGTGGACACAAAGATCAAGCTACGCAAATGAGCACAAAGATCAGCACGTAAACAAAATTTCTAATGGACGAAAACTTAACAAAACTCACGAGAAATAACAGATTCAACTAGGGTTTCGGAATTGATTTTTTTTTGTGCAATTTTTGGTTTTCGTTGGACTATAGGGCAAAAAATGAATCTAACTACGGGTAAATAAGTTCTCACCGAGTAAACCTAGAATCTGATACCATATGATACGGGGAGGCCCGATCTTCTCAGTGAGGAACCGTGTATAGTTGATGCGAAGTAGATGATGTCGCTAGTTGAACACTCGCGCCAATGCACGAACCCTCAACTCTTCGGAATACGCCCAAAACACACCGGATAATGGTTCGTCGCGAGACCACAAACGACGAACGCCAAGTCCCCAATTCCCAATGGAACAACGACTTGACCTTGAATTGTGGAACAAACAATGGATCACCTATTTGTCTCTCAAAGTCATCGCATGAACTTTGGTGTTGAAAGAACAAGCAATAGCTATGTTTCAATCTTATGCATAAAATTGGTCTCCTTACAATGGGGGTCTAACCCTCAATATATATAGTACCCTGTCCACCTCATGGCTGGCCAAGAGGTCCTAAACCAACTCCAACTCATCCCTACATGTATTTGGAAACAAACTCACACAAAAGAAAAAACCTAAACTTAAACCGTCACCATGTTTTGGTCATAACTTTTTATCCATGACTAATTTGAAGGTGGGGGCCAGATCCATTGCGTAGCCCTTGACATTATCTTTCCAACGAGTATAAGAACACCTGAATCGGACTCCGTTTGTGAAAGTTATAGCCTTTTTAGTAACTGTCTGTCATGCTGTCCCGAACCGAATCCGAATTGAATCCTGAGTTGAATCCGAGTTTGAATTGGATTGAGCACGTGAGAGGTCCAAATTTGGCTTGAAAATCTTATCTAAAACTTGTATTTTAAGTTCTTGGGCTCCTCCTTTTTGCTCTCCCATCAACCGGGCTTCCTTCCTCCTTGATCAACTGCATGGACTGTTTGATTTTCTCCTTGCCAATTGCTTTGGCCTTCTTGTTCTTCATTGCTAGGCAGCAAATATAGGTACCATCCTTCTTGTGCTCCTCTATTATTTTGGCTCCGGCCCCCCTCTCGGTTCCAAAGACTTGAAGCTTGTCAAACCTGAAAATGCACAAAGTATTGCTTTTATGTAGTATCCAATTCTCGCGGAAAACATAAAGAAACTTGTTAAGAAACAATTACACCTGTTGTTTGAGAAGTATAGATCGTGCTTTATAAACAGCGTCATAAGTACTAGGGATATCCTCATCATTAGGGATTGGCGTCGCTGCGTCGGGCTCGGGCAGGCAGGAATGCAAGATGGGATCGGCGGGACCAGGGGAGCTGGGGATCAGCAGGCCATTTCTTACACCATCGCGCATAGGCAAAATTGGCTGGGCCCTGGCTTCACGCGAGTCGTTGCAGTGTTGCTGCGTTTTCACTCGGGCCGGCCGGCTGATTGTGGCTAAAAACAGTTAATTTGGCCCAATTAAATATATGTGTATGCATTATACCTCATATATACTAGGTTTTTTGTCAAAAAATTTGGGTCTTTAGCTGAACACCCATGAACTACTGTAGATCCGCCCCTGTAGTAGGGTGTTGTGCCGGGGCGTGACATGCTAAGTGCCGGGGCGCACGCAGTATGGCGCAATGCTGGGGCGCACCTGTGGCTAGGCGCCAAGGTGTTTAGTGCTAAAAGTATTACTTTATAACTCATGTGCTGAAAGGATTAAGTTCAGTGTTTGCCATCAGCTTGTCACTTGAGATTATCATTGCATAATTGTTAGATGATTTCATATATGTTCTCTGCACTAGTTGGATTCTCTTGGCCTATAGGAACTCATGGGTGTTATTGTGCTGATTTTGCAAGTCCTAATCGCTTGGCCACTGTGGCTAAGGCACGCAACCCTTCCTGGCAGGAGGAGGGATCGACGGCGACACCAGGATGGGAGATCTAGCTCGTGATGATCTTGATGAAGAGGTTGACATTCTTGATGTGGATCTTACTAATGAGGTCCTCGTGGGGTTCGAGCCTTCTTCCCCTACTAAGGCAGAGAAGGTGTCACTGGTGACACCTAATAGTCGCCTTACTCTGAGAGACATCCTGTGGCCAAGACTAGATGAATGCCCCTGTCCTACGAAGGGGTACACTGTTGCGCTCTAAGCTTGGTTTGAAATTGGTCTGGGGCTTTCAATGCATCCATTTATCTAGACCCTCATGAAGCATTACCAGGTGGAGCTCTCGCACTTCTCGCCCAACCTCTTTGCCAGGGTGAATGTTTATGTGGCTGTGCGAGACAGTAATCAAGGGCAGGCGTCTAAAGCCTACCTTTATAGCATTCAACCACTTCTTCCATCTCCAACAATTGAATAGGAAGTTTATACTACTGGGATCACTGAATTCGACTGTTCAGAACTAAGGCGAGTATCCTGGTCATGCAACCAAGTACAACTAGAGTTGACCCAGGAAAAAGTGGTTCTACTTGAAGGTCGAGGGCTTTCCATTCACCGGTGGCCAGCCCAATGTTACTCAAGAAGGCTATCTTGAGATCCCTCCTCTTTTAGACCCCACACTCTTGGCACGACGCAGCCTCCCACGAGGCATCGTCCACACCCTGCAGCCCCTGGCCATGCTTTGAGCAAGGGGAAGCTTTAGGATCTCAAGGTACTTCAGAGGTCACCTCCACAGAAGAGGAAGAGGCAGCCCCTAACAGTGATCCGCCCTATGTTCCCATTGTCGAGCCTAGAAGTAGGGTTGACAGGGAGTCTTCTCGTAGCCATAAAACTTATCAGGCTATGCTGTCTTCTTTGAGCTTTAGTTATGCACTTCCCATAGGCTCCAGCTCTACCAGGTCCCTTGTACATTTGGTGGAAGAGCGGCTGGAGGAGGGAGAGATGGCCTCGACCCCTTGTGTGGCTTGGAGGTACCTGCCACTCTGTATTATGATGCCTTTGACTCTCTCTTTGTTGATGGAGGTATGCAAGGTTTCTTTGACTTTTTGTGTACGTTTGGTCATTTGTCGCCTTTTGCTCATCAATATCTCTACTTGTGCCAGATGTTGGTGAGGCGGGAGCACAAGTTGGTGGCACAGGGAAGGTGACGCCCAAGGTCAAGGGCCCGAGAGGTGATAAGGCCCTTCCTAGCCTCAAGGTTTAGGCAATGGAGGATCATAGAGGGCCACGAGCTAATCCTCCAATGAGTTGCCCTCCTATGTCGTTCCGTACATTGACGATGATGATGCAGCAGCACAAGTATG
The DNA here is from genome assembly GCA_036346245.1 of Bonia amplexicaulis. Lineage (NCBI taxonomy): Eukaryota > Viridiplantae > Streptophyta > Magnoliopsida > Poales > Poaceae > Bonia > Bonia amplexicaulis. The sequence goes on from CM070743.1 coordinate 21,055,987, forward strand.
TCACCTTACTGAGGAGCATGTCAACAGGTATATACACATGAGATGTTGGAGAGTTTACCCAGCTTCTTAAGGATTTGTTAGGCACTATTGTATACCTCTGCTTTTAGGTACCTTGTGGTCATTACTTTCTTTTGCCCAGTACTTTACTTCCTCTAAAGTTAGCATTTGTATGTTTCTGCAGTCCATTTCTATCTCCAACATCATAAGGGATGAAGCCCCCTAGATGATAGAAGAGATGTTCTATAAAGGAAAAGGCCAAGTTCATTCACCAGGTAAACATGAAGGCCGTAGAAGAGAAGCTGAAAGCTGTAGAGGAAAAGCTACAAATTATCGAAGAGAAGCTGAAAGTCACTAAGGAGAAGTTGAAGGTTTCAAAGGATAAGGCCAAGGTCATTTGCCAGGTAAACATGAGCTTGAAGGAGGATGTGACCAAGTCCTGGCAGCGACTGAACCACTTCAGACTCTAGAAGATCACCCTTTTTGCTTAGGGGTGAGTTGACCTGTTCACCAAGGCTACAGAGGATCGAATCCAATCCTTTGCCACAACGGCTTTGATGACTGGGGCCCTTGTCATTTTCCATCGCTACAATAGCTTAGGCAAGAAGGTAGTGAGCAAGGGCATTTGTGGCCTTTTCACTTTAGAGGTGAGGAAGGCGTTCTCAGGGGAGCGAGCTGTGCTAAGACCCCTCGTTGTGGAGTTTATGAAGAGATTCACTTCATCACTGGTTCTGAGAGTTCCTGTGTCCCACCGATGGACGGCGAGCGTCATGATCCAACAAGTGTATGATTCCTTGTCAACATGCTCTATTCAGTAGACATTAGTAGTGATATCATGCAGATTTGCTTAGTGCCTCCTTTTTTCATAGATGATATATGTCTGAGAACTTATGTAGCATCCAATGTGAGAGCATGATTATGTTTGCATCTTATCTATTACGAAAATAACAAGGTAATGTTATGTTTTATTCAAGAGACATTTAAGAAGGAAATTGGCATCAAGTGTAGGATCGAAAACGGCAACAGAGGGGGGGTGAATGGTGCCTTCAAAAAAACGCCCCTAAAGTATCCACAATAATACTTACTCCGATAGCTAAGAAGTAGAAAAAGAACGAGCGCTAACCAAAATAAAGACAACTGAGCTTAAAACAAAGTTACGGAAAAACAGAGCTCAAAGCATTGTCATGGTAACGAAAACATCAGTAGAATATTACCACGGCAGAGAAAACAGATTAAAACAATGCCACGGCAAGAACTTGCAGTCGTGGTAAGAACCTTGCAGTCATGGTAAGAAAACGACCGAAAATGCTACCATGGCAAGAAAATCCTGCTGCCACGGCTGCCACGGTAAAGAAAACCACTGTTCCTGCTGCCAGCCGAGAGATACAAGCAAAGCAAAGGGAAAAGAAAGCAAAAGAGAAAGGACTGATTTTGTTTGCACTTAAAAGCGTCTTTTGCGCACAACTGTGGACACACCGAAAAACTGCAAAGAACTTGTACCATGCATCGACAAAACGCAAAACTTGGGAGAAAACGCACGACCAAAAATAGCAGGAAGCTGCTTTGCATTCGAAAACAGCTAGGACACCGCTATTTCTGCGATCAAAACAGCAGAATATCTTGGTGATTCTGCAACTGAAAACAGCAAGAAGTGCAAGCTAAAAATAGTGAAACTTCATCCCAAACAGCATATAGAACATGGCTAGAAAACAGCAATAGCAAAGGAGGTAGCAGTCTGGCTGCTGCACTGCTTTTGGTCCAACCGAAACCAAGGATCACAAGAAACTGCAGCCAAAATACAGAGCAAGAAATTTGTTCTTTTCGGAAGTTCTGGCAGAGATCAAACTAACAAAAGGAAGTGAGAAACATGATCTGGACTAGCCAAAACAAACAACTGAGAAGCATGATCTGGACTAGTTGTTCGAACCAAATGACAATCTTGTTTAGAAGAACCAAACTAGAAATGAACAACTGAAAAAGAAATGCCGAGAGAGATGAAAATAGACAATAAAATCATTCTTGAATTAAAGAGAGATGACTACAGAGGAGTCCCCATACGCATGAACATTAGAGCAAGAAGAAATGATTACAAAACTCTCAATCCATCCTCTCCCTCTCAATCCTCAAGAACACCAAGAGCCTCACATGCTTCTTGGGAGGAACACAACACACACAAAGAGATGAAATGAACTCTCAAACCATGACTCTCTCTAAAGTGTCCTAAGGGGTATGCAGCCCCTCACCTCTATTTATAGCCCTTGGCTAACGGGTCTCCAACCCGTTACGCCGGCTAAACCCTAACGGAGCCGTCTTCCGCTTGTGACCTTACGAAATTCCGTTTCGCCCCTCCCGCACCTTCCGGAAGCTTCGCGCTCCTTGCCTCGCACGCCTCGCAACCACCTCGAGTCCACGTCGTCTTCGACACATCACGATCATTCTGACCTCAGCGCCACCTGCGCCTAGTCCGGTCACCTCGTGTCTCGCCACGACTCCGCCTCGACGTCCCGCAACACACAGACAAGAAACACGTCAAATAGCACCGCTCGATACATGAAAGCGTAAATAGAGATCAAACATGTCGAGTCATCAGAATATGCAACCTAAACCCATACGACTAGGTTCGACCAAGTCCGACCGAGCTCATTACGCCACGCAACGTCTAGGTTCGAACCAACCGACTCAAACTCGACTTTTCTTAAAACGATGTCAATTACTCATCATACACAACGGGATGACCTCCACATGGTCTCTCATCAAGTATAAATGGTGTGCGCAGAGGGGTTGAGCACCCAGGTGATCGAACCTTTCCTAGGAGGATAGGCTGTAGAAAGTGAGCAGTTTAGTAGCGGGTACGATTGCCATCGGGCGTTTTATTCCCCGGATGGGCCTTCCTTTTGCCTTTGGAAGGCCGAATGTAATAAGGGCATGCTTCCATGCCCACTGGAAGGGGATGTCTCCTAGGACCTATGAAGGCTCTTGGCTTGTATGACTATTTTATTTGCAAATAAGCGCACTTGAGGGGATGCGAATATGTTAAGCACAGTCAGTCTTTGCTTGCATTGCAGTGAGGCGAGGAGTGACCCAGAGATTGTTTGGCACATGGCTTAGAGGCTAAAGGGGGACTAATCCTTAGCAAATCCATCGAATTGGGTGCTAGGCCCGAGCCGTCGCTCACGTCCTAGGTCCAATTGGGCGCAAGCTGCCATAACGAAGGTGACATATGTCCAAGCCGCTTTGGTCTTTTGTTAAGGGAGACCATGGGGGTCGTACGCCCTAGGCACCACGGGGCTAAGATCCTTTGGAATAGCTACTTCACATAATATGGCTTGGTGTAATACTTGTAAAGTCACTTTGGATAATTTTCATAACTTATTATGCTAAAAATGAATAAAATATAGCCACTTCATTTCATTCATATTCTATCTTCTTCCATGTATCTTGATGACTCCATTGTCAAAGAAGGAGAAAGATTGGTAAAAATGCATACCTAGATCATGATTTGGAGTTTTTATGCAAAATCTTGCTAAATTGGAGCTTTAATGCATTATTGTATTTCTCTTGATCTTTTGATCTCTTCTCACCATGACCAAAGTCAAATAAAATAATTATTATTTTATATAGATCTAGAGTGGAATTTCTCAATTTATTTAGTGGGATTGAAGCTTTTTATGGAAAACTTATCATTTTTAGTAGCATCACTCTATTTCCAGTTCATATGGTCATTTTTAGTCTTTGCACTCCTCCTATAACCATTTTGAGCCTCTCTTTGCAAAATTCTCTCTCTGGGTCTAATACCACCTTTTATTTGCATTTTTGAATAATTGCCAGTAGGTTCATCAAGGTGGAGATTGAATCACTATGTGAGAAGATCTAGGATAATGTTGTAATGAACCATTGCAAGTTTTGTGGAGTGGATATTTGATTTTTTGAAGATTGTATTTTATCTATATCGTTTTTGGAATTTTTTAGGGAATTCCGTCGGTTTGGCAGCGGTCATACATGGTAGTACTGTGGTTTACTTGCCGATAGCTTATTTCCAGAGAGATCCAGTTGTGCAGTGTGTCAACCAGTATGACCAGCCTATGGTTGAAGGTCATATCAGCCTAAAAGAAAATTTTGGGTTTTTGGGTTATGCGGTCATAAGTTGATGTGGTTTGACTTAGGTCATTGCATTAATGTAGATGAAGGATGTTTTGACTAATGTCCATCAAGTTGTAAAGAACTTGTGTCTTGAAATGATTTCTTTGTCTTCGAGTATGCAGCGACGCTTGGAGTCAACCATGATCAACAGTGAGGATTGGAGCTACACTCAAAGAGGAGCTGAGGCCCAGAACGATCAAAGATGCCAGGTGAGATGGCTGAGCTCAAGTATAGCATGAGAAGGCAAAAAAATATTAAAGGGAAGTTTGAGCAACGAGTTGCACCATGTGGCTTGGTCAATCCAAGTGAGGTGTGATCCAGTGGAACTAGAACAGGAGGGACTTGCCGATGCGTGATAAGCCAGTAGTGCATATACCCGTGGCAAGTATGAAGATTGCTTACAATGGAAGATGAAGACCGGGCTAAGAAAGTATATTTTGGTAAGTTGACCAAAATATCGAAAATTATCTTAGATCAAAATCTAAGGACTTACTAAATTCAGGCTCATGTTCTTTGAAATATATGCATAAGTGTAGTGTACGAGTTAAAACTCATGTGTGGGGGTTAACGGGTTTTCCCTATATGTGTTAAGTCAATAGTATCCACTAGTGTTAGAAAGGGCTGGCTAGCTTATCTATTTAACAGGTTGTGATAGAGACTTGCTAGTTAACCATCCAATCATCCTAGCTTTCCTTATTAAACCTATGTGTTATAAGGTTAGGGTCTGAGAAGTGTTAGTGTTGTGGTTTGCTCTCTTGTTCTCCATGTGTAGCTGTAAAACATTCATTCTCGAGTAACAATATATCAACTTTATTTATCTCTCATGGATATCTCTTATTGTGGTTGATTTGTTCTTAATTTGGTTAGTTTTGAGCTCTCTCCCATTCTTGATCTTGCTGGACGCTAAGAACGTGTAAGTGATAGTGATGTCTCACGAAAATCAATCTCCATCTATATAGGTATTAGGTTGGGTAAGTTCTTAAAGTTATCTTGTTTTTACTTGATTTGGACTCTCCGAGTGATTTCTTGATCCTATTGTTTTTTACTCGATTTCTTGGATATTCCCACTTGTTATGACATATGAGAATACTTCTAAAGCCATATTGGCTATCATTCACCACAAGCAAATCGTATTCACTATTTTGGATTTTACCAGGTTTTGATACAACCTTCTTCAAACGAAAAAATGTCAAAACTTTAGCAATGATTCTCTTGATCGTTGATTAGATAGGTTTCTCACATCCTAAAGAGGGTACATGCTAAGTTTCAAGTTATTTGGATCTATACATCAAAAGTTACACGGATTCTTGAGTTTGGAATAGTGCTAATTTTATTGTTTGTCGGCTGACTTCACTGTAGTGGTACTACCATTTTTAATGTCATTTCTCGGATTTTTTTGTTTCTTGATTTGCTGGGTTTTGTGTTGGCTTTTTATTATAAACTTTATAGCTTTGTAACTATTGGAGTGAGGAATTGATGAATACTTTAAAGGTACTATTCACCTCACTTTGTTATCATACCGGTCCTATACATTCCCAAAGGAATAAGTGAATAACGGCGTCATAATGCTACTAAAAACCAGCTTCTCGCACGATTCAAACTAGAACCTTCACAAATCGTCAGCGCACCTGCATGAACCAGCTCTACCTATGCCTTGAACCAATGAGCTGAACTCAGATATGCCATTACAATCAGAACTCATGTTTGCCCTTCAGAGGAGTTTAGAGTTTAGAATGTACACAGGAAAAAATACTACGCGTATATGCCCTCACCCCTTTTGTATCGTGTATTACAATACTAACTTTACCAAACTATATATGCCGGATCTTGTCATCCATTTCTGGTTCTGCCATTGATCAGTGCTAATTTTCGCCGTCAGTTTGATGTGAAAAGTCGAGCTAGCTGAAAAGCCGTTCACTTTTATTGCTCCTTTTATTTTGCGACTTAAAGGGGCACTTTTATTGTTCTATACACAAGAATGTAAGAACTGGTCGTCGCCTCCAATTATATAAATAAGAACAGTACTGCTGCTGTGACCACAGGATTATAATTTACTACCTGGCAATGGCATAGCTGCATAGCATCTGGGTCCAGCAAGTAAAATGATAGCTGCAGTACACAACTTCCACAATTATTGCTTAGATTTTCTTCTGTCACCGTACATATATTGTTGAAGTTTATATATCTATGTAACGAAACAGTCTACACGCCATGTGGATTAGTTAGACCCCAGCACAATAAAAGTGCAAAGCCAATTAACATACACAGCACATTCTTCCCATCAGTGGCGGACGTAGAAATTTTAGAATGGATACTTGTAGTTGTAAAAATATTTTTCAGTACGAAACATAAAGATCTACAGTAGCAATAGTTAACATATAATTATTCGTACTAGGGATAATATCTTAAATAATATAAAGATATTACAAAACAATTACAAAAGTTCACAAATTAACTCGGTGATGCTTCATGCCTTGGAAGCGTGATATAATGTCATCATCCTTAACTTGCAGAAAAAAAATTCTCCCTCGATAAATGTAACCAAGCAGTCATTCAGGTATTGCTCTCCCATTCTATTTTGTAGCTTGTTCTTCACATAATTCATTGAAGAAAACACTCTCTCCACACTAGCAGTTGCTACGGGAAGAATGCGCACCACATACAGACATACATGACTCATATCATTGATCATTGCCATTTTCAGTTTTTGACAGTTCACTGAGTTCAGACTTCAGAGATCAGACCATATCAACTTCAGAGATCAGATCATATCACCATACTACCAAGTCATTTACAAATTGGAACCATATCACCATACTAGCAACTACCAAGTCATTTACACATACGATGAAGTACTCACCTACTGGATCGCACTGCTTTGGACGGCGGCGGTGCGGCGTGCAGAGGCAGAGCGGACACGTGGCCGCACGCATGCGGTTCGGTCGGCCGGTCGTGCGGCGCGGTGCCTTGCCGCCGACGGTCGGCGGAGCGAGATAGTCGAAGCGCGGTCGTGGGTCGCCGGTCGTGCGGCGGAGCGAGAGTCTGAAGGTGACGCGGCTGCGGTGGCGGCGGAGCGAGGGCGAGCACGGAGGTGATGGGTTGGGTCTCACGGATGGCGATGGAGCGGAGGGCCGAGGGCGAGGCGTGGTCGCCGGTCATGCGGGCGGCGCGGGCGGAGCCGAGGCCGGAACCCAGATCTAGCCAGAGGGCGGAGACGCGGTCATCGGTCGCGGTGCCAGAGGGCCAGAGGGCGGAGGCGCGATCTCCGGTCACGGTGCTGGTGGAGCGGAGGGCCAGATCTGAGATCTGGCGGTGTCGTGGACCTCGCGGTGCCGATGTCCGGCGGAGCTGAGGGCCGGAGCGGAGAGCCGTCTGGCGATCGCATTTGATTTGTTTATCGTGTTCAGAAGGTCTATGTGCTCTGTGTTTAGCCCTTTAGCATTGCTGTGGATTTTTTAAAAGCATTTATATTTTTTTCAGATACATTTTTATATATCGATGTTCCAACATAATAACCATTTGATATCTATTTTTTAGCTATAACAGCGAAATTATACTCTAACTAGATTTCACGATGTAGCAGAACACATCAACTGCAGTCTGCAAACTAACCCCTTGGTAAGCAAGATTTCAGTAACACTGAGGGGAGGGGGCAGAGCATGTGACAACGGCACATCAAGCGGCAAACAGATCATTTGTTTGCATTCGATGTAAACAGTATATAATTTAAGGGCAGCCTCCATTGATCGTATGAATTGTACATCTGTACTAGGCCACATTTATTTACGGTTGAAATCTTCATCAGTACGAACCCGGATCGTATCAATCATATGTCCTTGTACTTTATTGGCATAGATCGCAGGGCGGAAGGGCATATCTCTGTACAAAGCCGAGTAGCTTCCCTTGTCCGCGCTGCCTGCGCAGCATCTTCCCCTTCATCAAAGGTTCTACCCTGCCACTGCCAGTGGTATATTCCATTCTCCATGTGCATGCAGCAAATGTCAGAGATTATTAGTAGTATTTAGCGCTACAACATTGGCTTAGCAAGGCATGCAAACATGTGAGCGTGATTGTTGGATCTTGACGCGAAGGAGCTAGCCCTCGGCGACGACATCGTACATCATTGTTACATTGTATGCCAAGGATGGGGTCAGTTCTTTTTTGCTACGACTTATATTTTTTGGCTGAAATTTTTGAATTTTGGTTGTTTGCGACAGAGATTACGGAAAGAGATACTCGCTTGCGATTTTGGTTGATACAGATGTAAGTTTTTAACATGTACTATAATTAACTTGTAGATCCCGTATTAAAAAATACTACATTTAAAAGTTAGGTACTATAGCAAAAATTAAAACCCGCTTTTAGAAGGCCCTTTAACGTGTTCCCGTTGTGGATCTATGTTATCGGACCAACGTTGTCAGGGTTTAATCCCATCTTCTGTGTATGTGTTAGGTTAACATGTTAGTGGAACAAGATTTTGACATATACGCTTTTCCTGTTGCGGCAATATACAGATATATTCTAGTATGTTCAGTTTTCTGCTCTAGCCATGCCGGCGGATTCCATTTCGAAACTCAAGCAACTGTCGGCTCATCGTTGCTGATCACCAGGAGCTAGATCAGACACAAATGGGAGGAGAACAAAAGGGTAAAGATCAGAGCAACAAGTGGCAAAAGAATAGCGTTATCCGCGACGGCCGAGATCGAGGAGACGAATAGAATAGAAGATCCTCAACGAGATGCTGTGCGCTCCATCCATCAGCTGGTCACCCAATTGGCCAATTCATGTGCTCCATGTGCCAAGCTAGCTAGCTAGCTAGCCTCTCGTTTGCAGCATGTAGTAAGTATCCCGTGAAGGATAAGAAAAGAAGATTCTTAATTGGGTGGTATAGTTAATCTACACTTTCTGCATGCAAGTAGGTAACACATTCTTCACCTCATTTGAGTTAAAATTAGGAGTTTAGGACGATGTTTTCTAAACTTCTTTGTGTGGCTGATGCTGTGCATGCGTGAGCACACACTAGGGCATGCCTAATCAACACATGAAAGATTTAAATGTCATCCTTGCATGGGAGGCAATCACCGATGGAAAAGCTTCAAGGCAAAGCTTGACATCGTGATTCCTGCTACTCTCGGCTTTTGCTTGTGCAGGAGACGAGAGCGCGCTCGAGGTGATCTCTAGCTAGCCATGTCGTAATGGTAAATAACATGATAAAAGTAATACTTTTGTGTATATGTGCTCAAGTAGTCAGTTCCCAATGTCTCATAACATTTAAGATTTTACTTTTAGTTTAACTCCAATTTTGAAGTTTCCACAAGTTGTCCAGCTACTGCAGGTCTGTCAATATTTCATAAATTTCCCCACTTTTTATTGACTCTTTTAGCTAAACACACAATTTAGCTAAATGAGACTCACTCAGTCTCATTTAGCATTTGATGATTATATTATTTGTAACGTCCATCATCATCATCATCATCATCTTCTTCTTCTTCTTCTTCTTCTTCTTCTTCTTCTTCTTCAGATTTCAAGCAGATTTCGCCGGCCGCGGATGCTTCAGTTGGGTCCCTATGGCCTTGTAAAAATTTGGAAACTCCTGTCAGATTTTATATGATGCTTCAGTTGGGTCCCTATGGCTTTACAGCTTACACCGTAACCCAAAATTCTGCAGCAACTTGTTCAAGTACCTCTTTGCCATTTTGCGCCGCCGCGCCCGTGCGTACCTCCGTCACCATCTTCGGAGAAGATTGCTCAAAGGCGACCCAAATGTGGGCTCCTCCCGTCATACACCACCGCCTCTGGATGCTCCTGAAACCCCAGGGAAAGATCAAGATAAGAACTGCACACATTCAAATCGGATCACCGAGAAGAGATGTCACGATCAGTGCAGCATAACGCACCAATATATAGCACATCCAGTCGATCGGCCTGTTCTCGTCGACCGGATCACGAAGTCTAGCGATCCATTGCTCACAAGGGCCTCATAGTTGGCTCGAGCGATTGGACGATTGGAGTCGTCAGATGATGATTCGTCGAGGAGCTCATTGATCAAGATGCAACTATGATTTACACATAGATGTTTTCATAAGATAATCCAAAATACCCTAAAAACCAGATTGAAAAACAAAAGTCAATAATACTCTCACAAATCAACACCAGATTTTACTTATACTATCACATTTCTAATACCAATATATGTACTATAAATCTGAATGCTCGCTCTGTTGATCTTTCTACTACTAATATAACATACTGTAAATCTGAATGCTCACTGTACTGACCTGCTACAATTAGCGCATTAATTTACTCTTCCTTCCAAATTAAAGAGTAGTGAAAAACCTGTGAGTTTATTGGCGATTTGAGCCAGTCCACGGTAAATTGGCATTCCAGTTCCATTCCTTATCAGAAAATGACAACCCGGTGATCAAACACCGTGCCAAAACGGACAGTTTTCCATGGATCGCCAGGCCAGTCACGTGAAGCAACCAAGCAATTTGCCCGCGCCGCTCCCAGGCTTCGCTCAAAGCTTCCTCCTGCGCCGCGCGCGCGCCCACCGATTTGGCAAAAGATCTCGGCCTCAGGCAGGCGGCTCGCGCCGTCCAACACAAAAATCTCGCCGAAAGGCACAAAATGGCCACATGCGCTCGCGCTTTCCGGCGTCCTGCAGGCGCACGCTGGTGCACATGGAATTTACGTCACCGTTAGTTCCTTACGGTGAGAATACGGGATCATTCCTCCCCTTAAAATTATTTCCGCCAATACCACCTCTTATCAATAAGGATCTGTTTATATTAGCTATAGCAAATATTTTTAAAAAGTAAAATAGATATATTTGTGCGAGACAGGAGCAAGATGAGTGAGACACGTGATGCACTTGTGACTCCTGCTTTATCACTAGATCGAGACAGAGGAATGGAGAAATCGTTTTAGGAACCAATTATTCTTATTGACTTAGTTTATCTGATATTAAAGGCATGTGCTGAGAAAGCCGTACTGGATCCGGACGAACCACATCGTTGCACAAACGAAGGCGCAAAGCAGAAGTCGGGTGGGTGCGAACCGGGAAGACTTGGCCGGGAGCGCTCGCCTCGACGAAAGACGGAAATGCGCGCGAGCCGCGTGCTCGAAAGCGAGACGCCGTTGGGATTAGGCGCGCGTGCCGAGCGTGCGGCGGAGTACAAGCTCACGGACGGGACGGGTGGACCTCCTCATTGCTGTACGTTACCGCACGGTGTAACCACCGCCTCCTAATTGCGAGCCACTCATGACCAAAAGGAAAAGGCCAGGTGGGACAAATAATAACAAGGGCACAAGAGTAACAGAACATCTCGAAAAGAATCCATCGCTTGTGATTGCAAGGTTACAATCGCTAATCACGTGATTACCATCGCAAAAGCTATCGCTACTCACATCACCGTAGGAATTGCCATGGGCATGTGAGGCGTGGCTGGCCCCTGCGGTCACACTCCTAGCGGAGCTGCCGACGAGCGAACCACTGTCGCTGTCCGTGTCCACCTCCGGCTCCGGCGACATTGCGCGCTCGTTGTCGCCGCCGCTGCCGGAATGGACCGTGATCCAATTCGCGTCCCAGGTCCAGTCCGGCGCAACCGGAGCGCCGGCGGCCAGTGCGCGGACTCTGTCCGTGGGACCGGCGGTGGCGTCGGTGTCCGCCGTATTGTCGTCCCACAAGGCCTGATCGAGAACGCTCTTGGGGGACACAAACATCTCGGTGATGCTTGGCATGGAATTGGAGGAGTGGGCGGCGGCGGCCAAGAACTGGTGCTCGAGCAGCTGCTCCGCCGTCCACCTCTCCCTGGGGTCCCGCTGCAAACACCTGGCCAAGAAGTCCTTGCCTTCCTCCGACAGCCACCGGGGAAACTCCGGGACTTCGCCGGAGAACGCGACGTGGTGTAGCGTTGTGACGGGGTCGGCGAACCGTTGCCACGGAGCGCCGCCGGTGGCCATCTCGATGACCGTGCAGCCGACCGCCCATATGTCCGCGGCCGGCCCTTGCTCCTCGCCCCGCGCGGCCTCCGGCGCCATGAACATCGGGGTGCCGCCCCTCGGCCGCCCGCCGGCAATGCCTCCGCAGTCCTCGGCCACCCGCCGCGCGCACCCGAAGTCGGCGATCATGGCTCGCCCGTCGGAGCCGATGAGCACGTTCCGGCCCTTGACGTCGCAGTGCGTGACTCCGGCGGCGTGGACGTGCGCCAGCCCGCGCAGGATGTCGCGCCCGCGCGACCGGATCAGGCGCTCCTCGCACCGGCCGCCGCACCGCTTGATCTCGTCGGCCAGCGACCCGCCGGGCGCGTACTCCATAAACATGTCGCACCCCGCCCCGCCGCTCCCGTCCTCCGCCGCGGACACGTCGGAGCCCAGGCACCGCACGACATACGGCGAGCTCAGACCGCAGAGGATGCTCTGCTCCCGCCGAAGTTCCCCCGCCCTGGCGGCCCCCACGGACTTCACCGCGAAGACGTCGCCCGTGAGGTGGTCGACGGCGAGCGACACGGTGGCCGACGAGCCCCGCCCGATGGCCGGCCCCCGCGTCCACTCGCCGACGCCCATTCTTGCAGCCGGCGACGCAAGAATGGCTCGCGGTGGCGTGTGCTCTGCTTCTTGTACTGGAGTGGAGGCAATTGGGATACGACTTCTGAGCTGCAGTACTACTACTGCACCTTGTGCTTTGTGTGATGGCTTGAGTTGCGCTCTGTTATGTTGTGTGCTTATATAGCTGGGCAGTACAAGGCTAGCTAGCTTTGATGCTTTGTAACGTTGAGGTGGTTAACTGGTGGGTGGCTTTTTTCGGTTATTGTTGTTGTTTTATGTCTACGGTGATAGTTTATGTTTTTAATATAAATGTTTGTGCAAATTAATTGAATGTCGATAAGTCACTTCGAAAAGGTTATTCTGCTAAACCACTACGAAAAGATGATAAAGAAATCGTCCTATTTATTTATTTAGGAACAAAAAATCTATTACAAAAAGACAGCATTGAAACCACTCTATTCTTTTTTTCTTTTGAGTTTTGACTTCTCTAAAAATAAAATAAAAAAAGCTAACCGAAACAGATTCTTCAAACAGTTTTCTAAATCTAAAACCATATATATTACTACATCAACGTTTTTATTATTCGCTGTCGTGTTAAAAATCATAGGCAATAGAAAAAACCTTTAGATGCAAAAAAAAAAAGAGTCGCTGTCCAAAGCTGAGCACGGCGTCCGAGCTGGCGCGAGGCGGCCGTCGCGGGCCTCGGTGCGCCAGGTGTCAGGACGCGAGTGGCCGGGGCAGGTATTTTCATTACTTGTTTTCTCGTTTCGTCTTGCGAAGCGAGGAGGAGCCACCAACTACAGTGGGAGTGCTGGTACACGCTAGACCTCAGGGTTTATTGGTGCTTTTTAATCATGGAGGGGACACTTGTCATGGGAGAGACCTTTTTGGTTTGGACTTGGGTTTCTGTTTCCAGTTTATTTTTTTACTATTTCTAAATTACATCTTTTTCTAACTTTTCGAATTATTTTGAGTTTTTTGTCGATTCTTTTTTTTTCATATTCATTTGCATTATATATGATGGGCTAACCCATTTTTTTTCATTTTTAAAATTTAATTATGTCAAATAAACCACATCAGCTACATGTAATTTCAGCCAGCTACAGTGAAAATTTAGCCATAAGCCACCAAAATTCAACCCAACCGAGCACCACCTAACTAAATCACAGCTTAAACTTTCGGTTATATGTTTTGGTTAAAATTACATTGTAACGGTTGTTATCTTTTTTAAAAAAATAAATAAATAATAAAAAAGTTATATCATCACAGATAATACAAAAGAATAAGAAGAAAAAGCCAAAAAAAACCTAAAAAGTCAAAATAAACCAAAAATAAAAATTGATACGTTCTAAATGACTTCTAATTTAAACAAGTCAGTATCCAAAATAAGCTTGAAGCTGAAGCCTAGCCTACCAGCTTCTTTCTCCCATTGCTTGTTGCGATAGGAGTGTGTGTTGCAGCACACCAGTTCATCTTTTAAGAAAATAATGATAAATTATTTAGGTTTGCAAAAATCGGAGTCGGTGTGGTTCGTAAACCCTACAATCTAATGGTAACAGATTAGAGACTGATTATGCAACTTTTTTCTTGGGAATTCGAAAATGGGACATAACTTGATCAAAATCTACTGGAAGAATGGGAGTGGCCTATCACTCTTAGGCTCTGCTCATTTTGGCATGACCTTCTGTCTTCTGACTTATTTTTCACTATTCATAAAATTTGTCTTTTTCTAGCTTTTTGGCTCTTTTTTTGAGCTTTTTTGTCGGTTCTTTTTTTCGTATTCGTTTACATTGTCCGTGATGGGCTAACATTTTTTTCATTTTTAAATTTTTTTAAATTTAGTTACGCCAAATAAGCCACCATCAGCTACAACGTAATTTTAGCCAGCTACAGTACAATTTCAGCCATAAGCCAGTTTATTTCAGCCCAACCGAGTAGCACCTTAACCTACCTCAATCAATCAATCTATATGCTATAAATAAGAAAAAGCAGGAGTAACAACATAGTGAACGATACAATCTCTCACACCCTGACTGTGTCAGGGCACTCCCAATAGGTTAATATCAGCAATATCTATAGAAAACCAACTCACAAAAAAAAACTTATGTGGAGGAGGAATTAAGGATGAGAGAGAGGGGGGACCAATGTCTCCTACAAGATATAGCTCATTTGAGAGGAGTAAGACAACTAGAAACCAGTCGAAATTGCATCGGGGTTGCTATGTCTTGGTACGCTTCTCGATTTGTTTTGCCGCATAGATCTATTGCTCCGGACAGGATGCCATGCACATTTTTGTTTTCTCCCTCCTCTCTCTCATGCGCATGGCAAGGGAGATGACTACGGCCACCGTCAAGCGCCATTGCCTAGCAACGCCTCCCTTGGTCGCCGAACCGCCACACCATGCCAGCTCGCTCTCGCCTCACTACCCGCACGCTCGCTGCACCACTGACGTCGTGCTCCAACCGGACCTAGGAGCCACCCGGTGGCTCGACTACGCATTGAGAACGCATGCCTCAAGGATGAGTTCGACCGCGTTTGTGCGCTCGACGGCAAGTTCCTCGGCCGGCCAATCTCATCCATCTCCTTCCCGAGACCACCATCTCTGCAGGTGTGCTCTAGCCTCGAGCTCGGCGTAGGCACCACCTGTGCTCGCCACTTTGCTGTGCTCCCGGAGGCCACGAAGGGGAGACCGAGGCAAAGGGGCGATGAGAAGGTGCTGGTGAGGAGGGAGATAGAGGGGGAGAGAGAGAATGGGGAGATGCGAGGCAGTCGGTGCTTATAGGACGGTGAGGGGGTGCTGGTGAGGGGAGAGAGAGTGAGATGTGGGGTGGTGTACGGGGGTGCTTGTGAGGAGGGAGGGGAGGAAAGGGGGAGAAGAATGAAGGAGAGAGAGGACAGAGGAAGGAGGGGAAATAATTATAAAATTAGAGGATTTATTAAGTGAAGATGGTAATTTATAGAAATTACTATGCAGTGTTACTATTGAGAATATCCTTAATTATAGGCAACAGCTAGCAATGATTTCTAATCGAATAGCTTTATCTTGTCCATCTATCATAATAACATTGTGTTTTGTACTTCAGTGAATCAAGGACTGTTAACGGTTTTCCTCCTTTGAAAGCGTTCCTGATTTTGATGTGCAGCCACAAAAACTCTACTATTGTGTTACCACTATACCTGGTAGCTTGCCCACAAGGCTTTCCTCTGGATTGGCTGCTCGCATCAACCTTTTCAATTTAATTTCAACAACCTATGACTGGTGGCATAGCCACATCTAATTGAAAAAAGATCTCTCTCTCTCTCTCTCGCCGTCTCTCTCTTGTTGCGGCATGAAAGAATTGCGTGGCAAGGCACTCACCTTTTCCTTTGTTGAAGTAACCTTTTTGCTTTCCACACAAGGATTGCTCATGATTAACAATATCGGTACTTAATTCGTATCTCCCCTTTGCAAGTTCTGATGCTGACATTTAGGGCATATATTTTTGGGCTATGTCTTATAATTTTTAGCTAATTTTTTTTGTTTTTGGCTATTCATGAGAGAGAATATAAAGAAAGACACTTGCATATGACTTTGACCGATCTAACTAAAGTTTCTACAGTGTCTACTACAATCGACTTGTATACCTCACCTTAAAAAGACATTTCGTTTGAAAGTTACGTACTGTAGAAAAGCCAAAAGCCAGAAGTTGAAAAGAACAAACCATTAAACTAAATTACCTTTTCCAAGCACAAAAAAATCTAAATTAAAATTTGGATCCAGTACAAATATTGTAGATCAAACATAGCATATATCCCTTTCAATCATCATATAATAGTTAGTACTCCTACCGATTTGGAAAATTTCATGACAATGACTATTTATGATTTCAGGATCATAAACAGTTAGTTAAGATTTTTCATTTTATTTAGAGCCAACAAAATTCAGGAGAATTAATTTTGCATGCGTTTTATTGTATCGCCTGCTTTTGTCAAACATCTCACTTGAAGGTTTGACAGACCGGTCTAGAAACGGCATCAAAACAGTATATTTTTGGAAGCGAAGAAATGATTCGGTGCCATAATTAATTAGAAAACTCGAGCAAATTTGCCGCAGTTATTTGCATTTAGGCCTCTTTTCGGTTTGATCCGGGATTGGACAAGATGCAATGGTTTTTTTTTTGGGGTACGAATTCGTAACAATCAGGCAGCACTTTCAAACCAAAGCTACAGTATTTTGGTTGAAGTGTCGCGACACTACCGTCCCACGTTCCGAGCCAAGAAAAAAAACATCATGCCATGTTCAATGAAAAGAAAATCAGACACATACGACTTCCCATGGACCAAAAATTTTATTGTTTCTCTCTTTTCAAATCCCAGTTCTGTTGAACAATAGTATTGAGTTACATGTACCAGTTAGTTTATCCAAAAACTGAAGGACTATATGAGAAGGTCCAGGATACTGTTGTGATGAACTATTACAAGGTTTGTGGAGTGGTGAACTAGTTTTGCAAAGGTTGCATTTGATTTAGGCTGTCTTCTGAAAGTGTCAGAAAAATCGAAAGTTCCACAGTTATAAATGGGTAGTTCCATTTGGCAGAAGTATGTAAGTATAAGTTTGGAAGTACCGTTTTGGGAGGCGCTAGTTCCGCATTATGGAAGTACTGGCGTGTTAGGCGCGGTATTTCCAATCTTGCAAAAAAACAAAGTTTTGAGATTTGAGTCATGGATTGAATTGGGATGACCTGGGTCATTGGATTAAGGTTGCATGATGCATGTCATAGCTAACGTGGGTCAAATTGTGAAAAACTTATGCCTGAAAATAATTTCTTTGTCTTTAGATGTGCAGGATTGTTTGGAGTCAACTATGGTCAACAGTGATGATCAAGGCTAGGCTCATGGAGGAGTTGACACCCAGAACGATCGAGGATGCCGGGTGAAACGGTAAGCTCAAGCATGGCACAAGAAAGGCGGAAAATATTGAATGCGAGTTCGAATGGCGGGATGACGCCATGTGACTTGCACTGGGCAAGTGTGTCGTGGTTCGGTGAAACTTGAACGGGAGAGACTTGGTGATGCGTGACAAGCTAGTGATGCACCTACACGTGTCAAGCATGGCGATTTTGGTAGTTTGACCAAAATACAAGAAACTATCTTGGATCAAAACTACGGTGCATGAGCGATGCCTTGGAGAGTAGTTTAGGTCAAGGTGGAGCTGGTTGGATCAAGGCTAAGGATTTAGCGGATGCACACTTATGCGCTTTGAACAGTGTGCATAAGTGAACTTATATGAGTAAAACTCATGTGTGTAGGATTAACGGGTTTCCCCTATTATGATAGTAGATAGGATCCATTAAAGAGTGTAGATGACGGGTTGTCCACCTACAAAAGGGATTGGGATGAAGACATGTAAGATTAACCATCCAACCCATCTCTTATGCTCCCTTTTCTAGGTTTAGGGTTTGAGAGTGAGTACTTTGAGTGCTCTTTGTTCTCTCAGGTGGAGTGGCTGTAAACCTAACTTCTCAAGTAAGCAATACATTGATCTTTGTACAACTCTTGAGTCCCTCTTGTTTTTGATTGATGTGCTTGACTTTTGGTTAGTTTTGATCTCTCATCTTTTCTTTTTGTAATCTTGCTATGCTAAGAACGTGTAAGAGATAGAAATAATCCTTGGGAATACATATTCACCCATATAGGCACTTTGATAGCCGATCTCTACAAAATTTAATATCATTTTGATCTACGAATCAAAAGTTCTATCAATTTTTGTTTTCAACTTGGGTTGATTTCACTGTGTATCGGCAAAAGAAAGTACCGCAATTATAACAAAGTACTCACGAGTTCTTTGATTTTTCTCCAAAATTTCAGAGGTTTGTTTTGCTCGTTTATGGTTGGTTTCTCATTCTAATCTTCATATTTTTGTAGCTATTGGAGTGAAGTAGTGTTGAATATTTAGGAGGAAATTAGAAGGCATCATTTACCCCCTTCTGTTGGCATATTCAGTCTTTCAAAAACTTGAACTGATGAGGAAGTATGTGCAATTTACTTATACTTTAACACTCCTATCACGTGTAGGTTTCCTCAGACTTAACACGTGGAATAAAAGTGAGCTGTAATTATTTTTTTAATTACGCTAGCTGAGTCTTGACCTCGAGACCTCATGGCTCTAATACCATGTTGATCAATCAATTCACTCAAAGATTCAAACTAATAAAAAAAATATACAATTCACTTGTATTTCGACAAATAACCCCACCATGAACGCCGCCATCTTGAAACAGAAAATGTGCATTCCATCGTCGGCGTTGTAATAGGGCGTTGCCGTTCAGATAGCTGAAGAAGACAACCCATCAGAAGGACGGATGGGTGGTTCGGTGTGCGGTTTTTGGTTTAGCGTCACGTCCAAGCAACGCCAAGCTAGCACGCACCAAATGGAGGTTTGTCCTGTCCCCAATCGATCGGAAAAATATATTGACGAAAAGAAAACGTGGCCAAGGTTGCATGCAGGCCACGCTCGCTGATCGCAATCGCGGACATGAGCTATATATGCCTTGTGACAACGGATCCTGTTTTTTTTCTCCCTTTAGGATGACTCTAGATTTTGGTTCTTTCAAAAATCAAAATAAATAAGATAGTTTCTCTAAACAATTTTTATAAATCACTTCTCTAAATAGTTTTTTAAATCTATTATTGTTTACGTGACCCAAGCTGCGCCTTTTGTATTTTCTTTTACGCGTGCATTAATCTGACAAATTAATCGAGACATTAGCTAGCTAGACTTGTACCCCTGCAGTATATATGCGCGTTGGTGCAAGATAGTATAATGTTCGGAACATTCTGATCTTTTATTTGTTTTCTAGCATATTAAAATTATTGCTGATCACCAGCAGTGTACGTACGTGCATGCCAAAGCATTACTTGTAGGTTCAGACAACATTAGCGGCCGTCCATGTAGTAGTTAGCCTAGCGATAGATGGCCCTGAGTTTGTAGCTCTAAAAACCAAAGATACATACGTAGCTCCTGTACGTTTTTTTTTGTCAAGTAATACAAAGCCAGAATTCACTGCATCACCAATTTTTTCTATGTAATAGCTAGCGAATATACAATCTCCCAAAAAGAAATTTGCAACTCGTGCCAAGTGCAACCTTTGCAGGCCTTTTTCTTTGGGTTATCCATGGATCGATGCCGATGCCTTGGTACGCAAGCGATCTGAAACCTCAAAGGACAAGCAGATTGCAGGAGGCGATCGATCGATCAAGCAAGTGCATGGTGTGCAAGTAAAGTCCCACAAAGTTTACTTCCAAGTCTAAATTAAAGAACCCTAGACCTACGTACAGATATATATACTAGCTCTCTCGAGCAATCATGGAATCACGTTGCTTTTCACCTACGGGCTACAGGATTTCATTAATCTAAACACTACGTACCATCCTCCCTAAGTTGGTTAGCAATATTTGCAGCTAATCATAGGGTGCGATAATTGAAGAGAGACGAAAGGGCTTAACTAATTTATTTACCCCTCTTGACATTCTATGCGTGGCTACCAAGAGCAATACAGGATATCTCTCTTGTTCGTTTTCCTTTTCATCGTTAGCAGGCGACGACGAGCGAGCAGGCGACAGCGGCTGCCCAGGTGGGGCCCACCGAATAGTCCCCGTCTCATCGTCGGCGTAGCAGCGTTAGCGTCCCCCATTACCCCACCGGTTGGGAGGACGAACGGCGTACGTACGGGCATTACGAAGCGAAGCTGCGAGAGAGAGGAGAGGGCATTACGAAGCGAAGCTGCGAGAGAGAGAGAGAGAGAGAGGGCATTACGAAGCGAAGCTGCGAGAGAGAGAGAGAGAGAGTTAGCGTAGAAGAGGGCGACGTGGCCGCCCGGCGTCCACTCGCTCGCTCTCCGGCGGCGAGCGGCCGTGCCAAACTGGACTTGCATGGACTGGAGTGCGCCCAAGTGCCAACGATGTGACGTAGCACCACGGATCTAGATGCATGATCCTAGTGGGTCGTAGAGGAGAAGGGGGAAGAATAGGTGGTGGGGCAAGTCTGCGGATCCTAGTGTCACGTAAGATCTTGCGGCTCTGTAAGTTTCTTTTGTGCTTCATAAAACTGTTTGCAAGAAAATCAAAGATCCTTATATCTTTACGCTGTGTTCGGTTCAGGGTTAAGATAATGAGGTTAGCCAACCTTGACCTCGCTAGGTTATCTTAATCTAAATTTTGTGTTTGACAATCAACCTCGTTAATTTAAATTACTATTTGACTATGTTAGATAGGTTAGCATTAGAAAAAGCAAAATCTAAAAGGTTAATTATGGTGGATTAATTTATTCCACCAATCTAGTGGATTAACTTAATCCGACATTTAAAATTCTTTGATCGAGTTAGAGTTAACCCTCTAATCTAATGGTAGTTGGTAGGAACCCCGATCCTTACGGGGCCTAGAGGTAGCTAGTTTAGTTCGAGTAGCTTTCTTTTGTCCTGTTCTTTTGGGTATTTAGAATGATTTTTGGATTCAACTTCTTTAGAAACTGAAATAAATGAGGTAACTTCTCTAAGACATTTCTCGAAATGTCTTTTCGAGCACGTTAGTACGCGTAGTATTCGTATCAACGTCTCTATCATTTATCATCATATCAAAAAACACAATAAAAAACCACTACCGCCAATCTAAAAGAGTAGAGCATTTATCGTACCACAGAACCGAAACCAACTCTGGGCGAGCCCATACACACGCATCATCATCCTATGTTACGACGGGCGGAAGCGCCCCGGCAACGTTGTCATCTTAGCTTCTTTGCGAAAAAGCCCTCCATATTTTGTGAAATCACGTTCAAACCCTCGATTCTTGCAAAAGACCCCTGCCATGTTTTTTCCCGAAACCCCTCTCCACTTCTCTGGAATTGCGTACAGGTCCTCGCATTTCCATAAAGACCCTCTTTTCGCAGGATAGCATCCTGTATTTTTTTAAAATTACGTACGGGTCCTTACAGGTCTTCAGTTTTTTACGAAAAATGCCTTCGGTTTTTCAAAAATTACGCAACTGTTCTCGATTTTTTTAGAAAAACTTTCCTATGAATTGTCGTCTCTTTTACTTCGATCTATGTGGTAACTAACATGGAGTGCCGCCACATTTACGTTGCTAGTATATAAGACATGGAGTACTTTGAGCGCCACCAAACCGAACGGAATTATTCCCTAAGAATCAAACGAACGGAATTATGGCGCCACAGGAGCGAACCCGTGTGCGTTGGGACGTAGTGGACCGAATGTTTGGAGGGGGGCCCGTCCCCATTGTGGTCTAGAACGTGGACCATTTATCTCCCCACACCTGCCTGCGTGTCATGGCCACCGTTTAGTTGCAGTGCTCGGTCGGTCCCTCCCTTACGTACGTACGTACGCTCGGCTCATCTCCTCACCGTGCGCCCACCCGCTCGCTGGCTTGCCGCGGCGTCAATGCGCGCGGGGCGGCCGTACGTGCGTTCGTTCGTGCATCATGGCCCGAAGATTTGCCTGTGGCCCGTTCTCTTGGCCTCTATCCATAGTTTTAGTTGCAGCTGATAGAGCCGGGGCCACTTTTGATTGGCTTGGCGTTGGTATTAGTTTTTATTTAATAGTTTTTATCTATGATTTATGGTTTTTGGTTAAAAATAAATAGCAGCGGTTGAAAAAAGTGATTTTTAGGAAAAAAAACAAGCGGTGCAAAAAAGTGAAGGAGAGTGTGTGAGCGTGGCGGGAGCGAGAGGAATAGGGTGGATGATACACCCATAACTTTCTGACTTATCTCCGGAGCGAGATAGTAGTATGAAGAGTAGAGAGACTGATTTAAGAAACTATATGTTTGTATTGACTTTTAGTTTTTTAAACAGAAACCGATACATTCAAATTCATATCTGAAGCTTGGCTAGGCATGCTGGTTCATCGAGAGGGCATTCAGAGCACAAAAGACGAAATATAAACATGCAAAATAATGTGCACACACTACTACAGAAAAGGTCATCACAGACGGTTCAAAAACGTCATCACAGACGGTTTTGTGAACCGTCTGAATTTATGGGTCAGTGATAATCGAAGGTTATCACAGACGGTTGTCGAACAACCGTCTGTGATGTTTAAATATCACAGACGGTTTGTAGCGACATCCGTCTGTGATGTTGAAATATCACAGACGGTTTGTAGCTACAAACCGTCTGTGATGTTCCTTTCTACCCCTAAATCTAATTCTTTTTATTGGCTAGCCTCTGGAAATGCTAGCCATGCCCTCTGAAACAAGCAGATGAACAGGTATATGTATACATATAATTCAGATCTCGATTCATTTGACAAACATATCACACTTCATTCACATCACATTTCATTCACAAACATAAAGCATCCATTTCGCAAATGAATTAATTGAAATGATATTAATATCCATTAACAAATTCACAATTACGGTCTTGTGATGGAACTCTCCATTGGATTTGATGACTTTACTCCACAAAACCAAGCGAACTCTCCTCGAATTTTGCAAAGTCCAGCTGCTTCAATGCACATGTAGGGATGGGCGCAGCCTGTCGATAGGAAAATCAACGCGCTTACATATATAACGTGACAAGTATGAAATGAATGTGGGAAGATTGACAAACCTTAGAATTGCTGATCTTCGAGGAATCGAGGAGTAGTCTCATATGGTGGCACACGTAGTATCCACACGTGTTGCCCGGCTCCGCCGGTGGCACCGCAAAAATAGAATGTGTTAAATCAAAAGGCATTCTTGCTAAGTGTTGTATAGGATTAATTAATGTGTAGCTAGTGAATACCCGAAAATTGCGAGAATGTTTCAAGGGCTTGGCCCCTGTCGTCGAGCCACGTGTTTGTTGAATGTATACGGCGAACGACCTTCGTTATTCGAAAAAGTTAGATTAGTCATTCGGAAGGAAAAAAGAGTACAATGTACAATGTACTTACCTATCGAGTATTTCGCGATAGTCGTGTACTTGGATTTGTTCTTACTTAAAGAATCAAGGTATATAGCCTTGTTCCATTTTGGTATAATTACAATTAAAATCCAATGAAAGTTCTCATTGTATGGCATAAGAACAAAATCCTTATCGCGGTGAGTCAGCAGTGTTGTTGTAATATAGCTCTCGACGAAGGATGCATCCTCGTTGATGGTATCAATGGCGACCAAGCGTGGGTCCAGGAAACCAATTGGTAATTTCGATGATCTAGCTTCGGTCAGTATGAATCTATATATATGCACAGAGAAGCAACAAATTGTGACATATGTCGGTATGACGTGAATAGAGACTGTAATTGTACGGACTTACGTCGACATCGAATGAGTGAGGCGTCGAGGCGTTGAGCGTGAAAAGATCAAATATATCGTCAAAGGTCACCACGAAGACACAATCACGAACTTCGTCCGGAAATATTCCGATTGAATTTGTGATGATACCGGCGGCCGCTCGCCTCGCCTATTGGACTGTTGCATATACCAATTGTAATGTTTGGCAACCAAGTCCTAGGTTACGAGTTGCTCTTGCGGGAATATCATCGGCTCGCTTAGCACGAATTTGCGGGACAATGGCAGGTACGGGGGATCGTCATCATCCCCCATCTTTGATTTACCCTTGCCACTGCCTCGACTATAGGTCGACTTTATGGTAGACGACCGTAATGGTTCAGACGCTGCAAGTTGCTTTGGCGAGAATAGCACCCGTGGAAATAGCGCCAGCGCTAGCTCTGGTTCGTGCTGCCGTTGTGGAGATAGCACCATCGCTAGCTCTGGTTCGTGCTGCCGTTGTGGAGATAGCACCATCGCTAGCTCTGGTTCGTGCTGTCGTTGTGGAGATAGCACCATCGCTAGCTCTAGTTCGTGCTGCCGTTGTGGAGATAACACCGGCGCTTGTAGCTCTGGTTCGTGCTGCCCTTCTGGTCCGGCCACCGGTGAAGAAGCCTCCAGGGAGATGTTGCATTTGGGCCACTGGATGAATGTTCCAATGGCCTGCCCTAGAGTCACGATCTCGTCGTTGGGGGCCTTCGGTAGCGGGACGATCTCAAAATTGGCATGCACACCATCCACATTAACTTTTGCGTAGCCTGGCGCTAAAGGTTTACCGTGCACCCTGGCCCCGATACCAGACTGATATGCCTGGCCCCAAGCAGCGTACAAGGGAACGAAGGCACATCTCACTTGGAGCCTGCACTTCGTAGGCTCCTACATAACGATACAAAATTAGCTACTCCAATAGGTCTATGAATGGAGCAAGCATTGAGAGATAATAATTTTACCGGATGTTGTCCACGAAATCGCCACGCTTTCCGTCGGATTGGACGCGCAACTACTCGGACGGTTATGCGGGCTAGCTATCACGGAAATCTAAGAGTTGCCTTGAACTCTTCTCGTAGCTCGGCTTTGGTTCTCTTCCTACGCCGATACATTTCGGAGTCATCTTGAAACCATGTTTCCAAGGAACGTAAGCCCAAGGCCTCTCGTGCGGCCGGGTGCTCCTTGTTTCCTGTAGCCACGGAGAGCATATCATTCTCCTTGCTCCATGGAATGATCCCACGGTAGATTCAAAACTCGGCTCTTCCGCAAGAGCACGACATGTCATTTCAATTCGTATGAAGTTCGAGTCATTACATGCTACGCACTTGATTGATATCTTACCGCACGCTAGGACACTTGTCGGTGCAGAGTTTCGAAGGAGACGTCCCATTGTCGTTGTAGATGACCTTGCTCTAATCCAATTTCGAGCGCTCATCCGGATATTGGAAAATGGCGGGCGATGTCTGTTGGTTGCCAAGTCATCCTCCGTCCTCCATCGGGATTTTACCCGCATACCAGTATGTGCCAAGTCGTGGGGTGTGTGTTTTTTGCTTGGAGGGCCTTATGCGCCACACTTGTACTTTTGAAATCTTCAGTTGTCTTCATCGCCTTGAACTCTTCCCATTGTGGTTCCAGGAATGGGTATTTATGAATAGGCGTTTCGTCCGTCTGCACGTATTTCTTGACAAGCGTGCTCTTGAAGTTCTTCCATGCTTTGCACGCCGCTAGGTAGGTTTGTCGTTGCACGGCGTCTTGGTGTTCTTCTGGGATCTCGAACGATGCCAAAATTTCGGTCCACAGCTCACGTTTCCGAGTCTCAGGAACGTTCTTCCACGAATTGAATGTGATCTCAATTTGCTCTCATGCAACTATTCCAATCAATGTTCGGAATGCGCTTACTGCTTTGTGAGGAAGGAGAGGGACCCCAGATGCATCGACCGCTGTGATGGTAAATCGGCCCTTAGGCTTCTTTGATAACCCTCTTCCTTGGCGTCTTGATGTTGGAGCGGACGCCTCCGGCGATGGTGTTAAAGAATGCGCGGATGACATGTTGCTCAATTGGTGGGTCTATAAGGATAAAATAAGAAAGTGATCATATTGAAATGGAAGAGAGGAGAGGAGTAGAGGGGAGGGGGTGATGTGCACAGAGGAGACTGTTTCTGAAGAGGGGGTGATGTGCACAGAGGAGACTGTTTCTGAATATAAATATTTTAACTCCAAACTGCCATTCACACTCATATAAATATTCAAAGAATATATATATGCTGAAAATAACATAACCATCTGACCTCTTAAAAGAACAATTAAATCTAACAAATAACAATTTAATTGTTTTAGGATTGCTCTCGAGCGAGTTGCTTCAAGATCTTAAAATCTTGGCCTTCACAAAGAATAAGTTTATTTCGATCATCCACAACAAGCGTTGATATATAACAATGATAAATTGAATCAAACGAACAGATATCACCGTGAATAAGAATCGACATGAATGAATAGAACCGAAACTACAAACATACTCTACAAATTCATTTGCGGTGAAACAGATCAACTTAACATCGGACAACAAACTACAACTCAGCCAGTGAAGCCAATCATTAGAGCTCAAATCTGATTCTTCTATTAGAGTCACAATCAGGATAGGACTAGTTCATCACAGAGCATGCATTTTGAGCCCACAAGAGATATCTGACATAACAATTATTTGAACTCTCGATAGAAATCAAAGATCAAGAACACTCAACGCCTGCAGACAAGTACTCAAACTGTCTAGAAATAGTCAAGTCAAGAAGAATGTGGCAAGGCTCGGGAGGCGGCGGCTCGGGAGGACGGCGGCGGCCTCGGGAGGACGGCGGCGGCGAGGGCTCGGCCGGGAGGACGGCGGCGGCGAGGGCTCGGTCGGGAGGACGGCGAGGGCTCGGGAGGAGCGGCGGCGGCCTCGGACGGCGGCGGCGACGATGGGCTCGATCGGGATCCGCTAGAGCGTCTAAGTGTTGGTTTGCCAATAAGCGCGAAGACGCGCAAAACCCTAGCGGGGATATATAATAGGATTATCACGAGCGGTTCTAATTTTAGAACCGATCGTGATATCAATATCCTGACGGTTATAAATTGCAACCGTCATGCGATATTATACTATCACGAGCGGTTATAAGCGTAGAACCGTCGAGATAAGCCGACTGTGTTTCTTCAGACAAATACCAACCAGCAGCATTCATGATCAACCACCAACGACTTGCGGCGCATTCATATACAACACCAACCACTGCATTCATATACAACACCAACCGGTGGCATTCACACAGTATATTTCTTTACATATCTTCTCATTCTCAAAATTGACTACATCACACATTTTCACATATACATCACACAAATGCGTTGTTATATACATACATGCAAATGCCAACATATATGAAGCTCATTCTCATTGTACTTGCTTATTTCCTTTAAAAATGAGCCCTTCATGATGATCAATGTGTACGTAACTAGTTTCTTCACGTTGTTCGTCGTCGACCCTTATGCCATTTCCAAAAGGAGGTAACTCGCCAAATTGATTGTATTCTTCCTCGTCCACTACATTCTCTACTCCGACAATTCTCCTTTTTCCATGAAGAACTACATGGCGTTTCTTATTTGCCGGGTCGGTTATATAGAAAATTTGAACAACTTGGTTGGCGAGCACGAATGGTTCGTCTTTGTACCCGACACGTTGGAGGTCCACGGTAGTGACACCGTACTTGTCAACCTTCACCTGTGGGAGATGCACCCAACGGCAGCGAAGTAAGGGAATCTTGAAAACCACGTAGTCAAGCTCCCAAATCTCTTCTATGAACCCATAGTACGAGTTTCTCGACCCATCGGTACTGAACGCATCTATCACGGACACCGCTGCTCGGTTTGTGCTCTTTACATCCACGAGATCTGCGTATAGAATGTGTACCCATTTATGTCATATCCTTGCCATGTCACTGGCTGTAAATGTTGGCCCTTTTGCCAACCATGTCGTCTCATGGCGAGCTCCTAGCGACTTGCTCCTTCAATCATTGGTTGAACTGATCATTATGTTGCCTCTGATCCAAACATCCGGCCGCTCCGGATTTTGTTGCAAGCACATTCTTGTCTTTGGTCGACATAAGGCGCCACTTGGTCATGTCTTTGCAAGACCGTGAAATGGGCTTGAGTATACGTGTCCATATCTGCAGTGATTGCTTTCCTTCTGATAGTTTCGATACCCTTCAGCCTCCTCTCATGACGAGATTGAGGCACACCTATCGGTTGAGTCTGAGCCATATAATCGACACAAAACTCAATGACCTCTTCGCTTGCATAACCTTCGACAATGCTGCCCTCCGGCCGAGATCGATTCCGTCGTGGGACTTGAGAATTCTCATGAACCTCTCAAATGGGTACATGCTACGAGGAATACGGGCCCGCACATTTTATCTCCCACACAGCGTGAACAATGAGATGTACCATGATATCGAAAAACGAAGGAGGGAAATACATTTCAAGATGACATAGAGTCACCACCACCTCATCCTGTAGAGCATCTAGTCCTTCCGGATCGATGACCTTCTGGGCAATTGTGTTAAAGAAATAACATAGCCTCATGATTGTCTCTCGTACTTTGATCGGCAAAATATTTCTAATTGCAATAGGGAGCATCTGTGTCATCAGCACATGACAATCATGAGACTTCATGCCATTTAACTTCAAATCTTGCATCGAAACAAGTTTCTTCACGTTGCCGGAGTAACCAGACGGAACTTTCACACCATGCAAGCACCGCACGATTCGTTCTCTCGCCTTGGACGGATGTAACACGAGGGGAAGGTACGTTCGTCCATTATCTGTTACTGTCGGTGCTAACTCAGGCCTGATGTCCATATCAGCCAAGTCAAGCCGTGCGTTGACGCCATCCTTTATTTTGTCACGAATGTTCAGTAAGAGACCAATCAAGCTGTCACATACATTCTTTTCTACGTGTATGACGTCGATGCAGTGTCGAACATCTAGGTACTTCCAATAAGGTAAGTCCCAAAATATTGATCTCTTCTTCCAGGTGTTCTTCTCATGAGCCCTCATTTTACGTCCCTTTCCGAGGACAACATCTAAATCCTTAACCATATCATAAACCTCGTATCCCTTAAATGCCTTGGAGTGAACCGTCTTCCTTCTCTCCGTCAAATTGTTTCTTCATCTTGCGGTATTGGTGAGCCCTCCGAAGGAACCGGCGGTGACGCATGTAGATCGTTTTGCGTGAGTGTCTCAGCCACACACTCTCGGTATCATCTAAACAGTGGGTACAAGCTTTGGCGCCTTTTGTACTCGGCCCGATAGGTTAGCAAGGCGGGATAATCGTTTATGGTGCGAGAACAATAAGGGCGCAAAGTGAAATTCTCTCGTTTGTATGCATCCCATGCCTGTACCCCTTTGTTCCACAGTACTTTTAGATCTTCTACCAACGGTGCTAGGTACACATCGATATCATTCCCTGGTTGCTTTGGCCCTTGGATAAGTATCGACAGCAAAATATACTTTCGCTTCATACACAACCAAGGAGGAAGGTTATAGATGCAGAGAGTCACGAGCCATGTGCTATGTCGGCTGCTCATGCTACTGAAAGGATTCATTCCATCTGTACTTAGTCCAAACCTTATATTCCTTGGTTCTGCTCTAAAGTCTGCGAAACTCCTATCGAGGTTTCTCCTTTGGGACGGAATCAACAATGTGTCTTAGCATTCCATCCTTCTTGCGCTCCTCAGAGTGCCAATGCGTGATTTACCTCCTTGGATTTGCAAAAACCTTTTCAAACGGGGAATTATAGGAAAATACCATGCCACCTTAGCAGGAGGTCCTTTCTTCGCCTCTGTTCCCTCGCCGTCATCTGATTGATTATTACGTTTGTATCGGCATGCGTTGCACACTGGACATACATGCATGTTTGCAAACTCTTTACGGTATAGATACAGTCGTTCGGACATGCATGTATTCTTTCTACTTCCATTCCCAACGGACAAAGAACCTTCTTGGCTTTATACATGGTTTTAGGCAGCTCATTTCCTCCCAAGCATGTCCGCTAAAAGACCTAGCAAAGACCGTGAAACTCTTGTCGGACCAACCGTTGCTCGCCTTCAATTTCAACAGTTCAAGCACGACCGACAACCTCGTGTACTTGCAAAGACGTGAACAAAGGTTTCTCCGAGTCCTCCATCAAGTCCCGAATTTAACATACTCTCTCGATCATAGTTCTCTTCTACATCGCGAAGCATCCGATCCAGTTATCATCGTGCAACCTATCGGTATCATCATCCGTGGCATGTCATTCACTTCACCGCGATGTCATCCGTGACATATCATTCACTTCATGGCGATGTCATCCGACGGCATATGATCATTCACTTCGACATGACCGGTCCAACACGTATAACCCTTTTGAAACCCCTCCGAATCAAGTGCGCTTCAATTTGCCCTCGGTTCTTAAACATCTTTAAATTTCGCGATCGGCGATGGACGATACATATATTCCACCCCTTATTCAACATATCCTCCTCGGCGGCTCTTGTAAAGGACACGCCATTAATATACTCTTCACTCACACGGCTCATGGCATACATCCGACTTGGTCCTACGTTACGTACATATATAACAACTCGGTATTAAAATTAGATTAACTAATTATTACTAAATATATATACCGCCACATGTATTATCTTCACTCACACGGCTCAATTCATATTATAAACACAATGACTCTTATATAACCAATAATTTTGCAAATTAAGCATTTTCAATAACACTCACCAATTACTTAGATCTAAATTGTAATGCAATTAGAGAAAAAACAAATTTTCTTACTAACCATATCTAGAGCTACCAGGAAAAGTATGGATGAATCTTCAAAGCTCAATCTCTTTCTCTTCCCACCAAATTAACTGGCCTGAAATCGCCTAGGCTCGCGTGAGCGAAAGAGTGCGCAGCAGTGGCTACAGATCTGGATCGAAATGAAGACGAGGCGGCCTGAGCAGCGCATTAAATGCTTTGTGGCATTATCACCGACGGGTTTTTATTGCAAACCGTCTGTGATAATTCACAGACGGTTTTATATTAAAACCCGTCTTTGAAAAGCTATTTATCTCAGACGGTTCTTAATAAACAACGGTCTGTGATAACGAGCTTTTCACAGACGGTTGTTTATTCAAAACCGTCTGCGATTACCAGCTTTTCACAGACGGTTGTTTATTGAAAACCGTCTGCGACTTTGACAACACAGACGGTTGTTTATTAAAAACCGTCTGCGACTTTGACAACACAGACGGTTGTTTATTAAAAACCGTCTGCGATAACCAGTGTGATAATGAAAAGTCAGAACGTATCTCTTGTGTTTCGTGTAACGTATCTCCTTCGTTATACAAAGCGTCTCTTTGGTATACGAACCGTCCGTGCTGAAGGTTAAATATGCGCGTGGTCTTCTACATCGTACACTCTCATCATGCTAGTTGTTCTTGTGATCACGCACATCTCCTACGCATCGTTCTTACTAGCTACATTGTTAATATGGATTCTAGTATTCGCCGCTCATCTCCTTCCTCTCATCTATCCATTACGAGTTGTTCGCCGTAATCGACACAGTGACCAATAATCCACGTCTAGAGCAGCTCCTCGCGCCACGCCCGCTCTCCTCCTCGACTCGCTTCCATCCGTCATTGGACCTCATCATCCGTCGTCGACGGAGGTGTGTTCTGCCGCTCAGGAAAGGGAAACCGCGCTTAACCTCGTTCTTCTCTACAATGTGCACAAAGCGGAGGAAGCATTTGTGGCAATGGAGAGATTGATGGATAGCATTGCCGCCAAGCGAAACGGCGATTCGAGGAATCTTATCATGCTATCCTCTACGAGCTTATGACGACGCCATCGATCATTTGCCAATCTTTGGAGGAGGAAGTGCTGAGGATAAGGACAATCTTAACGGCGTTCGAGAACTCAGCGGGCGCTCCTCCAAGTCCCAAAGGCGAAGAAGAAGCGTACGAAGCCCAGAAGATTAGAATCTGGCAATCTCTTTATCACTGCGACTTTTGTAATAAATTTGCATCGAATTGAAATTAATAAATTTGCCTTTTATTTGTGATCCCCGCTCTGCATTTAATTTGATTGGTTGTTACTATGAGACGGTTTGTAATAAAAACCGTCGTGATAATTCAGATTATCACAGACGGTTTGTTATCTGCACCGTCGTGATATTTTTAATATCACGACGGTCCATCGGTAACAACCGTCGTGATACTCATCTTCTCCGACGCCGCCTACACGGGCGGTGTCCAAATTTTTGTTACATGCCCTTTGAAAACAAGCAAATGCACACGGAAACACTACAACACATATTCGGATCTATTACGGGATAACAAGCTAACGAACCCTTCATGACACGGCGGTGCGTGAAAAAGACACACTTACGACACTTACGGCGGCAAGAGTGTGTTGTTCGGTGACCCGCCGTGTCGCTGACGGAGGCGCTAGCTCACAGCGGAGGAGAAGCAAATTTTTTGTTACAGGATATAACAAGCTAACGAACCCTTCATGGCATGGCGGTAAGGTGAACAAGACACACTTACGACACTTACGGCAAGAGTGTGTTGTTCGCCCCCCCGCCGTCTTGTGACGGAGGCGCTAGCTCACAGCGGAGGAGATGCTAGTGGATGAACTCACCGTGACTAGTACCGGTGGAAATGTAGATGGGGAGTTATTAATAAGGGCGGCGGTGGGAGGAATGGTGCCTGTCATTCGATGTGGAGAGAATGGACGGGTGAGATCGAAATCCAGGGTATACACCAATTATTGGTTATCGATCGATTACCACGAGCGGTTATTAAAATTAACCGTCGTGTTGTCGATTATCACAGACGGTTCGCTTTAAGAACCGTCAGGAATTCCTGACGGTTCTTAAAGCGAACCGTCTCGTTGTCTCGCTTATCACGCACGGTTCGTTTACGAACCGTGCGTAGTGGACGACGGTTCTTAAAGCGAACCGTCAGTGTTATCTAGATTTTCACGACGGTTTCTATTATAAACCGTTTGTGAAAATATCACAGACGGTTTCCGTATGAACCGTCTGTGATGTAGCCGTCCAGTTTAGCCTCTTTTGTAGTAGTGACACCGTCTAAAAAAGAGTTGCAAACGTAATGTGTGTACGCAAAATCTATACAATTTCGTAATCTTTGTGTAGATGCATATTACACTCACGAAATTTAAACGATTTTTTGTACTTTGGATAGTAGGCTATCACACCTTTTTATTCCTCGTACTCTTCGCATGTCAAAAATAACAAACGTGTGACACAAGAATAACTCAAATAATGACATTTCGGGCAAAAAAATTACACAAATACACTTTTTTAAGAAAAAAATGCACGTAAGTTTGACATAAACGACTAATGTGAGCTGTGGATGCTAGTAGTGAACAGCAAGGACCATAAATTCCCTGTCTAACAGCTGGGAATGGATGGCCTTTTAAGTCATTGGGGTACGAACACGATTAGCTATCTACTGCCTGCACATTAGCCCTTCTTTTGCCAATTTCGCCTCACGTTACCAGCTGTTCTTTCACGTTCATTGGTCTGTATCGGTGAACGCTACATCGATGTATCTATTAATGGCGTGTTTGGTAGCATGGGATATTCCATCTTCACAACTAATATTATTGATAACTTAGATCTGTATAACCTGACGAATATCAGCACCAACTAGTGTCTCAAATACAGCAACCTGCAACATCAAAGCTTTTCAGCTCTTTTTGCGAGCTTATGTTGTTCTAAGGTACGTGATAAATTTAATATAACATACGGAACAATATAGCTAATGATGTCTGCATCATCCCTCATTCTTCAGAAAGAGTCGTCCTCGGTTTTTTTGATAACATAAAAGTGTACTAAATAAAGAGAACGTCTATGTATGGTTTATATACAAATTGATTATTATGTCATTCATGTTGTTTTGCACAATACATTTAGTGCAACAGTGGTCATAGGACGTATACAATGTAGATTGCAAATTTCCACTTATAATCGTATCATCCACATCATTACCGCCACATCGAGAAAAGTTGTCATCAACTTTTATAAACCTGTATATAAGTTAGTAGTGGGCAACACCGTATTAAATCATTCTAATATAAATGAGAAAAATTTTAGTGCATTCCATGCTTCAATTATACTACTCTAGTTACTTATGCATATAACAGACGAATAAGTAAGCATCATACTTATTCTAATTAAACAGTAGATACTAATGTTTGCACTTAAATCAAGGCGATCAAAACACTGCATAATAATAGATGGTTTGCACAAATCATGCATTTTCACATCAGCAAGCTTTATCACATGTGATACATATCCGATATAAAACATGCTATCTACATCATAATCTTCAATTAATTGAATTTATAAGTGTAGATGTAAGTACTAACTAGTGATCTTAAGTATGAAATTTCATAAATTTTCTCTATCACATTAGATAAAAAATCATTGGAAGATATTCTAGTAAGAACTTTCTTGCATACTCCACATTTATGTTTTTGAAGTTTACTGAGCCAATATGGATTCAAAGTGCGATAGCTAACACAGGGAAATGATATGACACGGTGACCAAGTTAAGGCGAGGGCTAAGGCCGATTTGGAATGCAGAAATTTTATATAATTTTATAGGAAATAGAATCTTATGGTATTCTCATGTTTTCTGCTCAAATCTGTGTAGTCAAATGATAAAAACATCTTAGTTTTTTTTAAAAGATAAAAACATGTAAGCTATCGAAAAACAGATATGGGCCTTTTTTGTTTGTTATGGCTTTTAGCTATTGCTTATAGTTTTTAGACTATTCGTAAGAGAGAGTATGTAGTAATTAAAACTCGCGTACGGTTTTAATCAATATAAATAAAGTCGCTATAATGTGTATTACAATCAATTTATAGATTCTATCTTAAAAAGATACTCTATTGACAGTTAATTACTATAAAAAAAGATGAAAAATAGTTTTTAAAAACTGGATAGAAGGGAGGCATAGAAGGTTAAAAATGTTAGCAAACCTGGGCCTAGGCTAGAAGCCTTGACCTATGGTGGGCACCTCACTAGTAGACTATAAATAGGGAGCCTACCGGTAATTTTGTATATGCAATCAAAAAAGCAATAAACAAAGACTAGGAGTTTTCTCTACTTCTGTGTGTTTTCAATATATTATTTCCTGTCTTGTGATTGATTTTGTTTCGTATTAAGCAGAGGAATCGATCGAACTGGTCACCAGCGACTGTTCTTCAACACGTTATCAACACGACTCGCTCTGGTAAATCGAAGGTAATCATCGAGGCATTAGTAGATTGAATTATCTAGATCTCTAAATTCACGCCGCTTTTAGATTATTTTCACGGTGCAAACCGCTCGATCTACGCGCGAGACTTGAAGTCGCCTGCACAATATCGATCGGTAGATTATATCACAGAGCAGATGTTGATTGCACTGTAGATTGAAAAAAAATTTGCGCATGGCGCGTACACGACGGCCCGACGCGATAATCGTCGACGCCACGGCGATCGCCGCCTACCATCGGCTAGTCGTCGGCCTACCACCGCCACCGCCCCTCCTCCCGCGACGCCGCTGAAGCCGCCTCGATCGCCATGCATGCATCCGATCGCCCGCATGGCCGCCGCCGTGCTCGTAGTCCATCAACCCCGGCGCTGCCTCGCACAGCCATCGGCGTTTGGCTCAAGCCGACGCTTGTGCCCAAGAACACGAAGCCGCCGCCACGACCAAGCCGGCCGCCGCACCGGCATCGCTGTCGTCCGGTCTTGCCGCCGAGACGGCCGCGCGCCACCTCGGCTTACACGCGTCGACCCGCACGGCCGCCCGAGCCGCCCGGCCTCTGCGACCACGCCAGCCTCCGCATGGCCGACCGCCGCACCCGAGGCCCCGCCGCGCTGAAGCGCCGCCGCCGCTCGGCCGACCGCCGCACTAGATGCCCGGCCGCTCACACTTGCCAGCCTCCTCTCGCATGCGGGCCTGCACGCTACCGCTTCGCCGCCGCCGCCACCGGGTAAGTGGGGTAGGGGAAACCCTACCCCTGCTGGCTTTTGTGCCGAACGGGCGGGCCGGATGGGCCGCAGGAGTAAATGGGCCGGAAGTTTGGCTCGGGGGTGCCTGCAATTTTGCAGAAAACCCCCGGAGTTACGCAAATTATGGAAGAGCCCTTAGATTTTGCATATGGGTCCCGAATTTTGCAGAAAGGCCCTCGTAATTCTGAAAATTATGAATAGGTCCTTAGAGTTTCAGATGGGTCCCGAATTTTGCAGAAAACCCCCTCAAAAAATTAGAAAATTACGCAAAATTTTTCTCTAAACTGAAAATTTACGTATAGACCCTCGAAAATTTATATTCTAGCATAAAAGGACCTCGGGAATCCGAATTTTGAATTATTTTTAGCATTTGAAGCATGTTTATTTCTGTCATTATTATTTTCTTTATTTTCTGTATTTATTTACTGTTTTGATTAATCATAATTGTTTAAATTGCCTTTAATAACCGAAATTAGCAGTAAAATTTATAGAATATTCTGGAACATTACGAGAATCTTTTGTATCATTTATTTACCTGCAGTAAATTATTCCATGCATGTTTACCAGCAGTAAAATTATTTATTCCTTTTATACACATGCAGATGACTAGCATCACAAACTGGGAGTTCGAGGAGTTGGCCTAGCATGGCCAAAACTATCCGACATGGGTTTTCGATTTCGAGATAGTACTTGGAGCCAAGAAGCTCCGTGCAGCTATTGGGATTGGCGCACTGCATGACACCCAACCCACCCCTGAGGAAAATGATCATGCACTTCACTTTCTCAGGCACCACCTCTGTCTCACTCTCAAGAATGAGTACATGGCAGAGAAGAGCGCGCTAGCAATCTGGACTGCACTGAAGAAGCGGTTTGAGAGGCTAAAGTACACCATTCTTCCTCAGGCAGAGCAAGAATGGATCAGACTAAGGTTTGTCAACTTCAAGACGGTCGGGGAGTATAGGATTTGTACCAATCTTCAACTCTATGGTAAACAGATCACAGATGAGCAGAAGATTGAGAAAACACTATCCACCTTCTACCCTAATGCAGTACAATTCGCATGCAATTATCGTCAAGATGGCTACAAGGAGTATGTTGAATTGATTGATATGATGCAGGTTGCGGAGGCTTAGGATGAACTTCTTCGCAAGAATTACGTCACTCAGTCACCTGGGAGCTCCGCTAGCCATGAAGCTAACGCTGGGAGCTACAAGGTGCGAAAGCCCTTGATGAAGAGAAGGAGAAGAAAAGGTAAGGCCGCAGCCCAGAAAAGCAAGTTAGACGCTTCGAGTGAGAATAAGGCAAGCAAGCCAAAACGGAGTGGCAAGACCTATGGCAAGCAGGACCAATCATGCTTCAAGTGTGGCAAGTGGGGGCATTGGTCGCGGATCTGTAAAGAGCCGCAGCATGTCATTGATGCCTTCCAAGCATAGAAGAAGAAGGATGGCAAAAGGCAGCATGAAACTCACTTTGCATCTGTTGAGGGGGAGAGTTCTGAGCAGCTGTCCGCGCTGATGGAGGTTGAGACCATCCCGGCAGCAGCACCCCCTTTCGACCTATAAGCAGCCACCGCCATGATTTCTCTCGAAGAGCAGATCACTCCTGAGAAAATAGCAGATGAAGTCTCTGATTTCCTAGATGATTCAGTCTAATGCACAGAATGCTTTTAGACTTTAATTGTCATTTATTTTGTGTGAAAAGGACAAGTTAGCACTTGCATGGATGGTACTTTAGTATTTTATTTTCTCGCGATGGTTGGATGATATTTGAATAATTCATTCATTTATTCAGTTTATAATGACATGATATGTTCTGATATTGAAGTATTTTATTTATATGTTGATTGTCCTCTAATACATGTTAATAAAATACCTTATATTAGAACATGTGTGACGCCCTATGGAGGAAGTGTGCTTAGCCGACAGTGGCACAATGAATACCATCTTAAGAGAGATGAAGTATTTCCAATCGATTTGTAAGAATGCTGGTAGCCTTACAACAATCGTCGGAAGCGATGCATGTATAATCGGTTCAGGTTGAGCCACGAATATACTCCCAATGGGCACAACTTTAGTCATTGAAGAAGCCTTATTGTATCCAGAATCGACTAGAACTCTCCTAAATTTTAAGGATATTCGCGCCAATGGTTTCTACGTTGAGACTGAAGAAGAGTACGGTAAAGAATACCTGCTCATTACGAAGTGCGAAGAGAATGGAAAAAAGGTATTAGAAAAACTTCCTTCACTAGAAACTAGGCCATACTACACCAACATCAAGACACCTACAACGTACACTGCCCTGAAGACAGTATTTAGAAACTCTGAATTTTTGTCTCTGGCATGACAGATTAGGTCACCCAGGTCTTAGGATGATGAGAAATATAAACAACAATTCTCAAGGGCATAATATCAATGTAAATAATTTTTTGAATTATGAAGATTTTGTGCGCCCTGTGTGCGCCCTGCATGCGCCATTGAAAAATTAATTACTAGACCCTCCACTCTGAAGGTGAAGGATGAAGTCCCTACATTCCTGGAACACATCCAAGGAGACATTTGCGGTCTCATTCAACCACTTTCAGGGCTATTCAAATACTTCACGGTGCTCATTGATGCTTCCTCGAAATTGTCGCACGTTGGTTTATTGTCCACGAGAAATCATGCTTTCGCAAAGCTGATCTCGCAGATAATTCGCATCAGAAACATTTTCCCTGATCATCACATTAAGTCTATCAGAATGGACAACGCCGGAGAATTTACTTCAAAGGCATTTGATGCTTATTGCATGGCGATGGGGATTCAAGTTGAGCATTCTGTACCGCATGTCCATACCCAGAATAGTTTAGCAGAGGCATTAATCAAGAAAATTAAATTTATTGCCCGACCCTTTTGCAGAATTGTAATTTGCCAGCTACATGTTGGGGACAGGCAGTCCTACATGCAGCAAATCTCATCAACTTTAGACCATCGGTGTACAATATCCATTCACTTATGCAACTAACGCAAGGGTCAACACCGAAAATTTCTCATCTCAGGACGTTTGGATGCAAGGTTTATGTACCTATACCCCCTTCACAGCGTACTGCAATGGGCCCTCTCTAAAAGACTAGGATATACATTGGTTATGAGACTACATCCATAATCAGGTATTTAGAACCCATGACAAGAGATTTGCATACCGCCCGCTTCACTGATTGCATATTTGATGAGGATAGTTTTCCAACATTAGGGAGAGGAAATCAACCTCTTGATGAAAAATAACGGCAAATTACGTGGCAAGCCATGCGAATCCATGTACATGACCTGCGTACTAGGGAAGCAAATAGAGAAGTCCAAAAGATCATTGATTTGCAAGCATTAGCAAATCAACTGCCTAATCATTTTAGTGATTTGAAGAGTGTGATGAAGTCGCATGTGCCTGCACGCAATGCACCAGAGAGAGTTGAAATACCAAAGAAAGTAGAAGGTATCGCTAATCCCGTCCAAAGGCCTCAGAATAAAAGGACGAGAACTCTGGCCCCTCGAATCCCAAGTAACCAGGGACGTCCGGTGAAGAAGGATAAGAAGGACTTGTCACAGCCGATCACTCAAGTTCCCCAGAACCAGAAGGAGCTCCAGTTGAGACCGGGCACTAGTATGATACCTTTAGAAAATGGCATATCGGATCTGAATATCCCCATGGAAGAAGAAATTGGCATGGATGTGTGCGCACACATCAGAGCCGAAAAACTAAAGGAAATTGCCACCGCAATTGGAAGAAGCGATGGGCAAGGAGAAGCTTCAGAAGAAGAAATCTGTCAGACCCCAGATTTTACTATCCGGGATCCTCCGTGATTTATTGCACTATTCCCTGGATCAGTAGATAGTGCTCACAGTTATAGAAAATTGATATCACATACATACTATGCGGAAACATAAATAAAATAATGAACTTACTCATGGGCCGACTAGGCCGAAATCAGTAAATTGCAGCAGCGGAAGAACGAAGCACTCAGGTGGGACCTTCAGGACATGCCCACAGGCAGCCAACTGGAGGTTCGCGACCTAGCCCTTGACATCTTCATCTTATTTGTCAATGTGAGCAATAGAGTTGCTGAGGCGTAGTGAACTGAATCCTGATTCTGGATTTGTTATGAGAGTGAGTGTGAGCACACTAACCACCGTGCTCCGCGAGCCAATACACAGAATGCAATTAAATAGTATGCATGGCTAATCCAATGAGAGGCTCGGGTTATTTTATTTGCCAGAAATTGCTCTTAGCATTATTTTTATTATTTAACCATGGTGTTATTAGGGTTGTCTAAAACTCCGAATAGCGAGTGTCATCATTTATTTAATCCACCGATTATACACTTTCCATTTCGCAACCCACCATTTCATTAATCTAGCCATGGATGTTTCATTCTCATATAATCCTAACTTCCCCATAAATTTATTCCTCCAATCTCCAATTTCACCAGAACCATATAATCCCGGTCTCAGATCCACCAATTGCTAACTTGTTAACTACACAACTTATTTATAATCCAATACCTTTACTTGTGACCCACCGATCAAATGATCTCTATTGCATCATCCCTAATATCTCATAATCGAATTGAAGTCACGAATTTCCTATATGAGTCCGAATGTCAACCATTAATTCATAAATCCAATCTTAGGCTCATTATTCAGTAATTTGAATAACTCCTCATTCTAATACAAATATGATTTTCTTTATTTTGTATCCAACAATATCTGTTGTATCATGAATTCCTAGTAATCCAATCTTGTGATTGCTATTCATCAATTCTTCACCTCGTAATTTCTAATAATCACCTAACATAATTACTTTCTTTATCCCACCAAAATCATTCTTATCAGGGCTTGCTAACAGTCCAATTCTTTGTAATTAATCCAGAACCATAATATGCTCTTCCAATAATCAATCTTGTTTACCATTATCTATCTCTAATTAATTCACTAGTACACCTCCACCATGAATATCAATGATCAAGTTTATACCCCAATTATCATATCTCCAAGCTTCCAAAAATTCAATTCCTTCATCTAGTATTTGATCGAATCCTATTAATCTCTTTATAGCCAACATCCCCCAAGAATTTATATTAGTTAACAGTGTCGTAATCCAGTATTTACCTTTGCACTCCCTAATTCTTCAAGAATCACATCTAACTAGCCTATATTTTCATTTAGACTCCACCAATTTACTCCCAGAAGCCACCTTAACGTTTCCCTTTTATGATCGACATGATTCCACCAGCATCCCTTATATTTTTACCATAACAACTATCTCCTCCACATCTCTATTTAATCATCCTGACCTTTTATTTGGTGCTAAGTATTATTATCATTTACAAATATAATACATAGAAATTCCCTGAGACTTAGCAGTTTGAATAACAACATAATGTGTAAGGGAATGCAATAACAATAGCGATTCAGATTCCATCCACCGTTACATGGCATCCGCACCATATGCTTAATCCTTCAGCGTTATAGCCGCTTAACTTATCACTGGGGCAACACCCAGGGCAACACAAATCGTGGCCTCGACCGCCTCCGCTTTCCATTCCCACCCACAAAGTTATTGAAATAGAACTATATCTGGTTAAGTTCCCATGTCCGCCCATGACCGTGGGCACGGCTATTCGAATAGTTTTGACTCTGCACAGTTTGTACACTTTCACCACAAGAGACAATCAACTCGTTACCCCCACATGATTCCTTAGTCATGCAGTTGAGCAGACCATCACAGTGACTTTTCAAAATATCTAGTCCCTTTTGTCATCTCACCTTATGGGAAACTGCTCACTTGCGGTGGGTCCCATCTATGCACGGGATGTTCCCCCACGGTTACTAGCGTTATTCGGGCTCCACTCCCCTCAGCGCTAGCACGACTGGGAAACTTCACCCTCCACTCGGTGTCCCTTTAGGCCTTCTCTTGCCCTTGCTTGTCCACTTCTATCCACTACCAGTGAGATGAGTCTGGGGTGTCGATAAATTTACTTAGCCAAGTTGTATTTTACAGACTTGTGGTTGTACTGTTTTACGTGGGAGGTCATGACAAGATTCAGTCCTTTGTGGTATCTGGGCGGTTCTACCACACTTCATAATTTGTGCTTCCACTGCACCACACCACCCCAAACCATCCGCCCAGATATTCAAGCAAATTGAGGTTTTTGGGAGCATAAAATAACCATATCGAACATATACCAGTTATTACCACCATGACTGCCCAACCAAATTTTCTCATGATTAAAAGTGATGTTTGGGGCATTTTGGTGCCCCTGAATATCTATGCAGTACTAAGCATGGCATATAGTTACGGACTTATTTTTGAAAGGTTAATATCATAATTTTGCTAGGACGACAAAGTTCACATAATCAACTATTCAAAAGGTAAGCAATGGGCATATAACTAAATTCTTGAATTAAACATGCATTTGCATATGAAATAACAGCATGCACTTTGATAATTTAAACAAAAGTAATTTGCAGAAAATGTAGGTTCAACATGATCAAAGTATTGACTCGTCTTGCGCGGTTTACCGCGGTCTTGAGCTCACTCAAGGCTTTCTCGCTTGATGGTCTTGAGCTTTTGGTCTTTTTCTTCACCTCGATCTTGATCTCGCTTGATCCATTGAATCTTCACGTCTCCCAATTCTAATTACGTGCTAACGACTGAACACAATTAAAGGCGAATAACTCAAAAGATCCAAATAAATCCAAATAAACTCAATTTAGCTTTATTACGGGTTAATGGGTGAGTTGAGGCAAGGTTGGTGTTAGAATATGATGACTCGATCTTTTTATTAACAATTTCTGTTATTATTTTGGCATTTATCAAGGAAGTTCCATGAGTTTGGGTAATCCTATAATTTGATGTACTTTGTCGAGTGCTAACATTCAGGGCATACATTATATACGCGATGTACCAAATCCTTATCTTACCAATTTAGTCTTAGAGTTTGAGCTTATAGCATCCTGGCGGTGTAATATTTTATGTACCTCCTTTTATCGCTAGGTTATGTTTAATTTAAATTAGGGTCTATTTATACGGGTCCTAGCTTGTTATATAAACTTGTGTTCAGTATCGTTATTCATTTAAAACTAACATTAAATTTTAATTAATGTCACTTTTATTATCTTTCCTGTATTTTAGCTACCATTGGCTTATCTTCATCCCTAGTTTTAGTTTAAACTTAGTTATCGGGGTAAAACCTGGTATATAAGGTTATGTTTCAATATTTGCTATTTAGTAAAAGTCTATCGTTAAGATTTATTTCGTGGCATGGTAATTATTAAAGCATATATGTTTGTATTTTAATTAAGGGTAGTCTCTGTTAAATTTGGATATTTAATCAAAATCATAATGCCGTTATCAATATCTTTGATTAACAGTAGATCTTTTAAATAACTATTCAAGCCATATAATTAATCCTATATGAGTTAATTCAATCTAAATCTTTAAATAATCTAATTTACATTCTATTTAAATTTTATTAGTTTCTCTAAACTATCCCCTAATTTTTCATGATTTTTATCAATTGAAATGAGCAAAAAAAATAGAATAACAAAAGGTGGGAAATAAAGTGCTACCGGCCGGTTTTGAACTCAAGACTTGAGGGAATTGTGAGCTTTATGCGCGCTCAACTAGCCACCAGGGTTCACGGTGTTACGTGATTTGCTGGGGGTGGAAGCAGTATATATGCAAGTAGTAGACTGGCAGTCGGCCGGCAAAAGAAAATCAGCCAAAAACCTAAACTAACAGGGGTGGCTGGGGATCGAACCCGGATATGCAGACTAACGCACGGCTCAGTCGTCCACTAGGCTATTGCCCCATTGTTGTTCACATAATGGAACACAATTTTACTGTATGCTTCCTATGGCTGGGGCAAAACAGACCAATCCCGGCGGCCTTCGGTGGTGGACTCGCCGGCGGTGGCTGGTGACCGGGCAGGGGGTAAGAACTGGCAAAATAAGCCGTGGGGAAGAAGAGGAAGCTTTGGGAGGCGACGTGGTAGGCGGGGCTGCGACGAAGCGGGCGGGAGGCGGCTGAAGGCCGGGCAGGGGTGGAAAGGGCGGTGACCGCGTGGGGAAAAAAAACCCAATGAGCGCAATAGCTAGGGAGGTAGGGGAAGCTTACCCAAGGGTTTATGGGCGGAAATAAGCCGAGGAGGTGGCGGAGGCTAGGGTCAGGCGGTGGCGCCTGGCCGGCGGCTTAGAGTGGGGAGAAGCTCCATTGGCCGTCGGGAGGCTTGGGAGTTCATGAGGATGCCTCTCCGGGAGGAATCGGAGGGGATCCTCCGTCGAGAGAGGGCGGCGGCGTTGCACGGCATGGCATGGCGTGTCTGAATTGGGGGAGAAAAAGGGTGGTGCGAGGGGGCTCTAGGGCGGGCGTCTCTTTATAGCTGCAGAGGGCGGGAAGGCGTGGTGGCGGGGGCCAGACGGAGGCGACGGACCGGGCAGCCGGGTGGAGAACCGGCGGTTTTGCGGGCGGGGCTCGGTGCACGCAGGGTTGGCCGGAGTGAAGTGACGAGGCGGCGCAGCGA
Organism: Bonia amplexicaulis; assembly: GCA_036346245.1. Classification (NCBI taxonomy): domain Eukaryota; kingdom Viridiplantae; phylum Streptophyta; class Magnoliopsida; order Poales; family Poaceae; genus Bonia; species Bonia amplexicaulis. The sequence goes on from CM070743.1 coordinate 21,100,611, forward strand.
AGCAGCGGCGGCGGAGGGGACAAATGAGCGGCAAGGCGTGTGATGATGATGGGCACAGTGGCTCAGAGGTGGAAGCGGGCGGCGCCGCGCAGCGTAGAAATGTGAGGAGGAGAAGACTAAGGAAAAGGAGGAGGAAGCGAAGGTAGGAAGAAGGGCCCCGCGGTAGGGAGGGAGAAAAAGAGAGAGAGAGAGGGAGGAAAAAGAGAGAAAAAGGAAAAGGGCCCACTTGGCATAGAGAGAAAGAGAGGGAAGACACTAAATTTCCAAATTTTAATTTTCTAACTTGAGTTCATAATCTTTCCCTTGCATTTTAGCTCGAAGGTCAAAATTAGTTGTATAATCTATGTGTGTGTGCCTATACATATATGTCTTGTGTTATTTTTATTATTATTATTTTTATTATTTTTTTACAATGTTTTGATTCAGTGAATACATCTTTGATTTAGCGAATTACATTGAGTTTTAGGTTGTCAGGGTCAAACTCCATTTAAATTATTCGTATGTATATATATGTATTTTATGATTGCTATTTTGTGCTCGATAATTATTTCTAGTGATTACTTGCTTGGAGCAAAACTCAGGAAAACTCAAAAAAGGTTTCGAACAAAAATTCAAATACCAGTAAAATGAAAATAAAAGTTTTTAAATTGCCCAAAATTTCAAACATCAAAAATTCAGGATGTTACAAACCTACCTCCCTTAAATGAATCTCGACCCCGAGATTCCGGTAGAATCGAAAGAAAGGAGGTGGGGTTATATCGACTAGCAATAGGTTTCTGGGTGTTACTCGACGTATAGTCCTTTAGCTTCACAGAGAGGTGAAAATCTGCCCAATAGGGGTTAGCACTTGGAGAAGTCACAAGGGAAGAGATAAACCTTATTCTCCTGGATAGGTCGTAAACTTCCAAATACTTGCTCTTTGACATTGTTGTCCTTACGTCATCATGGAATAGAGTAGTTGTATCGTCTTTTGGACATACGATTGTAGAATTTCTTATTGATAGGTGGGTAGAAATGGTCTGTGCTCTAGGGGGTAGAGGGCCTTAGGAATGCAGAGGTGCGATGGGCATATCTATATGGTGGTCTTTTACTTCTGCTGGAAATCTCGTTCTTAGTCTTGGGTTTTGACAAGTTGATGATTTTTAGCTAAAGGTACATCTTGTAATCCACATCTCCAGAAGATTTTGGCCTTGCGGATCTCCGTGTACCGGTCCGATTAGGTCTAATACCAATGGTCGCATCTCCGAGGTCATCATACATCATCTCAATACTCCCAAAAGTAATTATACATCGTAGTAATTTTCTGACATTTGGTCTACTCTTGCTACCCCCCTTAAAATAAATAGTTACTGACATTTGCTATCTCTTCTAACTTCGGGCTTGACAAGTCCTATGGCGACTTGGAGACTCGTCCGTTGTATCTCAGCTGCTTTGGTCAGCAACAGGCTCATGGAGCAGTCCTTGGGGCAGTGGTCTTGTCCTTCGCAGAGAAAACAGGTGATCTTGCTCGTTGGACACTTCCCTGGCAGGTGGTCTTCTTCACAGTTGGGACAGTTAGCAGTACATTGACTTTTCTCATGTCCCTTTTCTCCACAACGCCTACAAGCTATTAGAGTCGTGAGGCAGCCGTCCGGATAATGATATTTCTCGCAGTATAAACAGTAGGGAACTGGGCAATTGTAGTAATAATGTCCGGTTTGCCCACAAGTGAAACAGGCTCCTGGTCCAATGGGTCGTAGTGGAGGACAGTGTTGTGCGACATGTCCTGCCTTGCCACACTCACTGCATATACTATTCAGTGTAGCTTCCTGGTCTAGTGACAAAGCTTTTGCAACTTGTTCTTTTTCGTCGGAGTTGAGGCTAATGGTGACAGTATCTATTATTCGCTTGTCTCTCCTCTTGATGGGGCAATTCTCCACATAACGTCCCTGTCACCAAATCTGAAATACTTGCCTTTCTTCTTCTGAGTGCCTTTACGTAGTGCAGGGCTGCTATTATTTTTATGATGATGGCTTCTCTTTGACTTTTCTCGTAGAGCGAAGTCATGTGATGGCTGGTACACATGGTTGGGGCTATTGCGTCCATCGATTATTGTTCTTCCCTTCTTTCTTCTGACTGTGGTAGTGGTCTTGCTTCTATCCATTGGGCCTGATAGGATTTTCCAGAAAAGGTGAGGGGGAACAGCATGAGACGAGTGACACATCGTAAAGATAAGATACTCTAAAACCATTAAAATTCTAAGAGAGTATACCCCAGAAGCTGGGGTGATACCGAACCACACAAATTTTTGAAAGTAAGCTTTTCCTGTGACTGCAAAATAGGACGCCCGAGGGCAAGGAGGCAGTGCACAGGGTCCCACAAAATCTTGCGACAGTACGACGTCTATTCGGGGAAGCACACATAAAAGGGTACAGGGTTCCTCTACATAACTCGTTTAAAACAAAACATTCTTATCTTCATGAACATCTTCGACGTTCCTAACCTTAAAATTTGGGGCAGGGGTACGAGAAGAGGAACGAAATTTTCCTTTTGACTCAATAGACAGAAGAGGGAAGCATTTGGGGGTAAATCGATATCGGCACTCATCCTTGTGTTATTGTTTTGAATTCGGGGTAAGAGAGCTTTAGAGGTATAAATGGCTGGGGCAGCATATGGATGACAAGAATCATCTAGGAGAGATAAGAATGAGAAGTATAATTTATATTTTTGGAACTAGTATTTTGAAGAAATACTCTAGTAATGAAGCTAACAGCCAGGCTAACTAGGTCATGACCTACAGTCGATATGCTCTGATACCATGCCCGCCGGACCCAGATTTTCTCGTCCGGATCCTCAGGATTTATTGCACTATTCCCTGGATCAGTGGATAGTGCTCACAGTTACAGAAAATTGATATCAAATACATACCATGCGGAAGCATAAATAAAATAATGAACTTACTCATGGGCCGATTAGGCCGAAATCAGTAAATTGCAGCAGCGGAAGAACGAAGCACTCAGGTGGGACCTTCAGGACATGCCCACAGGCAGCCAACTGGGGGTTCGCGACCTAACCCTTGACATCTTCATCTTCTTTGTCATTGTGAGCAATAGAGTTGCTGAGGTGTAGTGAACTGAATCCTGATTCTGGATTTGTTATGAGAGCGAGTGTGAGCACACTAACCACCGTGCTCCGCGAGCCAATACACAGAATGCAATTAAATAGTATGCATGGCTAATCCAAGGAGAGGCTCAGGTTGTTTTATTTGCCAGAAATTGCTCTTAGCATTATTTTTATTATTTAACCATGGTGTTATTAGGGTTGTCTAAAACTCCGAATAGCGAGTGTCATCATTTATTTAATCCACCGATTATACACTTTCCATTTCGCAACCCACCATTTCATTAATCCAGCCATGGATGTCTCATTCTCATATAATCCTAACTTCCCCATAAATTTATTCCTCCAATCTCCAATTTCACCAGAACCGTATAATCCCGGTCTCAGATCCACCAATTGCTAACTTGTTAACTACACAACTTATTTATAATCCAATACCTTTACTTGTGACCCACCGATCAAATGATCTCTATTGCATCATCCCTAATATCTCATAATCGAATTGAAGTCACCAATTTCCTATATGAGTCCGAATGTCCACCATTAATTCATAAATCCAATCTTAGGCTCATTATTCAGTAATTTGAATAACTCCTCATTCTAATACAAATCTGGTTTTCTTTATTTTGTATCCAACAATATCTGTTGTATCATGAATTCCTAGTAATACAATCTTGTGATTGCTATTCATCAATTCTTCACCTCGTAATTTCTAATAATCACCTAACATAATTACTTTCTTTATCCCACCAAAATCATTCTTATCAGGGCTTGCTAACAGTCCAATTCTTTGTTATTAATCCAGAACCATAATCTGCTCTTCCAATAATCAATCTTGTTTACCATTACTATCTCTAATTAATTCACTAGTACACCTCCACCATGAATATCAATGATCAAGTTTATACCCCAATTATCATATCTCCAACTTCCAAAAATTCAATTCCTTCATCTAGTATTTGATCGAATCCTATTAATCTCTTTATAGCCAACATCCCCGAAGAATTTATATTAGTTAACAGTGTCGTAATCCAGTATTTACCTTTGCACTCCCTAATTCTTCAAGAATCATTTAAATCATCTAACTAGCCTATATTTTCATTTAGACTCCACCAATTTACTCCCAGAAGCCACCTTAACGTTTCCCTTTTATGATCGACATGATTCCACCAGCATCCCTTATATTTTTACCATAACAACTATCTCCTCCACATCTCTATTTAATCATCCTGACCTTTTATTTGGTGCTAAGTATTATTGTCATTTACAAATATAATACATAGAAATTCCCTGAGACTTAGCAGTTTGAATAACAACATAATATGTAAGGGAATGCAATAACAATAGCGATTCAGATTCCATCCACCGTTACATGGCATCCGCACCATATGCTTAATCCTTCAGCGTTATAGCCGCTTAACTTATCACTGGGGCAACACCCAGGGCAACACAAATCAGGGCCTCGCACTGCCCTCCGCTTTTCCATTCCCACCCACAAAGTTAAGTTCCCATGTCCGCCCATGACCGTGGGCACGGCTATTCGAATAGTTTTGACTCTGCAGAGTTTGTACACTTTCACCACAAGAGACAATCAACTCGTTACCCCACATGATTCCTTAGTCATGCAGTTGAGCAGACCATCACAGTGACTTTTCAAAATATCTAGTCCCTTTTGTCATCTCACCTTATGGAAAACTGCCCACTTGCGGTGGGTCCCATCTATGCACAGGATGTTCCCCACGGTTACTAGCGTTATTCTGCCCACCCCTTAGCACTAGCACGATCGGGAAACTTCACCTCCACTCGGTGTCCCTTTAGGCCTTCTCTTGCCCTTGCTTGTCCACTTCTATCCACTACCAGTGAGATGAGTCCGGGGTGTCGATAAATTTACTTAGGCAAGTTGTATTTTACAGACTTGTGGTTGTACTGTTTTACGTGGGAGGTCATGACAAGATTCAGTCCTTTGTGGTATCTGGGCGGTTCTACCACACTTCATAATTTGTGCTTCCATCGCACCACACCCACCCCAAACCATCCGCCGGATATTCAAGCAAATTGAGGTTTTTGGGAGCATAAAATAACCATATCGAACATATACCAGTCATTACCACCATGACTGCCCAACCAAATTTTCTCATGATTAAAAGTGATGTTTGGGGCATTTTGGTGCCCCTGAATATCTATGCAGTACTAAGCATGGCACATAGTTACGGACTTATTTTCGAAAGGTTAATATCATAATTTTGCTAGGACGACAAAGTTCACATAATTAACTATTCAAAAGGGGGCGTAATATTATTCAAGGTAAGCAATGGGCATATAACTAAATTCTTGAATTAAACATGCATTTGCATATAAAATAACAGCATGCACTTTGATAATTTAAACAAAAGTAATTTGCAGAAAATGTAGGTTCAACATGATCAAAGTATTGACTCGTCTTCTTGTTGCATCATGGTCTTGAGCTCACTCAAGGCTTTCTCGCTTGATGGTCTTGAGCTTTTGGTCTTTTTCTTCACCTCGATCTTGATCTCGCTTGATCCATTGAATCTTCACGTCTCCCAATTCTAATTACGTGCTAACGACTGAACACAATTAAAGGCGAATAACTCAAAAGATCTAAATAAATCCAAATAAACTCAATTTAGCTTTATTACGGGTTAATGGGTGAGTTGAGGCAAGGTTGGTGTTAGAATATGATGACTCGATCTTTTTATTAACAATTTCTGTTATTATTTTGGGAGGGGGTATGGGCCCCCATTTGGGCTGACTGGCCCAAATTGGCTGGCCCACCCCTCCGGACAGCCCAAAATATCCAAATTAATTGTTTTAATTTATTTTATTCATTTTTCAATGTTCTACAATTTATATTTTCCCTTCCCGTGATTTACCGAAAAACTGGCGATTCCACGATTGATTAAAAACTTACGCCGTAACGACGTTCGGGATATTACAGTGTTAGAAAAGTTTGTCTTTGAGAAGGCATACCTATCAAAAGTAGGAGCACTTATGTATTTAGTAAACTGCACTAGACCGGACATTGCATTTGCCGTGAACCTGCTAGAAAGGTATAGTGCAGAACCTACCAAAAAACAATGGCAGGAAATAAAGGATATCTTCCGATACTTCCAAGGAAGCAAGAACCTAGGATTGTTCTACAGTGAGAGACCATGTGGAGGTCATCCCGTTGTGTATGATGAGTAATTGACATCGGTTTAGGAAAAGTCGAGTTTGAGTCGGTTGGTTCGGACCTAGACGTTGCGTGGCGTAACGGGCTCGGTCGGACTTGGTCGAACCTAGTCGTATGTGTTTAGGTTGCATATTCTGATGACTCGACAGGTTTGATCTCTATTTACGCTTTCATGTATCGAGCGGTGCTATTTGATGTGTTTCTTGTCTGTGATGACTGCAGGACGTCGAGACGGTGTCGTGGCGAGACACGGTGGACCGGACTAGGCGTAGGTGGCGCTGAGGTCAGAATGGTCGGGATGTGTCGAAGACGACGTGGACTCGAGGTGGTTGCGAGGCGTGCAAGGCAAGGAGCGCGGAAGCTTCCCGGAAGGTGCAGGAGGGGCGAATCGGTAATTTCGCAAGGCTGCACAAGCGGGAGCGGGCTCCGTTGGACATAGCGGGCGTAACGGGGTGGAGACCCGTTAGCCGTGGGCTATAAAAAGGATTAAGGGGCTGCATGCCCTCTTGAGCACTTGTAAGGAATTAGGGTTTACACTAGTCAAAAGAGGCTTTGGGAAGGTTGTTTCCTTTAGCTCTTTAGTTGGTGTGGTTTGTTGGTGGAGACAGAGGTGTGCTCCCTGCTTGTCCCCTTCGTAGCTTTCCTGAGTGAGTTCTTCCCCCTCCAAGCATGTATGGTTGAGAGATTGGGATGGAGGGGAAGAGAGTTGTTTGATCCTTCATGTAATTTCTTTTCTTGTTCAAATATACAAGCATATGGGAACTTCTTTGTGATCTTCTTGCTCATAGAAATGAGAATCTGAAATTCAATTCTCTGTTCTTGCTCTGTCTGTTTCGATGCCTCTGTGCTTAATTTCTTGATTTTGTGTTTTCTTGTTGTTTCTGGTTGGGAAGCCCCAAAATGGGTTGTTCTATGTTGGGATGATGCTACAAGATCATTTGATTGAATTTCCAAAGAGCAAACCTTGTTTGATTTCAGTTTTGTCATTTTGAGCCCTCTCTGTTCTTATTTTGAGATTTCTAGGGTTTGAGCTAGTTTTTGATTCCCTTTGCGAATTGGCATGAAATTTGGGTTGTAGAGTCCTGAGATTATTGCTATCATACCCTCAAAGTTTCATTGCCAAAGGATAAATGGTTTGGAAGTAATTTGAAATTTAGTGTTCTCCCTGTAGTTTTCAGTTTTTATGAGAAATCTGAATTTCCTGTTCCTTTACTGATTTCTCTTGATAGGAAATGTCTTCTTGTATTTAGTTTCTTTCCTAGTGTTTTGGTCCAATGAAGATTAGCAATACCTAGTAAATTTCAAAGTTCTGTGGCTTGTGCAGTACTCGGCCGATTTTTCAGAAAACCTGTGCAGTTTTCGGCAGCTAACTGAAGACCATCATTTCCTTTGCCGAACTGCTGACTGCTGCTGGCTCTGGTTTCCATTTCTTAGTTCCTGTTTTCATAATGGCAAGTATCAGTCGGCACTGCTCAGTTTTTGTGTATCTCTGCTGCAGCCAACAGGTTCTTTCGGCAGCTGGCAAAACTTCCAGGTTTTAGTCCGTTTCACTCTTTGGCTGCTGCTATTTTCTGCCGAACTGAATTTTCAGTTTCTCTCTGTTCGGTTCTGAATTGCAGTCAACCATTCGGCTTTCAGCTGCTTCTATTTTCTGCACTTCAGATTTCAGTTGCAAGGTTAGCAGCATCCTGCACCTTCTGGACTGCATCTTTATTCTGCCACTTGCTGCCGATTTCTGCTGTGTGGTGACCAGTTACAATTTGGTGCAGTTCACTGAATTCTTCCAGTAGAATCATTTTTCAGCTGCCTTCAGTTTTTCATTGCTTTCGGCCAGCAGTAAAATCTGTGTGCAATCAATCTTTGCTGTCTGTTTTTTCTTGGCTGTTACTACTCAGTGCTATCTACCAATTGGGAGTAACTTCTTTGGTATCTACTCAGTGCAAACCATTTGAATAGTATGTTTTCGGCTAAGCGCTTTTCTTCAGTAAAGGTGTTGTAGATCTTGGCTTTTCAGTGAGCTCTGATTTGTTCTTCCTGTGAGCAACTATTTTCTGACTTCATTGCTGCTATAGCTATCGGAGGAGAAAATTGTAAGATTACTTTGGAGGCAAATTTTAAAAAGGCACCATTCACCCCCCTCTGTTGCCATTTCCGATCCTACATACAGAAAAAAATCAAGATTTGAACTTGATTGGCTATGCAGATGCTGGGTACCTGTCGGACCCGCATACCGCAAGGTCACAAACATGCTAGTATTCCTGTGTGGTGGAACTGCAATTTCCTGAAAATCATCTAAGCAAAGTCTTGTAACGACTTCGACGAATCACTCAGAAATTATAGCACTATGTGAAGCCGCACGAGAATGTGTTTGGCTCCGACGAATGATTCACCACATCCAGCAGACATGTGGGATGAATATTATGCAAGCCCCCATAATTATCTATGAAGATAATGCAGCTTGCGTTGCATAAGTGTAGACGAGCTATGTGAAGAGTCATCTCACAAAATATATCAACCCCAAGTTCTTTTATGCTCATGAATTGCAAAAGATGGACAGGATTAAAGTACTACATACTAAGTCATGTGAGAATCTGACAGATTTATTCACTAAGTCACTCCCTGCATCTAGTTTTGAAAGATGCGTACGAGGAATCGGAATGATGTGACTTACAGAAGTGCAGAATTCAGTGGGAGATTTTTCTCAAGCCCGTTATTAAACCTTGATCATAAAGATCAAGTACCTAAAAGAATAAGTTCTGAAGATTGAATGAAATTTGGTGAATTGTACTCTTTTTCCCTTGACGAGCTTTACTAAAATTTCTCGACCAAGGTTTTTAATGAGGCAATTCGTGCAACGCAGCATAACATATATCATGTACTCTTTCTCCAAATTTTTCCCACTGGGTTTTTATGGAGTTTTGACGAAGCATGAACGTATCGGATGAGTGCTCAAGGGGGAGTGTTAGGAAACCTATGCCTGGCCTGGAAGCCTTGGCCTATGGTAGACACCTCACCAGTAGACTATAAATAGGGAGTCGTACCGGCAATTTTGTATATGCAATCAAAAAAATAATAAAAAAAGACCAGCAGTTCTCTCTATTTTTCTGTGTTTTTAATCTATTATTTCCTATCTTTTGTGATTGATCTTATTTTGTATTAAACAGAGAAATTAATTGGACTGGTCGCTAGCGACGGTTACTCAACCAAAAAACAGCAGACACGCATTAGCAAAATCTTGTTGGCGTGGGAGAAAAGAAAGAAGCAAGGATGCTGCAGGCACGCGCCCTACAATAGTTGGATCATTTGGGAATATACCTTCCTTTGATAGCTAGCCCTTTCTTGTTCGTCGGCACGCAGTTGTTGGGGGAGGAAAAGCTGAGTGTGGGGAATGGGTGGGAGGATAGTGGGGTTCGTTGGCTTGCAAGGGACGGCAGATGCGTATCGTCAGCGAGCTAGCTACGTTACCTATGCAGATTAGTTACATTAGCTCACTCATGCAACAGAATGGAGTGTGTACAGTAGCCAGAATGAGACAATCATAAGTGGTTTTTTTAGTTATAATTTATGATTTTTAATTTATAGTTTTTGAATTATGATTATTTGTGAGAGAGTACAAAAATAGAGATAGTCATATACGATTTTAGCCTATTGAAGTCGGTACCGTATTTACTATAATTAACTTAAGAACTTTACCTTAAAATGATATACCATTTACAAATAAGTTACTGCAGCAAAACTAAAAGTCACAAAAAAAACGACAAGCAAGCCTAAAAGAATGCTATGTGGTTTGTTGGCTCTCGGCTATCGAAATGTTCGTAGAACTGTGATTAATGCTATGTGAATTAAGGTCCCCTCCTGTTGTGTTCATTTCTGCCTCCGAGCAATCATTTCATTCCTGTGACCACTGTTACAGAAAGTACTATATAAGTCATTTTAGAATCTCAAATATTTTTAGAATTAACTATCAATATATAAAAAAATACCAAGATTGATAATATAAATTGGTACTACTAGATTTATCATGAAATATATTTTCATATTGTATAATTATTTTTATTTGAAACAATGTATTTTTATAGAGATTAGTGGTCACACCGAAAATTGATGGTCAAAGTGTCACCTTGGAGACCGTGTCACTATATGAAACAACTTATATTTAGAATCAGACAAAGTAGTAAGTGTCTACTAGCGCTTAGTGTTTAAGTGGCAAACGGGTGCTTATGAGCGAAAATCTATCCATTTAAGTATAATAAAGATGGAATGACTAAGTCTATTTTATCTATCAACTCTTGTTCGAATAAAAAACACCACTCAATTAGCTAAAAACACATTCACTTTTCAAACTCAAACTCTCAAAATCAGTACAACCGCCCCCTCCTAGATCATTGCGGTTTTGGCTAATGTGATGGCGATATTCAGTTTTTTCCTCACCTTTCTCTCCCTTACTCTCTAGACTAGTAGAGTTAATCTAGTTGTCTTTAGATCTGATCGAGTCCACGATTAGAGTATGTCTACGACCACGACAGTCAATACGACCACTGTAGTAGTTAATATGACTACTGTAGTGGCTGTAGTTGTAAAAGCACAGTAGCAGTAGTAGTCGTAAAAGGTCAGGAGTCAAAGTCCGTTTAGGATTTAGAGTAGTCGTGAAAAGGAAAGTCAGGATGTTTCCGTGTTGGACTCTCAGCGTGGTATGTCACGTTGGTTCCAAAGTCTTGTATGTTACTTCTCTATATAAGAAAACGAAATGGATGCAGACGTAGGGCAATCGCAATGCACCGCGTCGCAAAAAGAAAATAAATCAATCTGTGTTTACTCGTGTTTGCGCGAGTGATCTCGAAGGTTGACGTTCATCGCTCGTCTAGATCGTTGTAATGAGTTGCCGATGATGCAAGACTAGAGACGGTGTAACTACTTATTCTAATCATGGCACATGAAGCATGGGAGGTTCATATATGGATGTGAAATCAACCTTGCTCAATAGCGATTTAGAAAAAAGATAAGTCTATATTGTGCAACCTCCAGGATTTGATAAGAAAGGAGAAGAACACCTGGTATTAAGATTGTACAAAGCCATGTCAAGCCCCAAAGCTTAGAATTCGAAGCTAGACATATCTTTGGTGGCACTCGGTTTTGAAAGATGCTTGTTAGAGCATGTAGTGTATAAACGAAGCCAAGAAAAAAAGAGTTTGTTGGTTGGAGTTTATGTGGATGATTTGATCATCACTGGAGAGAGTATTAAGGAGATCAATAGCTTCAAAAGCCAGATAAAGAAATTATTTAGCATGAGCAACCTCGGGTTACTCAGCTACTACTTCGACATTGAAGGACGTCAAAGCTCTGGGAAGATTACTCTTAGCCAGACCGCATATGCAACAAAAGTGTTGGACAAATGCGGCATGAAGGATTGCAATCCAACGTAAATTCTAATGGAACCCCGCATGAAGTTGAGCAAGGACAGCACAAACTCTCTTATAGATAAGACTCTGTACATAAGTATGATCAGAAGTTTGAGATACTTGCTACACACATGACTAAATTTAGCGTTCTCGGTTGGCATGGTGAGCAGGTACATGGAGAACCCGACTCTAGAACATATGAGTGCTGTAAAGCGCATACTGAGGTACGTGAAAGGAACTTTGAGTTACGGGTGTATCTACGAGAAGAAAGGAGAAGGTTTGAGGATGATCGATTACTCAGACAATGATCTAGTTGATATGGATGATCGAAAAAGCACTTTGGATATGGTATTTTTCCTTGGGTCGAACCCAATCAGTTGGTGTTTGTAAAAGTAGAAGGTTATAGCTTTATCCTCGTATAAAGCAGAGTACATTGTAGCTTGTGCGGCATCATGTAAAGGGGTATGGCTGGGGCATTTGTTGACTGACATATTGAAGATGAAGATAAAGAAGGTAATCTTGAAGATCGACAATCAGTCTACAATCGCGTTGTGCAAGAACCCAATCAACCATGAGAGAAGCAAACACATCGATACATGTTTCCATTATATAAGAGAATGTGTGGAATCAGGGGTGATAGAAGTACATCATGTTTGCACAGAAGGCCAACTCGCTGACATCCTGACTAAATCGCTCAGAAGAATGAAGGTCATGGAGATGAGAGAGAAGATCGGTGTGCGGAACATCAATGAAAGACAACAATTTTAAGGAACAGATTGATAGAGTTAATCTAGTTATCTTCAGGTCTGATCGAGTCCACGACCAGAGTATGTCTACGACCACGACAGTCAATACGACCATTGTAGCAGTCGATACGACTACTGTAGTGGCTGTAGTCATAAAAGCAATGTAGTAGTCATAGTCATAAAAGATCAGAAGTCAGGTTCCGTTTAGGATTCAGAGTAGTCATGAAAAGGAAAATCGGGATGTTTTCATGTCGGACTCTCAATGTGGTATGCCGCATTGGTTCCAAGTCTTGTATGTTGGTTCTCTATATAAGAAAATGAAAAGGATGCAGGCGCAGGGCAATCACACTACATCATGCCCCAAAAAGGAAATCAATATGTGTTTACCTATGTTCGCGTGTGTGATCTCGAAGGTTGACATTCATCGCTCGTCTAGGCCCTGGGCAAAATTCCCTAACACAAACAATCTTGCGGTGGTTCACGGCGGTGAGGCCAGTTCCCGACGAGGTGGTTCTACAATGCGAACCATAAGGCCTTGGAATGTGTGATGCACATGGTGTCGCATCCTAGTGGCGAATGACTACAAGGACAGGTGTCTGTGTGAACCCTCCATACGTGGTGGCTAAGATGACGGCAACACTCGTGGTGCTCCGGTGTAGTAGGCATGTGCACGCGAACCGATGGGTGATGCTGAGTTGACTATTAGTGATTGATTGCATTGCAGTGGAGTTCAGTAGCTAGGCTACAGTGGCTAGCCTTTAGGGAAGGGTCGAGGAGTGTCAGTGAGGTGAGGCGAGCCTAACGCCTAGCTTGTCGGACTTGGAGGTGGTGTAGCTTAAGAGTTAGCAACTACAGACTTAAGGTCTCGCTCATTTCAGCTTAAGCTTCTGGCTTCTAATTTATTTTTCACTATTGCTAAATTTCGTCTTTTTCTGGCTTTTTGAGCTTTTTCGCAGGTTCTTTTTTTTCCGTATTCGTTTGCATTGTCCGTGATGGGCTAACACATTTTTTTTCTATTTTTAAATTTCTTTTAAATTTAATTACACTGAATAAGCTACCATCAATCAGAGTGCAATTTCAACTAGCTACAGTAAAATTTCAGTTATAACTCACTTTTTCAGCCCAAATGAGAGGCACCTTATGCGGTGGTGGCAGTCGTATCCGGCAATGGCACTTTAACTTTACTAGTCGTATCCGGCAATGGCCTAGCTAGGGTGTGCATGGGCTTTAGGCCTTCAGCACACTGATGTGGGGAAGAAATGGTGGTTGTCAGCGAGTGTGGTTGGTGTGGTGAGAATTTGGGGGCGTGTGAAGTGGACCTGAAGGTGGGGAACGATGGTTGTGGTGTCGACGCTGAGGCATGGCAGATACATAAAGCTGTAGAGGATTTAAGTGAGGTGGTGTGGCTGGCCTTGTCGACAGCCAAGGTAAGAGCAAAGGGAGAAGTGGAGAGAGGGTACACGGAAGAATAGCAGTGTGCTGCCGTGGGGAGTTTGGTTTTCCTTGACTAATTTGCTATTATGTCGCTAACATTTCTAATGTTTTCAAATGAGCCTTTCCATATCTTTTTTTATTTGGACCTGGGAACTCCATTTTCTGCTGATGTGTTGGGTGACGTGGATGACATGTGGCATCCATGTCACCAAAATCTGAACACGTAGGTGTTAGTACGTTAGCCAAAACCATAATGGTTTGTTCTAAGAGGGTGTTTTTGCACAAGGAGTGTTTTTCATACTAAGGCACGGGATAATACAATATGCAATTTGGCATCGCGCTAGCTACCATGTGGACCGAAGTAAAGAGATGATTTCAGGAAAATCAAAGGCATTTTCCACAAAAACTGAGGACATGTACATAATTTTGGGAAACTGTGAGGTGTTATCCAACAAAAGGAGGAGGTTCCATGAGAATGCTGAGGACCTATACGTAATTAAACAAGGACTTGTACGTAATTTTGGAAAACTGCGGGTGCTATCCTACAAAAGGAGGGCTTTCATAGAAATACGAGGACCTATACGTAATTTCAGAGAAGTGGAGGGGGTTTTCGAGAAAAAACATGATAGGTCTTTTTGCAAGAACCTAGAACTTGGACGTGATTTCGTAAACTTCAAAGGGATTTTTCGCAAAATCACTGATATGGCAGCGCTCCCCGGGGGCGCTTCCCCCGGTCATAATATATGATGATTTATCTTTCATATGCATAAGGTTCACCCGTGGATACAACATGGTGATGAGGTAGACGTTTTTAGTACACACCATAGAATAAAATATTTCAATATGTAAATTACACTAGAAAACACGGAAGCACCCCAATCTGCTCATACAAGATTTGTGCAGAGAATGGGGGTGCTTAAAAATGATTTTAGGAACACTGTCTGGCCAACTTTCTCATGTTTTTTGTTTGCGTTGTTTTTCTCTGCAATTCACTTTCTAAATTGGCCCTACACTACGGGTAGGTACAGGACTACTAATGCATGCATTTCACACCTTAGTGTGTGACAATAACATTATGATGCGACGCGACAGAATGCACCAGAAATCGACACCTAAAATACAAGGTCGGTTCAACGTGGTGTGCCCAAGACAGTAAATGCAATTGCAACCGATAAGCTAGTCTTACACTCCATAAGAATAAGAAAAGAACCCATCATATTGCATTTTGCACGTCTATTTCCATGGAAGATCCACGTTAAAACCTCTGCTCAAACTCTGGTCACAAACTCCTTGTCAACTCCTGACAGAAAATGCTGTGCACTTGAGATCTTGGGTATGACTTGTGGTTTATAGCTGAAAATTTTGAATTCTAGACAGTTCACGAGAGACAATACACAGAGAGATAGTTGTATGCAATTTTAGCCGCTATAACTAGGCTCAGTACAGTTTATATTATAATCTACCTGTAGATCCTATCTTAAAAAAACACCGTTTAAAAGCTAATTACTATAGTATGAGCTAAAAGTCATAAGCTATAAGTGCTAAAGAACCCAGCTATGCATATGGGACCCCACTGTCCTGTGGGCCCGGCTAGAAGTTGTAGGAGATTCTTTCGAGGCAAGATAGAAAGGCCAGAGGTTTCAGGGCATGTATATACTGAATTTTTTGTACGGATAAACCTTTTTTATTTGAAAATACAGAAATATACCCGCGGGAAATTTTTTTACAAAAATAGGCTTCAGTCGCCTAATGGGAGCGCGACTTGAGCTACTCGCTGTACTCCCGGGTGACTGTAATGAGTCGCTTGACAATTCAGCGACTGGAGTGAAGTCGCCTAATGGATGGGCGACTGGAATGCAGTCGCCTAATAGGGAGGCGACTATCCGTGAGTTTTTAGAGTTTTGTCAATTTCGTAGTTTTAAACTGGAAAAAAAATCTGGTGTAGTTATAATAAAGGTTTATGTTCACAGTATGTTGTAGGTGCGTAAAAACTATTGAGGAAATTTTTTTAAGAACGAATGACTGTAGAACGATCGATACATACAGGAGTAAGTGATATTTTGATTTTACCGGGAATTAGTGTACGGAGAGAACCGATATGCTAATATTGTAAAATAACTTGCTATCTGAATCATTCAATGCGAAAGACGAGATAATAAGCTTATCTGAACAGAAATAAACTTCATAATACAGTTGGGAGTAACATGCCGCGTACGTTTTTATTATATGCATAACATTCCGTGGGACACCAACTACACTGCAGCAAGTTATACAAATGGTACATGAAATTTAGGTGTAGTCTGCATAAACTACTGATCAGGACATGCATTGCATCGTCTACCTGTGTGCCCTTCCTGACCGCATCGCCCACAACATGCACCTGGTGTTCCAGCTTGTGATTCATCCATATCATTTCTAATACGTCGGCTCTGTCGCCTACCCTTCCCACCCTTCAGCATGTTAACATCCGGAACCCAGGTCCTCGATGCAATGTCCAAAGTGGCGAAATTTCCCACCACCTTGAACCCCCGGAGCTCCCCACACCAAGCCTGCAATATTCTCTCCTTAAAGAAGTACTCGAACATGAAGTTCGAAGGATCCATGCCCACGGTCCCGCATGCAGTGAGGACATGAGAGCATGGCTTGTGTAACAACTTAAGCTTGTTGCACGAGCAGCTACGTTCGTTTGCATGATCTCCAAAGCATACATCGTGAGTAACAAGTGAACGAGCCGTCCCAAATCCGGCTCTATCACGGAGTATCACCTCAAAACGATGCTCCCTGTTGCCCATGACCTGCACTGTGTGCAATTGACCCTTTTGTGCCTTCGTCTCCATGTACGCCGTAATTTTCGACGAATAAAGGGCTCCGGGATTGGCCACATGAAGTGCGGCACTCGCGTGCCTCTCCCTGAAGTAGCGGATTGTGCTGTGAAGAACACCTTCCACGATGGCGACAAGGGGCTGAGAACGGAGACCCCTGAGAACCCAGTTGTACACCTCGGCAAGGTTAGTTGTCATTATTCCGTACCTTGCGCCATCCGTGTCGTGTAACAGCGACCACTTCTCCAATGGTTCCTCCTCGATCTACTGAGAGAAACACTTGATGTTTCGTGAGCTCCTCCTTCTTGAACCACTTGGGTTAGGTTCATCAATTGCTGGAAAACATTACAGTTGTGCCGCCCCAGGAGTGACCGACCCCTTGCTCCTCTCTTCGACGTTCTTCTTGGTGTGCTCATCCAACAACCCCCACAAAACATCAAATTTCCTCTGCTGGTTCTGCCTAGCCAGCCTCTTGAATAGCTTCATCAAAGATTGTTTCGAGAATTGCTTGAAAAAGTTTGCCCCTAAGTGACGACTGCACCACCGATTCCTCATGTCCGGCCAAGGAAAGGGCTCCTCGGGGTCTTCCTGAAGTTTTCTTATAGCCTTTATAATACCAAAGATGCCGATCATGGATTACGCACACACCGTGACGAAAAGCGCATAACTCCAACCCTCACATGTTCGAGAAACCACACCGGTGTCATAATTCTCACTCTCCACAAATGCAATGGCCAGCGGCAATATTTGATTGTTACCGTCAACGCCTATGGCCGTCAAGATCTGCCCGTTGTATTTCCCTGTCAAGAAGGTTCCGTCAACAGAGATCACTGGCAGCATGTGCCTGAATGCTTCGATGCTAGCACCGAATGCAAACAATATGTTGGTGATATGCCCTAGAGGCAACATGGAGATGTTGAATATATCACATACTATGTTTATGATACATTGCTTTGTTCCTTGAAATAGACATTATCATTATTGATCAATGAGTATGTGACTTATTCATGAGACTCTTAATGCCAAAATGTTGCTATTTCTAAATGATCCCGATTATATTTCATATGAGGAACAAATATGATTCAAAGATCAAGATATGTATTGATTGATGATCATGTCTCATGGATCATGGTATGGAGATACCAAATCAATAATATGGACATGTGTTAGTGAACATATGTTGGATAGACCCGCCATGAGACACATCAGAGATTCCAAGTGTCATCGTTGGTCTCAAGTAGTGTTTATGTGGAATCCTTAGACTTGAGATCATCATGGTTCCCAAAGATGCGTAGTAGCTACTTTGGGACTACTAAACACTACTCCGAATCGGGTAGTCATAAAAGTAGTCTTTGGGTTTGCCATGAAACATGTAGTGGGATGTGAATGATCAAGATAGAATTTGCCCTCCTTATGGGAGAGATATCTGGCCCCTCGATGTAATGGATTATGAAAGTGCATGGCCATGCCAAGGTGATTGAGGAGTCAATCACGAGTTTATAATCCATCACGGAATCGAGAGAGTGATTGAGCTATTAAGAGGATGACACAGGTCTCGCCTTGAGCTTAATCTATATCGTGAGGCAAAGGGATTAGTACATGAGAACATTACAGGTTCAGCCGATATGATCTTTACGTATACTTTGGGGTTAATATGTCTTGCTAGAGGCCGCTATTAATGTGGTGACCGGAAGGTGTTTCGGTCGCGACCAAGTATACGTGAACCTGCTGTGGTCGCACACTTAACGGGTTGGAACACTAATTCGAATGTGATTCGGATATGGGCTCAATTCGGATAGAGATCCTGATAGACTCCTATTGGGCCTCGGTCCACGAGGCCCAAGTGAGGAGGTCTATATATATGGAGGCGAGGGGTGAGGAACGGACCGATAATCCCGAGCTAATCCGTAGCCGCCACCTCCGAGCCAAACCCTAGCCGCTCATGAGTGCCGGTACACTCGCGATCGGCGCCCACCCGGACGTGTGGATACCGTGGAGGCGCCGCCGTTGCGGCGTTGATCGGCATCAACAACCTCTGATTGGATCCGCTCGTGGTGTGGTTGATCGCGTGGAGGAGACGATCGGTTCGGGACGATCGACTACTTCCACTACTACTCGACGCGCGTGGTTGGATCGACTTCTCCAACTCTTCTTCATTGCTGCTGGCGTCTAGTGGTAACGATCCATGATCCTCCTTAAGCATGATGTTCTTGTGTGCGCGGTAGAAAATTTTGTTTTTCGCTCGTAGCCTACTCGCGATCCATTAGTGGTATCATAGCCATCTTGCTTAGTTTGCGATCTGGATCAGCGCATATGTTGATATGCGGTTGTAATAGATTGGATCTATTACGGACTAGATCAATCGGTCATAAGGGGTTGGAATATGTATGAGTTGATAGCATCATGTGGCCAAAAGATTAGTTCGTGCTCCTTCTTTGATGTACGCTGCGACTTGCCCTCACCTACCGGTAACACCATCGGGCTAATCACAAGCGATCGATGAGATTGAGCCAACAGATCGAGGTCTTGTGTTGCGGTCTCCTCAAGCATACCGATCGCGATGATTGATCTAATGAAAATTGAGACATTTTGAATGGCTCGGATTTGGGTTGATTTGATCGGCCCAATGAGATTTTCATAGCGATTTCATAGATGCGATTTGGGACCGCCGTTTGCGTACACGCATAGATTGTTATAGAAACACATTCATGTCAGGGCGGTAGAATATGTTCTACGCTAACTTGTTTTTGCAGGAATGATGTGAATGGTATGGCATAGATGCATATGTGATGCATGTGTGTTTTGGCGGCACTGTGTGTCGTATTAATCACAGTAGGGTTGAGGTCGTTCTTTAATTGTATAACGACTGCGTGTCGACTTGTGATGCTTGAGCTCCTCATGTAATTCATTTGCTACCTATTAGTTGTAATAGTTTAGTTCTTTGCTATGGAGGCTTCAAGCATGATGACAAAGAGGACAAGAAGTGTGGCGAAGAATATCACCGTGGAACCATGGCGATGGCGACCACTACGATACAAAATGCCATACCATTCACAAGATAATGTGATTATATGCATGTGATGTTTATTTCTTGTCATACTATTCTTTCATGCCATACCAACTAAGGGTTAGTTTTTCATGATAGAATAGCTTCTCTCAAGAAAAAAATTAAGAATTTGTTTTGATGCCCTTCCAATTGTCGCGCTTATAAGAATCATGATCATTGTTTGGTAGGTCCGCCAAAGCGAGTACCATCAACTATCTTGATCTAATAGGGTGGATGTCGGACATCCACATGCATAGTATTGGTTTACTTGACAAGGCTATCAAATTAGATTTGGGCCTTGGGGCATGGTGTTGGGAGCCGGGCATTGGATGCCACCCAACAAACAAGAGTCACATAAGATGTGATTAGCAAGTGTTGCTTACCCACGTCACTAGGTTTCTAGCAAGGATGCCAAAGCTCACTAGAACTTAGATGAACATGGATCTTGACCACTATATGTCGTTAGAGGGAAGACGATTACAAAACATATAGTGGGAGTATCTTTTGTTAAATTGTTTAATGGAAGATCAAACATGAACATAGTGCTAAACTTTGCATATTCTTTGTTGTAGATCATGTCAACTAATGCCGCATCCAGTTCTTTTAATTTGCGATCTATTCTTGAGAAAGAAAACTCAATGGAACGAACTTTTGGATTGGTATCGCAACCCGAGAATTGTTCTCAAGCAAGAGCGCAAGGAGCATGTCCTTGAGTCTCCTTATCCCGATGACTTGCCCGATAATGCTACCGTGGCGCACGGAAAGCTTATGAGAAGCAAACGAATGATTACCTTGATGTGAGTCGTCTCATGCTTGCCACAATGTCCTCTCGAGCTTGAAGCAATATGAGAACACGATGCCTACAATATCATTGTGGGGTTGCGTGGTATGTTTGAGAACCAAGCAAGGTGAGAGGTTCAACACTTCAAAGTCCTTGTTTGCGTGCGAGCTTGCGAAGGGAATCCGTCACCCTCATGTGATTAAGATGATTGGCTACATTGAGAGTCCGGAAAGCTTGGTTTTCCCCTTAGCCAAGAGTTGGCTCGATGTGATTCTTGATCGCTCCCCTCGAGCTTTGAGCCATTCATTCGAACTATCACATGAACAACATGGACAAGACCTTGGTCGAGTTGCATGGGATGCTAAAATCACCGAGGAAAGCATTAAGAAAAGCACCATCATGTGATGATGATGCGAAAGGCAAGGGCAAGCCCTATGTAAAGAAAGGCGCGGTCAAAGAAAGTTAGCTCCGATGAGATCGCGAGCGGTTCTAAGGCCAAGCAAGTCAAGAAGGACTGCTCGATGCGATTGCTACTCATGAAGCAATCGGGACATTGGAAAAGGAACGCCCAAAGTACTTGGAGGATCTTGAGAAAAGAAGGAAGTACGACTTCCGCTCCGGTATAAATGTTATAGAAATCAATCTTGCTACTTCATCTACCGATTCTTGGGTATTTGATACCGGATCGGTTGCTCACATTTGCAAATCGTTGCGGGGCTAAGAAGAAGTAGAAGTTTGAGGAGGAGCGAAGTGGATCTTCGCGTTGGCAATGGAGCAAAAGTTCATGCGGTGGTGTTGGCACCATGCCATTGTCTTTACCTTCGTGATTAGTTTTGGAATTGAATAATTGTTATTGTGTTCCATCTCTTTCCAAGAACATTATTTCGCTTCATGTTTACAAGCGAAGGTTATGACTTTAGATCCGTGAACAATGGTTGTTCTCTTTATTTCAAAGATATGTTCTATTGTCATACTCCATTGATGAATGGGTTATATGTTCTTACTCTTGAAGAGTCATCGATCTATAACATTAATACAAAGAGGCAACGATCAAATGATTTGAATCCCACTTTTATTTGGCATCGCCGCTTAGGTCACATAAATGAGAAACGCATGGAGAAGCTCCATAAAGATGGTATTCGCACTCATTTGATTTTGAATCATTTGAGACATGCGAATCTTGTTTACTTGGCAAGATGACAAAAGCACCTTTCACCGGTCAAGGTGAACGGGCAAGTGACTTATTGGCACTCGTACATTCGATGTATGTGGACCAATGAGCTCAACGACCGAGGTGGTTTTCGATGCTTCATAACTTTTATCGATGACTTTAGTAGATATGGATATATCTACCGATGAAGATAAGTCCAATCCTTTGAAAAGTTCAAAGAATTCCAAAATGAAGTGCGAATCATTTAGGCAAGACAATCAAGTTTCTACGATCCGATCGTGGAGGCGAGTATTTGAGCCATGAGTTTGGTAATCATCTCGAAGGATTGTGGAATTGTTCCACAATTGACTCACTTGGAACACCTCAATGGAATGGGGTATCTCGAACGAGAAATCGCACCTTATTAGATATGGTGCGCCCATGATGAGCCACGTGATCTTCCGTTGTCTTTTGGGGTACGCCTTGAAACAAACCGCTTTCACACTAAATGAGTTCCATCAAAATCGTGAAAAGACACCATATGAGATGTGGACGGGACAACGTCTTAGCTTGTCTTTTCTTAAGATTTGGGGATGTGAGACTTATGTAAAACGTTTACAATCGATAAGCTCACCCCAAATCGATAAATGCTTCTTTATCGGGTATCCTAAGGAAACAAAAGGATATTACTTCTATAATCAAGAAGAAGGCAAAGTGTTTGTCGCTCGGCATGGTGTCTTCTTAGAGAAAGAGTTTCTCTCAAGAAGGGATAGTGGGAGCATGGTGCAACTTGAAGAAATTCGAGAAACACCGAAAACGTTTCAGCTCCTACGTAACCACAACAGATGAACAAACTGTTGAAGAACCTGCTGTGGACACACCGCACCACGTGAGGTCGAGAGGTCACGTCGTGTACCGAGAGGTACATGTTCTTGACTACTCAACAACGAGATATATTGTTGTTAGACAACGATGAACCTAAGACCTATGAAGAAGCGATGGTGGGACCAGACTCGAGAAATGGCTTGAAGCCATGAGATCCGAAATTGAATCCATGCACAAGAATCAAGTTTGGAACTTGGTTGATCCACCGATGGTGTTAAAACCATTGAGTGCAAATGGGTTTTCAAGAAAAGATAGACATAGATGGAAATGTTCACATCTATAAAGCGCGATTGGTGGCCAAAGGTTTCAAACAAATTCAAGGTGTTGATTATGATGAAACTTTTTCGCCGTCGCAATGCTAAAGTCTATTCGGATCATTCTAGCAATTGTCGCTATTTCGACTATGAAATATGGCAATGGATGTCAAAACAGCTTTCCTTAATGGAAATCGAGTGAGGATGTGTACATGACACACCCACGTGTTTTGTCGATCCGCAATCGCCTAGAAAGATATGCAAGTCGCAAAGATCCATTTATGGATTAAAGCAGCATCTCGGAGTTGGAACATTCGCTTTGATGAAGTAATCAAAGGGTTTGGTTTCATCAAGAACGAAGAAGAGCCTTGTGTTTACAAAAGGCTAGTGGGAGCGCACTCGTGTTTCGGTCTTATATGTGGATGACATATTATTGATCGGAAATGACATTCCTATGCTCGAATCATTAAGTCTTCATTGAAAAGTAGTTTCTCTATGAAAGACTTAGAGAGGCGGCATATATTCTCGGGCATCAAGATCTATAGAGATAGATCAAAAGGTCGATTGGATTAAGCCAAGATACGTACATTGACAAGGTGTTGAAAAGGTTCAACATGCAGATTCCAAGAAAGGCTTCCTACCTATGTCACATGGTATAAATCTTAGCAAGAATCGGTGTCCTAGTACACCGATGAGCGGGATAAAATGAATGCGATTCCATATGCTTCACTATTGGATCCATTATGTATGCCATGCTTTGTACACGTCCGGATGTCTCGTATGCTTTAAGTGCTACGAGTAGATACCGATCGATCCGGTGAAAGTCATTGGATTACAGTAAAGAACATCTTGAAGTACTTGAGAAGAACTAAAGATGTGTTCCTCGTCTATGGGGTGAGGAAGAGCTCGTTGTAAATGGTTACACCGATGCTAGCTTCCAAACCGACAAAGATGATTTTAGATCGCAATCGGGATTTGTGTTCTGCACGAATGGCGGTGCGGTAAGTGGAAGAGTTCCAAGCGAGACAGTTGTTGATTCTACAATGTAAGCCGAGTACATAGCGGCTTCAAGTCGCTAAAGAGGTCGTTTGGATCAAGAAATTTGTTTCGAGCTTGGTGTGATGGCTAGTGCCTCCACCCAATGGACCTCATTGTGACAACAAGTGGAGCCATTGCAAGCCAAGGAGCCTAGATCGCACTGTAAGTCCAAGCACATTCTACGGCGATTTCATCTCATCCGCGAGATTGTGAGAGAGGCGATGTTAAGATATGCAAAGTACACACAGATTTGAACATTGCGGATCCGTTGACAAAGCCGCTTCCCGCCCAAAGCATGAGGCTCACACTAGGGCAATGGGTATTAGATACCTACATGGTTGACTCTAGTGCAAGTGGGAGGCTGTTGGTGATATGCCCTAGAGGCAACATGGAGATGTTGAATATATCACATACTATGTTTATGATACATTGCTTTGTTCCTTGAAATAGACATTATCATTATTGATCAATGAGTATGTGACTTATTCATGAGACTCTTAATGCCAAAATGTTGCTATTTCTAAATGATCCCCGATTATATTTCATATGAGGAACAAATATGATTCAAAGATCAAGATATGTATTGATTGATGATCATGTCTCATGGATCATGGTATGGAGATACCAAATCAATAATATGGACATGTGTTAGTGAACATATGTTGGATAGACCCGCCATGAGACATTGTAGAGATTCCAAGTGTCATCGCTGGTCTCAAGTAGTGTTTATGTGGAATCCTTAGACTTGAGATCATCATGGTTCCCAAAGATGCGTAGTAGCTACTTTGGGACTACTAAACACTACTCCGTAATCGGGTAGTCATAAAAGTAGTCTTTGGGTTTGCCATGAAACATGTAGTGGGATGTGAATGATCAAGATAGAATTTGCCCTCCTTATGGGAGAGATATCTCGGGCCCTCGATGTAATGGATTATGAAAGTGCATGGCCATGCCAAGGTGATTGAGGAGTCAATCACGAGTTTATAATCCATCACGGAATCGAGAGAGTGATTGAGCTATTAAGAGGATGACACAGTGTCTCGCCTTGAGCTTAATCTATATCGTGAGGCAAAGGGATTAGTACATGAGAACATTACGAGTTCACCGATATGATCTTTACGTATACTTTGGGGTTAATATGTCTTGCTAGAGGCCGCTATTAATGTGGTGACCGGAAGGTGTTTCGGTCGCGACCAAGTATACGTGAACCCTGTGGTCGCACACTTAACGGGTTGGAACACTAATTCGAATGTGATTCGGATATGGGCTCAATTCGGATAGAGATCCGGATAGACTCCTATTGGGCCTCGGTCCACGAGGCCCAAGTGAGGAGGTCTATATATATGGAGGCGAGGGCCGAGGAACGGACCGATAATCCCGAGCTAATCCGTAGCCGCCACCTCCGAGCCAAACCCTAGCCGTCATGAGTGCCGGTACACTCGCGATCGGCGCCCACCCCGGACGTGTGGATACCGGTGAGGCGCCGCTCGTTGCGGCGTTGATCGGCATCAACAACCTCTGATTGGATCCGCTCGTGGTGTGGTTGATCGCGTGGAGGAGACGATCGGTTCGGACGATCGACTACTTCCACTACTACTGACGACGCGTGGTTGGATCGACTTCTCCAACTCTTCTTCATTGCTGCAAGCGCCTAGTGGTAACGATCCATGATCCTCCTTAAGCATGATGTTCTTGTGTGCGCGGTAGAAAAATTTTGTTTTCTGCTCTCGTAGCCTACTCGCGATCCATTACAATACTCTCTGCAACACCGCATATCCTGGTGGACTTGTGGACGGTTTGTCCTGCACAGCGATGTACGTGCCCGGGTTCCTTTCCTACAAGACGTTAAGCATACGAGGAAGGTTGTCGTACGCCGCCTCGAAAGTGCCAAAACGTTTTTCCAACGCCTTTTGCTTGGCACGCCACGCATTCGCGTAGCTAATCTTGTACTTAAATTTATTCTCGATAGCTACCACAATATGCATGGCTGCCATGTCTTTCTTCTCCACTATATCCCCATACATCAAATTGGCTATAAATCCGGACGTCAGGTTATGATGCCTCGCCAAGACAGTGTTTAGAATGCAGGAGTGCGACTCAACCTTAGACACAATCCAGTGAGTCTCATACTTCGGTCTACGTGCGTGCACCCTCCAAGAACAACCAGGCTGCTCGCACTTCATAGTGTACTGCTCCTGACTTGATTTGACAACGCGAAATATCCGCTGCATTGAAATGGTCCAAAGCTTGATGGCATCTTGCAGCGCTTCCTTGTCAGCAAACATAGCATGTAACCGAACCTCTGTCTCATGATACTCCCATGGTGATTCATGCTCATCATGTGCGGAAATACCCTCCGCATTAAACCGGTTCCATTCCTGCGGGATAGGAACTTCATCCTCATCGGAATTGTCCTCTTCGTCGTTCTCTACAGCTTCCTCTTCATCCCATGCCCTCTGGTCATCAGAGTCCATCTGCTGCACGATGTCCTCGTTGTACTCTCTTTCATCGGCTTGCCCAGTTGCATCTCTATGGCTTGACGGCTGTAACTGTCCTTCATGTACCGCATTGGCTTCATGACGAGCAACTTCAACATCTTCGCCAACATGCGGCTCGCCCGAGCTGCTAGCACCTCCCACAGCAATAGCGGACGCACGAGTTTGTGCAGCTTCTTCTAGTGAGCACGGTTGCACAAGGAGCACACACTCGTATCCACGGCGTCGGCACCCTTGCACAAAGCCTTTCCATGAAGCAGTGCGCACCAATGTCTTCAACTCCCATCTGATGTCCGTGGGAGACCGGCTCCAAAGCCCTTGCACGGTGACGCTGCACATCTCGGGGTCCAATGAAAAACTCCGGGTCAGCCAACGCTGCACATCTCCCATTCGAGCATTCTCGCCATCCGGAAGTACGACAGTGACTTACGGAAAATTGCTCAAATTCACACCATTCGGACCTTCACGAATGGTTCCAGCTCCGTAATACACTCTCAATGTAGTTGCCATTGATGATGTTGGCCTGCATATATGTTTCAATTTTACGAAATGTCAATTCATATCGCACAATACTAAACTTCCTATACTAAAAATTATGCACAAATTTCTATACTACAAACACCAAATTTTATATAACATACAACATAATCAAAATAAATACCTGATCCAAATGGATGGAATAGCTTCCACTCCTCCTTCCTCCGTCACCTCCTCCTACCCTGACCTCCTCTCCTTCTCCTATTCTTCCCCTTCTTTCTCTCCTCTTCTCTCTTCTCTCTCGTTTCTTCTCTCGTTTCTTCTTTGTGTGCGGAATGAGTGGTAGGTGGTGGCGGACGGTTGTGCTGCCTTAACACACCCCCCTTGTCGCTCTACCGTTGGGCGATTGCGATTCAAATCGCCCAACAGTAGTGCGACTGAAATGAGTCGTCTAACGATCAGGCGACAGAAATGATTCGCCGAATGGTTCCCATATTGACCAAATGTCGCTTCACGGTTGGGCGAAAGGGTTCAATCGCGCTCCCATTGGGCGACTGAAGTCTATTATTGTAAAAAAATTTCCCGCGGGTATATTTCTGTATTTTCAAATAAAAAAAGATTTATCCGTACAAAAAATTCTGTATATACTACTGTTTAGAAAGGTTGCAGGAGAATAGCATATGGTACTATAGATTGCCTTTAAAATGGATATGGACCTCCATCCGTATCCATAAGGACGTGGATACGGCTACAAGCAAGATTGGGATACTATTGTAGATCGTGGCGATGTAATGAGATCTTGTCATGCGGCATGGAACATCTTCCTTGATGCAATGAAATTTCGTCACTGTTCCTCATTATGATTCCCATCCAACATATGCGATATATATGTACGATCTTACTGTAACTTTGATTAATTATGAGAAAACGTTGGCATGATGTGACTCTCTTAATTGCAAAATTTGTTCGTTGTTTGGTTCTAGTTCAATTG
Organism: Bonia amplexicaulis; assembly: GCA_036346245.1. Lineage (NCBI taxonomy): Eukaryota > Viridiplantae > Streptophyta > Magnoliopsida > Poales > Poaceae > Bonia > Bonia amplexicaulis. Next base: position 21,128,418 of record CM070743.1, read on the forward strand.
GGGCCCATTCTGACGCGTGCCAAAGTTTACAAAATTTGGTCATGGATTCAACTGCCAATGAATTGGCCAAAAATCTGGCGATAAACAAAATTAGGAAGCCAATGAAAACATAGGGAGCAGCTTTTAACTTTTGTTATAGTACCTAACTTTCAAACGAGATATTTTTCTAAGACAGGATCTATAAGTTAACTGTAGTACACGTTAAAAGCTTAACATCTGTATTAATCAAAATCGCAAACGAGTATCTCTCTTCGTAATCTCTGTCGTAAACAACTAAAATTCAAAAAATTTAACCAAAAATCATAAACCGTAGCCGTGCCAAACATGCCAATCTTATCGAAATATTACCAGCAAAGCAAAGGCGTAGCAAATTAGGTTTACACTACCACATTTTGGCAGCCAAATCTCGGTAAACGTAAAGCACACCCCCTGAACATCCTTGATTACCTTAGGTCTATTATTTGCGCTGGAAATACTCCACTAGTCATGTTATTTCATTTGGACTGAAAAAAGTGACTTATAGCTGAAATTTCATTGTAGCCGCTGAAATTGTACTATAACTGTTGGTGACTTATTTGACATAATTAAATTTTAAAAAAATAAAAAAATAGAAAAAATATGTTAGCTCATCACGAATAATGCAAACAAATACGAAAAAAGAACCAGCAAAAAAGCTCAAAAAAAGCCAAAAAGTTAAAAAAATGAAATTTATAAATAGTGAAAAATAAACCAGAAATTAGAAAATCAAGCCGAAATGAGCGGGGTAAACAGAATCGGTATCTGGGTTACAATAGTGTTAGTCCAGTATTATGTTCCCTTAAATGTTATATCACAAAAAAACTTTAGTGTACTTCTTTTTCTATTCATATATAACCTGCAAGTTGAAGATTTACTACAAACTGTCAGATTCATTGAAAGCACCGAACATAAACTTCTAAGTTCGACAGTTCTTACCTAATCATTTCTCAAAGTTTGGACACGTTCATGAAAAGATAATCAAAGTTCACTAATCATTTATCTAAGTTTGGACACGTTCAAGGAAAGATAACCAGAGCTCAATGACCAGCAGCTACATCTGTCGTGATATGAACAATTCTCATGTTATCATTATGACTTCGATCACACGAATAACATTCAGTCGAATATCTGTACCATCAGAAATTTACAGATGGACATCCTGGGGTGATACGCCACCCACCAAAGGTTCAGTGATAATTCATGTTCCGGTATATTATAGCAGAACATTTATGTAAAGATGACAATACTCAGATGGGATATCAGTAACTGACGTCCTATTCAGGTACCAACAGTCTTCAGGCGTCCAGGAGCTCCTGAGTGGTAGTTCAACTAAAGGAGTAAGATTGAATTGTCATAAAAACTTCACTCTATGTCACAGACAAAGTAGGCTTACCTTGAGATCATAATCCTTAAGTATTCTTCTTGCCATCAGAACGTGACAGTGTGCGGTCTGCTGACTGCAGCTGGTCATGGAGATGCTTGTTGTCCTCCAGCAGGCGGTCATATCGGAGCGACTGACCGTCAGATTGTTTTTGGGCAGCTAGGGCTTTGGCCTCTGCATTCTTGGCCTCCTCCGCCTTTTCTTTTACTTGTAGCTTCAGCTTCTTAATCTCCCCATTCAACGAAGCAATATCTTTCTCGTATGGCTTGCTCTCATCAGACCATCCATGTTTTGCTTCCTCTAACGTTTTATTCTGCTTCGACACAGCCTCCAAGTTCTTCTTTAGCACTCGTATTTCTCTGATGTATTGATGGAGCCGGTCAATGACTAGAGCAAGGAACAAGGAGTATCCTGAAACAATGTACTGTCATGCATGAGAATTTACTTACGAAACAACCAATGGCATGACAGTACGACTGGCAAGTGGAACTGCTATCTGAGAGGAATAATTGCATTTGAACCTAATTGCAAATGTTCTCCCTATGAAACTTGAAAAATGTCACCACTAAAGATTGTCCATCATTCTGCGTATTGAAAGGGTCAAGGGAGAATATGTAACTGTATTACATAAAGCCAGTCAACAGAAGTTGAATCACAAAAAGAGGGCCTAGAATGCAAGATATTTGAATACTAAAATTTATTAATACTTTTCTGAAGCAACACATCCAGTAGAATGAGAATGGATACTTTGTTGTTAACAGAATGATTAAAGTCTTTCTTTTACCACTTTATGGAATCTCAAAAGGGATTGCAAAGAATGGACGAGAATTGAAATAGCAAACAAAGAATCAGCTTCAATGCAATTGAGCCAGTAAACAGGAATTTTGGGTAGTGCCACAAAAACTGGATAATTTAGTGCAGAGAGTCAAGCCACTCCACTAAAGAAAAGGACTTTAATCTCAATGTAAAGCATAGACAAGGACTTTACTCTCACTATAAAGCATAGACAAAGTGCAAAATAAAATCCTAAAAAAATGGAAAACACATATCACAAAAGGTTGTTGCCTTAGTAAAGGGACAATCCTTCCCTCATTTTTTTCAATACACTACTTTTTATTACGTTCTTGTACAGTTTTAAGTACTTTACAGATGTTTGCAAGTTCGTCAATTTCAGGGCTAAATGGCTAATGAATGTAAAATAATGATATGTGCACAAAGTAACAGATAAAACTTTAAAATTACCAAGATCCTACTCTAACAATGAACTGTTCAAGAGCACTCAGAAAAGTCATCCAAAACTTTTCAATTTCATGACAATATTTGGGAACCATGTCTACTAGAGTTACCCACAACTTCACTGGTTGCATTTTGTACGATCTCGTCTACTCATTTCTGACTCAATTCTTATAATTCAACAATAGCATTGGGGATAATTTATTATCTAAAATCCTAAATATACTCACACCCCCAACGTTCGGAGATCTGAAAAAAGTGAACTACATACGAATTTACTGGGTGAATATCACCTTAACCCTAGGGGATCCATATCGTACTATCTGCTACATGAGACACAGCAAGCATTTACTTAAACCCTCAATTGAACTCAAAATAACTTTATTTATCAAGAACACCCTTTTTTTGTATCACTGAATATAAAATGGATGTACCGGAACAGCATACACTAATCTTTATGAGTAAAAAAATAATACGACTATATCTTCTCTCCAAGAACATCCTGAAAGAAATCTTGCAGCAGTCGTGTTATTCAAATGCTCTGGCAAAGGATCAGGGCCACTTTGATGTTCAAACAACAAAAATAATAGATGAACATCCATAAAACCATGTGTTATTTTATAAATGTATACATTATGCACAGAATAAACAATACTCCAAGCAGTACAGGAGTTGATCTATTTGCTGTCATGGTCTTAAATTGATACATCTTTGGCTTACTGAACAAGGAGAAACACACATATATTGCTACAGCTAATCAATCTTGCTTTCTTGAGGTTTCTAAGCCATACTAAAATTCCTAGTACATCTGAAATTCAGAGCAAAATAGTGTCACAGTTGACAGTTGTAGAAAAAGAATTATGTACTGTTTACATCTTCCCAGCAAAACCGAATGGTTTCTTCAATACTCTATCTATATATCCTTTTAGAAGAGAAATGAGAAACCTAAAGGCATCCTAAATTTCTACATTTTATTTATGCAACCAGTTAAATTGTTACTCCATCTAAAACTCCTCTGTATCTTCAATTCTTCATTCACTTTCTATCACTGTTTGATTTCCTTTGGAAGAAAGGTTTCTATAACATTGAATTGTAGATTATCAAAGCATATAACATTGAATTGTAGATTATCAAAGCACATTACCGAGACAAAGCATTAAGCAAGATACAATGGAGAAGTTTTTTTTTTTTGAGTAAATTGTATTGGAGCTTCCTGAACTTGGGCAATTGTATCACTTGACTCCGTCAACTTACAAATTACTTTCTCAGCTCCCGGAACTTGCAGCCGTTTGCACGGTAACTCCTTTCCGCTGTTAAATGACGGAGTATGCTGCTGTAGCATACAGTCAGCTAGGAAAGTATGCCATGGAGTGCCACGTCACCACCAAGTGTAGTATTGTAACATCTCAACCTCATCAAAACGTGGGATCCGGCCTCTAATTCATCCTCTGTTCCTAGCCCTCTCCCTTCATCACCTGTCTCCACTCTCCAGTCTCCACAAGCACCACCAAATCTATTAATCCAAGAACTCAAGAATGACACATGGAAATCCCATCTTTATGTGACCATTTAATTTCCCCATGAGCGCCGAGTCTAATGCCCAGCTCTGGCCGCTGACACGCCGGCGCCGTTCGTGCTTGTGTGGGTGGCCGTAGCCGTTGGTTAATCTTGTCTCTGCTCCTTGCTTGTCTGGATGGATGGTTCATGGTTGATGTTGGTAGCTGGCCATTTAGCACACCATTAGTACAGTAAACACTAGTAATCCTCTCTTGGTGGATGGATGCTGGTAGTCGGCCACCTCGCCATGGAGCACAGCCTCGCGGGCATGGAAGCGGCACACGTCGGCCAAGAGCGTGTGGTGGGTGTGGCTGAGTCGGGTGGCGGTGAGGGCGAGCGTTGGGACGTCGGGTTGCAGGCCGGCGTGCACATTGGGTTGTTTTGCGGATGGGCGCGCCAATGGCCAAACGACAGGCCCGATGGGGGCAAGGCAAGTTGGCGGCGAGCTGCATAGAAGCAACCAAGGGGAGCCCTCCTTTCTTTTATTTTCATCTAAAAGTTTACTAATTGCTAAAAATCATCGATATTTTTGGAGGAAAAATAGTTGAATTTTTGACATTATATTTGCTTGAAGATTCGAGCTACGATTGGCGGTAAGTTAGGGTTTGGGATTCATCGGAGCCCCGAGGTTATAAGGAGGCCAGGGTGATGGTGGCATCGCCGGCCGCAGGCTTGGGGGAGGGCGGTGGGGGTCGGGGCAAAAGACAAGAGAATATGAGGAGGTGGTGCTAGATATGACAGTGATAGCCACCGGAGACAAGGAAGAAGGGTGGGGTGGGGGCAGCAGAACCAAGAGGCGGGAGAGGAAGAGTTCGGGGACAGCAGTGCCAACGGGGGAGGAGGTGGCTGGGGCAATAGTGGGAGGGGAGAGGGGTTCGCCAGAGGGACTTGTCAACGTTGGAGGAGACGTCGACGAGGCGGCAACGCACGGGGTGGTGGCGGCGCGCGGGTGGAGGCAGGGCGGCGTGGGAGTCGGGAGGAGGAGGAAGATTTGTATAGAATGTGAGGGGGAGTCTGGACCATTGGATCTAGATCCATATCTGGTCCAACGGTCATAAAACGACTGATTTTATGGATTACATTAGTCAATTTTTTACTGCGATATAGACAATGCCAAAATTTTATTTGAAACAAAGGGTGGGAATAGGTGACAACGTGGATTCGAACTGTGAAACAAAGGGTGGGAATAGGTGACAATGTGGATTCGAACTGTGTTGTCCAAAGGTGAGTCAACGCCATGCAATCGTTCATGTCAATGACTTTTGTAAGTTAACTGCAGGAAGGAGCTACGGCGCAAACAGCTACAAGTTTAAGAAGACGAGAAAGTAACCTCAATCACCGGCGTAGAAGGGGAGAGAGACTTTAGAGGAGAGAGAGACTTTAGATGAGAAAGACTTTGTTATTTCTCTGGTTGGTTCCAATAGCATGCGGTAGCCCTCTTATATATATAGGCTCTCCCTAACCGATAGAATCTAACCTCAATCATATCTTTAACCACTATAAAAACTAATATCCTATCTCTAATTATATCTCTAACAAAAAGAAACTAATCTTTAACTCAAATAGAAACTAATATCTAATTTCCAATAATGAACCGGCTGGGCCCAAGGCCCACGCCTATGACAGCTTTACTTTGCGTATTGTATTTAATTTCACTGGCCATCTCTCTTTAGTCTTATTCTACAGTTCACTTTATCTGTTTGTAAATGTAGGTTTATAAAGCACTAAAACATTTGAACTTATGATAGAATGGATATGTTTTAAGTTCGCACCCCATTGTTAAAATCCTTACTCCGCCACTGGTAGATTATTCCAAAATTTTCAGGGGCGACAACATAGGCCATCCTCACCGTAGCCAAATGCAGCTAGTAAATTACTTATCTTCCCATACCTTCACCAAACTCATTCATTTGGAATCAAACCAAATCAGACGTTGTTGTACCCTACAGAGAAATCAGAAAAGCCCCAACACCACAGCCACCGGGGCATCAAGATGACCGAAGAAATAAGCGAGGAGAAGGGGGCAGGAAATATTCGAGAAACCGTACGGTACGCACGTACCCATGAGTGACGCCTCGAGGAGGTGGCGGGCGAGGAGGACCTGGTCGGTGGGGGTGAGCCCCCCCGCAGCGTCGAGCTCGGCGGCTGCGCGGCCGCGGATCTTGGTCATGCTGTGGACGCTGGAGGCGAGGACGACGAGGACGGTGGCGGCCACGGTGCGCACCATGACGGGGCCCCGCCCGCGCTTGAGGCGGTCCAGCGCGAGCATCGCCAGCTTCCGCAGCGGCGTCTTGAAGAGCAGCGCCACCGCCACGGCGGCCTCCGCCGCCAGCACCATGAACAGCAGCTGGATCATCGCGGCGCGGGTGGTGGGGTCGTTCGAGGGTTTTGCGATTTGGGTGGAGACGGGCGTTTCCACTTTCTTGACACTTGTAGCGAGGACGGTGCGATGCCTTGCCTCGAGGTGGGTTCTCTTTCAGAACAAAAAACAGAACAAAGGTGGGAGGAGAATGCCGTTGGATGGTCATGGACGGCGTGTTGAGGTGGTATTCTTCCGGTCAAGTTTTGGTACCTAGAGGACGGTTTGGTTTCGTCAATGAACTCGGCCACTTTTTTTTAGACGGAAAAAAAATCCGTTACTGAGATGATGCAGCAAAATCACTGGTCGTCGCTCTATGAACTCATGTATAACACCCCAGAACCTACAGCACCCTAAGATGCTACTAAAACCACTCTACAATTAACCAATTTACAAGATAACATAAACAGATAACAATTAATAAACAAGATAATACAAGCGGAAGCATAAACAACTAAAGAAAAACAGAATAGAGATATCAATTCAATATTCACAATCAACTTCAACATAATAACCAAAAGAATAGTTCCAAATTTAATATTATTAAGATAAAACATTTAACAACAAGATAACTAAGCAAAGACTAGAATTCTTTCAACTTTATTTCAGCATTAAAATATAATCCAAGTTATCAATGTGGTGCCGCTCTACCCTTCTCAATGCATGCTCAAAGTCCACCTGTAGGGAGGGGAAATAAGGGTAAAATAAAAATCTCAGCAAACAAACAATTTAACAAGCTATTCAAACTACGAACAATTAAACATCATCATTTAATTCCATACATTCACAACCACAATTCGTGTCCACAATTATTAAACCACCACAAACCTCCATGAATTATACCTCTTCAATTTCAGATTTAATTGGCATATAAATGCAGTCATTTTATCCACAAATAAATGCATATGAATGCTCCATATCACTCTTTTTCGATGGGATTTGAGGTGCATCGTATTACGGCAATATACGATGCTCCCAGCGAGATAAGAGGTGCATCGACACGGCAATATACGATGTCAGATCAGTCTGATCGCGCTAGGTGCGGCGACATCCACATATGCAAATGACATGATATGACATGAATGATATGATAATTCATAAATCACATTAATTCATCCTCAAGGAGCATTATCATGCTCTCAACATATCCACATCCACCACATATTAATTTCATGTTCCACGATATCAATTTAAGCAATAGTTTCACATATCTACAAGCAAAATATCAACATATCAATTGATCAATACTTGCTATCATCTCCACAATTAAAATATCATGCAATCATGACATAATGTATCAAATTACGATAATAATGTAAATTGCAAGTAGAAGGAATAACAAGTTAAACGGTAGCAACCACCGCTACGTTTACTTGCCTCAATCCGATGAAGCGAAGTAAAATCAAGAGCGCTCAGGGACAAGACCACCTGTCCAAAAGGCAACTCTCAGCACACAGCCACAGCATACAAACACGACTAAAATAATTAAAGATGTCGCTAGAACTCCGAACCCGTACAAACTCCTCTCCGCTCAACAATTCAGCAAATTACCCTCTGTAGCAGTGCTGCTTAACAATTTCGTATCTTTAACAATAATGATCCAATTACAGCAAATGATACCTCTCTAGATTTATCACTTAAAAGCCTACATTTTTTATGTAGAACACATATTTTTATTTTGATCACAGCTAGGTGTAATTTAATGCCCAAAACAGAGGAATATCTCTGTTCTGGCATATTGGACAATAGTATTCAATTGCATCCCAGCAACAGTACCGGGGTCTAAAAATTCTACATTTTCTACAGCAGCTAGATTAACAGATTCTCTACAACTTTCTCAATTATGGCCATGATCATAAAAATCATTTACTACCTCAAATTCACAGATTACTGTTGGTTTGTAACAATATGCTCGCCTGACAAACAGCAGTATTCCCGACCCTGTAACTCCCAGATCCCACGGCCAAAAATTCCAAAAACAATACAAGAGATGAGTCTAGAAGTTATCTACAACTTTCCTTTTGGGAAAGTCTACATGAAAAATCGTTTACTAGGTCAAAACCGCGTGAACAGACGTGCTGCGTGAATCAATCTACATGCAGACAGCAGCTAATCTCTAATCGGGCAATTAATCTATTAACTACCTTCAAAATCCATGCCAAGAACCCTAATTATTCATAAGAACAGAGGGTTTGGGATGGGAAAAATTACCTAGATAGTGGATCAACCCTTTTTTTTCTCCTCTTCTTCTTCTCCTTCCTTCTCCTTCCTTCTTCTCCTTCCTTCTCCTTGCTTCTCCTCCAATGGCAGCAGCACTTCGGGTGGGAGGGGGCGGCCACCGTGGGGAGAAAGGGAGTAGGGTGGCGGCTGGATGTGGGGAAAAGGGGAGGGTGGGGTCTAGGGTTAAATGAGGGAGGGGTGCGGTTGGGAGGCGCCACCCCTTGGGTCATGGCCCAAGGGTGGTCGGCCCACCTCTCAGGCAGTCCAAACTGAAATTTAAAAATAATTTTTAATATATTTTATTTATTTTCCAATGTTCTACAATTTTTATTTTTTCCTTCCTGCGATTTGCCGAAAAACCGGCGACTCCGAGATTGTTTTAAAAACTTATGCCATAACGACGTTCGGGATATTATATCAAGCCACATTTGACTCCGAAATACCCGTATCTCTACTACTTAAAAAACCAGTTGGTGACTGGTATATTATTTCCCCTCTCTTTTCCTCCTAAAAAACGATTCACGTGCGGCCCTATCCCTCCGACTCCTCTTTCCCCACCATCCATGCGCATTTCGCTAGCACCTCCATCTTCCTCGCCCGCATCTTTAAGACCATTTGCGTCGCCACTGGATGAATCGAGCGTGGCATTTCTTCTTTCTTGCCCCTGATTGCTTCTCTCCTCTTCGATCCCTTCTTCTCTATCTCTAGCCATTGGTGAGCCAGGCCATCTCACTGGCAAGCCACCAAGTCCACCACCTTCTTCCCTTCCCTCTCTCCCTCCACCGAGCGCCTCTCCGCCAGATCGCCTCGCCGTGCCAGTACCCACGCACACGGCAACCCGCAGCCTGCCGTCCTTCACCGCCTCCTCCACTCCACCGTGCCGCCGTAGCCTTCTTCGTCCACGCTGCTACCCTTCTCCATTCTTTGCTCTGCTCTCCATTCGCCGCTACTCCTTCGAGCATAGCCCGCATCTCCTTCTCTATTCCCAAACACCGAGCGCCGTCGTCCATCTCCTCTCTTCTGCTCCACCACTGGCCGCCACTACCTCCATACCACAGTGCTGCCCACTACCTTTCTCCATCGCGACAGCATCCTTTTCACCCAGCCCCCTCTCCTCTCTGCTCCGCCATCTCACTGGCCACCACCTCCATGCCACTACTACTCTACTAGAGCCTGGCTTCTTCCCCTTCTCCCTTTGCCCCAATTTTTTTTCTCTTCCCCCTCTTGCATTCCTATGCTCGCCACCTCAGATCCATGCCGCTCCACCCTTCCCCGCCACCATGAAGTCGACGCTGGTTTCATCACCTTGACTTCTTCCTCTTCAATGATGTGTTCCCCTCCGGTGCCGCTTCCTCTTAACCAACCCTGGTGACCACCTCTTCTACCCCGTCGGTGTCACCTTCTTCCCCGACTTCCTCTGCTAGTACCACTCCCCCCTCTGCACTACACAATGTGGATTCTTTGGTCTAAACTTTTTTATTTGGATAGGCAATAGTTGTGGTAAGTTAGCCTAAGTTAGGTTGCTTACAATATTTGAATAATATCAGCTTATTCTATCACTTGCATTTTGGAGGGATAGCAAGAGCTTCTTAATTTTGCCCTCTTATTTCCTTCTGCATAGCAAGGTGAGATGTTCCATTATTTGATTTTTAGTGTCGCATATGCTTCAGAACTAGTGTTACAATTGTTGTTGCAATGTGATATCACCATATATTTTCTCTTGCTCAATAAAAAAAGAGTGACAATTTGTAATGCGGCCACATTCACATCCACTTGCACTATAAAAAGATCAATAACACATCAATTCTGATGTGGTGATTGTTCAAGGTAGTCTTCCAATGTATGTAGTAACTTGTGGCTTCTACAACTTGACACCTCCAACTATAGATACATCGTAGAATGAGTCAAGTTGATCTGAAAGTTGAATTAGTTGCACTTGATTTAGGTATGAAGGTCATTTCACCATTATCTCAGGGCTGGAGAAGTATTGCCAGAGCACATCTTGTCTCGAAGGCGAATTTGTGAAGTGAGCCACGATTCCAATCACCACTGCATCCGCCTCTTCCACTGCCACTGTCGCTACCGTGGTGAGCTTGTTGGAGATCCATGTTATGCTCCATAAGCATGAGGTTGTGCCACGACCAGCCTCCTCCCCAACAGGTAAGGGATCCCTCTCCCTGCACCCCCTCTACTGGTGCCCGTGCGTGCACTTGTGTGTATATACGCGTGTACATTATTGTGAGAGCGTACAATTTGTGGGCATGTGCGTGACGCATGAATTGGATCTTGTCTAGCAAGGTCTACACCATGGAGGAGTCACTTCCCATGGCGAATTTGTTGGAACTAGGGTTCTACCGATTCGTGTTCATTGCCTCGATTACACGGCAGTGTATGCATGCACATGAGAGGATAAAATTTCAATATGGATGTTGAAATTGGTTCGGTAGAACTTGAGCCTGTATTTATAGAGGAAAAAAGATTGGCAGCAATGAGTAACCTTGGATAAAATTTCACTATTGATGCTTTTGCTAACAATTTGAAGGCTCATAGTGACCTTGGAACCAAGATGTTCATTTATTATGTGCTTTATTTTCTGAAATCCGGAAGTCCTTGCTAAAACTTACCAGCGAGAGAAAGTAATCAATATTTTGTTAAGAGAAAAATAACATTTTGAAAAGTCATTGATATGGTGTTTTAATGTTAAAAATATTAATGAGATACTCACCATGTTTAGTTCCTTAGGGCAGAGAGGAATTGCATTAGCAATGACACTTCATCCTTTCCAATCTGAAGTGTTGGTTAGAAGTTAGCATCTAGGCAAGTTCCTCATGCTCCTTTGGCAACAAAGATTATTATTTTACACACTGGACCTCTAGATCATTTCCTTAGCAGTTTTTTTAACCATGAGTTGTGTGTTTTTAGACAATCGAAAAGCTTGAGAATATGGTGGATGGAGGAAATTACTATGAAGCCCAATAAATGTACAAGTCAACAATGCAAAGTACTCTGTATATAATTTAACCAAAGCAAGAGTGGTTGGCTCCCATTTAAGCTTTTACCTTTCACTATTTCAACCATCTTGCTTGTGCTTGTCTATTTCAAACTTTCTTAACAGAGGAATAGAATTCAACTGTTACTCCTTTACATTACTTTAATTGGATCCACTAAATGATACAAGTTGGTTTAATGTAACATCTTTGATTTATAACTACTTGTAGGAACGGATATGGCAACAGAGGGGGGTGAATGGTGCCTTTTTAAAAATTGTTCCCCTAAGTATTCGCAATGTTTTCTTCTTCAATAGCTACAAAAGCTATGAAGCAAGATTAACTAAACTCACTGTAAACCCAAAGACAACTTTTTCAAGAGGCTGTTAAAACTTGTGCTACTAGACTATGATCAAAGTCATAAAACAGAGAAAAGACTAGTGCTCTGATCAAAGAAGTAGAAAATCAGTCACTAGAGATTATTCAGAACTGAAATGAACAGAAGCCTAGACTGTTGACTATAGCCAAGAAGAAGAACTCCTACTTGAAGACTGAACAGAACCAATACTATAGCTGCAGACTGGGAACCGAACAGAGAAAGTTTTGAGTGGCTGCACACTGCTCTTGTTCAAATAGGAAATGAGACCTAAATCCCAAAATCCAGCAGTCTTCAGAAAATGCCAAATCAGATTGAGGAAATGCTACTGCAGAAAATTCAGACAACAGAGTAATCGGATTTTAACCTGGGACTGAAAACTGAACAAGTTTGCTGCAGATCGGCAAAGGGTAAAACAGGGAATGGCACTACCGAATAGCAAGCAGTCTAAACTGAAAACCAAGAACTAAAAATCTGGATGAGGAACTTCTCCACTCATCAAGACAAACTGAAAGGAGAAACTAATTGAGACAAAAGCCTCACATCCAATTCATGATTGATTAACTGGTTTGACTGAGTGCAATCGGTAGGGAGACAAAAAAAAACTTCAACAGAGAATACTCCAGAAGAGGGGAGAATACTGCAGAATAATGGAAAACCGAGACTGAATTTCAGGGGCAGCAGCAGGACACAAATGCAGACATCCTGCAGCAGCCAAAAGCAACATCAAAAATGCAGACCGAGAACAAAATATCAAACTGAATTCAGAGAAATGAGTTTGTCACTACTCTGCAGATTTTTGCTTTCAGTGAACTGAAGTCAGTCAAGAGAGGAGCAGCAAACTGGATACTACATGCTGCACAAAAACTGAATTTCAGAGCAGCCAACCGAGAAGAGTGCAGTCTGTCTGAAAAATACATACTGAACCTTGGATGCAGTCACAAAACAGAAAAGCAAGTACTGCTGTTGCTGCCGAAGGTTGAAAATGCACCCAGCCGAAACTGCCACAGAAAATACAGACAAAGAAACAGAGAAGGCAGCGCCCAATACACAGACCTTACTCCACAGCCGAAAAGTGATAAATTGATCGGCTGTACACTGCTCTTTTTGGACGGAAAATTGTGACCTCAATTCGAAAAACCAGCAGACCTCAGGAAATGCCGAATCGAGTTGAAGAGACACTAGAGCAGAGGATTCAGACAAAAACAGTAATCTCAACAGAGAATGTGCCAAAACCCAAAATACTCCATGATTTCTCAATCTTTTCTCATGAAATTTTGAGGGTATGTTAGCAATAGTCTCAGGACTCTACAATCCAAATTTCATGCCATTTCACCAAGGAAATCAAGATTAGCAACAAACCCTAGGGATAACAAAAACAAGAACAGGGAGAAGAAACAAAAGAGAACTTCAGAGATTTCAATCCAAATCAAAGTAAAGATCACAATGGAGTTCCCATATGCCTGTATTGAATATAGAGGAATGATTACATGAGTCTCAATCCACTTCTACCCCTCTCCGTCTCAAGAACACTCATGGAGAACACAAGAACAGGGGAGGAGAAGAGGACACCCTAAGTTATACTCCCTCACGCAGGAACACAAAAAGCAAGGGCTCAAACAACCTCCTGCCACTCCTAACAACTCATACCCTCTAAAGCAAAACAACCCTCAAAGCCTCTTTTGACTAGATAAACCCTAATCTTCTCTCAAGTGGCTTAAGGGGTATGCAGCCCCTCCAATCCTATTTATAGCCTTGGCTAACGGGTCTCCGCCCCGTTACGCCCGCTAAATCCAACGGAGCCCGCTCCCGTTTTTGCAGTTTTGCGAAATTCCCGTTTCGCCCCTCCTGCACCTTCCGGGAAGCTTCCACGGTCCTTGCCTCGCACGCCTCGCAACCACCTCGAGTCCACGTCGTCTTCGACACATCACGACCGTTCTGACCTTAGCGCCACCTGCGCCTAGTCCGGTCACCTCGTGTCTCGCCACGACTCGCCTCGACGCCCCGCGGTCACACGGACAAGAAACACGCCAAATAGCACCGCCGATATATGAAAGCGTAAATAGAGATCAAACCTGTCGAGTCATCAGAATATGCAACCTAAACCCAAACGACTAGGTTCGACAAAGTTCGACCGAGTCCGTTACGCCACGCAACGTCTAGGTCCGAACCAACCGACTCAAACTCGACTTTTCGTAAACGATGTCAATTACTCATCATACACAACGGGATGACTTCCACATGGTCTCTCAATCTCCCCCTTGATGAGTATATTGACAAACCCAGAAAAAGCATGAAGTTGAGTTTGAAGAGTCCAACATGGTCCAAAGAAAGAAATGAAACTCATGACCATGTCGACAGAAGGAACACTAGAGCAAGAAAGAAAGAGCAAATTATTCTCCAAAGCAAGCTCTAGAAAGATCCCAACAAGACTTTTTCTCCAATCTATTCCCCCCTTTTGGCAATAAACACATCAAGAATGCAAAGGAGAGAATATGTCATGATTTAGATGAAATGGCTGAAGTTTGTTATATTCTAAGCATTTAGAGCCATGAAGATTATCCAAAATGACCATAATGTATTACACCAAGCCATAATTTAATGAAAGGCTATCTAGATCATGGCAGGATATGTATAAAACAGCTAGAAGCAAATAGATGACAATCTAAAATTTAGTGTATTTTGTGATCATGTCAAGTCATCAACAAGTAAAGTCTAGCTAGAGACATCCAAGGATGATACAAGCCATGTCAAACAAGCTAAGCGGAGTCAAGAATCTAAGATTGAGTCCAATTGATTCTTTTAATAGCTTAAGCAAAATGAGCACAAATGACATTTTTCTTTTGAAATTCATGGTCGTTTTCAACCCATATTTTTATCATGTGCTAGATCTCAAGCCTTATGTGATCATTCCAAGCGAGAAGCTTAAGGAAATGATCTTGGTCATCCAAAACTCCCCCTGAGTTCATGCCTAATGCAATGGCAAGCCGTCTCATGAGAAAGAATTGGTGAGATCAGTTTTTTCACACAAAAGAGATCTTTTTGCTTTTGAAATGATTGTGCTAACCTATGCATCATCAAGAGGCTAGAACAGTTCAATTTACGGCTCAAAAGAGATTCAACATTCTACTCAGCCTACTTGACATGGCATGGATCATAAAAGGATAGCTCAAGAAAGACTAATCTTAATTGCTAATCATGACAAGTTTTTAGTTCAAATAGAGCAAGTTTTAATTAACTCATCATGGCAAAAGCTAGTCTACACATATGAAGTCATGATAAATATAGCAAATAAGCATAAATCATGGCAAGATGTAAAGCATCGTAAGCATGTCATAACCAGATAATAATCAAGGCTCAATGTATTTATATTACAATGTAGAATAACATGCAGAAAAATCCAGCTCCCCCTCAACATGTGATGCAACTTTTAGTTCAAGTTGAGTTAAGTCAATATTACATTCCAGAAGCTCCCAAATGAACTCCCCTTGAACCAAAGCAATAAAAACGAGAAGCTGGCAAAGAAAACAAGCAGTCCTTAAAGCATAGATAAGATATAGAGGATACTATGGGTCAGACTGACTCTCATCTACCCCATATGACTCCGGGACTAATAGCCGATCAGTAAAACACACACTAGAGAGCAAACACGTACCACATCTGCAGAAGGTGGCCCGACCCTCGCTAGATCGCAAGAAGTGAGTGAGCTCTACCTAGTGAGATAAGAAAGCGACTAATAGAACAACTCAAGGCATAAGATAAGAGTAAGAAGTCTAAGCAACTAGACAAGAGAAACACTCTATTCTATGCTAAGAGGACTAACCCAATGCACCCGTATGCAATGCAAGCAGAAATGAGACAGAAGCATAATCAATATAGTAAAGCAGTAAAGCATAAGCTCCCCCTCACAACAGTCCATAAGGACAAACCACCCCAAGCTCTCCCCGTAGAGCTGAAAACCTCGAGCCATCCAAAGGCTTGGTGAAGATGTCAGCCAACTGGTGGTCACCCTCCACAAACTGGAGCACGATGTCACCCTTTTCCACATGGTCTCTAAGGAAGTGAAAGCAAATGTCGATATGCTTGGTCCTAGAATGTTGCACTGGGTTCTTAGCAATGTTAATTGCAGAAGTGTTATCACAAAGGAGTGGAACACTGTCGATAACTAACCTAAAGTCCCGCAGGTCGAGACCATCCAGCACTTGGCTCTGACAAGAATCGGCCGCGAGAACGCACTCGGCCTCTGCGGTGGATCATGTAACACCGGACCGCTTCCTCGAGGACCAGAACGAGAGAAGTGCCAATGAATTGGCGGTTCGAAGTGCTCTTCTGTCATCCGACACCAAGAAAGTCTCGCATCCGAGTAGGCTCGGGGAAAGACAGGATGAGGAAGAGTACCGATACCATAGTCAATGGTAGCTCGAAGGTACCGAAGGATGCGTTTCACCGCCTGGCGGTGAGATACGCGAGGAGAAGCTTGAAACCGAGCACAAAGACACACAGAGAAGTGTATGTCCGGTCTCGAGGCGTTGAGGTACAAGAGGAACCGATCATACTGATACTCCTTCGATCGACCGCTCATGGTCTTCATCCGGGTCGAGTGGAATTGATGTAGCCATAGGGTGGACACCGGCTTCCCATCACTCATATCGAAGCGCTTCAGGAGGTCTCGAGTGTACTTGCCCTGATGCAAGAAGGTACCCTCCCGAGTTTGCTTAATTTGGAAGCCAAGGAAGAAACTCAACTCGCCCATCATGCTCATCTCAAATTCCGAGCTCATGACATCGGAAGGCGGGAAGCGAGAGCATGCGAGGAGCCGCCAAAGATGATGTCATCCACATAAATCTGGACGAGCAGAAAGTCAGTGCCTAGCCGGCGGATGAACAAGGTCTTGTCGACTTTACCCATTTCGAAACCATGACTCAACAGATAGGACTTAAGCCTCTCATACCAGGCCCTAGGGGCCTGCTTAAGTCCATATAAAGCTTTGGAAAGCCTGTAGACATGGTTTGGATATTTGGGGTTTTCGAAACCAGAAGGCTGTCTCACGTAGACTTCTTCCTCAATGAATCCATTGAGAAAGGCACTTTTGACATCCATCTGGTAGAGCTTGAAACCCTTAGAAGCTGCAAAGGTAGCGAATTCTAATGGCCTCAAGTCTAGCTACGAGGGCAAAGGTCTCCTCGAAATCCGGACCCTCAACCCGGGAGTACCCACTGCAACCAGTCTAGCCTTGTTCCGAATGACTACTCCATCCTCACTTTGCTTGTTCTTGAACACCCATTTCGTTCCAATGATATTGTGATCTCGAGGGGGCTCAACAAGCGTCCAAACCTTGTTTCTTCGAAACTCTCCGACTCCTCATGCATGGCATTGACCCAAGACTCATCGATAAAGCATGACAAACGTCCTTGGGCTCAAAAGAAGCTACGAAGGCAGAGTGGAGACAGAAAAGCGACACGCCAGACTTGGAGCGTGTGACTCGTTCAAAGAGATCTCCAATCATCTGCTCAGAAGGATGAGATTTTTGAATATGTCTTGGAGGACCTGGATGAGAAGAAGAAGTGACCTCTACCTCATGACCTGACGGGGTAGGAACAGAGCCACTAGCTCCAGAAGAAGCAGAAGGTAAGGGCTGATCACCTCGAGGTGCGGTGGAAGAAGGCACCTCAAGGGGTGGAAGTGGGACTGGATCGGGTAGACAACCCTCATCTCCATCATCCTCATCATCCACGAAGATGGTCTCGAACTGCTCTAGAGAACCTGAGATATCGGCCTAGTCCCGTCTTGGCCTCATCGAAGGTTACCTCACAGGTTTCTACCATTTTGCTAGACTCGCAGTTCCAGACCCTATAGGCGCTGAAGAAGTCGAGTAGCCTAGAAAGAGTCCATCACAGGCGTGACTCAAACTTATCTAGGTTCCGGACTTGAATAAAACACTTGCAACCAAACACACAAAATGAGAAACGCGGGCTTTCGCCGTATCTCAACTCATAAAGTGCGGTGCAAGTGTGCAGAAGAAAACTCGTTCGAAACATGGCACGCGGTGGCTATAGCTTCACCCAAAACTTCCGAGGTGTAGAGTACTCATCAAGCATCGTCACGGCCATCTCGACCAAGGTGCGGTTCTTCCTTTCCACAACGCCATTCTGCGAGGGACGATGGAGAAGAGAACTGGTGCTCTACTCCTGTCTCACCACAGAAACTCTTAAAGTAGGAATTCTTGAACTCCGTGCCATTGTCACTGCGGATCGCTCGTAAGACACCTGGAAGCTCAACAGAAAGCCTACTGAAAAGACCTCGGGATTGTGTAAACGTCTCATCCTTCGAGGCCAAGAAAAACACCCAAGAATACCTCGAGAAGTCATCGACCACGACAAGAACATACCACTTCCTCCTGCAGATCGCACTCGAGTGGTCCGACCGTATCCATATGGAGCGGTGTCGGTGCATCGGTCATAGTGCTGTGGATGGGAGGATGAGAAGCGGCAACCATCTTGCCGTGCCGGTATGGAGCGCAAACAAGATCTTTGACTATCTTGAGTTTCGGCAGACCACGAATGAGATCGTGGCCGCTAACTCGAGTCAAATGGTCAAATCCAATATGACCAAGTCTCCTATGCCGGAAGGAAAGGTCGCGGGACTCGAAGCAACCAAACAGGAGAGGATCACCGAAGACTCAATAAAATCAGCACGAAAGATCCTCCCATAACGAGAAATCCCATAAACCGGACTACAGAAGAATCAACAATTTTGCGGCGTTTTCTTAAAACTTACCTCGAAATCGTCATCGGTAAGCTGAGAAACCGAAAGCAAATTATAATACAGTTTACTCACCAAGGTAACATCTTTTAAAACAAATGAGTCATTAACGCGCACAGTACCTTTGGCGATGACTCGCCCAGAAGAGGCGTCTCCGAAGGTGATCGTCTCATCACCTAGAGCACGGGCAAGGGAAGAAAACCAACGGGAATCTCCGGTCATGTGTCGTGAACACCCGAGTCTACAAGCCAAACATTTCCTTCCCCGTGAACCCGAGTCAACAAGAGAGCAAAGTCTCGATCTTGGGATAAATCAAGAGTGATTTTGGCACCCAATACTGAATAGCACGTCGAGCAGATGAAGTAGTCAAGCACGACCGACCTCTATCTACCCCACGCCTCCGTCGCTCAAAGAAGCGTAAGATCCGTGAGCGGAGACTGAAGTCATTCTTGGGTCCGACCGCTACGGACGAGCGAGTGGCACCCAACAACAGTCGATCACGCCGCGGGTAGGCATCTCGATGGGGAAAAGAGATCTACCCTCGAGCGGCGAAGTCACGACCGGAGGGAGCACGAAGACGAAAACGAAGACTCGGAAAAACCAAGTCCTCGGTCGCCCAAAGCTACCAACAGTAGCAAACCTAGACCTCGTGTTGATCTTAGGTGCACTCAAGGTCTGGAGCTGACCCTGAATACGCCTAAGAGACTCAACATGGTCTCTTTGCGCGATCTTGGCGCGCTTGAAGCAATGGTCAAACAAATGCCCATCCTTCTGACAGAAGGTGCAATGATACCGCCGAGGGGCGAAGGCTGCGGTGAAATCACCTTTGTCGAAATCCCTTGGACAAAGCCCGCCGATTTAAATTGAACTTTCTTGTTCTTGGCTTGACCTCAAACACACCTGCTGACTACGGTGCGAGCACGACGGTGGATGTTTCCTCACATCCTCACGGAGATCATATCCTAGACCCTTTTTGAACTTGCAAATCTTTGATTGGTCTAGAATAAGATTGAGTTTCTTCTTGCCTCCTACAAATTTCTCGAGAGTGTTCATAAGGTACTGACACTCCCGAAAGAGAGAGGTGAAAGAAGAGCAAGGAGAAGAAGAAGAGACAGCAGGAGGAGAGGAAGAAGAAGAACCAATAGTAGAAGAGCGAATAGCACGTGCATATTTCTCCTTATTCACGGCCACCTCAACCTTGAGGGCTTCGCAGGACACACAGGGGGCAGCCCTAATCCTAGCCATTTGGTTTTCGTAACTCTTCCTAAACGTCTCTACCATGTCCCTATTCTTTTCAAACACTTCAGCACAGAAAGCACAAGAAGGATATGATTTTTCTAGAAGGTCCTTAGTTAGCTTCACACATTTTTCATCCAATGCAATTAATTCAGATTTTAGTTTATTACAACTATTGAATGGTGAGCTAACAGGATCCTTAGTAGCAAATTGAGTCATTTTCTTGTTATGATCAACCATCTCTTGAAATTGCTTAGAAACTGATTCAAGCTCAAAGGTTAATTTAGGACAGTTGGTACAAGAAACAATAGGCTCTAACAGGGAAGCACGTAATTCAGTAATTTTATGGTCTGCCCATTTTAAGTTCATCTTCAGATTATTGCAAGTTTCACAAGATTCGGGCAGATCAAGTAGCATGGCATAAGGTCCTCTAGCAGCAGTGTCCTTATCCTCACATGAGGTGGGAGAAATAGTCTCATCAGTAGTAAGTAGGGTAACAGCCATCCTACTCAATTCTAATTCAGCAAGCAGACTAACATTCTCCACCTTAACAATATCAAGCTCGGAGGACACACTATCATGCGAGATCCTTAGTTTCTCCATGTCACCCAAGATAGCACAGCAAGTATCACAATCATCATTTGTGGGAGCAGATGTAAGAGCAATAATCTCTAGAGACAATCTATCTACTTCCTTCTCCAACTCGCTACACCTAGTTTTAGCTCTAGCATGAAATCCTCCTAGTTTAAGAAAAGCTTCATTAAGTTGGTCGAGGAAGGAAATACCTCGTCGAGTCGAGTACACTCGTTGTCGCTCGGTTAAGCCCTCAAGGGCCATGAAGCACATCTTGGAGAAGTCGCCGTCGCCTTTAGGTTCTTGATCACCCGTCACGTCGTCGCCGCTCCATCCCCCACCTCGCCGAGGTCGAGGTCATCAGAAGTGAGGACGCGGTGGAAGAGCTTCTTTGCCTTCCTAAAGTTGCGGAACTTCCTCTTGCCTTGGACCGGTCTTGAGGGCTTGAGTTGCGGTTCTTGTCGGTGTAGTCGTTCTTGCCCGAATCAAGTCACCTTTACCCTTCCCAAGCTTGGGACAGTTTGCTCGGATGTGGTTGGGGCTACCACACTCGAAACAAATCACGGGTCCTCCTCTTTTCCATCCCTCCTCCTCTTGTAAGCATGAGAAAATCTCCGTGCTAGGAGGGCTAGTGTTCATCCATAGTCGCTCTAAGCGATCATCGTTATGTCACAGAGAGCGCCGAGGAGAATCCGCACAAAGGCTCGCAGAAGAAGATCCGAGCGGGATCGGTGACTAGCGCCATCGATCGTGACTTGACCAGGCGACGAGACTATGTCAATCTCGTGAGTCTTGAGGCGCGAGTAAAGCGTCA
The DNA here is from genome assembly GCA_036346245.1 of Bonia amplexicaulis. Classification (NCBI taxonomy): domain Eukaryota; kingdom Viridiplantae; phylum Streptophyta; class Magnoliopsida; order Poales; family Poaceae; genus Bonia; species Bonia amplexicaulis. Next base: position 21,149,934 of record CM070743.1, read on the forward strand.
AGATTCGTGGTCGAGAGGTCCGTGGTGTCCTTGATGGTAGTCACCTTCATCTCCCAAACCCGAAGATCAAGTGCAAGAAAGGATTTGTCGGCGTTATCCGAGTCGGAGTATGTGAGACCGACGGCTCGGAGGTTGCTCAAAATTTTGTGAAAACGCGAAAAGCACTCGTCAAGGGACTCTCCAGCAAGCATCTCGAATTTACTGTATTCACGCTTGAACTGGTCCTGTCGAACCGTCTTGATCTGGGTGGTGCCCTCATGGTATGCATTGAGGGTCACCCGGATGTCGTAGGCGAGCGACGGTGAGAGATGCGATCGAACTCGCTCGCTCAAACCCTGAATGATGATGTTCCTTGCCTTTGCATTCGCCTCAACATCAGCCATATTCCCGACATTGATATTCTCATCGGCAGGAACAACAACCGAATCTTCACCTTCCGCGGATGGCATACCCCCGAGCACGGATGTAAGTTTCCATTCGGCTTTTCCAGAAGGGGTAATCCAGGCCATCGAAGATGGGCGGCTTGGTGTAATACTTGTCTGTCGCCATGGCTCGTAGACCGGTTAAGATCTATAGAAAAGAGCTAACCGGCTCTGATACCAATTGTAGGAACGGATATGGCAACAGAGGGGGGGTGAATGGTGCCTTTTTAAAAATTGTTCCCCTAAGTATTCGCAATGTTTTCTTCTTCAATAGCTACAAAAGCTATGAAGCAAGATTAACTAAACTCACTGTAAACCCAAAGACAACTTTTTCAAGAGGCTGTTAAAACTTGTGCTACTAGACTATGATCAAAGTCATAAAACAGAGAAAAGACTAGTGCTCTGATCAAAGAAGTAGAAAATCAGTCACTAGAGATTATTCAGAACTGAAATGAACAGAAGCCTAGACTGTTGACTGTAGCCAAGAAGAAGAACTCCTACTTGAAGACTGAACAGAACCAATACTATAGCTGCAGACTGGGAACCGAACAGAGAAAGTTTTGAGTGGCTGCACACTGCTCTTGTTCAAATAGGAAATGAGACCTAAATCCCAAAATCCAGCAGTCTTCAGAAAATGCCAAATCAGATTGAGGAAATGCTACTGCAAAAAATTCAGACAACAGAGTAATCGGATTTTAACCTGGGACTGAAAACTGAACAAGTTTGCTGCAGATCGGCAAAGGGTAAAACAGGGAATGGCACTACCGAATAGCAAGCAGTCTAAACTGAAAAACCAAGAACTAAAAATCTGGATGAGGAACTTCTCCACTCATCAAGACAAACTGAAAGGAGAAACTAATTGAGACAAAAGCCTCACATCCAATTCATGATTGATTAACTGGTTTGACTGAGTGCAATCGGTAGGGAGACAAAAAAAAACTTCAACAGAGAATACTCCAGAAGAGGGGAGAATACTGCTGAATACTGGAAAACCGAGACTGAATTTCAGGGGCAGCAGCAGGACACAAATGCAGACATCCTGCAGCAGCCAAAAGCAACATCAAAAATGCAGACCGAGAACAAAATATCAAACTGAATTCAGAGAAATGAGTTTGTCACTGCTCTGCAGATTTTTGCTTTCAGTGAACTGAAGTCAGTCAAGAGAGGAGCAGCAAACTGGATACTACATGCTGCACAAAAACTGAATTTCAGAGCAGCCAACCGAGAAGAGTGCAGTCTGTCTGAAAAATACATACTGAACCTTGGATGCAGTCACAAAACAGAAAAGCAAGTACTGCTGTTGCTGCCGAAGGTTGAAAATGCACCCAGCCAAAACTGCTACAGAAAATACAGACAAAGAAACAGAGAAGGCAGCGCCCAATACACAGACCTTACTCCACAGCCGAAAAGTGATAAATTGATCGGCTGTACACTGCTCTTTTTGGACGGAAAATTGTGACCTCAATTCGAAAAACCAGCAGACCTCAGGAAATGCCGAATTGAGTTGAAGAGACACTAGAGCAGAGGATTCAGACAAAAACAGTAATCTCAACAGAGAATGTGCCAAAACCCAAAATACTCCATGATTTCTCAATCTTTTCTCACGAAATTTTGAGGGTATGTTAGCAATAGTCTCAGGACTCTACAATCCAAATTTCATGCCATTTCACCAAGGAAATCAAGATTAGCAACAAACCCTAGGGATAACAAAAACAAGAACAGGGAGAAGAAACAAAAGAGAACTTCAGAGATTTCAATCCAAATCAAAGTAAAGATCACAATGGAGTTCCCATATGCCTGTATTGAATATAGAGGAATGATTACATGAGTCTCAATCCACTTCTACCCCTCTCCATCTCAAGAACACTCATGGAGAACACAAGAACAGGGGAGGAGAAGAGGACACCCTAAGTCATACTCCCTCACGCAGGAACACAAAAAGCAAGGGCTCAAACAACCTCCTGCCACTCCTAACAACTCATACCCTCTAAAGCAAAACAACCCTCAAAGCCTCTTTTGACTAGATAAACCCTAATCTTCTCTCAAGTGGCTTAAGGGGTATGCAGCCCCTCCAATCCTATTTATAGCCTTGGCTAACGGGTCTCCGCTCCGTTACGCCCGCTAAATCCAACGGAGCCCGCTCCCGTTTTTGCGGTTTTGCGAAATTCCCGTTTCGCCCCTCCTGCACCTTCCGGGAAGCTTCCGCGCTCCTTGCCTCGCACGCCTCGCAACCACCTCGAGTCCACGTCGTCTTCGACACATCACGACCGTTCTGACCTCAGCGCCACCTACGCCTAGTCCGGTCACCTCGTGTCTCGCCACGACTCCGCCTCGACGTCCTGCAGTCACACAGACAAGAAACACGTCAAATAGCACCGCTCGATATATGAAAGCGTAAATAGAGATCAAACCTGTCGAGTCATCAGAATATGCAACCTAAACCCAAACGACTAGGTTCGACAAAGTCCGACCGAGTCCGTTACGCCACGCAACGTCTAGGTCCGAACCAACCGACTCAAACTCGACTTTTCGTAAACGATATCAATTACTCATCATACACAACGGGATGACCTCCACATGGTCTCTCACTACTACAATTATTTTGGATAATGTAACATTTTAAAATAAACCCATACCAGGAGTCCATGACATGCCTAAAGCAAATTCGAAGTAAAACAAGGGCCGGAAGCCTGGAGTGTTATCATTGGCTGGCATTGCATGGATACTAGAGTTATGTTCCATATGCCCATAATGGTAAGTGCCATTCACACATAGATTGTCCATATATGTCTTAGGCTAAAATCTCACTGCATTCAGAGTAATTAGATCAACTGTAACATGAGGGTATATACTACAGATAAACCTAACTAAAATCAATTGAGGGGAAAGGATATAAATCAAGGACCTAAAGACACAAGCCAACCGTTTTAACTTGTTTCAGCTCATTTCATGCGGGTACATTGCTTCTTAGAGATATTCAGAAGCCTTGGACATACTTTAGCTAGGAGCTTTAATTCAATTAAAGCATGGACAGATTATGTTCTTGCCTTAGATGCATCTGCACAAGTTAACAGATATTGTCTATAGCTAATTTCATAGATCACTAATGTAACACCTTAGGACCCACATTACCCTAGGATGCTACTAAAACTACACTACAACTAGCCAATTTACAAAATAAAATAAACTGGCAACATTACTAAGCAAGATAATACAAGATAATACAAGCGGAAGCATAAACAACTAAGGGATAACAGAATAGCAATAATAATTTAATATTCATAATCATCTTCAACATATTAACCAAAGGAACGGTTCCGAATTAAACATTAATGAGATGAAATATTCATCAACAAGATAGCTAAGCAAAGGCTAGAGTTCTATCGACTTTATTTCAGCATTAAAATGAAATTCATGTGCATCAATGTGGTGCTGCTCTACCCTTCCCAATGCATGCTCAAAGTCCACCTGTAGGGTGGTGTCGGGACCCCAGATTTCCGAATCCGGACCCTCTGTGTATTACCGCACTAGTCCCAGATCAAAGCTAGTGCACACAGTCAAACAGTGATGATTACATAACCAACGACGCTTTATTACAATAATAGAGAGTACAGACCAAAAGGCCTCTTTATTACAAATGAGGTTTCAAGACCTCACACACACACAAAACACAGCAAAAGCAAAAGATAAATCCAACGGAAACCCATCAATACGCCACAGGCAATTGACTGGGGAAGCGCAACCTAGTACTCCGGAAAGCCTTCGTCGAATCCATACGGGTCGTAGTCATAATATCCTTCTTGAGCTTCATATTCCTCTGAGATTTTGTTTTAAGTGTAGCATGTGAGTACAAAAAGTACTCCGCAAGTCTTGGGAAAATGCAGTAGATGCATGGCTTAACAAAGGAAGGTTATATAGTTCTTTTGCACAAAGCAATATTTTATTTCAAATATCAATAAATATTTTCGAAGGCGTCAGTTTAAATAAGATAACTGTTTTAACAGAAACTATCAAATTGCGTAGTGAAGGTTACAACCACCAACACTAGATAACTGGCTTTCACTGCCAAGATTCAAGAAAACGGGTTACAACCACCCACACTGGCTCCAACCGCCAGGATTCAAGAAAACGGGTTACAACCACCCACACTGGCTCCAACCGCCAGGACAACTCCGGGAGTTCCAACCACTCTCGGTTTCCAAAACATTTTCTTTGAAAACAAAACCAAAGATCTACCATGTGAATGCATTCCTTGCCCGCCCTTGACCGTGGGCATGGCTATTCGAATAGTTTTACACTCTGCAGAGGTTGTACACTTTACCCACAAGAGATAAGTTATCCTATTAGTCAATATGCTTCCTTAGGCACGAGACCCGGATAATTTATCACAAAGCCTTTACCTTACTCTAGTCTAGCTAGCTACCACCCGCTGAGGTTTCACCGCTGAAGGGTTAAACCACCCAGTCAGAAGCCCCCTCTTGCGCCGTATGAGTACAGTAAACCCTGTCCCTCACTGTGAATAACCAGTACACCCTGGCACTCACTTTCCACTGGTGGTACATAAACTAAACTATTGTAAGTTAGTTAGCTAGGTCGTACCCATATAGACATGTGGTTGTACGGTAGTGCTTAGTTTGGACAATCACAAGAGTCGGTCCTTAATTGACTAGGGCGGAACATACACATTACAAATTCTCGTGCTAACCGCACCAAACCAATCTTACCATCCGCCCTAGTCTAAACCAACTCTCACATTTTATTTTATTTTAAAGAACAATGGCAACACCAATCGCTACTAACTTTCTGAACAAAAGTCTAAATCAATGAAATATAATTTCCCATTCCAAGGTTACAAAAGTTATATAGCACGACTAAGCATTTTACTACCGTTACAGCATTTACCAAAGTTTTATAATAATCTCATTATTGAGACAAAGGAAATCCTAGGGTGTCAAAGGTACATAGTTGTCAATGTCAAATGAGGGCATAACAAGTATCAGTTTAACTGTTATCTCTACAACAGAATTTATCATTTTATGTAACATAGCAATGCAATAAATTTAAAATAATTTAAAAATATTTCACAAACATAGGTTCAAGATGTTCAAAAGAGACTTGCCTTCGTGTGCGATATCTTGACATTCTTGCTGCTGGTTAGAACATTCTTCGGCGACATCGGATTCTACGCGCGAAACGATGAATACAAAAGAATAAATAAATAAAATCACAAAAATACAAAATATATACCGGAAGAAAGGTTAAGATTTTAGATGAATTTAGGAGAAAGAATCAACGGATTCGGAGTTCGAATGAGGGAGAACGAATATCTAGAAGATTTGGATATCACATGAAATGATAACAAAATCCGAGAATTCGTTTTTGAACAGTACGGTGTCGATTGGTTGCGTGGTGGTGGCGAATGGACAAAATGGAACCCCGGCGATGAGGCGAAGGTGGTGACGTGCGTATGGCGTCGAGGAACGGCGGCAATCACTGGCGGTGAGGGAAAACGGCAGTGACGGTGGGGTTGCGACAACGACAGGTTGGAGAGATAGTATCGGGTATAGAACGTGGAGATGTAGGGTGAGCACAGGGTAGAACATGATATGGTGAAGCTAGGAAAATTATTGGCTAAGCTGAAACTTCAACGGAGACGATACAATCGATGTTTGAACGACGACGGTAGAGAAAAGGGGAAAAACTTGATATCTTGATGCTCGGTGAAGCGAATCCAAAACCATTTGAAAGGTAGCTACCTGGGATAGTTTGGCACGATATGACGCTAACGGATTGCGGAAAACACCACCGGACAGATGGGGACACGAGATGCCATTGGCGGTCATGGCGAGGTGTCGGAGGCAAAAATTTGTAGAGGCTTTTTGGGAAAAAGGAAGTGAGCACGGCGTAGAACGCGGCGAGACAAGTCTAAGAAAAATTACGGCACAGGATAAAACTCAACAGAGACGACGAATCGACCTCGGGAGTCAAAAACGGCCATTTCACGGAAAGTTCAATTTCTACCAATTGGCTCCACGAAAAATTAAATAAAAAAAGATAGATAAATTGCTTGTAGGCTAGGACACGATATGACGCGAACAAAAATCAAAGCGCTTACCGAAAAAGTGGTGTACGCGTGAAGGCATGGTTTGATGTCTGCTCGACCGGTCGGCGAGGACTCGGGAGTCTTCGGTGATGGCGATAGAAGCATAGCGTGAGAACGCGTCGAGGCGAACTCAACGGTACCAGCGGCTCGGCCAACGTACATCGGATAGTTACGAAACACGGCGGAGAAGACATTCGGCGACCAGCGAGTTGACATCGGCGTTCTGGGCAAACGGAGAGGAGTTAGAGGGTGAGGTTTGCGGCGAAACGAAGAGGAGAACGTCGGGAACACAATGTTCACCTCGGTTTTGATCCAATACGCACGGTCGGCTCGCAGCAAGGAGAGGAACGACGGCGTGGTTTGGCCACGGTGGTCCGGCGATGCTCGGGTGATGCTCCGGCGAAGGCGAGGGGAGCACCGCGTAGAACGCGAGAAGGCAAAGCCAACGGTGTGGTCAAAAGTGATCAGACTCCACTGTTAGAGGCGCAATCGGCCGAAGAACGGCGCTCAGTTCACAAAAGTAAAATGGAGATTGTGGAGAGAAGAAAGGGAGAGAGGACTTGAGATTTTGTAGGTTGGGTGAGGATGAGAAGGGGCACTCGGTGCTCCCTTTTATAGGGGTAGAGGTGGACGGGAGAGAGAGATCAAGTAATGGTGTCATTTAGAGTAAGGTTTTAAATTCATGTAAATACACATAAATAAGAGGGGAAACGGTAGGGAATTGAAAGCACTTGATAAGAGGAAGTGAATGCAATTTATTTCACGAAAAACCGTTAAGAAAAAGAATAAACCGATTTTCTGGAATTATTTTTGAACTGAAAAATCAAATTATGACGTCATCAAGGGAAATGATTTTGAAATGAATTATTTTTCAGTGGAAAAGAAATTTATGACATCAGCAAGGATTTTGATTTTCTTGCCGAATTATTTTGCAAAGGAAAAGGATTTATTACTTTAACAGATGGGACCGGGTTTATCAACGAGAGAGAAGAGGGAGAGGAAAGAGCGGACGATGGGATGAGCGATGTGGTGCAAGGAGGAAATCGGGACCGTCGGATGGAGAGCGAAGGGGTTAAGTGAATATGGACGCACGAGATTAGATCGGGCGGTGGAGGATGAAATTTGATTTAGATTTTCAGAAAACACTAGAAAATTCAATAAAGCTCAGAAAAATATGAAATTACATCCAAAAATTCCAGAAAAATTCAAAGAACTTCCTGGAGATGTTTTGGACTTTCAGAAAATATTTCCAACTACTGTTGGTATTTTAATTTTCATAGTTAAAATACTTTTATTTTAAAAATAGATTTTAAAACTCTAGAAAAACTCAGAACACCAAATAAAGGCCAAATAAATCCAAATAATTAATTTGAATTAGGATTTATATATAAAATCAAAATATTATTTTATTTAATAATATTTTTAAGTTTTTTACTTTATATTACTTTCAAATACAGCTTTCTTAAAAACGAAAAAAACAGAGCAAAACAAAATTCAAATTTCACACAAACAAAACTCTTATTTTTATTTTGTACTAAATTAATTTTAAAAAAATTTCCAAAATTTTGGAATAAACAGCTGGGCTGTTACAGGAGGGGGAAACAAGGGTGAGATAAAAATCTTAGCAAGCAAACTGTTTAACAGGCTATTTAAACTACAAATAATTATACATCATCATTTATAATTCCATACAACTACAACCACAATTCATGTCCATAATTATTAATCACCATAAACTTCCATGAATCATACATCTTCAATTTCAGATTTAAATGGCATAAGAATGCAGTCATTTTATCCACAACTAAATGCAAATGAAACATTTAATCTACCGCAACTACAATAGATTAATCATCAACATTTAATCTTCCATAATAACAATGTTATATCCTCAACTTCAAATTACCATCAAAGACAATTAAACATATGTATGATCATCTCACTACTTTATTAATTTGAATTTTTTGTACGGATAATCCATTTTTTATTCAAAATTACATAAATATACCCGCGGCCAAATTATTTACAACAATAGGCTCGATCGCTCCCCATTGGCGGTGGGCGTTTTGCCACTCAGCGCTGACGGATGGAGAGTCTGGTAACCGTTGGGCAATTTAATGCAATCGCCCAACAGTGGAGCGATTGGCATGCAGTCGCCCAACGGTTGGGTGACTGAATTAATGTCGCCCAACCGTGTGGCAACTGTGTCACATCACGTACTAATAATCTCTCCCCTCGTTTTGCAGTCTCCGGAGCCCCTATGTAGCTACCGCAAATGGATCGATCTTGAGATCCACCTGCGGACCAATGGACCCTCGACTTGAGGACCTGGAATGTCAAGCAGACAAGGAGTTCTTTGCGGGAGGAGCGCCGCACCACGAGCACACCCTGCGTATACAATGCGAGTCGCAAGCCCATCTCGATGCGTGCACGTGAGGGCGGGAGGCTCGCGAGATGGAGCGAGAGAAAGAGAGAAATGGCGGCTAAGGCAAAAGAGGCGCGAAGGAGTTCAATGCCGGCGAGCAAGGAAGGAAAGTGGCCCCGGTCACACTGAGAGGTCATCTGAGCAGTTGGATGGGTTAGTCGCATATCATGCTATATGTTATGCATGTAATAAAAATGTACACGGCATGTTACTCCCAATTGTATTATGAAGTTTATTTCTATTACACATAAGGTTATTATCTTTCGCATCTAATAATTAAGATAGCAAGTCATTTAACAATATTAACAAACCAATTCTCAGTAACATTACAATATCACTTACCACTATATATATCGAACGTTCTACAGTCAATCGTTCTTTAAAAAAATTTTCCAAATTTTTTTATGCACCTACAACATTCACTGAACATAAACTTTTATTACAACTACACCAAATTTTTTTCCAGTTTAAAACTACAAAATTGACAAAACTCTAAAAAATCACGGGGTATGAGTGCAGTCGCTCTCCTACTGAGCGACTGCGCTATCTGTCGCCCATCCATTGGGCGACGACATTCTAGTCGTCCAATAGAACGGCGACTTTATGTACTCGCCTGAACGTAGGGCGACTACAATATAATCGCCTCCCGGTTGGGCGAAACGCTCCAGCCGCCCAATGGGGGAGCGACTGGAGCCTATTGTTGTAAATATTTTGGCCGCGGGTATATTTATGTAATTTCGAATAAAAAATGGATTATCCGTACAAAAAATTCTTATTAATTCTCACATCCACAATTGCAATCAAAATTAATACAAGTGAAAATAATCTCATGCTACAACCACAACTCTTACCATACACAAGGAACGAATCCCATTCCACGACCACATCCACAATCTTCATACCACAAATAGCTCACATAAGCCAATTCCACATTACAACTAGAAAGTTGTATATTCCACAAAATAATATCACCACAATATGATGCATATGTATGCAAATGATCTTTCCACAATGCAATGCATATGAATGCTTCATGTTATGCTCCACATTACTCTTGCCAGGGCAGGAAGTGCAATGCATCGTATTTCGCAATGAGCGAATGCTTCCATGGCGAAGAGGCGCATCGACACGGCAATATACGATCTTTGACGGCACGGTCGCGGCTATAAGCGGCGACATCCACATACACAAAGGACATGATATGACATGAATGATATGAATAATATGATAGTTCATTAATCACATTAATTCATCCGCAAGGAGCATTATCATGCTCACAACATATCCACATCCACCACAAGTTATTTCCATGTTCCACATTATAACATTAAGCCAGAATTACACAACTAAAATATCATGCAATTGTATCAAATTACGATAATAATGTAAAACTGAAAGTAGTAGGAACAACAGGTTAAACGGTAGCAACCACCGCTACGTTTACTTATCTCAATCCGACGGAGCGAAGTACAACAAAAATCAAAAGCGCTCAGGGACAAGACAACCTATCCATAAGACAACTCTCAGCACACAACCATAGTATACATGCACGACATAAATATAAAACATCGCCAGAAACCCGAACCCGCACAATCTCTTCTCCGCTCAACAATCTAACAAATTACCCTCTGCAGCAGCGCTGCTTCACAATTTCTTATCTTTAAAAATATAAATCAAAATACAACAAATGATACCTCTCTGGATTCATGACTTAAAAACCTACAATTTTCATGTAGAACAACTATTTTTATTTTAATCACAACTAGACGTAATTTAATGCCCAAAACAGAGGAAGAACTCTGTTCTGGCAGATTGGACAGCAGTGTTCAATCGCATGCCAACAACAGCACAGAGGTCTAAAAATTCTGAAATTTATACAGAAGCTATATATCTAAATTATCTACAACTTTCTCAATTACGGCCATGACCAGAAAATTTGTTTACTATTTCGAAACTCCATATTACTGTCAGACTGTACCAATCTGTCCGCCTGACGGACAGCGGTATTGCCGACTCCGTATCTCCCAGATCCCATGATAGAAAAATCCGAAAACAATACAGGAGATGCATCTGGAAGTCCTCTACAACTTTCCTTTTGGGAAAACCTGCAGGAAAATTCGTTTACTAGGTCAAATCCGCGAGGACATACGCGAATCAATCTACAGACTGACAACAGCTAATCTCTAATCGGGCAATTAATCTATTAACTACCATCAAAATCCGTGCTAAGAACCCTAATTAATCTGAAAAATAGAGGGTTTGGGTGGGGAAAATTACCACGATGAAGAATTTCCCCACTTTTTTCCTCCTCTTCTTCTTTTTCTTTCTTCTCCTCTCCTTCTCCTTTCTTCTTCTCCTTCCTTCTCTTTTCTTCTCCTCCAATGGCAGCAGCACTTGGGGCACCAATGGCAGCAATAGGGGAGGGGAGGCGCCAAGGGGTGGGGGCGGCCAAGGGTGGGGAGGGTGGAGGGCCAAGGAGGGGTTTATAAAGGGGTGCTAGGGTTTGGGAGGGGGTACGGGCCCCCATTTGGGCTGGCTGGTCTAAAGCGGCTGGCCCACCCCTCCGGACAGCCCAAAATATTCAAATTAATTATTTTAATTTATTCAATTCATTTTACAATATTCTACAACTTATACTTTTCCCTTCCCGCGATTTACCGAAAAACCGGCGACTCCGCGATTGTTTTAAAACTTACGCCGTAACGACGTTCAGGGTATTACAACTAAATACAAAGATATTTATTAATTCAATATCAACCTATGCTTTCTTCTTTTGTCTGTGAAATTACCCAACTGCATATATTTTCTTCAAAATTCAGAGGCTGCACAACCAACCAAAAACAACCCAATTTCAAAAACTTTAATGTGATCATATTATTACCAATTTCAGGTTACTTGCGGTGTTGAACTCACTGTGTTATTCGTGGACACCCTTATTAAGGAACGACTTCCTTACAATAAAGAAACTTTTGGTCAATTTTTTTACTTAATCTTCATGTGAAAGTTGAGTGCCCGTGCATTGCAAATGAAAGACAAAAGATGAAAAGAAGATTAAATATCCCGCATGTCGAGGTCAATAGATTTACACAAGTTAATGTTGGATGGTATCCTTTTGTTCCATGATAGTTCACCACCAATCTTTGGAAGGCCACCATGGTACCCCTAACATCTTATACATATATACATATGTAATACTAATAAGATAAATATTATTAGTTAATCAAGGAGGTATAACATTAATTAAGAAAGCAACGATTATTCTTTAATAGAGCACATGCAAATTTATCTTACCAAGGTAGCCAATTTTCCCCGATGATAATACTTGAGTTGGGGAGGCATGTAAATTGTGCATTGGAAACCCATGTATAGATCTTGTACCTCATCAAGGTGGCGCTGGAAATGGCTGCCACCTCGAATTATTAGTCTTTGTGATGGATATAACAATCAATCATGTTGCTTCTTGCTATGTTATTCTAATTTTTACTAAAGCTTGTTCCCTGTGTTCGGTAACCCGACTGAAAAGTGACATCGATAGCGATGATAGCTATTTTATTTTTAGGTTTTAGAACATGTATCATAATTTTTTTATCCATAGCAATGATAATGTAAAGAGAAGGCAATACCTTATTACAAGATACAAGGCTTGCTCTTTGTCATCACATTGTTCTGTAGGAACCTTTATGAGTTCTACTGCATTTGATTGTTCTCGATCCATGCTATTTGTGTGGTTATGCCAAAGACGGGCTCTATGTAAAAGATTTTGGATTTATGTGTTTGGTTTGTTAAGCTGTTTAGGTCGTTCTTACCATACATTTGCCTATATGTTATATTAGAGGTAGGTCATATAGTCAAGCAGAAACAAACTTCAATTCCTTTGAGTAAGAATATATAACCACAGCATAATATTTTGAGAGACCATGTGGAGGTCATCCCGTGTGTATGATGAGTAATTGACATCGATTTACGAAAGTCGAGTTTGAGTTGGTTGGTTCGGACCATGCCGTTGCGGCTGTAAACGGCCGGCGGACAGTCGATTGCGGTCGGGAGTGCTTAGGACGTTTGTTTTCTTTTTCGATCGGTCGATTTAGGTATTTCATGCGTGAGCACTTTTCATTGTGGTTAATGATGATTATGCTGTATCGAGCGGTGCTATGTGACGGTTTGCTTGTCTGTGTGGTTGCAGGACTTCAGAGCTAGGTCATGGTGAGGCGTGGGAGGACCGGGACTAGGCACAGGAGGTGTTGAGGTCCAGACGGTCGGAGACGTCGAAGATGATCGAGACTGGTGAGGTGGTTGCAAGCCGGGAGACGAGGAACCGGAGCTGGAGCTGCCGGAGGTGGACACGACGGGCAACGGCGAATGGATCGGGACTAGACTCAGGGAGGAGTCGAGGTTCAGACGGTCGGATACCAGTTGCGGTCGTGGCGACGGAAGCAGGCCGGGACTAGACTCGAGGAGTCGGAGGTCCGTCGGTCGAGTCAGTGCGGTTATGCGTGAACGACAAGGAGCGGAAGCTTCCGTAAGGTGCGGGAGGGCGAATCGGAATTCGCAAGGCGCACAAGCGGAGACGGCCGTTAGGGTTTAGCCGGCGAACGGGTTGGAGACCCGTTAGCCAAGGGCTATAAATAGGTGTTGGGGGCTGCATACCCCCTTTAGGGTTTTTGTGCATTTGCTCTCCATTTTGTGTGTGTTCCTCCCAAGAAGGATGTGAGGCTCTTGATGTTTTTGAGGATTGAGAGGGAGAGGATGGATTGAGAGTCTTGTAATCATTTCCCTTGTTCTAATATTCATGCGTATGAGGACTCCTTTGTAATTTTTGGTTGAAATAAAATCTGAAGTTTTTCTGTTCTTCGTTGTTCTTCTTTGGATTAATTCAATGGCCTTAGGTGAGAGTTGGGGTTTTCTTTGTGCTTTTACTCTCCATGTGTGTGTTTTCCTTCTTTGTTGTGTTGTGAGGAGTGTGTGGCAGTATGTTTGGCTTGCTGGTTTCTTCTCTCTTTTTGAGTTGGTGAGATAGAGTAGGAGCCTGTTTTGCTCTTGTCTCTCCAAGCGTGAGTATGTGATGGCTTAAGTTCTTGTTTTGCGTATGGGCTGTGTATGTGTTCTGTGAATGTAAGATGAATGTAAGAAAACTGATGTAATCTTTCCTCTCTCAGCCTTTATCTATCAGAAGCTTGGTTTATTGATTTGCGTTGATTTCTTATCCTTCTGAGTGATACTTTCCTGTGTCTGTTTGAGCTCTCTTTTGGCCGTCTTGTGATTCTAGTTTCTGAATTGATTTCTTGGTCTCAGTTCTTGCTATGCTCTATGCGAAATTCAGGCTAAAACTCACCTAGTCAATCCACCTTAAAGAGCAAAGGCTAGAGTCAGAAGATGTTTTTGTTTCTCCCTGATTTGCAGCCGCTAGTTTTGTTTCAGTTTCTCTGTCTACAATGAAATTGTCCTGCTTCATTTCTTCGGCTCATTGTTTGTCTCGTCTAGAATCGGTAATTGCTGTGCTTCGTCTTTTACGGCTGCAGCTTCTTGGCTGTGTTTCAGGTTGTGCAATTTTGGTCAGCCGATTCTCTCTGCTTATGTCTGCTTCTAGTTCTTTTTCTTTTTTCTGTTGTCAGTCCAGTGGTTGAAGGATTCAGGCAGCAGCAGCCTCAGGTTGCAGCCTTTAGTTTTTGGGTGGTTTCAAGTCTGCTCTGTTAGTCTGCAGGTTGTGTTCCCCTATTATCTTTCGGCCATTTCAGTCCCCAGGTTGTAGTTTCCATTCCAGTTTCTAGGCTGCATTTTTGGCGTCTCTGCAGTGGACAGCTGCTGCAGTTTTCTTTGTCTGCCGTCTTTTATTTTCTGCAGCCGGTCTGTTCTTGTTTCAGATTTCAGTTGATGTTTTCAAACATTGCTTTTTGGTGTTTTTGTTCACTGCTGCAGACAGCCCCCATCTTTCAGCTTCTTTCTACTTTCCGCTGTGCACAGGCGTATAGTTTTGGGTGAAGATCTTGGCTGTTTTTGGCTGCACCAACTGCAGTTTTTCTTGCTGCAGTAAACTTCATCTTTTAGCAGCTAAGTGGTCTGATTTCAGTCCTCCTTCTTGCTAGTTGATCAATCTTTTAATTGGCTGAATATTGATTCTCTGTTTTAGTAGTTTTTGTTGGTCTAAGTGCTTTCTTTGCTCTGATTTTATTGGTCAGACTTTGGGGTTTCTAGCAAGCATTCATCTTCTGTCTTTTTATCTTCTACAGCTATTAGAGAAGAAGATTGTGCAGACACTTTGGAGCGAATTTTATTTGGGGTTTGAAAGCTTCGTTCTCAGCTGTTTGGAACAGCAGACCATGTTTACTTTTGTCAGCTGCCTGCTGTGTGTTGGCTTGCTGTTTTCAGCAGCTTTGGGTACTGCTTTTGTGCCTTCATTTCAGATCAAAAGAAATAGCACAAAGTCTGCAGTTTTCAGCAGCAAATGCTCTTAATCTGTCTCAATTTTCTGCTGCTGTTTTCACCCCATTAGTGTGTGTTTCAGTTTCAACCATAGTTTCAGTTTTCGATCTTTTTCTTGTAGTCTATAGCTTCAGTTTGGCCCAGTCCTTTCAGTAACCAACAAAATTGCTCTTGGCCTCCAGTGAGAAAATCTTTTTGATCTTCATAGCTGCTATAGCAATCGGAGTCGAGATTTTATTTGTGGATATTTTGGGGGCGATTTTTAAAAGGCGTCATTCACCCCCTCTCTGTTGCCATTTCCGATCCTACATATTTACTCCTAAGTTTTTTCCCGTTGCAATGCATAGGCACAAGACTAGTTTGCACCAAATTTGACAAGTTCATGTGTAGGTCTATTACATGCAACTCGCCCTCTTCAAGGCTTCAAGACAAGACATGTTTCAGCCTAAAAGGAATCTTGCAGATTATTGAGCTTCCCTGCCGCAGCCATTAAGGGTTGACCCAGGTGGTTTCTCACGATTACTCCCATCCTCATGTTCTTGAAATCATTAACATGATATTGAACATAGTGTAGAATTATCACAATTCATCTGTTATAGCTCAAATTTACTTCAAAATAAAATTTACATAATTTTCATGGATTTCAAAAAATTTGATGCATTTTTAAATTTTTTCCCTAAAGCATTGCTTGAGTTTTAAGGTTTTAAAATAAATCCCTTGGCCCAAAAATGTAATTTCAAAATTTCTAAAAGTTAATTGGGTGCTAATAAATTTTTCCAAAAAATTATGTGTAAATACCCACTGGAGTTCAAATTTCAAATTCAAAATCAAATTAAGACCCGAATAAAAGTTTAAATCAATTCTCTTTCCCTCCCTCGCCTTGGGCTAAAACCCATCTGCTGACCTAGCTCCTTTTCTCTTCCCCATTGGCCCACTCTTCCCTTCCTGCTCTCTTCTTTTCCCCCGCTGTGGCCCAGCCAAAACGGTCCGCTCGCTCGTGTGCCCGCAACCTAGCCTCCCTCTTTCCCTCCTGCTACTGCTTCCATGTGGGATCCTACTTGTCAGTGTTAAAGCACTATGCTTCTTCCTTCTCCATGCCAGCTCGCTCTCTCTGTCCTCTCCCGATCTCTCTTTGCGTGCACTCGTGTGCAGCAGAGGAGACATTGAGAGCTTGCAACCTCGAGCCTTGCACCATTGTAACCTCGTCCCATCGCCTCTCTCTCTCGCTCTCCCACACTCCCTCCCTCTAGGCTCCCCTGCTCCTGAAGCTAATATCTCTTCTCCCATTCATTTAAGCCACCCCAAGCGCATGAAAACTATTGCCCTAACCCACTCTTCTTTTTTCCCTAAGCTCTCGTGCCCCATTTGCCCCCAAGGAGGAAGAATTCGACCTTCTTCCCTAAGTTCGGTCGAGAGCTTCATCGTTTGATTCATCATCGTCAAGTGGGTTCTGATGACACCATCATGCACTTTGTGTTCGTCTCTCTTCTCTCTACCTTGTGCCCACCTCTATGTGCTTGTTTGCCCCTAGGAAGGCCGAAGCCCTAACGTCACCGCCATGTGCGGTGCCGCCATCGACCTCGCTGCCCTATCCTTGTCGCTCTGGTGAGATTCAACCTGACTGTCATGTCCTGAGTGTTCGCCTTGATCTCTTTGTGCTAATGTACCCTTTGATTTGCTTTACCGTGCCCCAGAGCTGTCGAAACACCTTCGCTGACCCAAAACACGCGCGACCCACCACTGCTGTCGATCTCCCCCTTCGGTCCATCTCCCGGTGAGCCCTTCTATTCCCATGCAATTCTTTGAGCTGCAAACATGGTAGGGTAGCCATCATAGGATCTAGAAGCTTGTAGCACCGCCATGCCGTAGCCCCTCACCATGCTACCACTGGCCGCCGTGGAGAGCCGTGCTTGCCACCATGCCTTGAGTGCTAGGAGCCCTGAGCTTTACAATAACCAGTAGAAGTTAAAACCAACCAAATTTAGGTTTCTGGCACTGTAGCACAATCACCTTTGTACATACTAGCACCGCCGCTGTTCTCACCGTCGCACCACCGCCTCCGGCCCTCTGCCGCCTTGCCATCACCGTCTTCATGGTTACCTTGGTCTCCGCAACCCATTTTGGGGGTTGCGGAGGGACGCCATGCCCAACCTCGCTGGCATCAAGCTCGACCCAAGCCGCCATGGCCTTCCTCTACTCGGCTGAGGTAGAAGACAACCGTAGGTCACTGACCAGTGGGTCCCATACGATAGATTAAGTTAATTAGCAATTAGTTGTTAGTTAATTAGTAGTTAATATTAGCATGACATGTGGGCCTGGCATGATTAGAAAATCTGATTAAACCTCAGCTTAAAATGTGAGTTGATGACAAGTGAACCCCGCAACCTTAAAACCACTGTGTAGATCCAGTCCGTGCACCACTATCTCCGACACGTGAGTCGTACTTCCTTAACACTTGTAGGGAGGATGGTGCGATGCCTTGCCTTGAGGTGGGTTCTCTTTTGGAATTTGGAACAAAAAGCAGAACAAAAGGTGGGAGGAGAGTGCCGTTGGATGGTCATGGACGGCGTGTTGAGGTGGTATTCTTTCGGTCAAGTTTTGGTAAGACTAGTGGTTGAGTTTTTTTCCACTAATGGCTTGTGGTTTATACTACAGTAACTAGCTTTCAAATGGTGTATTTTTAAGGTGAAGTCAACAGAACAACTGTAGTAAAATGTATACTTAGTTCAGCTGTACCGGTCAAAATCACATGCGACTATTTTTCCTCTACGTACTGCTTCTCGCGAACAGCCAGAATTCAGAACTTTAAGCCATAAGCCATCGCCTAAAAAAAACCCACCTGGTTTCGTCCTTGGGACGGAAAAAATCCATTACTGAGATGAAGCAGCAAAATCACTGGTCGTCACTCTACTAACAAAGTCAAGGAACTCGTCAAGCCACATATGTGACTCCGAGACGCCCATATTAGCACCAAATTTGACTAGTTCATGAGCAGGTCTATTACATTCTCTAGGGCAATACATAACATCAGTTACATCAAAATGGAGAAACGGCTAGTCCTTGACTTCACAAATAATCCGGCCCATACCGATGCAACTCGCCCTCTTCAAGGCTTTCAACACAAGCCATGTTTGAGCCTGAAAGGCATCTTGCAGATTATTGAGCTTCCCTGCCGCAGCCATTAAGGGTTGACCCAGGTGGTTTCTCACAATGACTCCCATCCTCCCGATCTTGATTCAGCCTGGAAAGAACCGTCTATATTTATTTTCAACAATTCACCCATTGGTGGAGACCAACATTTGGGCGACTTGCCTCAGAGCCACCCTTGTTCAGGTTATGTAATTTCTTGCAATCATTAACATGCTATTGACACAACACCGTAGGAAAGTTAACACACGGATTCTTACTTCTTCCTACAAAAGCTAGATTTCATCAAGAACATGAATTGCTGAAATACAATGGACAAGTTTTAGCCTAACCTCCTCAAGCTGCATTGATCTTCAACAGAGCCGCACTTTCCTGCACTTGAGAAAAGGTGGCCTCCATCTTCATCATAACGACCACATAGAGGGCACATTGTATGCAACATCCTGACCCAACATCTGAGCCCAAAGTGCTACCACTACTCTGCTTTACATCCATTGCTACTAGATTTCGACAACATCTCTTTTGGTTATATTTTAGTGAAGCGGTAAAACATATACAATTGACAATAAGCACTAAAACAATTATACTATAAACAAGACTCGCTGACCAGTGTAAGAATAAATAATTTAGAAAATAAAACTTGGGCCACTCGCGCCCAAGAACGCTCAAGACCACGTGCTTGAGAATGCTCAGAATCATACTCCGGGAGCAATCTTTGCGTGCAAATAAAACATTACGAAGGAATTATACATTATCATAAAAACTCCCTACATTCATCATCAGTTGCAAGGGTTTTATTGAATAAGTTCTAGATTGACAAACTACTATACTATGACAACAATAAGGAAGATACAAGAGATGCTCTAGGTCATTATTATTATTAGGTGTGATGCAAAGGTGCTACTCCCATCCCTGATGCGTGATGCCTTATTGGTCACCTAAAAACAATAACAAAGCAAACATGAATCCAAAAATTAGCAAGTACATAATAGAACGATAAAACTACCATAAACATAACTAAGAAAGATAAAGGTGATGCTCTAGGTCATTATTATTATTAGGTGTGATGCAGAGGTGCTACTCCCATCCCTAATGCATGACGCCTCATCGGTCACCTAAAAATAGTAACAAAGCAAGTGTGAGTCCAAGACTCAATAAGTACATAATAGAATGATAAACACGACCATAAGCATAACTACATCATTCTCCACCTGTCCCAAAATAATCATATCATTATTCTCATATCTCGTCATCATCTCTTTCCATTAGTGCAATGCAAAACTACTCTACATGCTCATCACATTGCATATATCGGTATAGCAGTAAACACCCATCGATGTTCACCCATCAGAAGCCCATCCTTGTCAGCATAGGGACTCTTCACTACAATGGAGGCCTACTGAAGTATGTCTTATCCACCCAAGGTGGATCTCTTTCTTATAATATGAGAGTGCACATGATGCAAATACATATATCCATGTCATAAACATATTCTATCATTATTATCATTAGCAGGTAATCATTGTTATTTACCATGTTTCAACATCATATAAGCAAAATCCTGTAATGTAAACATCATATATTCCATAACATATA
Organism: Bonia amplexicaulis; assembly: GCA_036346245.1. Classification (NCBI taxonomy): domain Eukaryota; kingdom Viridiplantae; phylum Streptophyta; class Magnoliopsida; order Poales; family Poaceae; genus Bonia; species Bonia amplexicaulis. The sequence continues at coordinate 21,170,047 of CM070743.1, forward strand.
TCATTTACCACTCTACCATGCACCTGGCTATTCAATCTTGTGGACGATGTGTGGATGGGATCAAACTCAAGCCCCCACCTGAACAAGTATCAAATAATTATTCGTTCACTAAAGAAAACCAAGACAAATAGAAAAACTGGCTAAATGAGCTTTAAAATTCATGATTTCAGTTCTATTGGATAGACCTTAAATTTAGATGAATTTAGAAATTTGTTTCACTCAATCCGGAGTTAAAATGAATTAGTTATGATTATTTGAAGTTCTCTGTTTGAATAAATTCAAGAAATAATTAAAAATCTGACACGTGGGACCCATAGCCGATTATCGGGACGACAACGTGGTCGTAACGACTACGTGGTCGTAAATCTGACCGCATGGTCATGAGTTCGACCGCTCAGTCGTAAACGACGATGTGGTCATGGCTTCGACCGCGTGGTCGGTAACGACCACGTGGTTGGTTTCGACCGCGAGGTCGTTTTCAACCGCATGGTCGTAGCTCGACTGTGAGTGATCGTGAATGGTACTGAGCGGTCGTAAACGACACGGAGTGGTCATAAATGGCACAAAGCGGTCGTAAATGACCCTGAGTGGTCGTAAGTAACCAGGGAGTGGTCGTAAGTGTTTTTGAGTGGTCGTAAATGACTTTGAGTGGTCATGGACGACACGGAGTGTTCGTAATTAGCTTTGTTCACGGCCAAGTATTTGCGAACGTGGTCGTATGGAGTTACGACCACGTGGGGAGGAGTGAACATGGTCAGAGAGTGCTTCGACCACGTTGTGGGTGGTCGGGGGGTGCTTCGACCACGTGGTGAGTGGTCGAAGGGGGCTTCGACTACGGTATAAGTGGTCGGAGGGCGTTTCGACCACGGCGTGAGTGGTCGTAAAGGGTTATGACCACGTTGTGAGAGCGTGAATGTGGTCGAAGAGAGGTTTCGACCACAGCGTGAAGGGGTGAGCGTGGTCGGTAGACTTCCTAGTAGGGAGCTACGACTATGAGATTTAAACATGATCGAGTGTCCGACTGCATGGTCGTAAATGATGACGCGGTTGTGAGATCAATCACTAGATCAGGAACATCCGCGTGGTCATAGCTTCGACCATGTGGTCGTAAATGACTATCTCACGCCCAGGTCTCTTTTACGACTACGGATTCTTTGACAATCGCTACTACAGTAGTTCTTCGATCAGTACTAGGCCCCACGACTTCTACCATGGTCGATATTTTGACCACGGCCGCTACGACCTCGACCACGTGCGGTTGGCAGTGAGGCGGACGAGCGGCGGAACAAAGGACTATGGCTACGGCGATTTACGGCACCTACGTTCAGTTAAACAAGAGGGGAGTATCAAGGTGGGCTGGGGAGTGTACCTTGGCGGTCGGTATCGCTTGGGAGTGGTGGTGGTGGTCTAGCGACGGACGACAGTGGCGGTCAAAGGAGTCGCACGGTGTGGGCGCGGTTCAGGCAGCGAAAAGTACGGGCGAGGATGGGGGACGACGTCGTGATGCTCCGAGGGTGCCTCTGTAGAAAGGAATTAGATTTTGGCGACGTCAATCGACCGATTGCTCGTCGTCCGGTGTTGGAGAAGAAGTCGACTGCAGGCTGCGGTGCTCGGAAGTTCAATTTAGTGAAGTTGAAGGCTCAGTGGAGGGGTGTGGTGCGCTCGGGAGCATGGGCGAGTCTTTATAGGTGCAAAAAAGCGGTGTCAACCAGGGGGCAGTTGTGTAGTCGACGCACTGGTGTGGTGGTGGAGTGGCTACAGCGCTAGGGATTCGACCTCAGTCAGAGAGTGGGTGACGCAGGGTATGGGAATGGAGTCGAGGTAGCAGGGTCGTGCGGGTAGGTGCGAGGTCGACAGGTGTAGGAGCACGGCCACAGAGCGTCCAACGCAGAGCTGAAGTGGGCGCAGGCGCGGTGACGCCTGGAACAGGGGAAGCAACGGGAGCAGGAGCGCACTGCAGCTGACGGGGCGGCTGGGGAGTTGGTGGCGGTGAAATCGGTGCTGACCGACGCGACTGCTCGGTCAAAAAGATCAGACTCCATGGTAGGGCAACACGATGGAGTGAGACTGCCGGGCAGTTGGCGAGAGTAGGAAGGGTGGGTCCCTGTGACGCGAGCGCGAGACATGCCTCTGACCGCCGATCCAAAGGAGGTGCTGGCGATGGAGGAGACGCGGGCGACGTGCACACACAGTGGAAGCGGGGCCAGGGCCAGGCATGATGACGCGGGAGCAGTGGCGCGGCGACATGCGGTGAGGGGTGATGGGAGCAGGCTAGCGTAGAGCAGTGGGGACAGCTTGGCCGAGAGCAACGTAGGAGCAGTGGCGCGGGGCCGGCTGGTCAGTGAGGGGAGCACTGAGAGGAAGAGAAGATAGGAGGAAAGGGAGAAGGGAGAGGATGCCGGGCCCGCTGGGCAATGGGGAAAAGAGGGAGGAAAAAGAAGCTAGCCCCACATGTAATAGAGAGAAAAAAGCAATTGAAGGAAAAGAAAGAGAGGAAAAGACAAAGACTTAAGAACAATCTTTGGAATTTGAATTTTATTTTAAATTTCATTTTTATATTTAAGATTATTTATTTCAATTTTTAAGTTTTAACTAAAGTGTTGGTTCAAATATCTAGATACAAAATCTAATAGTCCTTGGATTTTGATTTTTATATTATTTTGTTATGAATTGTATATATGAATTTTTAAATGTCCAACCTTGGGTTTTGTCTGCTAATTAAATTAAAAGAAGGAATTTTTGGTTTACTTATTTAGAGATAGAGCCTAATATTCTTTCTGTTTTATTTTATTGACTTGAATTTGAATTCCAGATTTTGGTATTTTGAATTCATGATCCGTAATGTCATTTTCCGTTTCTATTATTTACATGATCGATATTTACATTTGAGATTATTCTTGACTATTAGTTCGCAGGCTATAAAACTCAAAAAGATTTCAAGTAAATACTCAAGAGAAATTTTCAATGCCAGCAAATTGCGAGAAAAGTTTTAAAAATTCCATATTTTTAAACACTTGAAATTCAGGATGTTACAATCAAGCTGTCCCCCCAGTTATGGACAATGCTCAGTGATTTCACACGAGGGATAGAATTTTATGAAACCTCGATTGGGTTTGTTGGGAAGTGAATGGCAATTCACTTGTGGTTAGGGAAGTAAATGACAATTTACTTGTGGTTTATTCAATTCCTTTGACTTAATTACTTATCACCTATTTTCAAAGTTTGCTTTCAATCTATTTATTGTGTTTACTCTAAATTATTGCTTTCTGTAAAATAACCACTCAGCCATCATTTGGTAAGTCCTGTATCATTATATATTGCATCTTATTATAAATGACTTGCTAAGTAGTCTCTGTACTTACAGTTATATCCTTTGCTGCTTAGTTGTTGAAAGAGAATCATTTCAGATAGAGGTAACAAAGGAAGAGTACTTCGATGTCTTTATGGATTAGGGCCTCGCTCCCTAGTCGATTGCCTTCCCCTCGTTCATCGAGGCCCACTCCGATCTGCTACTCGAAGAAATCACGATGTTGTCGTGTCCCTCCGCTCCCTCCATAGCCCTCATCACCATGACCCCTACTGTCAGACCGGGATTTTTCAATCCAGAAGAATCTGCTGTGCCTTACTGCATTATTCCCTGGATCAGTAGATAATGCACACAGATACATTGTTGAATCATTTCATACATCGCTGAATTCACAACAAGCCATAATATTATTACATAGCATAGGTGAAGTTAGACCTTCACAAACGTGCAGTTGTTACAGTAGGGCCAGGCAGGCCAAATACTTACATTACAAAAGTCCAACAGCGGAAGCGGTACAAAGTAGACCTTTAAACCACAAGCAAAGACTGAGGGCAAAAGTGGTCATACAAATATTACTAGGGCTCTAGTAATATTTGGATGAAGCCACACCTTAGTCTAGATGCCTAAGGTTCTTAAGCGCGGATTATTCGACCTAATTCTCGACGTGGTCTCCTCCATCTGTAGCAGGTGTCTCCTCGTAGGCATACGGATCTTGAGCTCCCGAATCTGGATTGTTGGTATTGCGAGAGTGAGCACACTAACCACCGTGCTCAGCGAGTCAATGCACAGAATGCAGTATATAGCATGCAAGGCTTTTCACAAGAGAAGGCTCAGGTTGTTTTGTTTGCGGAAATATGCTTCTTGAACTATAATACTTAAAATTTCCTAAGACCTAGCCAGTTGAATGTTAAATACGATACTTAATGTCATATACATTTATTTCTATCGAATCAGTGACCATCCACCATTACATGGTCTCTGCTTCTCATATCATGCCTTTAGCGTTATAACCGCTTACTTTACCACTGTGATGACACCTAGGACAACTCAAATAAGGGCCTTTCTCTGCCCTCCACTTTTCTCATTTCCATCCACCAAGTTTTTGAAACAGAACTATATCTAGTTAAGTTCCCATGTCCGCCCTTGACCGTGGGCACGACTATTCGAATAGTTTTGACTCTGCAGAGTGTGTACACTTTACCCACATAAGATAGATCTGCTCGTTGCCCCACATGAGATAGTTTTGACTCGCAGAGTGTGAACACGGGCGGCGGAAGGCGGCGGGGTTCGGGGGTGGGGTCTTTCCCATAACGCTGCCCCTCCGGGGTCTCCATGACATGGGTGCCTGCACGACCGCGAGGGGGTGTCCGGGCGTCTTGGAGGAGGAGGAAGAAAGGGAAAAGCATACGACAGGCGGGCCCGCCGCCGTGAGAGAAGGGCGCGGAGAGGATCCGCGGGCGGTCGAGATGGCGTCTGGGTTGGACGTGGCGCCATCGGGACCGAACGCGCGTCGGCCCGGGGGAGAGGGAGGGCGGATCCGGGGGCGACGTGGGCGGATCCAGTCCGTCCACGCGTCGGCCGGGGGTTTTATTATTGATTTTTAATTTTCAGAAATGCTAGAGGGCTTAATATAACTCGGAAAAATATGAAATTACCTCCAAAAATTCTAGAAAAATTCACAGAAGTCCCTAGACATATTTTGAGTTTAGCAAAATTATTTCCCCACTGAGGTGGCCATTACATTTAACAACTTTGGACCTACAACCGATTCCTTTTCTCTTCCTTTTATTTTCTCCTCTTTCTTTTATAAATTTTGTGATATTACCATTTTGTGCACAAATATTCCTTTGGCACTTTGACCAACTTATTTATGTTACTTTTGTAAATTTTCATTATGGATCATCTTTTCATATTCGAATTCAAATTTAGGATTTCCTATTAATTAAACAGGTGAGTTCTTCCTTGAAATTTTTTAGAAAAATATTTTTAGAACCCAACCCAACATGATGTGTTACAGAATATCTCACAACATTTTATTATACAATCCTTCTAAGTTTTCAGGATGTTACAAACCTACCCCCTAAAAGAATCTCGACCCGAGATTTGGCTTAGCTAGAAAACAAAGCGGGTAATCTTTTCACGGTGATCTTCACGCTCCCAAGTGGCTTCTTTCTTTGAATGGTGACTCCATTGCACTCTGCACAAGCGAATGGATTGGGTCCTGGTTCCCTTTTCCACTGTGTCCAGAATTTTGATGGGGCGTTTTTATAGGTTAGGTCCTTCTCGAGCTCGATGGCTTCCAACGAAGCTTTGTCTTCCGGCACTCGTAAGCACTTCTTCAGCTGGAACACATGGAAGACATCATGCACTTCCGACAGGTTTGGGGGTAAGGTCAGTTGATATGCGACCTCTCCCTTCTTGGCTACAATAGGGAATGGCCCAACATAGCGCGGGGTGAGCTTGCCTTTGACCTTAAATCTCTTGACTCCACGCAAGGACGATATCTTCAAGTACACATGATCTCCAACTTCAAAACTTAGGGCCTTCTCCTTTTATCGTAGTAGCTCTTACGCTGGATTGGGTGCCAAGAACCGATCTCTAATCACCGAACTTTTTCTTCGCTTGCCTCGAGTTTGGGACCAAACACATAGTTTTCTCCCACCTCGGACCAATGGAGTGGGGTCCACATTTTCGCCGTATAAAGCTTCAAAGGGGACATCTTCAGTCGGGTGGTAGGCATTGTTGTAGGCAAACTTGGCATAGGCGACATTTATCCCATTCCTTCGAGAAGTCTAGTGCACATGCCCGGAGCATATCTTCTAGTATTTGATTTACTCTTTCTGTTTGTCCGTCGGTCTAAGGATGGTAGGCAGTGCTGAAATCTAAATGGGTACCTAGAGCTTCATGTAGACTTGCCCAAAAATGTGAGGTAAATTGAGAACCTCGATCTGACACAATTCGCTTTGGTACTCCGTGAAGGCTCACTATGCGGGACATGTACTGACTCACTAGCTTATCTCCCTTGTACGTTGTCTTGACGGGAATGAAGTGGGCAACCTTGGTTAACCTATCAACGATGACCCGCATCGAGTCATAGCGACTCGTTCATGGAATCCGTGATGAAGTCCATGCCAACTTCCTCCCATTTCCATTGGGGTATTTTAGGGTCAGAGATCCCGCCGCCTTTGGTGCTCAAACCTTCACTCTTTGATGACATCACAAGAAGCGACGTGCTCAAGAATGTCCCTTTTCATACCGCCACCGAATCTTGCTTCATATCTTGGTACATTTTGTACTCCCTGGGATGAAGGAATATGCGAGCTATGTGCTTTCCGAGCATCGATCCTTAAGGTCCTTCGGTGGGTAGTGAAATACGGTTTCCGCATTTCGTAACTCCTTGATGGTCCAGAGTCATTTTAGGGGCCTTCCCTTCTTCCATCAATTTCTTCAATCTCAAAACAGTTGGGTCCCCTTTCTGTGCAGCCTCTATCATTTCTTCAATACTTGTTTGATCTTCCAGAGTGGTTAGGGCTCCTTCTTCTACGATCCCTAGGTTCAGGGCTATCAGCTCCTTATACAGTTCGGGCTGGTGTTTCTGAACCATAAGGTTATTGCAGTAGGCTTTCCGTCTCAGAGCGTCCGCCACTACGTTAGCTTTTCCAGGGTGGTAGTGGACACTCATGTCATAATCTTTGATCAGCTCTAGCCACCTTCTTTGCCTCAAGTTAAGGTGTGACTGGGTGAAGAAATACTTGAGGCTTTTGTGGTCCGTGTAGATATCACAATGATTGCCAATGAGATAGGGCCTCCAGATTTTCAGAGCATGTACCACGGAAGCTAACTCCAAGTCATGGGTTGGGTAGTTGGCTTCGTGAGGGCGAAGCTGCCTGGATGCATACGCCACAACCTTGCCTCCTTGCATCAGCACACCCCCAAGCCCTTGATGTGACGCATCGCAGTAAACTTCAAAGTCCCGACGCACATCGGGCAGAACCGCACAGGGGTGGTAGTCAATCTCTTCTTCAATTCTTGAAAACTATCTTCACATGCCTTGGTCCAGCCAAATGCCTGCTCTTCCTTGAGCAACTGAGTCATTGGTCGGGCAATTCGGGAGAACCCCTCAATGAACCGCCTGTAGTATCCTGCTAATCCGAGAAAGCTCCTCACCTCAGTGACTGAGGCAGGCTGCTGCCATTCCGTTACTGCAGAAATTTTGGCGGGGTCAACAGACACTCCTTCTGCAGACACAATATGCCCCAGGAAGCTGATGTCCTGCAACCAGAACTCACACTTGCTGAATTTGGCATAGAGTTGATGTTCCTTCAGCCTTTCTAGTACCAAGCGTAGATGCTCAGCATGCTCATCTGCGGTTTTGGAGTAGATGAGAATATCATCGATGAATACTACCACAAACTTATCCAGGTAATCCATGAAGACCTTTTCTTGAGATTCATGAAATAGGCAGGGGCATTGGTCAACCCAAAAGACATAACTGTAAACTCGTACAGCCCATATCTAGTGGTGAAGGCAGTCTTCGGGATGTCTTCCGGCCTAATCTTCAGTTGGTGATAACCCGACCTCAAATCAATCTTGGAGAATACTGTGGCTCCCCCAAGCTGATCAAACAGGTCATCGATCCTAGGCAGTGGGTACTTATTCTTGATGGTTACTTCATTTAAAGCCCGATAATCTACACACATTCTAGCGGTGCCATCCTTCTTATTTACAAAGATCACCGGGGATCCCCAAGGTGAGGAACTCGGCCTGATAAAACCTTTGTCCTGTAGTTCATGAAGTTGCTTCTTCAATTCTTCTAGCTCATCTACGGTCATCCGGTATGGTCTCTTGGAGATAGGGGCAGCACCAGGCTTCAAGTTGATAACAAACTCGAGATCTTTGTTTGGTGGCATACCCGGCAGTTCCTCAGGGAAGACTTCAGTATAGTCTTGTACCACCATCATTCCTTCTAGCGGTACATCTTCACAATAATATATTTCTCGACCCCACCGATACGGTCGGTCCACCTTCACCACAATGGTCAGTCCTGTGCACTTGGTCAACTTAACTTGCCTGAAGGCACAATCTAATATTCCTTGGTGTCTAGCTAACCAGTCCATCTCTAGTATAATATCCAAGGTCTGGGAGGTTAGCACGACTAAATCTGCTAGGAATATAAACCTTTCCATGACAATTTCTACCCCCGGACACACTAAGGTGGCCTTAATCATCCCTGCGGGTGAACTAATCATCAATGTTTTCTTCAACAGGTGGACAGGCAGCCTAAGTTTATCCACATACCCTTTTGCTATAAATGAATGCGATGCCCCAGAATAAAAAAGGACGCATGCTGGTAGTGTCTTGACAGAGAACGTACCCAGTAGGACTCCAGCAGCCTCCTCAGCTTCTTCCGCGGTAACATGATTAATCCTCCCACGATTTGGAGTTGATGCAGCCCTGTTGGATTGAGGGGCCTGATTCCCTCTGCTGAGCCTTTGAAGCTTGGCCTCCCGGGTAGTGCCCAAATTGAACTTCACCGAGTGGTCTGGCTGGGGCGCTGATAGGCGTAATGCCCCTTCTCCCCACAGTTGAAGCAATTGAAGGAGGTCGTAGGATTTGTCCCTGCAGCTTGGCCCGAGGGGCGAGGAGTTTGGAACGTGCTACCACCTGGACGAGGTGTGGGGCTGGGGCTCTGAGATGGGGTTGTCCCAGAGAAAGGGGAACTGTTGAAGAACCTCTGAATGAACCTCCCCTGTGGTCGCTGAACAACCTGCTTCCGTTTGCGACTAGTCTCTAGGTTCTTCTTCTCATTTTCCAGGACCAACGCCTTATTCACCAGCTGGTGAAAACTGGGGAAGTCCTGCGTGATGAGCTGCACACGGAGTTCTTCATTCATCCCTTCGAAGAACCGGTCAATTTTCTCCTCTTCATCGGCCACATCCTTGGGGGCGTAATGGGCCAGCTGATTAAACTTGGTGAGATACTCATTGACTGACAGGCCACCCTGCTTCAAAGTTTTGAACTCGTTCTTCTTTATTCGCATTACTCCAGTCAGGATGAAATTGGCTTTAAAGGCCGTCTTGAATTCTGTCTAGGTTATAGTTGCTGCGCTAGCTCCGGTGGGGGTATCCTCATATCCTTTGGTGGCGTGTAATTCTCCCACTGTGCACCATGCCCCTTGGAGTTGATGGGTAAAGAGCACTTGGTCATCCTCATGATTTGGCCAAACGAAGCTTCCTTTTCGTGTCCATGACCAATCTTCCGCCTCTAGGGGCTCATCTGCCCCGGCGAAAGTGAGGGGCTGGGTCCTGATGAAGTCGCCCAGGTCGGAGGCATGAACATTGGTGTGGGTCTGGCGGCTGCGAGATAGCTCAAGTATTTGCGTTTGCTGGGCCATTACTTGCGCCATGGATGGGTTAGCCGGTGGGGGTGGGAGGTTCACCCCCCTGACTTGGGCCACTACCCCTTCCCGCGTGCGGCGCTTATTGGCTGGCATCTACTTCCGCCTGCATGTTCGGGTTCGCACCAGCTTGTGCGCGGGTAACTCTATGGCTGGCCATCTGCAGGTATTTTAGTATTCTGTCAAATTTTTGTTCTAACCCCATAAGACTACATCCCAAAGTCATCATACAAAAGAACCAAAGCCAACACTAACAACAGAAATATTTTAGAACACAAGGCCGCTTTCATTAAACATAGACAACACACATATAGCCAGCTTTTCATGGCTTCACAAGCCATGCTGGGCTTTACAAACATACACAGAACTAGAACACGGGCACACGCTACCACTAGTAAGATGGGGCATGCGCTTGCTAATACTAGCCAAACTCCAGCAAGTACTGTACTAACTGACTCACGTACTGCCTACTCCTCCATGTCACCAACACTGGGACTGGAGGGGGTATAGTCCGTACACTGGGAACGGGACCTGCTACCACTAAACTCAGACGGGTTGGTGTCGGAGTGGGAGCGTGAACGGCTGCATCGAGTCTCTCCTCTGCAGAGCGGATCGAGGTTCGGGGCCGCACGCTCTTGCGTCTTTGTGAGCACGTGCGAGTCCCGGAACTGGCGGAGGTCTTGGAACGGGGCCTGTAGGCGTCTGCTTGAGTCTTGGCGCGGCGTGGCCGCCGCTTTGCCTCTGCCAAGGCCCGCCACATCGGGCGAGCCGCTCGCAAGGAGTCCACCTCGATGTGGCGGCGAGGAGGCGCTCAGCGCGGTGATCTCCTCCTGAGCCACCACATGGGCTGTACCCATGACCCGAGTGAGGTCCACCTGGTGGGTAAGCCTCGGGTCGTCCTCCAACTCCGTCACCCTGGTCCCGTCGAACCTAGCGTGCTCTGTCCGCAGAGGGTGGTAGGTGAAAGGAGACTCTAGCACAAGCGTCGCGTGGATATCGCAAAGTCGGGCCGCGGCTAGACGAGTGGCATCCTGTAGTGCTGTAGCCACCAGGCTCCTCCGGTGGGTAGTCTGGAACACGTGAAACTGGTCTCCCTCGCGCCGGGGGTATTCAAGATCTCCACCAACCGGGACTCGTCTCCTCCGTCCCGGTCCTCCGACCATGTAGATGGGGCGTCCTCGTAGCCAAGTAGTGGAGTAGTTTGCGTAGTATATCCGCAAACTCTCCCTCACGCACTCCGTGAGCGAAGAAGTCCCAGTGTCCAACGTCTGCAGCTCCTGCCATCTGTAATTAAATAGTATCGTTAGTAATTTTCAAAATAGCAACTGAAACGTAGAACAGAGTAGAGCTAGGAAGGGTGCGGTAAGAATTATTACGCTATATTTTTAAGAAATTCATTTTATACGTTTTTCAATATACACAAGCCTAAATACTAACGACCAACTAAGGTTTTACCCTACGTCAGATGCTCGATACCGACTCTGTCGGACCGGATTTTTCAATCCGAATCTGTGTGGCTCATCGCATTATTCCACGGATCAAGATATAATGCACACAGATACATTGCTGAATCATTTATACATCGCTGAATTCACAACAAGCCATAATATTACTACATAGCATAGGTGAAGTTAGACCTTCACAAAGGTGCAGTTGTTACAGTAGGGCCAGGCAGGCCAAATACTTACATTACAAAAGTCCAACAGCGGAAGCGGTACAAAGTAGACCTTTAAACCACAAGCAAAGACTGAGGGCAAAAGTGGTCATACAAATATTACTAGGGCTCTAGTAATATTTGGATGAAGCCACACCTTAGTCTAGATGCCTGAGGTTCTTAAGCGCGGATTATTCGACCTAATTCTCGACGTGGTCTCCTCCATACATAGCAGGTGTCTCCTCGAGGCATACGGATCTTGAGCTCCAATTTGGATTGTTGGTATTGCGAGAGTGAGCACACTAACCACCGTGCTCAGCGAGTCAATGCACAGAATGCAGTAGATAGCATGCAAGGCTTTTGACAAGGGAAGGCTCAGGTTGTTTTGTTTGCGGAAATATGCTTCTTGAACTATAATACTTAAAATTTCCTAAGACCTAGCCAGTTGAATGTTAAATACGATACTTAATGTCATATACATTTATTTCTATCGAATCAGAGACCATCCACCATTACATGGTCTCTGCTTCTCATATCATGCCTTTAGCGTTATAACCGCTTACTTTACCACTGAGATGACACCCAGGACAACTCAAATAAGGGCTTTTCTCTGCCCTCCACTTTTCTCATTTCCATCCACCAAGTTTTTGAAACAGAACTATATATAGTTAAGTTCTCTGTCCGCCCTTGACCGTGGGCACGGCTATTCGAATAGTTTTGACTCTGCAGAGTGTGTACACTTTACCCACATGAGATAGATTTGCTCGTTGCCCCACATGATTCCTTAGCCATGCAGTTGAGTAGACTACCACAGGGCTTTTACAATGCATTTTCCTAGCAGAGTTACGACCGCTATGGTTTGCACTTCCTCCGGGTAGACCACCCTTCCAGAAGCCCCCTCTTGCGCCATCACGTCGGAGGATGTGGCCATCCTCTACCCGCCCGTGTTCACACCAACGCAACTCTTACTAAGTCAATGCAAATTAGTTGGCCCTGCCTACACTTTGCTAGCATGTGGTTGTACATGTTGTACCGTGGGAGGTCATCACAAGATTCAGTCCTTAATGGCTATCTGGGCGGTTCTACCACGATCCCCTTGTGCTATCACGGCACCACTTTATCACAAATCTATGCTATCACGGCACCATTCAACACGCACATCCTTCAACCACCCACCAAGATAATTAAGCATGTAGGGTTCTTTCGGAACGAAAAATACACTTATACCAACATGCACCAGTCATCATCACAATGACTGCCCAATACTGCTTTCTTTAGTTTGCAAGATATGCTAGGGTGCTCTCACACCCTTGTTTATCTAAACAACTCTAAGCATGCATTTATAATTATAGACTTAGTTTCAAAGAAGTTGTAGCATTATTTACTTTTACTAGGGTGACAAGGATCACGTAGCCAAACGTATTGCAAAGGATGCATACTAATCCAAAAGAACATGGACATATATCTAAAATCTGAAATTAACATGCGTTGCAACATAATTATAAGCATGCAATTTATAATACTTAAACCAAATTAAGTTGTTGAAAACATAGGATCAAAATGATCAAAGCATTGATTCGCCTTGGATGCAAGGGTCGGGATTTGGGGTGTTGGAGTCTATAGCAGCGGCAGCTTCCTCTTCTTGGGCCTCGAAAGCTACGTTTTATATGCCCGAAAATTTAGATAAAAATCATCACAACAATCCAATAACACAATAAAAATTTGAACAAGCTTCAAAAATGTTGGTTCTGGTTCCATTAGGTAGCCCTTGATTTTAGATGAATTTAGAAATTAGTTTCACTAAATTTGGAGCTAAAATGAATAAGTTATACACATTTGAATACCTCGGCTCAATTAAATCTTAAAATTAATAAAATTTGATACTGGGGCCCACTGTCGGTGACCAGCCTTCATGGCGCCGACACGTGGGCCCCGGCGGCATGGCTCACGCCGCTTCGCTGCCCCGACAAAGCGGGGCCGGGAGGCGGCTGGCTGGGCTCATGGCGGTCATTGGCGGTGGGGCCCACCGTCGTGACGACGGTTTTAAAGAAATGGCTCACCTCAAGGCGCTGCGTGAGCGGGGCTCGAACGCGCCGAGGGAGCAGGGGGAAGAGAGTGAGCGACGGTAGCCAAGCCGCCGGTTTTACTCACCCCAATAGGGGTAAATATACCTCTTATGGTATGCGTGGGAGGCGGCGAGGCGAGGCACCGAGGCCGAGGGAGGCGGCCGTCGCCGGCGAGGGAGGTTCGATGATGTTCGGGAGCGTCAAAATGCGGCGTCGAGCTCATGGCGGCCGGTGGTGACGACTGTGAGGCCGGGATCACCGGAGGTGGGTCGGATGATGGCGGCGGCGCCTGGGAGGCTCACGGCACGGTGAGCTCGGGAGATGCCGGAACACTTTGGCGGCGAGTGGAGATGGTGTGGGAGCAAGGAATCTAGCTCCCACCACGAGGATCGGAGGAATTGCGCGAGGGCCGACGGCCGGAGTTGGGGAAGAAAAGCAATCGCCGCGATCGGGCGGCTTTTGAGGGCAATGGGTGGCTGAGAAACGATGAGGCGGGCACAGCGAACCTATTGGGCTGCTTCCCGGGCTTTTATAGCCGGCCAAAAGACCTGCCCCCCGGTGGAGCTGGCGCGGGCAGGGGCGCCGCATGGCGGTTGGTAGCGGCGAACACAGGCGGCGGAAAGGCGTGGGGTTGGGCGTCGTGGGGTCTTTCCCCATATCGCTTGCCCCCCGCGGGTCTCCAAGATGGGTGCCGCACGGCCGCGAGGGGGTGTCCAAGGCGTCTTGGCGGGGAGGAGGAGGAAGAAAGGGAAAAGTGCCACGACAGGCGGGGCCCGCGGCGGTGAGAGAAGGGCGCGGAGAGGGATCCGCGGCGGCCGAGATGGTGCCGGGTTGGACGTGGCGCCATCGGGACCGAACGCGTCGCCCGGGAGAGGGAGGGCGGATCCGGGCGACGTGGGCGGATCCATCCGTCCACGCGTCACGGGGTTTTATTATTGATTTTAATTTTCGTAAATGCTAGAGGGCTTAATATAACTCGGAAAATATGAAATTACCTCCAAAAATTCTAGAAAAATTCACAGAAGTCCCTAGACATATTTTGAGTTTAGCAAAATTATTTCCCCACTGAGGTGGCCATTACATTTAACAACTTTGGACCTACAACTGATTCCTTTTCTCTTCCTTTTTATTTTTCTCCTCTTTTCTTTTATAAATTTTGTGATATTACCATTTTGTGCACAAATATTCCTTTGGCACTTTGACCAACTTATTTATGTTACTTTTGTAAATTTTCATTATGGATCATCTTTTCATATTCGAATTCAAATTTAGGATTTCCTATTAATTAAACAGGTGAGTTCTTCCTTGAAATTTTTCAGAAAAATATTTTTAGAACCCAACCCAACATGATGTGTTACAGAATATCTCACAACATTTTATTATACAATCCTTCTAAGTTTTCAGGATGTTACAAACCTACCCCCCTAAAAAGAATCTCGACCCCGAGATTTGGCTTAGCTAGAAAACAAAGCGGGGTAATCTTTTCGCAGCTGATCTTCACGCTCCCAAGTGGCTTCTTTCTTTGAATGGTGACTCATTGCACTCGCATGCGAATGGATTGGGTCCTGGTTCCCTTTTCCACTGTGTCCAGAATTTTGATGGGGCGTTCTTTATAGGTTAGGTCCTTCTCGAGCTCGATGGCTTCCAACGGAGCTTTGTCTTCCGGCACTCGTAAGCACTTCTTGGTGGGACACATGGAAGACATCGCACTTCCGACAGTGTTTGGGGTAAGGTCACCGATATGCGACCTCTCCTTCTTGGCTACAATAGGAATGGCCCAACATAGCGGGGTGAGCATGCCTTTGACCTTAAATCTCTTGACTCCATGCAAGGGCGATATCTTTAAGTACACATGATCTCCAACTTCAAAACTTAGGGGCCTTCTCCTTTATCAGTAGCTCTTCGCTGGATTGGACCGCCCAAGAACCGATCTCTAATCAGCCGAACTTTTCTTCTGCTTGCCTCAGAGTTTCGGGACCAAACACATAGTTTTGTCCCACCTCGGACCAATGGAGTGGGGTCCGACATTTTCTGCCGTATAAAGCTTCAAAGGGGGATATCTTCAGCCGGGTGGTAGTCGTTGTTGTAGGCAAAGTCGGCATAGGGCGATATTTATCCCATTCCTTCGAGAAGTCTAGTGCACATGCCGGAGCATATCTTCTAGTATTTGATTTACTCTTTTCGCTTGTCCGTCGATCCCGAGGATGGTAGGCAGTGCTGAAATCTAAATGGGTACCTAGAGCTTCATGTAGACTTGCCCAAAAATGTGAGGTAAATTGAGAACCTCGATCTGACACAATTCGCTTTGGTACTCCGTGAAGGCTCACTATGCGGGACATGTACAGCTCAGCTAGCTTATCTCCCTTGTACGTTGTCTTGACGGGAATGAAGTGGGCAACCTTGGTTAACCTATCAACGATGACCCAGACTGAGTCATAGCCTGACCTCGTTCGCGGGAATCCGGTGATGAAGTCCATGCCAACTTCCTCCCATTTCCATTGGGGTATTTGTAGGGTCAGAGATCCTGCCGCCTTTGGTGCTCGACCTTCACTCTTTGGCAGACATCACAAGAAGCGACGTGCTCAAAGAATGTCCCTTTTCATACCTAGCCACCAGGAATACTGCTTCATATCTTGGTACATTTTTGTACTCCCAGGATGAAGGGAATATGCGGAGCTATGTGCTTTCCGGAGCATCAGATCCTTAAGGTCCTTCTGGTGGGGTACGAAAATACGGTTTCGTGCATTTTAACTCCTTGATGGTCCAGAGTCATTTTAGGGGCCTTCCCTTCTTCAATCAATTTCTTCAATCTCAAAACAGTTGGGTCCCCTTTCTGTGCAGCCTCTATCATTTCTTCAATACTTGTTTGATCTTCTAGAGTGGTTAGGGCTCCTTCTACGATCCCTAGGTTCAGGGCTATCAGCTCCTTATACAGTTCAGGCTGGTGTTTCTGAACCATAAGGTTATTGCAGTAGGCTTTCCGGCTCAGCGTCCGCCACTACGTTAGCTTTTCCAGGGTGGTAGTGGACACTCATGTCATAATCTTTGATCAGCTCTAGCCACCTTCTTTGCCTCAAGTTAAGGTGTGACTGGGTGAAGAAATACTTGAGGCTTTTGTGGTCCGTGTAGATATCACAATGATTGCCAATGAGATAGTGCCTCCAGATTTTCAGAGCATGTACCACGGAAGCTAACTCCAAGTCATGGGTTGGGTAGTTGGCTTCGTGAGGGCGAAGCTGCCTGGATGCATACGCCACAACATTGCCTCCTTGCATCAGCACACCCCCAACCCTTGATGTGACACATCGCAGTAAACTTCAAAGTCCCGACGCACATCGGGCAGAACCTGCACTGGGGTGGTAGTCAATCTCTTCTTCAATTCTTGAAAACTGTCTTCACATACCTTGGTCCAGCCAAATGCCTGCTCTTCCTTGAGCAACTGAGTCATTGGTCGGGCACCGGAGAACCCTCAATGAACCGCCTGTAGTATCCTGCTAATCCGAGAAAGCTCCTCACCTTAGTGATCGAGGCGGTGCCGCCATTCCGTTCTATCAGAGATTTTGGCGGGGTCATGACACTCCTTCTGCAGACACAATATGCCCCAGGAAGCTGATGTCCTGCAACCAGAACTCACACTTGCTGAATTTGGCATAGAGTTGATGTTCCTTCAGCCTTTCTAGTACCAAGCGTAGATGCTCAGCATGCTCGTCTGCGGTTTTGGAGTAGATGAGAATATCATCGATGAATACTACCACAAACTTATCCAGGTAATCCATGAAGACCTTGTTCATGAGATTCATGAAATAGGCGGGGCATTGGTCAACCAAAAGACATAATCAGAACTCGTACATCCCATATCTAGTGGTGAAGGCGGTCTTGGGATGTCTTCCGGCCTAATCTTGCCAGGATAACCCGACCTCAAATCAATCTTGAGAATCTTGTGGCTCCCCAAGTCGATCAAACAGGTCATCGATCCTAGGCAGTGGGTACTTATTTTTGATGGTTACTTCATTTAAAGCCCGATAATCTACACACATTCTAGCGGTGCCATCCTTCTTCTTTACAAAGATCACCGGGGATCCCCAAGGTGAGGAACTCGGCCTGATAAAACCTTTGTCCTGTAGTTCATGAAGTTGCTTCTTCAATTCTTCTAGCTCATTTACGGTCATCCCAGATGGTCTCTTGGAGATAGGGCGACACCAGCTTCAAGTTGATAACAAACTCGAGATCTCGCTTGGTGGCATACCCGCAGTTCCTCGTGGAAGACTTCAAGATAGTCTTGTACCACCATCATTCCTTCTAGCGGTACATCATCACAATAATATATTTCTCGACCCCACCGATACGGTCGGTCCACCTTCACCACAATGGTCAGTCCTAAGCACTTGGTCAACTTAACTTGCCTCAAGGCACAATCTAATATTCCTTGGTGTCTAGCTAACCAGTCCATCTCTAGTATAATATCCAAGGTCTGGGAGGTTAGCACGACTAAATCTGCTAGGAATATAAACATTTTCATGACAATTTCTACCCTCGGACACACTAAGGTGGCCTTAATCATCCCTGCGGGTGAACTAAGCATCAATGCTTTCTTCAACAGGTGGACAGGCAGCCTAGGTTTATCCACATACCCTTTTGCTATAAATGAATGCGATGCCCCGTAATCAAAAGGACGCTTCGGTAGTGTCTTGACAGAGAACGCACTCAGTGGGACTCAAGAGCCTCCTCGCCTTCTTCCGCGGTAACATGATTAATCCTCCCACGATTTGGAGTTGATGCAGCCCTGTTGGATTGAGGGGCCTGATTCCCTCTGCTGGGCGCTGAAGCTTGGCCTCGGGCGGGGGTAGTGCCTAAATTGAACTTCACCGAGTGGTCCGTCACCGGGGCGCGATAGGCGTAATGCCCCTTCTCCCCACAGTTGAAGCAATTGAAGGACGTCGTAGGATTCGTCCCTGCAGCTTGGCCCGAGGGGCGAGGAGTCTGGAACGTGCTACCACCTGGACGAGGTGCGGGGCTGGAGCTCTGAGATGGGGTTGTCCCAGAGAAAGGGGAACTGTTGAAGAACCTCTGAATGAACCTCCCCTGTGGTCGCTGAACAACCTGCTTCCGTTTGCGACTAGTCTCTAGGTTCTTCTTCTCATTTTCCAGGACCAACGCCTTATTCACCAGCTGGTGAAAACTGGGGAAGTCCTGCGTGATGAGCTCCAAAACGAGGTGGTCTCCTCCATCTGTAGTAATATTTGGATGAAGCCACACCTTAGTCTAGATGCCTAAGGTTCTTAAGCGCGGATTATTCGACCTAATTCTCGACGTGGTCTCCTCCATCCAGTAGTGTGTCTCCTCGTAGGCATACGGATCTTGAGCTCCCGAATCTGGATTGTTGGTATTGCGAGAGTGAGCACACTAACCACCGTGCTCAGCGAGTCAATGCACAGAATGCAGTAGATAGCATGCAAGGCTTTTGACAAGGGAAGGCTCAGGTTGTTTTGTTTGCGAAAATATGCTTCTTGAACTATAATACTTAAAATTTTCTAAGACCTAGCCAGTTGAATGTTAAATACGATACTTAATGTCATATACATTTATTTCTATCGAATCAGAGACCATCCACCATTACATAGTCTCTGCTTCTCATATCATGCCTTTAGCGTTATAACCGCTTACTTTACCACTGGGATGACACCCAGGACAACTCAAATAAGGGCCTTTCTCTGCCCTCCACTTTTCTCATTTCCATCCACCAAGTTTTTGAAACAGAACTATATCTAGTTAAGTTCCCATGTCCGCCCTTGACCGTGGGCACGGCTATTCGAATAGTTTTGACTCTGTAGAGTGTGTACACTTTACCCACATGAGATAGATCTGCTCGTTGCCCCACATGATTCCTTAGCCATGCAGTTGAGTATACTACCACAGGGCTTTTACAATGCATTTTCCTAGCAGAGTTACGACCGCTAAGGTTTCCACTTCCTCCTGCACGACCACCCTTCCGAAGCCCCTCTTGCGCCATCACGTCGGAGGATGTGGCCATCCTCTACCCGCCCGTGTTCACACCAACGCAACCTCTTACTAAGTCAATGCAAATTAGTTGGCCCTGCCTACACTTTGCCAGCATGTGGTTGTACATGTTGTACCGTGGGAGGTCATCACAAGATTTAGTCCTTAATGGCTACCTGGGCAGTTCTACCACGATCCCCTTGTGCTATCACGGCACCACTTTATCACAAATCTGTGCTATCACGGCACCATTCAACACGCACATCCTTCAACCACCCGCCCAGATAATTAAGCATGTAGGGTTCTTTCGGAACGAAAAATACACTTATACCAACATGCACCAGTCATCATCACAATGACTGCCCAATACTGCTTTCTTTAGTTTGCAAGATATGCTAGGGTGCTCTCACACCCTTGTTTATCTAAACAACTCTAAGCATGCATTTATAATTATAGACTTAGTTTCAAAGAAGTTGTAGCATTATTTACTTTTACTAGGGTGACAAGGATCACGTAGCCAAACGTATTGCAAAGGATGCATACTAATCCAAAAGAACATGGACATATATCTAAAATCTGAAATTAACATGCGTTACAACATAATTATAAGCATGCAATTTATAATACTTAAACCAAATTAAGTTGTTGAAAACATAGGATCAAAATGATCAAAGCATTGACTCGCCTTGGATGCAAGGGTCGGGATTTGGGGTGTTGGAGTCTATAGCAGCGGTAGCTTCCTCTTCTTGGGCCTCGAAAGCTACGTTTTATATGCGCGAAAATTTAGATAAAAATCATCACAACAATTCAATAACACAATAAAAATTTGAACAAGCTTCAAAAATGTTGGTTCTGGTTCCATTAGGTAGCCCTTGATTTTAGATGAATTTAGAAATTAGTTTCACTAAATTTGGAGCTAAAATGAATAAGTTATACACATTTGAATACCTCCGGTTTAATTAAATCTTAAAATTAATAAAATCTGACAACTGGGGCCCACTCGTGATCAGGCGCGCTGGGCCGACACGTGGGGCCCGGGCGGCAGTGGCTCACGCCGCTTCGCTGCCCCGACAAAGCGGGCCGGAGGCGCCAGGGTTGAGCTCCTGTGCGGTCATGGCGGTGGGGCCCACCTATCAGCGACGGGTTTTAAAAGAAATGGCTCACCTCAAGGCGCTGCGTGAGCGGGGGCTCGAACGCGCGCCGAGGGAGCCAGGGGGGAAGAGAGTGAGCGACGGTAGCCAAGCCGCCGCTCGGTTTTACTCACCCCTATAGGGGTAAATATACCTCTTATGGTATGCGTGGGAGGCGGCGAGGCAGAGGCAGCCCGAGGCCGAGGGAGGCGGCGGCCGTCGCCGGCGAGGGAGGTTCGATGATGTTCGGGGGAGCGTCAAAATGCGGCGTCGAGCTCGCATGGCCGGTGGTGACGACCAGGAGGGCCGGGGATCACCGGAGGTGGGTCGGCGATGAGCGGCAGCGGCGGCTCGGGGAGGCTCACGGCGCCGGCGAGCTCGGGAGATGCCGGGAACACTTTGGCGGCGAGCTGGAGATGGTGTGGGAGCAAGGAATCTAGCTCCCACGGCGAGGATCGGAGGAATTGCGGCGAGGGGCCGACGGCCGGAGTTGGGGAAGAAAAGCAATCGCCGGCGATCGGGCGGCTTTTGAGGGCAATGGGTGGCTGAGAAACGATGAGGCGGGCACGGCGAACTGTTGGGTCGCTTCCGGGCTTTTATAGCCGGCCAAAAGACCTGGCCCCGTGGAGCCGGGCGCGGCGAGGGGCTGCGTGGCGGTTGGCGGCGGCAAACACGGGCGGTGGAAGGCGCAGCGGGGTTCGGGAGCGTCGTGGGGTCTTTTCCCCATAACGCCGCCCCTCCGCGGGTCTCCGCAGCATGGGTGCCGCACGGCCGCAGGGGTGTGTCCGGCGTCGCGTGAGGAGGAGGAAGAAAGGGAAAAGCGCCGACAAAGGGGCCCACCGCCGCTGAGAGAAGGGCGCGGAGAGGGATCCGCGGGCGGCCGAGATGGCGCCGGGTTGGACGTGGCGCCATCGGGACCGAACGCGCCGCCCGGGAGAGGGAGGGCGGATCCGGGCGACGGCGGATCCGGTCCGCCCACGCGTCTTCACGGGGTTTTATTATTGATTTTAATTTTCGAAATGCTAGAGGGCTTAATATAACTCGGAAAAATATGAAATTACCTCCAAAAATTCTAGAAAAATTCACAGAAGTCCCTAACATATTTTGAGTTTAGCAAAATTATTTCCCCACTGAGGTGGCCATTACATTTAACAACTTTGGACCTACAACTGATTCCTTTTCTCTTCCTTTTTATTTTTCTCCTCTTTTCTTTTATAAATTTTGTGATATTACCATTTTGTGCACAAATATTCCTTTGGCACTTTGACCAACTTATTTATGTTACTTTTGTAAATTTTCATTATGGATCATCTTTTCATATTCGAATTCAAATTTAGGATTTCCTATTAATTAAACAGGTGAGTTCTTCCTTGAAATTTTTCAGAAAAATATTTTTAGAACCCAACCCAACATGATGTGTTACAGAATATCTCACAATATTTTATTATACAATCCTTCTAAGTTTTCAGGATGTTACACCTACCGGCGATGGGGGTCAAGACGGTGGTGTCTCCAGGGGTGGCGGCAGCACGTTCGGCTGCAACTCCACTGGCGTGCCCTAAGGCGCTCCCTATGGTGGCATTAGTGGCGGCGAGAGCGGATCTAGTCGTCATCGTCACCGTGGTAATGGCGGCAGCAACACCAAGCCCGGTGGCGGAGGTGCAGGTGGTCACTTCTGGAGCGGCACCTTTGGTCAAATACCTCGATCTCTCCTCCAATCGGTCATCATCTCCCGCCATGTTACATTTGACGAGTCATCTCTTGGCAAAGGGAGAAGAGGACTCGTCAAATGTAACATGGCAAGAGATGATGACCCGATTGGAGGAGAGATCGAGGCATCGGTATCCCTTGTGTTCAGACGGGTAGCCAAGAAACACGCACATGGTGGAGCGAGGAGAAAGCTTGTGAGGAGCGGTGGTAGGACGATTCAGGTAACACTTGCAACCAAAAATACGAAGGTGAGACTAGGAGGGGGAAACATCAAAGAGCGCAGAAAAAGGTGTGGAAAAATTGAGAGTTTTTGTGGGTTGGCGATTGAGAAGGTAGGTAGCGGCGTGAAGAGCCTCCACCCAATAAGGAAGGGAGGCGGGCCTGAAACATAAGAGAACGGACAATGTTATTAGTGGAACAAATAATTCGTTCGGCCTTGCCATTCTACTAAGAGGTGTATGGATAGACATGCGGAGTACAACGTCATGGGTGAGGAAAAATGTGAGAGTGGTTGAGTTGTCAAACTCACGGCCATTATCGCGCTGAATGCTCTTGAACTTAGCACCGAATTGAGTAGCAACATAAGAGAAAAAGTGTGAGAAAGTGGCAAAAGTATTAGATTGCAGTCATAGAGGAAACGTCCAAAGATAATGCGAGCAATCATCAAGAATAACCAAGTAGTATTTGTACCAGGATACACTGACGACAGGCGAGGTCTAAAGGTCACAATGAACTAAATCAAAATTCTTGATAGCACGAGACTGTGAAGTAGCAAAAGGTAGACACATATGGCGACCAAGCTGACATGCATGACAGATAGTATCGACAGGTTCATTATTGCAAGCAATGGCGGACACACTAGCAAGGCGAGACAGGGACTCATGGCTGAGGTGCTCGAGACAACGATGCCACAGGGAGGTGGAGGCGCTGGCGACGAGCGCACACGAAGGGGAGGTAGATGCCAGCGGACGCAAAGGGTAGAGAGGCACCGACGTGTCGCTCGGGCAGTGGGTCGGTGAGAGGGGTTTGGTGGTGAGCAGGGTTTAATGTTTCATTTTTGAAAAAATCTCGAAGGGCAGCGAGATGAACGAAAGACCGGAATTTCGTTTATTTCGTTCAAAATTTGGACGAAAAATTCAAACGCTATTTGAATTTTGAACCTTAAAACTAAGGATAAATGGCAAGTAAAGTGAGTGTTTAACGCAATTTGTGCTTTGGTCTGGTGGTGGGGGGCTATCCTCGTGAATGAGAGGTCGCGTGTTCAATTCCCAGGTCGGCTCCTTTTTATTTTTCGTACAATAGAACTGACGTGGGACCCACATGTCAGATTGGACCTCCGTAAAAAACACAAAAAATGGGCGTAGGACATGGGATTCAATCCTAGGACCTAAGGGTCAAGCGTGGGGAGACTTAGCCGTTGGGTTAGAAGGAAAGTTGTGCTCAATGAGAGATTTTATAGTCTTTTAACCCTTCATAATTCAAACTTAAATGAAAATATTTGGTTAAAATATTTTTTTCTCGTTGGATAGCGAAACAAACGAAATTTTCAAAATTTTGGTGAGATTTGGCTGAAATTGTGATGTGGCTTTTGCTTTTGCTTTGACAGGAGGGTGTGGGTTGTTGTGGTCAAAAGGCGGCTTTTGCTGTACTGGCACTCTGGCTTTGCACAGCTTTTCCGGTAGGGAGATGGAGCATCCCACGACCAATGCTACGACGGCCGAGTGGGGCTTCTCCGGGCGCACAGATGCTTTTCTGGTAGGAGGCGGAGCATCCCACGACCGATGTTGTGGTGGCCGGACGTAACTTCTCCGGGCACACGGGCGGCCGGGGAGCAGGCCATCCCGTCGGCGTCAACGAAGCGGCCTGAGGTGGTAGCCTCCAACCCTGCTTTGGGCAGTGAGAGGTGCAGTAGTGGCACTGGCCGACCTCGCTGCCTCCACCCAATGTCGCTTGTCCCAAGGCGCCGTCCAGGTGGCCGTGGATGTAGGAGAAGAATTGGCGCCTTTGTCCCGAACCCGACAAGCCATGTGGACCCATCTCCGGGCGGCCACCGTTGCCGCTGTCCCCATCGTTGGAAGGGCAGAAGGGCTCCGAGGAAGAAGAGGAGTCATCGGAGGGGCGATAATCTGTGACCTTGTAGATGTGGATGATTACCTTGTAAGCCAAAGTTCTCTTGACTTCTCGCGGAGGAGTAACAGCAGATTGCCAAAGATGGGTCGGAGGGGTCAGATTTTTCCTCCACCAGTTCCGCGATGAGCAAGGTTGCTTCCTTGGGTATTGAATCTGGGTCTGCCGTCTAGGCGTCAAGCCTAAAATTCGCCAGGTCTTGGCGGCTTGCCATGTCGGGGCGGAGCATCTCGATCCAACACGACGGCGACAGTAAGGCTGACACTGCGTGCTAGTCCCAGGAATGTGCCGGCAAGCCCTCAATATCGAGCGAAACCTTGAACAGAAGTGATTCACTGATAGGTTGCGCTTGCGTAGTCCACGGCTGCGGCGGGCAACTTGATTCCAAAGTTCTTCCGATACAAAAGCAATGAGGAAGTTCTCCGGCCGGAAGTGATGAACTGAGAAGCTACAAACGTGGAATGTCGATCCTCTCTTCGATCGCCATGGCCGCTTCCTCCTTGGAAACCGATGGCCTGTTTCTACCGACGTAAGCAAAAAGAGCCCGCTTGAGGTGGTTTTCCAAATCAACACGAGATGTGGTGTGAGGCATGACATAGAATGTCTGACGAGAGGAACACACGATGAGGTACAAAGACCTCATTGGAAACCTCTGGGGTGGAAACTCGACGGCTTTTTGAGCCTGCTGTAGTGCTAGTGGTCTAGTAGAGTCCAGCGAACACGATCTGGGAGACACAGACATTGGGTCAGCCGCCAGGTGCGCTTGAACCACCGACGATGCATGACCAGCCTGCATTTCCCTTCGGCACAGCTGCCTGTCGCACAATGCTTGAGCTTGCTGAGGCGGGCTGAGGGTGTTGAAAATATTCTTGTTGTAATTGAGTTTGTTTCATAGTCGAAGTTGAGTCTGACTCGTAAGTCAAAATCGAGTCATAAAACGTAGTCGTAATCGAGTTGTACTCGTAGTCGTAAACCAAGTAGAAGTCTAAAAGCCATGTATAAAAGGGTGGAGTCATGTAACCAAGAGGTGTGACAAAAAAATTGAAAAGAAATAAAGAGAAAAAAGACAGAGCGGTTTGGCTATGAGAAATCGCCAAGTATCGAGTTTATCGCGTGATCGTAAATGCCTTACGACCACGGCAAGTGAAGAATCAAAGATATGATCGTAAAGCATTACGATCATGGCCACTCGACAGGAAGGGTGGTCGTAAAGAGCTACGACCACAACTGCACGTGGTCGTAAGGCACTATGACCATAGCAGAGAAGACCAAGCCTGGTTGTAAGGTGAT
This sequence comes from Bonia amplexicaulis, assembly GCA_036346245.1. NCBI lineage: Eukaryota > Viridiplantae > Streptophyta > Magnoliopsida > Poales > Poaceae > Bonia > Bonia amplexicaulis. The sequence goes on from CM070743.1 coordinate 21,195,725, forward strand.
ACGACCACAGTAGGGAAGTTTGAATGTGGTCGTAAGGCGCTACGACCACTGCAAGACAGAAGTGAACGTGGTCGTAAGGTGCTACGACCACGTTGTGAAGAAGCAAGCGTGGTCGACATCATTGAAGAAGTAAACGTGGTCGTAAGGTGCTATGACCACGTTGTGAAGGAGTTGAACATGGTCGTAAGGTGTTACGACCACGGTGAATAGTGATCGACAGAATCACTGCGTGGTCGTAGAAAGCTACGACTATGGTGAATATGGTCGAAGGAAGGCCAGCGCAGCAGCGATAAATGTGGTCGTAACTTCGGCTGAAGTTTACAACTACGCAGCGGAGGCTTCGGAGGGGCTACAACGTGGTCGTAAATCCTGCAGACTGGTCGTAGCAGTGCTGAAGGTGGTCGTAGCCTCTCGTACATGATCGTATGTGGTCGTAACGACTACTGAGCGGTCGTAAAGATACTAGAGAAGTCGTAGAGACCGCAACAGAGGGGACGCTTGTAGTCTTTGAGATGACTAGCCTCGTAGGCGCGGCGCCACGCCGCGCCAGCCACTGTACGTACCAAAATAAAAGAGGCGATAATTCGTGAGGAGTTTTTTAAAAAAAAATCGGAGGCAAAATGTGTATTTTCGAAAAAGGTGAAGGGTTTTTTCGCAAAAAAATGAGGACCTGTACGTAAACAAACGGGGACCCGTGCGCAATTCCAAAAACCGCGGGGGGCTATCCTGCAAAGTGGAGGGGCTAAAAAAACTGACAGGGACCTTTTCGTGAGAACCAAGGATCTGTACGTAATTTTGGAAAAACGCAGGGACTTTTTTGCAAAAACGCTCCCCCGACCGTACGAAGATTCTCGGGCCACGCGGCGGGCGAAGCGCGGTGCGGGGCGATGTGGACGCGCCTCCGCACGGAGAGTCCACGGGGCGTAATAGAAGTTTGATGACTGAAGGCCTTGCAGCGATGGCACCTCGTCGAGTTCCTACAATCTGCATTGATATGTCAGTGGCCCTGGGCCAAGCAATTCCAACAATGACCAACCAAGTCGGTTGGCACCTCCTTATAGTGCCCTTCTAGCGGTGACGACCGCTGAGCGACTTGCCTCCAACGCTGCTTGCTCTTCACCACATGCCACCCATCGTCAACTTCCCATGGCACTTGAACTCTGTTAGCCAGACGCGAGCATGGGGGAGGAGGACAAAGAGATGTAGCTGGACGAGGTGCCAGCACCGCGGTTGCTGACGCTAGAGTGCTGCCTCCTGCTTGTAGACTGTGGTGCGCTGCCTCCTGCTCGTAAAAAATATCTAAGGCGGGTTTCAACCTGAATCAACCTTTTATTTGGTCCAATTTTGTACTATTTGGTCCAGCCTTAATCAACAGATCTACTATTGTCTTTTTCTTTGATTCTAACCTGATTACTTTGATTCTACATTATTGATGGAGGATGGTTTGGCATCAAGAAACACAAGGAAGAAGCCGTCTGATCCGGTGTCGGGATTCAAGAACATCTTCAATTGCAAGGGCAATGGTGATGGGACTGGTACTTCCAAGGCCAAGAAGGTGAGAGTTAACGTGTTCCCGAATAGGGGTGCAAATGGATCGGATTCGGACGAATATTGTTGTTACCATATCCTAACCTATATTTTTTCTTCAGATTCGGTACCAATCGGATTCGGTACCAATTGGATTCGGTGCCGGATCGGTCGGGATTAACCCGAGCCGTTTGCACCCCTACTTGTTTGTAAGGAATGCATGCAGTACAACAAATGGAGTAGGAGGACGATCTTGTCAAGAACTTGATGTTACTACTTAATAGCTGATGTGGAAGATTTTATTTTACCATTGCAAAAGAAAATGAAACGTCAAATAGTAGCACTAACTTGTAATCAAACTTGAAGACGTATCGGATTCGGGACGGATATTGCTGTTACCATATCCTAACCCATATTTTTTCTCCAGATTCGGTACCAATCGTATTCGGTACCAATCGGATTCGGTGCCAGATCGGTCGGGATTAACCCGACCCGTTTGCACCGCTATTCCCGAACTATGAGGCTCGTCATGACAGGTATGCACATCTTTGGCTTGCAAGATGAGACCCAATTGTTGGCGTGACATGACCGCTTTGGTAAACTATGACTTGGTCAATGATTTTAATTATTTAGCTTTCAATTCTGGCATGAATCATTTTAGTTCACTTCATACTGATACGTATGAGATGACTCACGAATTTTTGGCTTCATTTAATGACACTATGGGTGACAATGAGGAGCAAATAAATTGAAAGAACACAAGAGAATTTCTGAATTTCTCTATTCTCTTACTTCTTCCTCTTGTCTTTTTTCTGTTCTTCTTACAAAATTGGATACAAGCCTCCTTAATATATAGGCTAATACTCTCCAACTCACATATGTATTCGAATTTTAAGTTGGACATAACTTTAAATTGAGTTATACTCGAAGACCAACTCTACTACGTATAGGACTCGAAGTCAAGATTATTTCTAACAATCTCCCCCTTAATCTTGACTTGACTCTAAAACATTAAGATAGTTGGACTCAACTACGACTTACTAAACTTTATGCTTAACACCATACATGAGTTTGGACGGCGACACATCTTTCTCAAACGTCCCTGAGTCAACTCATCATCAGAGCACAGTTGATTCATCATCGCTGAGTGCTTCAACAACAAACGCTTTCTTCATCTTTCGTTTGGGGCATTCTGAAGCAAAGTGCACATAATCGTTACAATTATAACACCTCACTTTTGCCTTATCAAACTTTCGATTCTGACGGCCTTGGCCACCACCCTTGGAAGTGTTCTTGCCTTCACGCTTCGATGATCGAATCTCCCACTCGGCACGGGTCAACAAGAGTTGTCCATCGCTTTTGTTACTATTGTGTGGATGCGTTACTCATACGCCTTAAGATGACCGATGACCACCTCCATGATCATTGTCTTCAGGTCTCCAAATTTCTCTGTGACCGAACCAATTGCAAGAAACTGTGAGGGAACAACTCAAAAGAATTTTTTCACTACATACAACTCTTGCACCTTCTCGCCAAAGGCCCGAATCTTGTTGACGATGACCGTCAACCGGACGGTGAAGTCATTGATCGACTCTGTTTCCTTCATACGGAGCACCTCGAACTCGATCTTGAGAATTTGTACCGTTGCTTCCTTCACATGATCGGCGCCAAGATGCATCGTCTTCAACGCCTCCTACGCGGCTTTGGCAGTCTCCTTTCGGGCCAGTAGGAAGAGCATCTCCTCTACGATGCCCAGATAGATGGCCGCCAATGCCATCTGATCCTTGCGCACATCGACGTTGCCGTTCTCGATCTCGTCCCACACTCCTTGAGTGTTCATGTACACCTTCATCTTGATTGTCCATGCTGCATAATTGCTCGTCGTGAGCATCGGATAATGCAGCAAGACACCAGAACTCTCCTTCGCTATCATACTGGATGATGCCTCGTCCCCGATGACACCACTTTCCAAAGAACACGACATGATCTTGAGCACGGATCAAGAAATCGGGCTACTTTGAAACTGTTCTTGGACCGAGAAAACGGAAGAAAAAACTACACTATTTTTTTTCCTTTTTCCTTGCTTGAACTTGCACTTACTGATTTCTGCGCTCTCTGTTGATTCCGTTTTCTGTTGCACCAACTCTGATTGTTGCTACTGTGCCTCGCCTCACGCCGTCTTTTATTTTGCTGTGCTGAGTCTTGGAATTTTTTGTACGGATAGTCAATTTTTTATTCGAAATTACATAAATATACCCGCGGCCAAATTATTTACAACAATAGGCTCCAGTCGCCCCCCCATTGGGCGACTGGAGCCTTTCGCCCAACCGGGAGGCGATTATATTGTAGTCGCCCTACGTTCAGGCGAGTACATGCAGTCGCCGTTCTATTGGGCGACTAGAATATAGTCGCCCAATGGATGGGCGACAGCGATCTGATCGCTCAATAGGAGGCGATCGTACTGCACTCGTGATTTTAGAGTTTTGTCAATTTTGTAGTTTTAAACTGGAAAAAAATTTGGTGTAGTTGTAATAAAAGTTTATGTTCACTGGATGTTGTAGGTGCATAAAAAATTTTGAGAAATTTTTTTAAAGAACGATTGACTGTAGAACGTTCGATATATATAGTGGTAAGTGGTATTTTAATGTTACTGAGAATTGGTTTGTTAATATTGTTAAATGACTTGCTATCTGAATTATTATATGCGAACAGACGAGATAATAACCTTATGTGTAATAGAAATAAACTTCATAATATATTTGGGAGTAACATGCCGCGTACATTTTTATTACATGCATAACATATAGCATGATATGCGACTAACCCATCCAACTGCTCGTACGACCTACTGTGTGGACCGGGGCCACTTTCCCTTCCTTGCCCGCTCGGCGTTGAGCTCCTCCGCGGCCTCTTTTGCCTTAGCCGCCATTTCCCTCTTTCTCTCGTGCTCCATCTCGCAAGCCTCCTGCTACCTCCGCGTGCACGCATCGAGATGGGCTTGTGACTCGCGTTGTATACGCAGGGTGTGCTCGTTCTTGCGGCGCTCCTCCTGCAGCAACTCCTTGTCCTGTTTGACATTCCACTCCTTGAAGTCGAGGGTCCATTGGTCTGCAGGGTGGATCTCAAGATCGATCCATTTGCGGTAGCTACATAGGGGCTTCGGAGACTGCAAAACGAGGGGACAGATTGTTAGTACGTGATGTGAAGGAGAAAATGTTGGGAAAAATAGTGCATGTGGTTGTTACCGGTTCCCGATAGGATGAGGTGTCAAAACGGCTGTTGGGGTAGTCACTGGAGTAGTTTGCGCAACCACAGTAACACATACCCAGGCTGATGCGTTCCTTGGATTTGATGAACTTGCACGTGTCCCCGCACCAACAAAGGGGGGGTGTCTCCCCCTCAGGTGGGAGTTGCGGCGAACGCTCGTTGGGGACGTCCGGGATGGGGTTGTTGCTCTGTGCCGCTCATTGCGGGAGTCGACCTCGTAGCCGCAGCAGCCCTTGCTTGTTCCTCACGAGCCGTCGCAGCCCTTGCTATCTTGCTTGTCTCCTCCCATTCTGCCTTCTTGCGGGACTCCTCCCTACCCTTTCGAGTAGCTTCATTTATCTTGTCCGCGAATTACTGCCATTCCTTTAGATTCTTGTTGTTCATTTCGACGTGGAGAAGGAATGTATGATGTAGTGTTAGATTGTGTAGTGTTATCTTACCGACGCATTGCACCTCAATTTATAAGGCGAAGGGTAGCCATGTGTTTTTTATTTGGACGCTGCGCAAAGCTACCATCTTTTATCATGTCACTGGGCAAAGCTGCCCTCTATTGTCATGAAAGAAAGCAGAGCTGCCTTCTTTTGTCATGTTACTGCGCAAAGCTGGGCTCTTTTGTCATGTCACTGCGCAAAGCTGGGCTCTTTTGTCATGTCACTGGGCAAAGCTGGCCTCTTTGTCATGTCATCGCGCAAAGCCGGCCTCTTTGTCATGTCATCGCGCAAAGTCGGCCTCTTTGTCATGTCACTACGCAAAGCTGGCCTCTTTTGTCATGTCACTGCGCAAAGCTGGCCTCTTTTGTCATGTCACTGCAGTAAGTTATCTCGTTTCGTATAAATAGCACGGTTGGGGTCCCATGATATTGTGGCAGAGAACCGTGCAAATCGAAAAAAGAAGTGTGTTCTCTTCTGTGGTGAAACATAACATGTCAGAAGCTGAGGGGCCGATCGGATATGGGTCACTTAAGGAAGACCTTCCTTTGGAAAGGAGGGAGATATTTGGTCCACACTACCGCTTGATACCAAGTCGGCGTGCTCAACCAGCATGGGGACAGCCCGTGAGGATGGAGTTCGCCTTCGTCCTCGTGCACGCATCGCACAGAGCGCGGTACGTCGCGGCAAGTACGGTCGAACGGGAAGCGTCGTAATCGCTCCACGCCCGCCTCGTCACCGCCCGCGGTCAAGGCGGCTCCATCCTCCTCCGTGGCCTGCACCATCCGGGCAAGAGGGAGTAGCCCTGCATCCCGCAGCCTGCAAAAAATGTGACGGTCAGCACGGAACGTTCTTATGGTCGCAATAAACGCTGGCTTAGTGCAAACCTGGTAGTCCAACGGGGGTCAAGTCCCCAGGCCACATGAGGTGTGCGTGTCCGGACCACTGCCAGCTCTGTCGGCTCGTCCGTGCTACCCGGTGGCGGCACACGACGGGAAGCGCAATGCTGGCGGTCCACGTGTTTCGTCTAACGGCAGCATCGCCAATGAGTCTTGTCCAGTACGAGCCATACCTGCAAAAAGGGTACAGTAAATTTTCATTAACATAATTTCAATACTAAATTTCTAAATTAATTTATGTAAACTACATTGTCTAAAAGAAATTTTCTAAACTCAATTTCTTCTAAACTAAAATTTCTTCTAAACTAAAATTTGTCAACTATATTTTCTAACCTAAATTTTTCCTAACCTACAATCTCTTTTAAACAATAATTTCTAAACTATATTTTCGAAACTAAATTTCTTCTAAACTAATTTTTTTTCTAAACTCAATTTCTTCTAAACTAAATTTGTTCTAAACTCAATTTTCTAAATTCAATTTCCTAAACTAAATTTCTTCTAATCTAAATTTTCTAAACTAAATTTGTAAACTACATTTTCTAAACTAAATTTTCTAAACTTACCAAACTAATTTTCTAAACTAAAATTTCTAACAATAACAAAATATACCTGAAAATCACGCTTTCCCTCCCTCTTCTTTTCTGCTTCTTCTTCTCTTCTCTCCTCCTCTGTTTCTTCCGCTCTCTCGCGCTGATCGGTGCCGCCGGTCGGCGACCGCGGGCGGCTTATAAGCCCCCCACAGTCGCCACACGGTTGGGCGATATTAATGCAGTCGCCCAACGGTTTGACGACTGCATGTCAATCGCTTCACCGTTGGGCGACTGCATTAAATCACCCAACGGTTACGAGACTCCCACCGTCGCCGCAGTAGGCGAACGCCGATCGCCCAATGGGGGCGATCGAGCCTATTGTTGTAAATAATTTGACCACGGGTATATTTATGTAATTTTGAATAAAAATGGATTATCCGTACAAAAAATTCCTGAGTCGTGGACCTCTTGGAGACGGCTTGCAGACTCGGTTTCGGCTCGGAATTAGCGGAAAAATCGGGAAGACTTCTCATGTACGATGTTTTGTCCTTCCCGCCATAGACGACGTGTGAACAAGGCGAGCAGCTGTTCTGAATTTCCGTCGGACTACAGGTTAAACGATCTACACGTTAAAAGCCCAACATTTGTACCTGCCAAAATCGCAAGTGAGTATCTGTCTCTCCGTAATCTGTACCGTAAACAGTCAAAATTTAAAAATTTCAGCCAAAAACCAAAAGCCGCAGCCGAAAAGAACATGCCCTTTGTATCCTCTCTCTCCTGGGCAAAGGGACTCAAGACAGGACTGCTTGCACAAAGTTTTCTCTCTCTTGGCGCTGCTCTATCCTGCGCTTGCTTTTCTGGTTTGTCTGATTTTTTTGCCAAATCAATCACCTAGGCTCTGATACCACTTGTTAACTTTGTTTCAGGAGAAAGCGCACACATCGCAAATAAACTGAGAGAACACAGGAGAATTTTTAAATTTCTCTATTCTCTTATTTTCTCTCTTCTTTTCTTTACTTCTGTTCTTTCAAAACTGGCTACAAGCCTCCTCAATATTTAGGCTAATACTCTACTACTAGCATACGTATTCGGACTTCAAGTTGGACACAACTTCAATTTGAGTTACACATAGAGACGGACTCTACTACATCTTAAATTCTAAGTCAAGATTATTTCTAACAATCTCCCCTATAATCTTAACTTGACACACTCTAGTTTTAATCTCAATGCATTATGAACTATCAGCCACGCCTCCACATGAAGCGTTCTACATGCAAGCTACATGTATGAACTCAACTCAACTGGTACGGGTCCATCCAGATGCATAACGTTCTAAAATATTGAGGCAGTCGGACTCAACTACGACTTACTAAACTCATACTTGACACAGAACCGTGACACATCTCCTCAACGTTCTGATTTCTTTCCACCTTACTTGAGTTTGGATGGCGACACATCTTCTCAATGTCCCTGACTCAACTCTTCACCAAAGCACTGTTGATTCATCATCGCTGAGCACTTCAGCAACAAACGATTTCTTCATCTTCGGCTTGGGGTATTCCGAAGCAAAGTGTCCATAATCGTTACAATTATAACACCTCACTTTTGCCTTATCAAACTTCTGATTCTGACAGCCTTGGCCACCACCCCTGGAAGTGTTCTTGCCTTCACGCTTCGATGATCGGATCTCCCACTCAGCGTGGGTCAACAAGAGTTGTTCGTCACCTTTGTTGTTATTGTCGTGGATGCGTTCCTCATACGCCTTAAGACGACCGATGACCTCCTCCATGATCATTGTCTTTAGGTCTCCAAATTGCTCTATGACCGAAGCAATCGGGAGAAACTGTGATGGAATAGCACGAAGGAATGTGTTCACTACATATAACTCTTCCACCTTCTCGCCAAGGGCCCAAATCTTGTTGACGATGACCGTCAACCGGACGGTGAAGTCATTGATCGACTCTGTTTCCTTCATACATAGCACCTTGAACTCGGTCTTGAGAGTTTGTACGTTTGCTTCCATCACACGATCTGCGCCAAGATGCATCATCTTTAACGCCTCCCACGCGGCTTTGGCAGTCTCCTTTTCGGCCAGTAGGAAGAGCGTATCCTCTGGGATGCCCTGATAGATGGCCGCCAATGCCATCTGATTCTTGTGCACATCGATGTTACTGTTCTCGATCGCATCCCACACTGCTTGAGCTTTCATGTACACCTTCATCTTGATTGCCCAGGCTGCATAATTGCTCGTCGTGAGCATCGGATAATGTAGCGAGACAGCAGAACTCTCCTTCGCCATCATACTGGATGATACCTTCACCGGTGACACCAGTTCCCGGAGGACGTGACGTGATCTTGAACACGGATCAAGAACTCGGGCTACTTTGAAGCATCTCTTGGATCGAGGGAATGGAGAAAAAACTATGTTCTTTTTTTCTTTCTTTTCCCTTAAACTTTTTCTGCTGTCTTGGATCTGCTCCCTGTTTCTTGTCTTCGCGCTCGGGACGATCTTGATTTCCCGTTGCTTGAGTGTCATCGAGGAGACATTTCTAGAGCCGACACGTTCTAGCCTTCACGTAATGCCTGCATCAAGCTAAAAACATCCACTTTTCCAGTGCTGAAGCTTGGCTCCCTAGCGTCTTTCTCGCTTTTCTCTTATTTGGTGTTGAGACGCGATGTGTTGTCCTTTGCTTTGACTTCGATCTCTTGGCAACGCACAGATTGAGTATCAAGAAATTTTTGTGATTTTAGGATGCGGAAGTTTTACAGGAGATGAGTATAATTTTAAATACTTGGTGTAACTTTGATATTTCATGGGGCAATACTTATATGAGATTATAACTGCCAATTTAACGAATCATTCTTATTAATAACTAAATTTAAGTGTGGAGTTAATCATTTGACCAACTATTATTATGGACAAGGTTGATTATTTTATTGATCCATCACTTTATTATTAGCGGTCTGCCTTTTTATATGATGGGTGAGTTATGAATTAACACGGATCGTCTGGAGAAAGCTATCTCTTTTATTATTAATTATTTCCAACCATTAAATTTAAATCCAAAGATAGTGATTGGAGATGTGGATGTGAGACAAAGATTAAGGATTGCTCTTTCTTGTACAAGAATTCTTAATCGTAGGCACCCGTTATTTTAAATATTGGCATTTTAAGATAAATGTTAAAGTCTTTACTACAAATGTTTTAAGCACTTTTGAAAAGATAGTTGTCATGATTTTAGATATGATCAAACCACACTTGATATTTTATGTGGCATGCAAATGACTTTTGAGAGATAAACTTATTAAGGAGGGTACTTTCAAATTCTCACTATTGAAATGTTATACTTGATGATACATTTATTATATTAGTTATCTTTGTTGCCATTTCCTTAGTTGTCATGGATTTAGACAAGATGAAATGGTATAATTCTTAAGCTTCATAATTAAAATCTTTTAGCCATGATATTATTATTATTATTGTTAGTATCATTATTATTATTTTATTAACTTCGTGTTAATTTCTTGATACTAGGAAAAGAGTTCATGGCTTAGGATTACTTTAATTAACCTTCTTCATGAGGGTTAATGTATTAATCTTGATTGACATATAATTAAATTAACCAAAGTTAAGTTTCTCACTCAGTTTCATAAATCTTTTCATTATGAACAGATAAGTAAATTTCTTATTCTTATTTTTATTCCCAATTTATCTTTGTGTGCACGAATATTTGCACATGGGTTCATCATCTAGACAAATGGGTGAAGGGTTATGCAATTTGGCTAGCTGGGCCCACATGACAAACACAAAGAGAGACGTAGAGGAAAGGGGTGTCTTCGACTGGCTAAGAACAGGGCTGGGGCAGAAACAGCGAAAATAGGGGAGGCGAGGTGGCTGTGGAGCCGTGCGGCGTCGCCGGCGAGGAGCGGCTGGGGAGGCGACGACGACCAGCAAAACGGGACCCCGTGGACGAGAGGATGACCCTGGGGGTGGCAGCTCCGATCGGAAGGCACCGTGGCGGGCCGGCTGGGGTGGGAGGTGGCCCGGTGTGGGGAGCCGAATGGGGCGCCAGTGGCCGAAGAGAGAGGAGAGCGGAATAGGGTGAGCACGAGCACGAGTAGGGTACAGGGAGCTCACTTGAGTGATCGGTGTGACCGAAGGGAGGCCGAAGCGGGCTGGTGGCGAGCGCGGGTGGCGGCGCGGTTGGGTCACCATGGCGGGAGAGCTCAGGCGGCGAAGGGTGTCGGCCGACTGTGGGGGAGGCTTCAAGGTGCTGGGGTGCTACTCTCACCGCGCGGAATCGGCCTGGGGTCGACTAAGGGGGAGACGGCGGTGGAAACAGTGGTAGCCGGCCGGAAACGAAGAGGGGAAAGCACGTGGCTGGTTCAAGTGACAATTTTCCAATTCATTGAGTCAGGAGGCAGTAGACGTCCCGGGGCTCGCCGTGATGCGATCAAATCGTGGAGGGGATGGCCGGAGTGGCAGAACGACACGAAGTGGTGGCGGCTGGCGCAAGAACAGGGTCACTGCTCGAGCGAGCTCGGCTTGAAGGAGGAAGAAGGGAGAGTGGGGGAGGAGGCGAGCTCAGGGCTCCTTATAGGTGAGCGCGCACTTGGGGGAGTAGAACCAGGACATGGGCAACGGCATGGACAGGGAGTACGTCGGGCATGGGTGGCGTGTCCGGCAGCATGGGGCAGCACAGACGTGATGGGAAACTAGGGGCGGGGCTGGCGAAACTGGGGGCGGAGCGGGCTGGGCCGGCGTGGTTCGGTGGGAGCGACGCGAGCTGGGTGTTGGCGCTGTGAACAAGTGAGGAGGAAGAAGAAATAGGGAAGAAGAGGAATAAGGCGCCAGTCGGACTGAAGAAAAGAAGAAAATGGCCCGGAGAGAAAGAAAAAAGAAGTGGGCGGGGAAAAAACGGGCCGGGCCCAAAATTTAAGAAAATTCTGAGTTTTTTAAATTTTAGAATTTTGGATTTGTGAGTAGATTTTGAATTTGAAAACTTGGTTCAAATTTTTGGATTCATCATTTTAATTTTTAAGATTGTCGAGTTTTGAGAAATAACTCTTAATTTTCCGAATTTGAATTTTCGGATATGAAGATTGGATGGAAGGATTTTATATGGGTTTCCAATTTCTATTCTTGGCTTTGAATGTCCAGATTTCAATTTAAATTTTAAATTAAAACTTCCAAAGGGGATTTGGATTTTCTCAATTTTAAACTTTTGAATTTTGGTTCTTGATTCCAAGGTTTTGATTTTTGTTAATCGGGTTTTTGGCAATAATCCAAATTAAGGAATTCGAATAACACCAAAAATTTTGGAGATACACTGGAAAAACGATTAAAAGAATTTATAATATTCGCAATTACACTTGTTCCCTTTTTAGGATGTTATAGATCCTACCCCCTTAAAAGGAATCTCGTCCTCGAGATTCGGGTAGAGTAGAAGGGAGGTGAGGACAAACTAGCTAGCATTAGGTTCTAGGGTATCGCTTGGCACTACGCCTTTTCCTTGGGGTCATCCGAAGAGAGGATAGCCAAACAAAAGTGGGTCACCAGATATTTCGAAAGCATCAAGCTTGAACACAAGCTCACCAAGGAATGGTTCTAGCCTCAAACAAGCATATGCATCCACTACAACTGCATTTCCAGCTTGTGTAAATATCAGAGAACTTCTCATGACATTTCCACATATAAGAACCGTTGCAAAATCAGACTGCATTGATACAGAACATGAAATTGCATGTAGCCACAAAAAACAAGTAAGAAGAGAAAGTTGTAGCCACAAAAATAAAGAGAGAGAGTGTAATCTCAAAAGAACTCTTTAGCCATACTACCCATGAGATTCTTATTTCCAGATTGAGTTTCAAAACCAAGCAAACATTGGCTTGCCTAAGACGAGATATCCTAGAATTAGTTTGGAAAAAATACCAAGAGAGACAAATGAGAGTATTCTTAAACCTCTAAGAATACTTCATTGACCTATAAAAGGGGAGAAAAATTAACCCTAGTATCCGAATTAATATCCATACATTTCCACTCCTCCACTTTGACGACCAAATGATTTTCCAGCCATACCACAAATATATAATATTGAGAGCAGAAATAGATCTCAAATTTTTACAAAGCCTACAAACACGAACCCACAAAGATATTTTTCTTCAAGGTACCATAGATCATGGTCTAGTCTCTGTCATTTATGACACACTAAATCAGATTCTTCGATTCGACCTTGGGATTGCAGTTAAAGAAGCATGCAAGAGATTGGCGTCTTCCAAAGGAAGATATAAACTTATCTTCTATTGTACTCCTTCAAGGTTCACGCCAACAATAAGGCCGTCAATGCGTGATATTTATATTTTCAAAGGATATTTCAATTTTTTTGATAGAAGGACTGGTGTACTGACAGAAGAACAAAGGGAACTCTTCTCTCAAAACACGAATCATGATAAGTGGCGATGTTTCAAAGAAGCCATGGAAATTGAAGAAAGCATTCATCTAGACACCACATACCAGATGATTTTCCATAATCAAATAATGAACATATGGTGTGATGGAATAATGGTTTCTTACATAAAGGTGTTGTGCGCTTGATAAAACCAAATTATGGTGAAGACACCTTAATTCGGAAGGAATATCGCCAACTGCTAGATTGGTATGAATTACTTTAACCAGATGAAGACACAACCTTTGCATCAATGATAGTAGATGACGACAGCGAATGACAATAATTGTTCGCTGAGAATATTCCCCGACAACAAGAATAATTGCAAGGACAATTATATGGAATACTATCTACTATTGCAGATGGAATCTAAACTATTGCAAATGGAATAAAGTCTGGTCAAAAGTGTTATCATGGCGAGTATTCTTCACGGAGGTCTAAAGTTTCACCATGACTCGTTGAAGTCTAAAGTGTCATCATGAAGAATAATATCGGCGGTCAAAAGGCGTCATCATGGGGAATCTTTACCCATGCTTATCCCAGGGGTGGCAATCCCTATATAAAGAGCACGAAGCCAAGCTTGAAGGGCACCTCGACAACCTCACCTCCACAACACACCTCACTCAAGACACTACCACTTCGCTTCCACGACCATTCCATCAAAGTCTCTAATACCACTTCACGACTTAGTGTAAATTAGTAGTATCTATCCTAAATAAAGACTTGATCTTGCAAGTCAGAGAGTGTAAGCTTGTAAAATATATGTGTGGTTTGTATAATTAAGAACTTGTATCTAATTTTTAGTGTACTACACAGAAAGATCAACCTTATGTCTATCAAGGTATATGAATGAACGCCAGAATGATTTCCTTATCAGAACTCCTTATGTTTTAAGTTTGTTCATTCTATTTTAAGTTCTTTGTATTACTTATGTTCTTTTTATTCTGTTCTTCATTTATGTTCAAGTTCTTTATCTTCTATATGTTCTATTCTTTACTTATATCATTTTGTTCTAAGTTTATGTTCTAATCATTTGTTCTCTTATTATGTTCTTTATATGTTTTATCTTTTGTACTATATATGTTCTAATTTATGTATACATTCTTATATCTTTTAGTTCTTTGTGTGTTGCATATGTTTTAAATATTGTTTATGTTCTTCTTTAGTGTTTATGTTCTTATTTACTATTTATATTCTTGTCCTTATTTACTGTTTGTTAATTATTCATGTTCATGTTTTATTATTAATTAAAAAATAAAAATATATCATCCTTCCAACCTGCACCACTCACTCTGTCCCATATCCATTCACCCGAAGCCATTCTCCACCATACATCGTAGCGACCAGATCCCTGAGTCGCTGCCTAGGTCCCCATTTGGTATTTTTACCTAGCTAGTTTCAGAAAAATCCTTAATTAAGGGGGACACTCCAATTTGAATACTTTTAATATTTTGATCAATTCATGCACACTAATTGGTTATTATTCACCTTAAGCTCCTTTGATTATTATTTACATTTACAATCTTACATTTTTACCACTCCCTCTAAGTTTAAATTTGCATTTTAATTTAAGTTACAAAGATAGGTTGGCTAATCGCCTCAATCCTAACTCATTCGTTCTAGGGTTTAATATGATATTTGGAATATATAATTAATCTATATCTCACATGGCTTATTCTTACACTAATTATAACTATCTTGCTAAACCATGTTAATCATGCAATTAACCAAGATTAATCTTCTAATATTTTTTATTTTCATAAACTAGCATATGGTGCAGGTAACCATGTAATGTTGGATGGAATCTGTACTACTATTATTATTGCATTCTCCCACACTTTAGAAAATCTATTTTTAGTTAAAATTCCTAAGTCTCATAAATTTCTAATTACCATAAATTTTCAATGCATTTGGCAAATAAAAATAACCCGAGCCATCCTTTGGTAAGCCAGGCATCGATATATATGCATTATGTGTGTATGCTCGCAGAGCATGGTGGTTTGTGCGCACACTCGCTCGCTCAATTAACCCGGAATCAGCAGAGCTAGATCACTGCACATACGATGATGCACCTGGACATGCTGGTTAAGAAGATGAAGAGGCCAAGAACTAAGTCATGAACCCCAGTTGGCTACCTGTGGGCATGTCCTAAGGGTCCCACCTATATGAAGATTCGTTTCCACTACTGCTCTTTAAAGATTTCGGCCAGATCAGCCAGTGTGTAAGTTTATTACTGTATTAGTTAAGCTTCCATAAGATATGTATTTGATGTTCAATACTATATCTGTGAGCACTATCTACTGATCTAGAGAATAGTACGATGGAATCACAAAGGATTTTAGATTGTAAAATACGGGTCCGACAAATTCCACCTATTACAACATTATTTCTTATTTAATAATTTTGTAAGGCAAAAGTTACAGGATATGAGTTAGTTTCACGCAAAATAAATTTTTACTTACAAGTATGATTGTAATATTGCTAGATGCATCTAAGTTGATTTACAGCAAATGCATGAAGCACATGAAATCACTTAGAATTTTTATGGTTACCGTGAAAGGGGGGGGGGGAGGAATTTGGGCATAAGAGGTAAATTTGATATGAAGAGGCATAAAAAAAATGTAGAAAACACTATCCAGGCAGGCACAATGGCATATCCTAGGACAAAGACAAGCTAAATAAGCCTGAAGCAATTATGTAATCTAGATTATTTAGGAGGTTATAATGATTGTCAGTATTTGGTAGATATGAAGAATGGCATTCATGTTATCTTGTTAACGGCCATAATCTTTGTAGTCCTTAGTAGGGTGGCTAATTCGTACATTTAGCAATACGACAACTACCTGCACGTAGTTGCATACACGGCAAGATGTTGTTGTGCCACCGAATCATCACTCGCCGCTGCATAGGAAGAGCAACAGCGTTCACCTCTGCATAGGAAGGGAAGTCGCTCACCACAACGTAGGAAGTGCTATTGCTCGCTACACATGGTGTATACTGAAGTGCGTCATACTCATCGACTATGACACATGCATGTTGATAAAAGTGGATGGAAATCACATCGCCATTGGAAACCATATTATTTGCTAGGAGCAAGTATAACTCCCAAATAAAAGATAATGACCTGTTGGATTATAACGATCTAGAATTATCTAAATTGACAATATTTACTTTGACATTATAAATAGAAGTCAGGCATATTATTTATCACCTACTTAGTTGAATTGTCATATTCGTGTAGAATAATCAATATTATCGCATAATAGGAAATCTTTAGGTGATTTAACTAGGCTTGTATTCTAGAATAAAATATAGTATTCCATGCATTTTAATTCTGACCAATGTTTTATGTTCCAGCATTATATTATGTTCTCGAAGAGCATCATATATATTCATATCATGTGTTAGAACATATTATTTGTGACCATAGAAAGCATGTTGCATAATTATAAACTTGAAATTTGAATGATTCAATTAGTTTAAACATGGCACAAGTAATTGAGTCAAAATTTTGGGCAAAGAATAAATGAAGTTAAACAATATAACAAGCCTGCCGACTCTCGGATGCCCGTATGGGATCTTTGTCGCAAAATAAGAACCAATTAAGAGTTCGGAGAACCCATATAATTGATAGGGTCAAGTCAATCTTTTTGCCACTCCATTAACAGAAGTCTAGCTCACTACGTGTAATGAATAACCCCAATTGAAATACGTACGTGTTGAAAGAATTTAATATTTCCCACGTAATATCAGTACCATAGCATACATCTATGTGCTTCCACTAGAAATTGAGGATATATGTTGGATCTAAAATTCCATTAATCCAGTGCCCATGGTAGGGGATTTTTGTGGTATGATATCAATAAATATCTAATCTCGGCATTAGGGGAGAGAAAAGCCCAAAATTGTCGAATGTCTCAATATTTTCCTGGATGAAAAAGATCTTTAGTATTAATATTCATGCACTAGACAAAACTAAACTAGAGGATTAGTTGATACTCATGTAAGCTAAAAGCGGGAGATTGCCAGATAATTTTGAAGAAATTATAAAGGAGTAACCAAGTTATGTTTGTAGGAAGCTAACTCAGCATTAAGAGTAGTGTACCCAGAGTTTTGAATAGTATGTTCACCTATGCGGAATGGCTTGTTGGTCAATGATCTAAATCTCCAGGGACATTTGCATGTTCTATGGTCTAAATGACACTATCAAATAATGGTTAAAACACACTTTAAGTGGCTCATCATGAAAATGAAAATCTAGCAACATAAACATGCGCAAACTATAATGCTGGGAATGTGGAACAACTAAGAGTAAAGACCAGGAAGTGATGCCCATATAGTAAGCTTAGGGAAAGCCACTGTAACCTCAAATTATATGGGAGAAAAGAATAATTTTCAACAATATTGTCTCTATGCTAATGTTTCTTTAATGAGAACTGGATCTGGAAATAAAAGTTCAGAAAAAATAGTTGTCGAAAATATTGCCTCTATGATTGCTAATGTTTCTTTAATGAGAACTAGATTTGGAAATCAAAGTTCATGGCAGAGTGCAGGAAGCGCTCATATCGGGTCAAATAAAGAAGGGGCAATTCCTTATTTTCCATTGAATTTTTTCATCCATTATCAGTGAGACAATGGATGGCATATTTGGGATTTGGTAACTTTGTAGCAGCATGTCAAAAAAATTCCCAATAAAGAAAGCAATTGAGGTTGAATCGTAATCACTAATACGTCTTGAATAGGAATATCAGAATTAATGGGTCATTCTGAAAATAATGAGGTGGTGAACAATGATAGTTCAAAGGTCCTTATAGAAGACATCTCCTATTATGAATGAAAGCATATTATGCTATATAGTATTTCTGGCAAATGGCATGAATGAAATTTATACGATTAAGAAAATCCATACGAAAAGATCCTTGAAGGACTCGAGATTCCAAATGAAAAGGAAAGAAAATTGCAACATATATAAATCTCATGCGTAATAATAAGTCTCTGCCTAAAGAATAAGTCGATAAGTGACTTACCTATCGATATATAAAATCACACCAATGATTATGTGAACCTTTGAAGTGGACAAAGACCTATATAGACTCGAGAGAATGAAATGAGGAACCTTAAAGGCTAGAAAAGCGCCATATAAGTGTTATGAATATTGTGTGTATTGATATGAGGCCCAAAGGGCAATATATATAGAGAGTACATGAGAGATCATGTGGAGATGATCACATCTTTATGATGAGTAATTGACCCTTGGTTGAAGGTAAATTGAGTTTGTTTTGGGCTTTTATTGCAAAGTCTTAACTCTGGACGAAATGAAGTCGTGTACGACTTGTCCTCGGTTTAAACGACCACGTTTGGTCGTGGTCGAAACTCTTCCGAGTCTTTGTCACGACCATGGTGGTCGTGGTCGGAAGGTTATACGACCACGTTGAACTCAATCGGGTGGTCTACGACCACGTTGTGGCGTCCCCGGCGAATTTGAACGTGATCGGAAGTCTACCGGGTAGCGTACGACCACGTTGGTGGTAATCGGATTCCAGCCGAGCAGCGTACGAGTTCTTTGGCCGTGGTCGGAAGGGTTTACGACCACGTTGGCAATTGGGAGCGTTCGATCACGTTGTAGCGCTCAGGCTTCGACCATGTTGCGGAGCCCTCAGAAGATTTGACCGTGGTCGGCACTCGGCGCTAGGGTTTACGACCACGTTGTGGGATCGGAGCCTCGACCACGTTGGGCGGTCGGGCGTTCGACCACTTTGGCCGTGGTCGGTGGGCGCCACGACCACGTTGTGGGAGCTCGAGGCCTCGACCACGCCAGGGAAAGGAGCCACGACTACGTTGTGGCACTCGGTGGTGCGACCGCGTTATGCGCTTGGAGAGCTACGACCACGTTAGCGAGAATTGAGCGTGGTCGAACCGCGTTCGACCACGTTATCGGTTGGATGACCGTGGTCGTGCGGGATCACTAAAATTGGTCGTGAGGGTGCATTTCATGTCCGATTACGGTGAGGTTTGGTCGGTTGGGTTCCTTGTGAAGTCATGGACCTTGTGGACTGGTTTGTTCACTTTTTTTTGACAAGGTTTGGTAAAGTCTATTTTCGTGGAAAGACTTGAGCTCGGTTTGAGTGGCGGGTTGTGTTTTCTGTGTGGATCGGTGCTATGTGATGGTTTTTTATCTGTGATGGTTGCAGTCTTGGGAGACATGTCTTGGTGAGGCTTAGAGAGGTCGGGACTAGACATAGGAGATGTTGAGGTCCAGAACGACGTGGAAGCCGAAGAGGACGTGGTCTTGCCCGAGTGGTGTAACCAGAAAACAGCAAGGCATGAGGAGGAAGCTTCGGGAGGCTGGCAAGGGCATTTTGGAGAAATGCCAAAGCCCGCAAAGGAAGCTGTGTCCTCGGGAAAGCTTGGAGTTGGTGGTGCTATTGGGCAAAGCGGTGGAGCCGTTGCACGGGTAATGGGCAAAGCACTGGAGGCCTCAAAGCACTGGACTCTCTCAGAACGGGTGGTCTGTTGAGACCCGTTAGCGTGTGAGACTATAAATAGAGAGGTTAGGTCTCAGGAGCGAGGTGAGGTTGTCCCCTGAGTGCTCTGAGTGTTCCTCTCTATCTTGTGTGAGTTGTCTCTGGGTAAGAGCATGGATGCTCGTGTACCTCCGATGGAGTGGCTGTAGAAACCTCCATGTGAAATAGAAAAGATTGGATTCATCTCTCTGTATCTTTCTCAGTTTTTGTTCTTGAGATGATTTGTTTGATCTGTTTGCCCTCTCTGTGTTCTTTCGATCATATGTGTTTTTCCGAGAGTTGGCTTGTGCTTCACTTGCTCGGGACTGGGAAATTGTTTCTACTGCTTGCTAAGATCATTCCCGAGAGCAAAAGCGAAATCTGTAGAAAACCGAGTTCTGTGGTTCTGCCGCCTGGAGCTCTCTGTTTCAGTTTTCGACTTTGGTTTTCTCCTCTTCTGTTGTGAAGACTTTGGAGGTTCTTGGTATTTTTACTTCCAGAGATCTTGTACGAACTAAGTTTCAAGTTTCATTCATTTTGGATCTCTGTGCAAAAAGATCTTTAAATTCTTGCTCCTCGGTCGTGCGCGACGACAGTAGTATTTCTGATCGTTACATTGTCGGATCGTCGACCTATTTGACCACGCAGTCTTTGGTATTTTCGACCACGCCGATTTCCGTGAGCCGATCTTTTCTAGCTTTCGACCACACAGTAGTATCTCTCTGTTGTCGGATGATCGACTACGGCATAAGTTTTCTGGTTCGGTTTTCGCCAGTGTTATCCTCTGTTTCTGGTCGTTCGACCTCGTCTGCGTAGCGGTGGTCTTGCGTGTGCTGGTCTGTTCTCACCCCATACGACCACGGTCAAAACTCGACACAGTTTCACGATTACGACTACGGTTGTCTTCGGTTACGACTTCTTGTTTTATTGTTGCTGTGTTCGATTGAGCTTTGTTTTTCTGACTTCTTAGCTCTCTAGCTTGGAGAAGAAGAACTTGAGGAGGAAGTTTTTAAGGCACTATTCACCCCCCCCTCTGTTGCCATTTCGGTCCTTCAATTGGTATCGAGCGGTTAGCTCTTCTTCATAGATCTTAACCGGTCTCAAAGAGCCATGGCAACTGACAAGTATTCCACCAAGCCGCCTATTTTCGATGGCCTGGATTACCCCTTCTGGAAGAGCCGAATGGAAACATATATCCAGGCTCAGGGGTATGCTATTTGGCGGAAGGTGAAAATACAATTTGTTGTTCCTGCCGATGAGAACATCAATGCCGGGAATATGGCTGATGTTGAGGCAAATGCAAAGGCAAGGAACATCATCATACGAGGATTGAGCGAGCGAATTTGATCGCATCTCTCACATCGTCCGCTCACGACATCCGGGTGACCCTCGATGCATACCATGAGGGCACCTCCCGGATCAAGACGGTTCGGCAGGATCGGTTCAGCGAATCTGACAAATTCGAGATGTTGGTGGAGAGTCCCTTGACGAGTGCTTTTCACGCTTTCACAAGATTTTGAGCAATCTCCGAGCGGTCGGTCTCACATACTCCGACTCGGATAACGCTCGACAGATACTTTCTGCACTCGATCTTCGGGTTTGGGAGATGAAGGTGACTACCATCAAGGACACCACGGACCTCTCGACCTTGACTCTTGATGCGCTTTACTCGCGCCTCAAGACTCACGAGATTGACATAGTCTCTCGTCGGTCGAAGTCACAATCGATGGCTCTAGTCACGGATCCCACTTCGGCTTCGGTTCTTCCGCCGATTCTCTTTGCGGATTCTCCTCGGCGCTCTCGTGACATAACCGATGATCGATAGAGCGACTTGCGGATGAGTAGCTAGCCCTCCTCGCACGGAGATTCTCCCATGCTTACAAAGGGAGGAGGGACGGAAGGAAAAGAGGACCCGTGATTTGTTTCGAGTGTGGTGGCCCCAACCACATTCGAGCAAACTGTCCCAAGTTGGGGAAAGGCAAAGTCGACTACGGCGGTTCCAAGAAAAACGACTACTCGACAAGAACCGCAACAAGAAGGCCCCAACTCCGACGCAAGGCAAGAAGCCGTTCGGCAACTTTGGGAAGGCCAAGAAGCTCTTCCACCGCGTCCTCGCCGCTTTCGGCGACCTCGACCTCGGCGAAGTGGAGGGATGGAGCGACGACGACGGACGGGTGATCAAGAACCCAAGAGCGGCGACGACTTCTCGGCATGTGCTTCATGGCCCTTGAGGCGAGATCGTGACAAGAAGCTCTACTCCGACTCGGACGAGGTATGTCCCACCTACGATCAGCTCAATCACGCTTTTCTTAAGCTAGGTGGTTTTCATGCTAGAGCTAAGTCTAGGTGTACCGAGTTAGAGAAGGAAGTAGATAGATTGTCACGGAGCTTACTTCACTTATATCTGCTCCCTCCGTGACGGTGTGATACCGCCGTGCTTTGCTTGGAGACATGGAGAAACTAAGGACCTCGCATGATAGTTTGTCCTCTGAACTAGACATTGTTAAGGTGGAGAATGTTAGTGCGTCTTTTGAACTAGAGATGTCTAGGATTGTTTTTCCTTCATCTACCGTTGAGACTACTTCTTGCACCTCATGTGAGGATAAGGATAATGCTTTTAGAGGTCTTTATACATTGCTTCTCGATCTGCCCGAGACTTGTGAAAGTTGTAACAATTTGAAGATGAACCTAAAGCAGGCGGATCATAAAATTCTTTGAATTACAAGCTTTTCTACTTGAGCCTATTGCTTCTTGTGTGAATTGTCCTAAATCGATCACGAGCTTGAATCATTTCCAAAGCAGTTTCAAGAAATGATTGATCATGATAAGAAGTTGGCTCGGTTTGCTTCTAAGGACCTGTTAGCTCACCATGCATTAGTTGTAACAAACTAAAATCTAACTTGATTGCATTGGATGAGAAATGTGTGAAGCTAACTAAGGACCTACTAGAGAAGCCACCTTGTGCTTGTAATGTGATTGTGAAGAAGGGGGAGAAGCCCCCGGGTAAGGTAGAGACGCCTAGCGATGCGAACCAATCGCTAGCGATGGGGATCTGTCCCTTCTACGCCTACCGTGCGTGCACAAGCCGTCTTCCTCTGCTTGTTGGCTGTTCTCTGCTCCCTTACCTTCTGCTGTTTCTCCTCCTCCTTGCTCCTCTTGCACCTCTCTCTTTCGGGAGTGTCGGTGCCTTATGAACACTCTCGAGAAATTTGTAGGAGGCAAGAAGGATCTCAATCTTATTCTAGACCAATCAAAGATTTGCAAGTTCAAGCAGGTCTAGGATATAATTTCCGTGAGGATGTGAGAAAACATCCACCTGCCGTGCTCAGACCCATAGCCGCAGGTGTGATCGAGGTCAAGCCCAAGAACAAGAAAGTTCAATTTAGATCGTGGGCTTTGTCCAAGGGATTTCGACGACAAGGTGATTTCACTGCAGCTTGACCTCTCGGGCGAAGCCATCTCATGCTACTTGACCCCTCGGAGGCGGTATCATTGCACCTTCGCCGAAGGATGGGCATCGATTGACCAATGCTTCAAGCGCCAAGATCGCGAAGAGACCGTGGCCGAGTCTCTTAGGCGTATTCGTGGTCAGCCCGGACCTTGAGTGCACCTAAGACCAACACGAGGTCTAGGTTTGCTCTTGTTGGTAGCTTTGGGCAGCACCGAGGATTTGGTTTTCCGAGTTTTCGTTTTTCGTCCTCGTGCTCCTCTCGGTCGTGACTTCGCCGTCACGAGGGTAGATCTCGTTCCATCGAGATAGCTACCGCGGCGTGATCGGCGTCGCAGGCGCCGGTGGTCTCACTCGCTCTCCGTAGTAGTTGGACCCGACAATGCCTGTGTCGCACATAGACCTTACGCTTCTTTGAGCGACGGAGGCGAGGGTAGTTAGAGGTCGATCGTGTGTGACTACTTCTTCGCTCGACGTGTGACTCAAGTTGGGTGCCAAAATCTATGTTGATTTATCCCGATCGAGACTTTGCTCTCTTGTTGACTCGGGTTCAGGGCGTGGAAGGAAAGGTTTGGCTTGTAGACTCCGGGTGTTCACGACACATGACCGGAGATTCCCGTTGGTTTTCTTCCCTTGCCCGAGCTCCAGGTGATGAGACGATCACCTTCGGAGATGCTTCATCTGGGCGCGTCATCGCCAAAGGTACTGTGCGCATTAATGATTCATTTATTTTGAAAGATGTTGCTTTAGTTAGCAAGCTGCAGTACAATTTGCTCTCAGTCTCTCAGCTTACCGATGACAATTTCGAGGTGAGCTTTAAGAAAAACAATTGCAAAATTCTTGATTCTTCGGGTAGTCTGGTTTGCGGGATTTCTCGTTTTGGGAGGATCTTTCGTGCTGATTTTTCTGAGTCTTCTGGTGATCCTCTCCGTTGTTTGCTTGCTTCTGAGTCCCGCGATCTTTCCTTCTGGCATAGGAGACTTGGTCATATTGGATTTGACCATTTGACCCGAGTTAGCGCCACGATCTCATTCGTGGTGCCGAAACTCAAGATGGTCAAAGATCTTGTTTGCGCTCCATGCTGGCACGGCAAGATGGTTGCCGCTTCTCATCCTCCGGTCCACGATTACTATGACCGATGCAGGACGATTGCTCCATATGGATACAGTTGGACCGGCTCGAGTGCGATCGGCGGGAGGGAAGTGGTACGTTCTTGTTGTGGTCGATGACTATTCGAGGTACTCTTGGGTGTTTTTCTTAGCCTCGAAGGATGAGACGTTTACATATTTTCGAGGTCTTTTCAGTAGGCTTTCTGTTGAGCTTCCAGGTGCCTTACGAGCGATCCGCAGTGACAATGGCACGGAGTTCAAGAATTCCTACTTTGAGAGTTTCGTGGTGAGGCAGTGTAGAGCACCGTTCTCTTCTCCATCGTCCCCAATGAGAATGGCGTTGTGGAGAGGAAGAACCGTACCTTGGTCGAGATGGCGGGGCGATGCTTGATGAGTACTCTACACCGCGGAAGTTTTGGGTGAGGCTATAACCACCGCGTGCCATGTTTCCAATCGAGTTTTCTTGCACACTTGCACCGCACTTCTTATGAGTTGAGATACGCGAAAGCCCAGTGTTTCTCATTTTCGTGTGTTTGGTTGCAAGTGTTTTATTCTGAAGTCCGGGAACCTAGATAAGTTCGAGTCACGTTCTTGTGATGGACTTTTTCTGGGCTACTCGACTTCTTGGCGGGCCTATAGGGTGCAGGCTGCGAGTCTAGTAAAATGGTAGAAACACGTGAGGTAACTTTCGATGAGGCCGGTCAGGGACTAGGCCCGATATCTCGAGTTCTCTAGAGCGATCCGAGACCATCTTTGTGGATGATGAGGATGATGGAGATGAGGGTTGTCTACCCGATCCGGCCCCTTCTCCACCCCTTGAGGTGCCTTCTTCCACCGCACCTCGAGGCGATCGCCCTTACCTTCGCTTTTACGGAGCTAGTGGCTCTGTTCCTACCCGTCAGGTAACGAGGTAGAGGCCACTTCTTCATCTCATCCTGGACCTCCTAGACATATCCAAAAAACTCATCCTTCAGAGCAGATCATTGGAGACCTCTTCGAGCGGGTTACCCGCTCAAAATCGCTTATCTCAATTCATCTCCATTTCGCTTTCATTGCCTCCTTTGAGCCCAAAGATGTTTCTCATGCTCTTTCTGACGAGTCTTGGATCAATGCTATGCATGAGGAGCTAGAGAGTTTCGAGAGAAACAAGGTGCAGACGATTGTTGAGCCCCTCGAGATCACAATATCATTGGAACCAAATGGGTGTTCAAGAACAAGCAAAGTGAGGATGGGGTAGTCATTGAAACAAGGCTAGGTCTGGTTGCAGGGGTACTCCTGGGTTGAGGGTCCGGATTCGAGGAGACCTTTGCCCTGTAGCTCGTCTTGAGGCCATTAGAATTCGCTTGCCTTTGCGACTTCTAAGGGTTTTAAGCTCTACGGATGGACGTCAAGAGTGCCTTTCTCAATGGCTTCATTGAGGAAGAAGTCTATGTCGAGACGACCTCCGTGTTTCGAGAACCCCAAATACCCTAGTCATGTCTTCAAGCTTTCCAAAGCGTTGTATGGACTTAAGCAAGCCCCTAGAGCTTGGTATGAGAGGCTTAAGTCCTATCTATTGAGACATGATTTTGAGATGGGTAAAGTTGACAAGACCTTGTTCATTCACGGCTTGGCAATGACCTTCTCTCGCCCAAATATATGTCGATGACATTATCTTTGGCGGCTCTTCTCATGCTCTAGTTTCACGGTTCTCGGATGTCATGAGCACCGAGTTTGAGATGAGCATGATGGGTGAGTTGACTTTCTTCCTTGGCTTCCAAATCAAGCGAGACTCGGAGGGTACCTTCTTGCATCAAGGCAAGTACACCGTGATCTCCCGAGACGTTTCGACATGAGTGATGGAAAGCGGTGTCGACTCCGATGGCTTCTACGGCCACACTTGACCCGAGATGAGGACGGCGAGCCGTTGACCAAAAGAGTTGAAGTATGATTGGCTCTCTCTTGTACCTCACGCCTCGAGGCCGGACATACACTTTTTCGTGTGTCTTTGTGCCCGGTTTGAGCTTCTCCTCGCGTAACTCACCGCCAGCGGTGAAGCGCATCTTCGGTACCTTCGAGCTACCATTGACTATGGTATCGGTACTCTTCCTCATCTGTCTATCCCTTAGAGCCTATTCGGATGCGAGACTTTGCCGGTGTAGGATAGATAGGAAGAGCACCGGCACCGCCAGTTCATTGGCACTTCTCTCGTTTCTTGGTCTTCGAGGAAGCGATCCGGTGTTGCAGGTCCACCGCAGAGGCCGAGCGTTCTGTCGCAGCCGATTCTTTGTAGCCAAGTGCTGGATGGTCTCGACTCTGCGGGACTTTGGGTTAGCTATCGATCGTGTTCCGCTCTTTTGCGATAACACGTCTGCGATTAGCATTGCTAAGAACCCGTGCAGCACTCTCGGACCAAGCACATCGATATCGATATCATTTCTTGAGACCATGTAGAGAAGGGTGACATCGTGCTCCGCCAGGAGAGTGACCACCGGTTGGTGATATCTTCACCAAGCCTTTGGATAGCACGAGGTTTTCACTCTGCGGGAGAGCTTGGGGTGGTTTGTCCTACGGACTATTGTGAGGGGAGCTTTGGGCTTTCTTGCTTTATCTTATTAATTGTGCTTCGTATCCTTCTGTTGCATCGCATTTTGGTGCATTGGGTTTAGTCCTTCTAGCATAGGTTAGAGTGTGTCTCTTCTTTGAGTTGCTTAGACTTCTTGTTCTTATCTTGTGCTTTCGGGATAGCTGTTTCTTATCTCACTAGGTTGAGCTCACTCACTTCTTTTAGGTTCTAGCGAGGTTGGGCCACCCTCGGGCAGAGCAGGTTCGTGTTTGCTCTCTAGTGTGCGTTTTCTTGACAATTGTTGTCCGGAGACATATAGGGTAGATGAGAGTCGATCGAGCCATAGTATCCTCTATATCTTATCTATGCTTTAAGGACCTGCTGTTTTCTGATTTATTTGCCGACTCTTGTTTTTATTGCTTTGGTTCGTGGGGAGTTCATTTGGGAACTTCTAGACTTTAATTTTGACTTAAACTCAACTTGAACTAAAAGCTGCATAACATGTTGAGGGGGAGCTGGTTTTTCTGCATTGCATTCTGCATTGTAATATAACCACATTGAGCCTTGATTATTATCCGGTTATGACATGCTTTCAATGCTTTACACATTGCCATGATTTGTGCTCCATTGCTAATCTGATCATGACTTTATATGTGTAGTCAAGTCTTTGCCATGATAGGTTAATCAAAAAGCCAAAATTTGACATAATTCATGTCTTGTTCATATTTGAGACTAGTCGACCTTGTGTTATCTTTTATGATTCTCGCCATGTCAAATAGGTGAGTTGAGTCTTGAATCTTAGTTGAGCAATAGATTGAGCTATACAGTTTCTTGATGACACATAAGTTAGTACAATCTATCAAAAAAAAAGGATCTCTTCTGTGCGAAAAAAAAACTGATCTCACCAATTCATTCTCATGAGACGGCTTGCCATTGCACAAGGCATGAACTCAGGGGAGATTTGGATGACCAAGATCATTTCCTTAAGCTTCTCGCTTGGAATGATCGCATAAGGCTTGAGGTCTAGCACATGACAAAAATATGATTGAAAACAATCATGAGATCTCAAAAGAAAAATGTCAAAAGTGCTCAATTTAAAAAAAAAATTCAAAGTACTTCAACAATTGTATCATTCTTGAACGAACAAAGACTCTAGTTGGCTCAACACTAGCTTCTTGATTCCATTTAGCTCATTGGCATGGCTTGCATCATTTGTGGATATCATTAGCTAGACTAAAATCTTGTTTGACTTGACTTGCTAAGCACTTCAAATTAAAAAAAAATCAGATTATACCATCTGTTAGCTTAGCTTCTCTTTACATACATAGTCATGATCTTTGTAGCATACTTGTATGTTATGGCTTGGTGTAATACATTTGGTCATTTGGATAATTCTCATGGCTCGCATACTTTGAATAATCAAATCACCATTCCATCCATCATTTTGACTTATTCTCTCTTGCATACTTGATGTGTTTATTGCCAAAGGGGAGAATAGATTGGAGAAAAGAAAATTTCTCAACTTCGGGAACTTGCTAGAGCTTTGGAGATCAATTTGCTCTTTATGTATTGCTCTAGTATTCCTACATCGACATGGTCATAATTTCATTTTCTTTCCTTGGACCATGTCGGCTTCTACAAACTCAACTTCATATTTTTCGGTGTTTGTCAATATACTCATCAAGGGGGAGATTGAGAGATCATGTGGAGATGATCACATCTTTATGATGAGTAATTGACCCTTGGTTGAAGGTAAATTGAGTTTGTTTTGGGCTTTTATTGCAAAGTCTTAACTCGGGCGAAATGAAGTCGGTACGACTTGTCCACGGTTCGTCACGACCACGTTTGGTGGTGGTGAAACTCTTCCGAGTCTTTGTCACGACCATGGTGGTCGTGGTCGGAAGGTTATCGACCACGTTGAACTCAATCGGTGGTCTACGACCACGTTGTGGCGCCCCGCGAATTTGAGCGTGATCGGAAGTCTCACGGGTAGCGCACGACCACGTTGGTGGTAATCAGTTCGGCCGAGCAGCGTACGAGTTCTTTGGCCGTGGTCGGAAGGGTTTACGACCACGTTGGCAATTGGGAGCGTTCGATCACGTTGTAGCGCTCGAGCTCGACCATGTTGCGAGCCCTCGGAAGATTTGACCGTGGTCGGCACTCGGCGCTAGGGTTTACGACCACGTTGTGGGATCGGAGCCTCGACCACGTTGGGCGGGCGGGCGTTCGACCACTTTGGCCGTGGTCGGTGGGCGTCACGACCACGTTGTGGGAGCTCGAGGCCTCGACCACGTTGTGGGAAAGGAGCCACGACTACGTTGTGGCACTTTCGGTGGTGCGACCGCGTTATGCGCTTGGAGAGCTACGACCACGTTAGCGCGAGAATTGAGCGTGGTCGAAACGCGTTCGACCACGTTATCGGTTGGATGACCGTGGTCGTGCGGGATCACTAAAATTGGTCGTGAGGTGCATTTCATGTCCGATTACGGTGAGGTTTGGTCGGTTGGGTTCCTTGTGAAGTCATGGACCTTGTGGACTGGTTTGTTCACTTTTTTTGACAAGGTTTGGTAAAGTCTATTTTACGTGGAAAAGACTTGAGCTCGGTTTGAGCTGAGCAGGTTGTGTTTTCCTGTGTGGATCAGTGCTATGTGATGGTTTTGTTGTCTGTGATGGTTGCAGGTACTGGGAGACATGTCTTGGTGAGGCTTAGAGAGGTCGGGACTAGACATAGGAGATGTTGAGGTCCGAGCGGCGTGGAAGCCGAAGAGGACGTGGTCTTGCCCGAGTGGTGTAACGAGAAAACAACAAGGCATGAGGAGGAAGCTTGGGAGGTGGCGAAGGGCATTTTGGAGAAATGCCAAAGCCTGCAAAGGAAGTGTGTCCTCGGGAAAGCTCTTGAGTTGGTGGTGCTATTGGGCAAGCGGTGGAGCCGTTGCCACGGGTAATGGGCAAAGCGGAGGCACAAAGCCTTGGACTCTCTGTAACGGGTGGTCTGTTGAGACCCGTTAGCGTGTGAGACTATAAATAGAGAGGTTAGGTCTCAGGAGCGAAGTGAGGTTGTCCCCTGAGTGCTCGGTGTTCCTCTCTATCTTGTGTGAGTTGTCTCTGGGTAAGAGCATGGATGCTCGTGTACCTCCGATGGAGTGGCTGTATAAACCTCCATGTGAAATAGAAAAGATTGGATTCATCTCTCTGTATCTTTCTCAGTTTTTGTTCTTGAGATGATTTGTTTGATCTGTTTGCCCTCTCTGTGTTCTTTCGATCATATGTGTTTTTTCTGAGAGTTGGCTTGTGCTTCACTTGCTCGGGACGGGAAATTGTTTCTGGTGCTTGCTAAGATCATTCCGAGAGCAAAAGCGAAATCATGAAAACCGAGTTACGTGGTTCTCACCACTTTGGAGCTCTGTTTGAGTTTTCGACTTTGGTTTCTCCTCTTCATTGTGAAGACTTTGGAGGTTCTTGGTATTTTACTTCGAGATCTTGTACGAACTAAGTTTCAAGTTTCATTCATTTTGGATCTCGTGCAAAAGATCTTTAAATTCTTGCTCCTCGGTCGTGCGCGACAAGAGTATTTCTGTATCGTTACATTGTCGGATCGTCAGCCTATTTGACCACGCAGTCTTTGGTATTTTCGACCACGCTGATTTCCGAGGCCGATCTTTTCTAGCTTTCGACCACAGTAGTATCTCTGTTGTCGGATGATCGACTACGACATAAGTTTTACGGTTCGGTTTTCGCGGTGTTATCCTCTGTTTACGGTCGTTCGACCTCAAATGCGTGTAGCGGTGGTCTTGCGTGTGCTGGTCTGTTCTCACCCCATACGACCACGGTCAAAACTCGACACGTTTCACGATTACGACTACGGTTGTCTTGATTCGACTTCTTGTTTTATTGTTCGTGTTCGATTGAGCTTTGTTTTCGACTTCTTAGCTCTCTAGCTAAAGGAGAAGAAGAACTTGAGGAGGAAGTTTTAAGGCACCATTCACCCCCTCTGTTGCCATTTCGGTCCTTCAAGTACAAGAGGAGTATATGGAAGGAATACAAGTCATATAAGGAAATAGATTAGAGTCCTTATCTATTTCCTATTCTTATCCTTAACACCCCCTCTCAAATGAAAGGCGTATGCAATAGCATTGCATTTGGAAAAGAGTTGACACTAAAACAAGATAAATCCGAAGTCCGCCTCTTGATGATGTCGTCGTTGCGTGCAGTCCTGGAATAAACTGTCAAATCAAGCCGAAGAGGAATATATAGATGCATGACGGCGCAGATCGAAGCCCAAGAGGCGGCGGCGCAGTGCACAGAGGACGCGTGGCGGCCTTTAAAGCTCGGGGCGGCGGCTAGAGAAGCGGCGGCATCATATCGACTTCTACGATCTACACGCGGCTCAGAGAGTAGAGCGGCGGCTACTGCCATGCAAAATAAAATTCCTACCCTTCTATGACTGACAATAAATTTGTGGACTCGCACGGCTTGAACGAACTAAAAAAATTAGAAACTACGAATTTTGGATGGACGCAACGGAAGACTCACGATTTTTTTTAAATCCTCTCCCCCTCTCTCTCCAAACCTATTTATTCCCTGGCCCACCTCCTCTTGGCCCATTCGGCCCGCTGGGTGCAGCTCAAAGGGTAGGGTTTCGCCCAGAGCGTCGGCACGGGGTTACTAAAGCTACCGCTTGGGGCGGCGGGGCCTGCAAGGCGATAGAGCGCGGTGTGGAGGCCATGGGAGCGGGAGAGCTCGGCGAGCACATCCTTGATACGATGGCGCCGCGGAGTATGGCGGGCGAGGCCCTCGGCGGACTCGGCCGAGGCGGAGGTCGGGAAGAGAGGCGGGTCGGCGAGGAGGGACCAGCGCGGCGGCGAAGGATGGGCGCGAAGACCCGAGCGGCGGTGCGGTGCGGTGCGGGCCGAAGCAAACGCCGAGGCGGTGCGGGCGCGAGACCATGGGCAAGGCGCGGCGAGCGGCCGAGGCGGGCGGGCGTGAAGCGCAAGACACGGCGAGGAGCCCGAGCGGCGGGTCGGCGCAGATCAACGCGGAGAGGTCGGATCCGGCCCAGGCGGCGGACCGGTGGCGGCGGCGGGCGCGACCACGGTGACAACAGCGGTCGTTGGATCCGGGTGAAGCGGCGGATCCGGCGAGGCGGCGGATCCGCTTGAGGCGACCATCTGCGGCGGCGGCGCGTGGGAGCCGATCCGCCGTGGAGACGGCGGCGACGAGGAAGTTGAGGACCCGCGCGAGCCGGGTGG
Source organism: Bonia amplexicaulis (assembly GCA_036346245.1). NCBI lineage: Eukaryota > Viridiplantae > Streptophyta > Magnoliopsida > Poales > Poaceae > Bonia > Bonia amplexicaulis. The sequence goes on from CM070743.1 coordinate 21,227,676, forward strand.
CGGTGGTGGCGGCGGGCGCGACCACGGCGATCTGGCCCGAGGCGGCCGGATCGTAGCGAGCGGCGGCCGAGGTGGAGGCGGCTATGGCTATGGCGGCGGCGGCGGCTGACTACTACCGGCTGCGACGGCGGCAGCTACACTGGCGGTCGCGGCTACTGTGGCGACAGCAGCCGTGGAGGTGGCCACCCCCGGGAGCATGAGATTGATCCTCCCGGGGGCAGCGGCAGCGGAAGAAGGATAAAAGTTAGGATTTGAACCTTTGCTCTGATATCATGTTATGAATATTGTGTGTATTGATATGAGGCCCAAAGGGCAATATATATAGAGAGTACAAGAGGGAGTATATGGAAGGAATACAAGTCATATAAGGAAATAGATTAGAGTCCTTATCTATTTAGTATTCTTATCCTTAACAATAAGCACTTATAAAGTATGTCTCCACTAGGAAGATAGTGAAAGTGGCAATATCCCCTAGTACCAAGAAGGTAGGGAATACATTGGTGATAATAGTAACATCATTAATCCCCTAAATACCAAAATTTAGATTGGTTATATTTTACTATGTAGTGGTACAGGCCAATTATTATAGATCCGCCATACAAACTAATTGGTTGTAAATTTGAAAATCCACTCAGAGAAAGTTGCAAAGTATTTAGCTGAGATAAAGAGGTTTGATAAGTTATATCTAGAAGGTATGTGACATTGCAACTAATTTTACCTTCATTGTCCTCTGTAAGGACAAATATTTGCTTGTGTGGCACAACTAAATAATGGCTATTTGAGTGTGTTAAGCACATTGCTCCCGAATTATTGTATCATCAATATCAGGAAGAATAGTGGGATAAATGTCTAGAAGACTAAACATTGTGATAATATAGTAGAGTTACTCACAATATCATTACATGTGTTTTATTTTTGTGATTACAATATTGGGATCGGAAGACTCTAACGGATGTCGTATTGAGGGGAGCATATATGCTAAATTTTTATCATCATATTTAGACTATACAAGACTTAACTTTGATTTACCTAAAAGAAATCAATTTGATGATCACCATATAAAGTTACCTTGAAGGTTTTACCACTTAAATAGATGCAGAATTCAGGGGGAGCAAATCTATGAACTATAGTCCATATATCTTTGATCATGAAGGTCAAATACCATAAAGAAAGCATAGTAATATGGAAGATGATATGATCATGAAGATCAAGTGTTGTATTCTTTTTCTCTTAGCGAGTTTTTACTAGAAAGTTTCTCATATAAAGGTTTTTAGTGAGGCAACTAGTTTAATACAGTTTACATGTGCGATGTACTCTTCTCCTATCCTTTTTTTCACTGAGTTTTTTTGGAAGGAGTTTTTAATGAGACATGTTCATATCACAATATTCATCACCCAAGGGAAGTGTTACGAAACCATCCCCCTCACAGGGACAGTGCGGCTGCCCCCTACGAGCCCCACCCAGGTTTCTTCTTCTCCAAGGAGATGTAGGCGCATACCAAAATTCCCTGTACGATTCTTAGGATGTAAATTTAGGAGAGAGCTCATCTATTATGTACATGGAAACTCATTTGAATAAAAAATATCATTGGATTGCTCTATCTCACGTCTAGTGTCTATTTCTTATTTTACTTTTGCATTGTCTAATTGTGTGATTGATTGGTTGTATGGCTTGCTCTATGACACTGATTATTAGATGCTGCAGTGTAATTGCGAGGTTGTGTCCATAGCTTTATATCTATTAGCTGTGTTGTAAACAAAGTGGCATTTGGTTATGAAAAATATTATTACTGTGTTTCATACAAATTGGGTTGCCCTTTTGTACTGATATGGGTGATTGGAGAAATACGAAGAATCAAGCCTTGGGTGAAGTTCGATTAATGGAAGTGAGATTGATGTTGAAATTTAATATTCACACTGCTGTAGAGCATTTAATATTCACACTACGCATTTTAGATGCATGGGTTTACAAAGTTGAAAATGTCAATTCAGAGGTTCAGATCATATAGAAATAGAATACATTGAAAATAGTTCATACAAAAACCAAAAATTACATGGAATGAGCTAGTGTTGCTTGTTGAGTTCATCTTCCGTCATCCAGAGACTACTGGGGCTTCAGCTTCAGTGATGCACTGCAAGGAAAAAGGATAAAAGAGTGAGCAGAAAACCTCATCCATTTAACCTCTTAACAGAACAATTATTGGCCAAGGAAGCCTATTTGGTTGGAGATTTTTTTTCAAAAAATAACCCACTTTTTTATTAATATTACAAAAATACTCTAGAAAAAAATTACAAGATCGTCAAATGATTTGGCGACAGGCTGACATAGCATCTCCTATCGCCAACTCATTTGGCAATATAATATATCATCAATTGAATTGGCGATAAGAGGCTTCCTCGTGAGCCTATCGCTAAATGAATTGGCGACAAGAGATCTATCGCCAATTCATTTGACGACAGCTATTATTTGACCAATAGACTCCTATCGCCAATTCATTTGGTATCATTTGTGCAAATTTTTTTCTAGGTTATTTATTTTTATCATATTAATAAAAAGGTGGGTTCTTTTCAAAAATATTTGGTTGGATGCTACTAAATTTTCCATAACTAACGTCAATCATGCCACCTCCTTAGGCAAATCATGTCACCTCACTTTCTTACCCCGTAGTTCGACTGTCATATATTCTTCTCTCTGTCTCCTAACTTGACTATGGCTGTGGGCCTGTGGCGGCTGACTTTGCTACCACAAACTGTAGCATGCCCTAGCGGCGGATGAGGTAAGCTGCGTCCCCACTGCTTTTTTCAGAAAACCATAAGTAGTTTTTTACTAAATGATCTTAATATTTAATCTAAACCATATGTTGCTTTTACTAAATGATCCCACTAATACTATTGTAAGTTAAAATTGATCCCCACATGTGTAAACATGTGAATTCAACGGTGGTAAGCGTAACCTTAAGAGAAATAGCATGTGGCAAAGATAGCTATGGACGGCTCGACATGTACTGATATACCTGTTAATACAGTATCTCTTCCCTGTTGGCAGTGGCCCGTCGTCAAAGATATGCCCCAGATGAGCGTCACAGGCAGCGCACAGCACCTCGGTCCGGGGCATGAATATTATGGACATATCAAGCTTTGTCTTGACGTTGTTGCCAATCGGTTGATAATAGGACGGCCATCCAGTACCACTGTCAAACTTGGTCGATGACCTAAAACACCAGAGCAGTAGTGCAGAGTATAATGAGCAGAATAGCATCTGATATTTCAAATGAAGAAACAATTATCTTTTGCTTTTCAAATGAAGAAAGACAAAGCCGTTTCTATTGGGATGTTCAGGTGTTAGTGCTTACTCAAACAGAGGGTTGTCACAGCAGACACAGTGGTAGATGCCTGGGGTTTTAGTGTTCCAGTATTCCCTGATTATAACAAAAACAGAACAATGTTATGTTGTGGTAGCACTATAGATATCCAACTAAGATGCTGCACAAATTAAAGATCAATAATTGGATTAGATTATGAAATAGATTTGAATAAATAGGTATTTGGCATTTGGCAACATACCCAGTGAATGCCCTCTCAGTACCCTTCTGCCGAGTGATGTAATACTGTTCTTTTGTCAGGCGCTTCTTCCACTCCTCATCACTCAGAGGTGTGTAGTCCGCTTTCTTTGTCTCTGTACAAAAGAACATGGGCTGTAAGTGAAATATTTCTTCGAGAGTTGAGACCGCGCATTAAAAACAGCTTTACCAAATCAGGTGAAGATAGAACAAGTTTATATATTTTTCAGAGGGAATGGAGTAATTTAGGGCGTCCCTTTGACAAGAAAAAGAATCTAGAGATTGGAGAAAGATATTTTATCCACAAGAAATTTGCTTGAAGCATCAACGTGTCATTTGAACATCAGTTATTCTAACCGCACTAAGAAAAGAGAATGGTCATATATTTCTTACAAGTCATTGCAATTGTCTCGCTCTCGCCCCTACCAGGCCGAACAAAAGTGCACAATCTTATATGGATGGAATCATTTTTCCTTTTCAGCTAAACATGTGTACTAGTATATGTGAAGTCTGAAGTTCTGAAGAAGAATACACAATTCTTTCAACTATCTTCATGATAGGCATTTGTGCTATATTATAGCCGGTAGACTCATACTCCTTATTATTGCCCATGCCACAAACATACAGTCTGAAATTCACACCAAGAGAATTTTCGCACTATCAAGTTACTAATATCTGGGAACAGGCTAGTGACCTGCCTGGTGGTGGGGATGCTGTTTAAACTCATCACCACCCACCTGGTTCGAGTCCTAGAACCGACTCGGGTGCTCTTCTGTAGCGCATCCAGAGCTCCTAGCCATTTTTTTACAAAAAAATCACTAATATTGTTTGGAGATAACAAAGAACTTTACAGCGTGTGTTAGTTGTTCCCCTTGGAGAAAAACTATGGCGATCCGATCTATGTTGTCCATTCTTAGGAAGTTCCTACATTCGGCATGTTGGTGTCTTGTGATATCTTCCCCTATTGTCATCCAAGATTAAATCAAGAAAGAGGCATCATTTGTTAAATTAAGCTTCACATCCCCCACGCTATTTCAAAAATGAAGAAGCTCTACGGTCTAATTTGCCAGACTTAAAATCAGGACAGCACAATTGGCTAATTGCATAAATGGATCAAAATCAATTTAGTCTGCTATGTTGTTTCAATTGACAGGATTAATTCCGGTAAAAACTGCATCAAACGCAGATCTCCACTTTCAGTTTCTTCCATCCAAATTAACCAGTTCACGTAAAAAACGAACTAAAAGAACAGAAATCAAGATTCTTTACATGTCCGGGGAAATAAATCTACCCGCTCCCAACTACAAAGGTAGCAACGACGGGTAGTTTACTAGTAACCCCGGGGTCTTAGAAGGCAAAGCACCGCACGGCACCTTGGGCTTGCCCCGGCGGGATCTGCGGCGACGACGATGACGGCGCGTCGCCCATGGCGCGAACGGCGGCTCGCCTGTGGTTGCCGCAGGTCCACGCTCCCCTTGGACGCGCGAAGGGAAGGGCAGCAGCGGCCGGGAGGAAGATGGAAAAGGTCAGGTGCCCGTGCTCTCCTCGGCTCAGCTCGATTGGGCTTTTATGCTGTTTGGCTCATTTTGTTAGGATATCCACAGTGTATAAAAATAGAAGATATTAAGATATCTTAAAATCGACTTTATACATTACAAAGATGATTTTAAGCAGGTTATAAGTAAAAAAAGCTTAAGACCAGTCCTTAAGCTAAAGACCTGACCACAAGCATTAAAATACAATTTTTCTTTATCTGCCGAGTAGGATCATCTTAAGGCCTCTTGGGTTATATACATTAAAGCATCAGCCTTAAGGTTTAGATGGGACCCATCTTAAGACCCCTTGGGTTATATACACTGTGGATGCCCTTACACTATCTAGTTTTTATTACACTATCTAATTTTTAAATGATATATTTTTTAAGATAAAATCTATAAAAATATTATAATAGATATTGTATCAAGTTTAACTATACTAGTTAAAGACATATATAACTATTTTTTTCTATATACTGTATCTCTTACGAATAATTAAAATTCAAAAACTAAAAACCGAAATCACAGCTTAAGTACCTACTCAAGACTACGGTAGCAGTAGCGTTGTAAAACCGGATGGCCATCAGCGAGTGTGTGTGCGTTAGTCGAGTAGGGGCTCTACCGTGCGTGAGTTGCAACGTGCAAATGGGGCCTGAGTTGCAACGTGCAAATGGGGCCAAACCACGAATTTTTTTTGTACGAATAATCTATTTTTTATACAAAAATTCAAAAATATACCTATAAAATTTTTTTTAATAAAAATAGGCTCCAGTCGCCGAACCATTGGACGATCAAGCATTTCATGCCAACCGACGAGCGACTAGATACGGTCACCCTACGATGGCGATCGCATCTAGTCGCCCCACCGTTAGGCGATTTTAATGCAGTCGCCTAATGGGGCGGCGACTAGATACGTCCCCCGTGAATGTTTTATATTTTGTCAATTTTGTAGTTTTAAACTGGTAAAAAATCTGCTGAAATTGTAATAAAGGTTTATGTTCATTGTGTGTTGTAGGTGCATAAATAATTTTCAAAAATTTTTTTCCGAACGATTGACCGTAAAACAATTGATACATACGACGGTAAGTGATATTTTCATACGCACTATTTGGATGTCGTAGACAATGAGTAAAAGTAAGTACGACACAATACTAAAAAGTTCACATTTTAAATAAAGAACGTAAGCAGTACATGAAATAATGATGTACAATCACCGCCACCACAGCCGCCCTGTCCCACGCCCACGTCGGCCCGCTTGGCGTCCTCGGTGCTGTGGTGACGACGCTCCGAAAACGTGAAACAATCAGGAGCATGTCGCACCCGCCCTTGAACTGTTGGAGTCAGCTGCACTTCTGGATGTGTGCCCTCCGGTGCACCGGGGAGGGCACTGCCAGAGAGAACCTCTGGTGTTGTCTCAGGAGGTGCAGACCCAAACGCCCTGGTGACCCACTCGGAGAAGTACCGGTCCACATCCTCCAGGCTCGCGGTGGGGCCGTGTCAGGACTCGGATTCGAAATGATCTGCGAAAGTAATATGGTTAGTTTCAGATATAAAATATTGCCATAAAACGGAGATCGTACGATACGTACTCTTAGCGAAGGTCATCGTGCCTACAAAAGGGGCATATGGCGGGTACACCCCCTGTGTGGTAAACCAGGGATGTACGGAGGACGCGAGAACAGCTGGCCTGGCGGTGTAGGAGGCTCGTCCATACTCCCCGGTGCCGGCACACGATGGGAAGCGCGGTGCATGCGGTCCACGTGCTCGTCCAATAGCGGGTACCGCCAGTCGGAGTCACGACCATCACGAGCCATACCTACAAAAAGAGTTCAAGTTACTTACAACATAAACGCGTCCCAACCACTGCAGTTAACCATTTTCTACAATAATACATGAAAAATACTATACAAAATTTTGCCAGTAAGTTTTGTTCTTCTAAATTTGTACACTAAATTTTGTACACTAATATATGAAAAAACTCAAATTTTCATACTACATTTTTTACTTCTACAATTTTATATACTACTAATGTTGCGTACTAAAAAATGTATATACTACAAATACTAAAATCTCTATACTAAAAATTGTACTCAAATATCCATACTAAATTTTCTATATCTATAATTTTTACCACCACTAACATTTTATACAAAATTACGTTAACTAAATTTCCTATACTAAAAATGTGTACTACAAAATTTATGTATCAAAAATACTATACAAAACTTCCACACTAAAATTTGTACACTACATTTTCTACACTAAATTTTCTACACTAAAATTTGTACACTACATTTTCTACACTACACTTTCTACACTAAAATTTCTAAACTAAAATTTCTACACTACATTTTCTACACTACATTTTCTACACTAAAATTTCTAAACTAAAATTTCTACACTACATTTTCTACACTAAAATTTCTAAACTACATTTTCTACACTAAATTTTCTACATCTATAATTTTTACTAACACTAATAAATATAACATAAGAAAAATTACCTACTAATTTTTTCCTCTTTCTCTTCTTCCTCTCTTCTTCTCCTCTCTCGCATTTCTTCTCCTCTGCTTCCTCTCGCGCTCGGTCTCGATGAGAACGGTCGAGCGCGGCGCGCTTTTTATCCCCGCACCCAATCGCCATACGGTTGGGCGACTGGATTACAGTCGCCCAACGGTGGGGCGACTGTAATAAATCACCGAACGGTTGGCAGATTCACTTTATATCGCGCTGAGTTAGGCGACAGGCACTAGTCACCCAACCATTAGGTGACCAGAGCCTATTTTTGTAAAAAAAAATTTATGTGTATATTTTTGTATTTTTGAATAAAAAATAGATTATCCGTACAAAAAATTTGCCAAACCACATGGGAGGGGGCGGGGTTTGTTCCGTGTAAGAAAGAAAATGGATTAGTAGTTTTCGATCGATCTGGAAGAACGAATACGAATTGTTTCAGATCAAATTTTCTTCATCTTGGATAGGAAATAAATACAAATTTTTTGTCGGAAGCGAATCTGAATCTGATGGGTTTGATATCCGTGAATCTGAATCTGGATTGTCCAGATAATACGGATCCGGATATCCGAGATTTTAGCCCAACATTGCCCAGCCCAAGCCAGCCTCTCTCATCTCCCCTGCCACCAGTCCACTAGCAAATATTTATGTTTATTAAAAATAAATTTAGTATTGTCGGTAGATTAAAATTTATACCGATTAAATTGATGTACTGCTGTTTAAATCATTCTAATGCAAATTTAAATTCTTAGTTAATTTATTAGTCACATGTAAATGGTAGAAATCCATTAATAATTATTTAGGACTTTAGAAAAAATTAACTGCCGTTTGAAAATTTAAAATATGTACAATGGTATGACTAGTATGGATAAAAATACTTATGCTTGTTTAGATTTCACTAATGTTTTGACAAGATAAACTATTTATATGTTTTCATTGATTTTGGATGTATAGTTTTTTAAGGGGTTTTCTTGTTCCGATAAATATTCGTGACCGTATTCATTTTGATTCATATTCGCTCCATATCTGTATTCGATATTATTCGTATTTGTATTCGTATCCGAGGTATTCGTATTCGTATCCACATCCGAGAAAAAGTATAAAAACAAATATAGTAAAGACATTATCCATTCATATTCGATCCGTTTGCATCCTTATTTCCGTGCTGTGGCTGGCGATGCTGAGACATACGTGGAGGGATTTCCATCGGCACACGCACAAGTTTCTCGACCGTGCGTGGAGAAAAGCACAAAATGCTAGACAGAACTTGATTTGTTTCACATGAAGATGTTCTGATTTGTATTAATTAATCGAGGACAAAATATAAATTCTAAATTAGAAATTATATATGAACAACCCGATGTCATAAGTCCTATAAAAGGTAAACATATAAAGCTTCTTGTAATACCTGGGCCGGATGAGCCCAGCATACTTTGATGCCCCATTTAAGAGAGAGACTGGAGGGGGAGGAGGCAAAAGTCGATTTGCTCTCCCCACCCCCATGCTCTCCCGATTGTCGCTGCCTCCCCCTTGCACTTGTTGTTGTCGGCGCCGCCGTGCCCCGCTGCCCCCGTCCCCTGTTGCATATGATTATGTACTAATCATACCTTGATAAGTACCACTTATGATTAGACATCCACATTTGACAAATATTGCATCATGCAAAATGCATAAGAGCCAGGTCGATGAGAAAGCCATATGACTAGTCCGGAGTGCTCTTGAATAAGACATACAGTCTACATGATGGGTCTACCCTCCTCAATACCGGTATAAGCTACAGTTACATATGCATTATAGATGCATTGCATCGTATTGCATTGTATGAAAATGACAGAGAAAGTGATATAGTTACAAAGAGTTACGAGTTTACAGTTACAGACTTAATTTACAGTTCACAGTCATAGAATTGATTTACAATCTACAGGCATGGAATGGGTATATAGTTTTGCAGTTATAGATTTGATTTACAGTTCACAGTCGTAGAATTGATTTACAGTTTATAGTTATAGATTTGATTTACAGTTTATAGTTACGGTTTTGATTTCTGATTTACGATTCTGATTTGATTTGCTTTCTGATCATAGAATTGGTTTTTAGCTTACAGTTCATGAAATCAATTGAATTGCTAAAGTGGGGTTACTATTTTATCATGTGCTTGCTGAGTCTCCAGACTCGCCCTTGCTCTGTTGTTGTTTTAGGTGAATGATGGTGACATGCATGGAATGGGAATAGTGCTTTTTGCACCACATAGATGAAACAACAGCTGAGCTTTACACTAAGCATTTATGATTAATCTAGTGTTAAGTCTTTTGTGGCTCGCCGTTGGGTTCAGTTTGCTTGTGAGCCCGTGGTGATGTGCCTCCGTGGTTGTGGAGCCTAGAGTCTGCTTATGTCATAGTTATATACAATATGAAGTTAGTTGGCTCGTTACGGTTATTCTATATCCATTTGTTGTTTGCTCCCTGTGAGTAATCATAAAGAACAGGGAGGTGTTGCTAAAAGTTTGATTAGTAACACTCTTTTGAAGCGTTAAGTGTATGTGGTAGCATCTTAGACCTTGGGGAGAGCCGAGGTGTTACAGTTAGTATCAGAGCGGGCGTTAGGTCCGTGGTGGATAACTTGGTATCCTATGCTACCTTAATCAATTAAAACTTGACTTAGGCCAAGTAATTGAATTAAATTTGACACACTTTTTTGTACAGTTGGATTGGGTTTGGGACTTGCATTGCATATGTGTTTTCCCTAATTGTGTTGTTAATTTGTACAGCTAAAGTTGATGTTTGCGAGTTGATTGTGTGAATGCTTCTCTGTTGTGAGCAGAGATGCCAAGGGGTAGAGATCATGGACATGATGCTGACCAAGGCCGTGGAGGTCGTGGTTGTGGCCGTGCCCAAACGGAGCCATTTGTAGAGGTTCAGCATGATGCACCCGACGTGGAAGTTGGGTCTGCTGAGCAGTCTGTAGCTGGGAATCAAGCAAGGTCTTTAGCTTTGTTGTGAGAGTTCATAGAGGAGGTTCGTGTGTTTCGCTGACAAGCACTTGCGACCGCTTTGCACCATACTGTCGTTGTCCCATTGCTGTTCGATCAGACTGTATGCCGCCGTCTGCTGTGGCGAGAATGGCCTTTGTGAGTGGATGGTATTGCGGTTGGATACCTTTGATGGGACGGGTATGCCAGTCCAAGCTATAGATTGGTTGTGTTATTTGGGAAATCAGTTCGAGGCTTTAGAGATGACTTCACAGCTTAGGGCTTGCTTTGTGGCCTTTTAGTTGAAAGATCAGGCGGACATCTAGTGGGAGGGAGTTCTTTCAACTAGGACCTCTACCCAAGGTCCAGCCACTTGATAAATCTTCGTCGAGTAGTTCAAGGAAAAATATTACCTAAAATCTTTTGTGAAAAGTAGGAGGTTGCCCTGTCGACCCTCATGCAAGGAAAAATGATCGTAGCAGAGTACGAGGTGCAGTTCAATGACTTGGTCTCCTTCGTACCGTTGATCGCAAGTAGTGACCTTGAGAAGGCCAAAAGGTTCCGCCGAGAGCTCAATTCTGAGTTCCGGCATATTATGGGGGCTACTATACCATGTGACTTTAGGTCTGTGGTCGAGCAAGCTAGAGAAATGGAGATGGAGATGCAGCTCACTAAAGGGTCGCAACCCTCTGGTGGTCCGAGTGCTTTTGGTGGTGACCACAAGAGGAACTATAGTGAGAGGGGTGGGTCATCTCAGTGGCCTGCTCCTAAGAAATCCAAGTGGAGTCGGTGTTCCTCACAGTCATCCAAGTCTAAGTCATTGACGTCATCTTCTCCTACACCATCAGCATTGTGTCCTGTCCCAGGACAGGGCATGATTTGTTTTAAGTGTGGTGGTGAGTACCGGGCTGTCGAATGTTCCTAGACTAGGGAATGTCGACACTATGGCCGGTCGGGCCACATGGAGAAGGTCTGTTGTTAGAATCCCTCCAGTATCATCAAGTAGGAGTCGGTATCTACGTCACCGAGTACTTCATTTCGGGGTTAGTCCAGGTGTTGGCGGGTACTCCTATGTTGCAGCCTCTTTCCTGGGCGCCGCCTGCTGGGTACTACTGGCCACCTACACCAGTTACTCCACTTCAGTATACTACACCGTTTCCCATTCTGATGCCTTCACAGAAGAGTGTCGGGGCTCTCGCCGCCTTGATGCCACCCGGAGTATACACATTGCCTGCCACTGAGTCTGCGAGTCGACTGGAGGTGGTGATAGGTACTCGGTTAGTGGATTCACACAGCGCTCTCATTCTTTTCGACTCTGGTGCCACTTATTCCTTTGTTTCTCGTGAGTTTGTTAGAAGGGCAAAATTGAGTATGCAACAGATTTTGCAGTCAGTTATAGTTAGTTCCCTGGGGGTATTATTGCTAGCTCAATGGTTTGTCTTGGATGCATGGTTTCAGTAGATGGCGAGGATTTTGTGGCTAACCTCATGGTTATTCTGATAGAGTATTTTGATGTTATCCTCGGTAAGGACTAGTTGCATCGCTACTAGGCCATGATTTCCTGCTTCTGGAGGACAATCACTTTGCAAGCTCCTTCGGGGAGAGATAATCTTTCAGGGAAATGCACCTCTGTGTTCTCTTTTTGTATTGGTCAACCTGTTTCTTGGTCGATGAATGTTTAAGTTTGGATTACTTCTATCACTTGCGAAAAAACCGAGTGCACCTTTGTGCATTGAGAATATTCCAGTGGTATGTGAGTACCCTGACATATTTCTTGAAGAGCTTCTAGGAATGGCACCCGAAAGAGATGTGGAGTTTAGAATTGAACTTGTTCATGTCACTCGACCTATATCTATATCCCTGTACCGTTTAGTTGGACCACTCCAAGAAGAGTTGAAGAAGTAATTGGACGGGCTGTTGTCCAAGGGGCTGATCCGTTGTAGTGTGTCACCTTGGGGAGCCCCCGTCCTATTTACTTAGAAGAAGGATGGGAGTTGGCACATGTGTATAGATTATCGTGCTCTTAATTGGGTGACCATCAAGAATAAATACCCATTGCCTCGCATAGAGGATTTGTTTGATCAATTGAAGGGAGCCAAGGTGCTTTCCAAAATTAATCTACAATCTGGGTATAATCAGATACGAGTGCGGGAGCAAGATATTGAAAAGACAGCTATCTCCATGAGGTATGGCCACTATGAGTATAAAGTTATATCCTTTGGACTAACAAATGCTCCTGCTGTCTGATGAGGACATCACTTCTTCGGATATACACAACACTCCTCCACTTGATATTCAAGGACCAATCACTAGAGCTCGCGCCCGACAATTGAATTTACATGTGAGCTCGTTCCTAAGTACTTCTTTTTGTTCATTTGAGAATCGATTACTACCTAATGATTTAATTATGATTAGGAACCATGGAGAGGATCAAGAAGTACTTGGAGAAGGGCTACGAGGCGCACGAGTCCAGCAAGGGTGGTCGAATCATGTTGGATGTCCAACTCAAGCCGACTTCGAATCCAATTCGGAGTCCAGGACCAACCGCACTAAAACGGACGCCCAGATCGCATCCGGACTCCGTTTGGACGTTCCACATATGTATGGAAAGCTGAGAAGATAACCTTTCCAATGGCTCTAGTCTCATATCAAAATTCCTTCTGAGTCAACGGGAATCATCGAAACAAGTGGACGTCCAGAATCTGTCAGGGTGCTGCGACACCGTCTTTTGGGCCGTTTGGCTTTGTATCGTGTTGGAGTCCATTAAGGACGCGTCCAGGGGTTTTGCACGCCCCTTACTCCTTTATATACAGCCGCCACCCCCACCATTAGGGTGGGGTTTTGCTTAGATTAATTCTGCCTTTGAACAGTTTCGCCGTCATCGGTTTGTGAAACCCCAATTTTTGAGTGCTTCATCAATATATCTGCAATTTGGTTGTGTTCTTCCTTGTTCTTGTTTGTGTTCTTCGATTCGCAGGCGAGGATTAGCCTTCTTGGCAAGGTCAACCGGCAGCGCACGGTTGATAACCCGAGAGACGTGGTGCTGCGATTGCGGGGTTGAACGTGTCGTTCGGAGCCGGATCGATTGTGTCGCGCCTCCACCAAATCGAACATATCCAGAACCTGTTGGAAGATCGGGACCCCGTTCCCATCACTGTCTTTATGGAAATGATGAATAGCATGCTACACAAGTATTTGGATGACTTTGTAGTTATGTTCATTGTTGATATCCTGATTTATTCCAAGATGGAGGAAGAGCATAAGTAACAATTGAGGCTCGTGCTTGAGACTCTGAGGGAGAATCAATTCTTTACCAAGTTGAAGAAGTGCGAGTTTTGGATTTCTGAAGTGGGCTTCCTGCGACATGTGATTAACCAAGAGGACATTTTGGTAGATCCAACCAAGATTTCTACAATAGTAGATGGAAGAGGACATCAAATGTTAAGGAGGTGAGAAGTTTTCTTAGCTTAGCTGGTTATTACTGGCGTTTCGTGAAAGACTTCTCCATTATTGGCAAGCCAATGTCTCAACTCATGCGGAAGGATGTGAAATTCCAGTGGACCAGTGAATGTGAGCGCAGTTTCAATATTTTGAAAGATAAGTTAGTAACGACGCCTATTCTCACTCTTCCTAAGCCAGGAAGGTGTTTCACGGTCTACTCGGATGCGTCGCGAGTAGGTTTGGGTTGCATGCTCATGCAAGATAGCAATGTGATCTTGTATGCCTCACGACAATTAAAGAAACATGAACAGAATTACCCTACTCACGATTTAGAGCTGGCCATAGTGGTTTTTGCTCTAAAGATTTGGAGGTATTATTTGTATGGAGAATCCTATGATATTTTCAATGACCATAAGAGGCTCAAGTACATCTTCACTCAAAAGGAGTTAAATTTGAGGCAAAGAAGGTGGTTGGAACTGATCAAAGACTATGATCTCATTCTCTAGTACCATCCAAGTAAAGCAAATGTGGTTGCTGATACCCTTAGTCACAAGATGACACCCTCCACTGTAAGTTGTCTTGTTGCTGATTTTGAACGGATAGGAATTTTCTATTGCTATGCTGGTACAACACAGGTTGAGACAGTTGTTTCTTGAATCAGCAATTCCAAAATGGGTGAAAAAGCGCAACAACACGATCAGTCAGTTCAAAAAGTGAGGAAGCGCCTTGATGAAGGAAAAACAGGGGATTTCAACCTTTATGAATTAGGCGCATTGCGGTCTTTGCGTGCCACAAAAGGCTCAAGGTAAGGATGATATTTTGAGAGGGGCTCATCGTACCCCGTACATGATACATCCTAGTGAGACCAAGATGCCCAATATGTAGCATCTTACAAGATTTGCCAGCAAGTGAAGGCTAAGTATAAGCGTCCCATTGAACTAATACAACCTTTAGATGTTCCTCAATGGCCATGGGATAATGTTACCATAGACTTGGTAGTCTGCTTGCCTTGTACTTAGCGAGGTAAGGATGCGATTACACTGAGCATTTATGTTTAATTTAGTGTTAAGTTTTTTGTGGCTTGCTGTTGGGTTCAGTTTGCTTGTGAGCCCGTGGTTGTGGGTCTCCATGATTGTGGAGCCTAGAGTCTGCTTATGTCATCGTTATATACAATATAAAGTTAGGTGGCTCGTTACGATTATCCTATATTCATTTGTTGTTTGCTCCATGTGGATAATTACAAAGAACAAGGAAGATGTTGCTAAAAGTTTGATTAGCAACACTCTTTTAAAACGTTAAGTGTGTGATAGTAGTATCTTAAGCCCTTGAGAGAGCCATGGTGTTACACTTCTTTATCTTTCTCCCTCCATTGATCGAAAGCCAATTTGGTCTAGACCTAACCATATGTTGCCTCGCTCGGTATGGTGCTTGGCTCAGCCAGGCTGTCGATCATGAGCTAGCTTTAAAGCCTAACCCGTTCATAAAAACTAGGCTCAAACCTCGAGCTAGATTTGCCTGTTTTGGGCGCCGGGCAAAATTTTTTGCTCTGATCCAATTTTTTAGGAATATGACATGGATGCTTCTCTGATTCCGAAGCCCATCTTAGATTTCCTTTGCTGTCTCTACGTAGCAATCCAACTGCCATAATCTCGCACTCTTGCTCACACAATGACATGCTTTCCTCCCCACCATTACCAGCCAAGGGCTAGTCCGAAGCAGGGCGTAGCCAACCCGAGGCCTAGCCTCGGGCCCAGCCCACTACAAAGTCCACTGCAAAGAAAAAATCAAGACCTTTACTGTTTAGGAAATTTCTTAGCTGGGCCTCGCGGTCCGAGGCCAAGCTCCTCCTCTTGTCCAAAGCTAGTAGCCCCGCTCGTTTCGGCTTCAGTTTCTAGCTTATTTTTCACTATTCATAAATTTCGTCTTTTTCTAATATTTTGTCTTTTTTAGCTTTTTAGCCGGTTCTTTTTTCTCGTATTCGTTTGCATTGTCCGTGATGAGCTAGCATATTTTTTCTATTTTTAAATTTTTTTAAATTTAATTACGCAAAAAATAAGCCACCGTCAGCTACAGTGAAATTTCAGCTATAAGCCACAGCTTTTCAGCCAAAATAGTCACGGCAAGTCCTGCTAACTACATATTAGGTGTATTTATTTGTTTATTTCTGGGATTAGATCACATAGCCTTTTAGCTTATGAGACTTGAGGATAATTATGAACTGCAGCCCTTTGCAAATAAAACAAAAAAATCCTCCACAACATTGCCCTCGCCCACAGTGCCCACTGGCTCCTCCAACGGCTCCTCTTTCTCCAATTTCTCCAATGAAAAGCAATTCTCTGAAATATTGCATGTGGTCCTTGAATTCTGCATCATTTTCATGTAAAAATTGCTTCATATAGTTTTGCATGTTACGGTGGCAATATTTTTAGGAAATTTGTATAATCCTTTCATTTTTTGTAGCAAATATTGTCCCCATTGTTATAATTAAATCTAAGTCTAAACAACATCACAATTCTTAATCCCTAGATCAACATGAACACCTAGCATTAATATTAGTGTGGGAAACATCACATACCGGAAGAAGAAGACGAAGCCATGATGCGGATGTAGGAAGTGGCCGGAGGTCGACGGAGTTCGGCCGATGGCGCCGTAGACGTGGACGAGGACGGCGGTGGTGGAGGTGGCCGGCGGCTGCGGTCATCGGCCTTCGTTCACCTGAGCGCAGCGTTATCGATCGGGTTCGTTAGGGTCTTTAGGGACTAGAATAACTGACGTCACACACTAGCCCCTGCCCAGACCCCTTTAAGTGTTTTTTTTTGCGCTGGTGACCGGGACCGAGAACCAGGTTGTTGGTAGCACCCCCGATCAGGGTGCGTGATGGAGACTAGGTCTCCCTGAAATCTCGGAGGCGGTTAGCCTGAGATCAACCCAACATTCTCCCCTTTGATCGTAAGGCTAACATCATAAGCCCATTCTTTGATAAAACAGCACACCAAGGCAATGTGTTGCATGGTCAATAAAGTACCATACAATCTCAGTACCTATAGCGTACTACTTTATCTTAGAATGGATATTCATTATACTTAATGGGAGTTAGTTTACTTATAAGGTCCTTTTATCCAGAATCAGAGGCTTTCCAATAAACCTATGCCGGCAACATAATCACGAAAAATACTGGGTGGTAAGCCTTTAGTAAGCGGATCCGCAAGCATTAACTTAGTACTAATATGCTTGATACTTATGGTTTGATTCTGAATTCTATCTTTCACAACATGATACTTAATGTCAATGTGTTTGGCAGCACCACTTGACTTGTTGTTATTTGCATAAAAGACTGCGGGTTCATTATCGCAGTATAAAGTGAGTGGTTTAGAGATGCTGTCTACCACTCTAAGTCCCGGACAAAATTCTTAAGCCATCTGACCTGCCTGTAGTCTCATAACATGCCACAAACTCAGCTTGCATCGTTGAAGATGCCGTAAGGGTTTGTTTGGAGCTTTTCCACGAGATAGCTCCTCCAGCGAGTGTGAAGATATAGCCTGACGTGGATTTCTTAGTATCAACATATCTCGCAAAATCTGAATCTGAATAACCAACAACATCAAGGCTATCAGAAGACTTATATGTGTGCATAAAATACTTAGTAGCTTGCATATAACGCAAAGCTTTCTCAACGGCTTTCCAGTGGTCTAGTTCTGGATTTGACTAATATCTGCGAAGCATCCCAATAACAAAAGCTAAACCAGGGCGTGTACATACTTGAGCATACATAATGCTTCTGACAGCTGAAGCATAAGGAACCGACTTCATCTGATCAGTTTCATATTGGTTCCTTGGACATTGAAATGTCACAAACTTATCGCCCTTAACAATAGGAGCAGGCGAGCCAGAGCACTTATTCATATTGTATTTCTTCAGTACTCTGTCAACGTATGTATTCTGAGATAAACCTAATATTCCTTTAGACCTTATCTCGGTGAATTTCAATGCCAAGAACATAAGAGGCATCACCGAGATCCTTCATATCAAAATTGGATGAAATAAATCTCTTGGTCTCAAACAGCATGTCCTTATCGCTGCTGGCCAATAAGATATCATCCACATAAAGTACTAAGATGATGAATTTACTCCCCTTGAACTTAACGTATATACAGTTATCAACTTCATTTTCCATAAAATCGAAACTTCTTATGATTTTATCAAATTTGAGATACCACTGCCTCAACACTTGTTTTAAGCCATAAATGGATTTATTAAGTCGGCATTCCACATGCTCCTTGCCTTCCACGACAAAACCTTCCGGTTGAGCCATGTAAATATTTTCTTGCAAGTCGCCATTAAGAAATACTGTCTTAATATCCATCTGATGCAGCTCTAAATCATAATGAGCTACAAGTGCCATTATAATCAATCCCTTCTCTCTGTGAGAAGCCTTTTGCTACAAGTCTTTCTTTGAACCTTTCGATATTTCCCTTAGAGTCATGTTTTATTTTGTAGACCCATTACAGCCTACTGTTTTGACTCCGTCAGGAATTTCTACTAAGTCTCATACATCATTAGTGCTTATAGACTTTATCATCCTCCAATTTTAATTCTTAGGTTTCAACTTCAGCCTTAAATATCTTGAATTTGTCGAGTGATTCAAAGCAATCTTTAATGGGGAAAAATAAAACCATAACGGGAGAAAACATTACCGAATGTGATGAAAAAATCAAAACCATTCACTGTGAATTAATTCTAAGAGTCCTGTACTGTGAGTAGTTCCCTTCTTTATTTGTTTTATTTTCCTTTAATGCAATCAGTGCAGTGGTCTGAGTCAAAGACATCTAAAAGGTGGAGAATTTCTTCTTTAATGAGACGCTACATTCTCCCCCTCGAAATGTGGCCTAAATGACAGTGCCACCGTTTCGAAGAAGTTTCATCATTAATCTAAAGATACAGGAAAATAATTAAGAGAAAGCATATAGACCTTTTCTTGTTTAAAAGGAAGATCATCTCTTTAAATACATTTATTATCTATAGAAATACATTAAAACTAAGAAAACCTACACATTTTTTTTGAAAATGCCCTGGCTGTTTGCAGAAGTGGCATTCTCCCTATTTTTGAATGTTGCAGCGGAAGCAATATGAGGCTTTGAAGCATTGTGCACTCTAGGCCCCGATTTATCTGAGTTAGAGGAGAAATGCAGCTTCTTCTTAGATTTGAAGTCCCCTTGGAACTTCCTTTTATGAGAGCCACCGATATTAAAAACAAAATCCTTCTTTTCTGTTCTTATTTTCTCTTTCTCCTGGACACACGTGACGATCAAATCGCTAATGCTCCATTTCTCTTTCTGAGTGTCATAATTAAATTTAAAGGCTGTGTACTCAGAAGGAAGTGATGTCATAATGAAATGAACTAGAAAACTATCAGAAATTGCCTTGTCCATATGCCCTTGAGTTTTTCTGCCATATCAGTCATCATCATGATATGCTCTCTTATACTGCCAGACCCATCATATTTAGAGGTTAGGAGCCTCTGAATTAAGGTACTAGCATAAACTTTAATAGGACCTTTAAATTTCTCCTCAATTGAAAACTTGACTTCTTAGCATTGTCGGAATTGGGGATTGCTCCCCTAATCATGACTGAACTTGAGGTCTTCATTATCATAAGTGATAGGCGGTTAGATCGTTCCCAATTTTTTTTATATAAGTAAAATTCTCCTCACCTTCGGTGGGGGGAATGTGAACGTCTACTCTTAAGGTATAATCAAGGTCCAAAAACGCCAAGGACAACATAAATTCGTTCTCCCCACGAGGGAAAATTGTTCCCCGTGAGCTGCTTAATCTTATCAATAGTGGCGGTAATGTTTGAAACATTAAGTGCTGAATTTTAAAATACAGGGCTAAATTAGAAACGTCATAAATATATATTGCATGTAATTAACCCTACGTTGGTCTGATTAATAACATGCATAAATTTACAGTTCTAATTCATATCACCGTTGGGCAGAAAATGAAAAAGAACTGAATAACTATGGCGACATACGATTATAAACAACGTTGGTCAGAATATAATCATATGAATACATAATGCCAAAATTAATCATAAAGTGTCAAAATTAAAAATATCTCGTTGGTGACATATGATTATAAATGACGTTGGTCAGAATATAACCATATGTATACATAATGCCAAAATTTGATCATGAAAACTTTAAATTTAAAATATCTGATTGGCGACATATGATTATAAACAACGTTGGTCAGAATATAACCATATGCTTACATAATGCCAAAATTAAGCATAAAATTTCAGAAATAAAATATCTCATTGGCGACATATGATTATAAACGACGTTGGTCAGAATATAACCATATGTATACATAATGCCAAAAATTAAGCATAAAATCTTAAAATTACGTATCTTGTTGGCGACATATGATTATAAACGACGTTGGTCAGAATATAATCATATGTATACATAATGCCAAAAACTAAGCATAAATTCTCAAATTTAAATATCTCGTTGGTTCAATTTAAATTTGAGATTATTCATAACACTAACGTAATTATTCATCATAATTTGGGCCTCTGAAAAATAATCAAAACAGTACATAATAATAGACTAAGACAAAATTTAAATGCAGTGAAAATTAAAATATATAATTTCTGCCGAAAATTGGGCCCCAAAAGAAATTTTAGGCCGAAAAATGACTTCAAAAGGAAAAAACGGACTTAAAATCGGCCTCAAAATAAAATTCGGGCCTTAAAACAATATTTGGGCTTAAAAAATGGCCACGGCCCACCAAAAAACGTGCGTGCGAGGGGCAAAAACCGCACGGCCCAAAAACAATCGCGTGGCCCAACAATAATCCGCGCCGGCCAAAAACGCATGTACGCACGTGAGCCGTCGGATTTTAATCCGACAGTCGAGATCCTCAGCCGGCCCGCAAGAAAATTCGGCCCAAAATATGATGGCCGTCCGATCTGATCGGACGGCCGAGGATGCGCACGAACGGGACAAAGACCCTTTACCCTAACCCTAGACATCATGCGCACCCACTCGATCCGAAAAAATCGGGCGCATCCATGAGGAGCGGTGGCGGCGCGCACATGGAGGCAGCAAGGGAGGCGATGCGGCGGCGGCGCATGAGGCGAGGCGGCCCGGCGGCGGTGGCGGAGCGGCGGGCGGAGTGGCAACAGCGACACGCCGCCCGCGCAGCGGCGGCGGCTCGAGACGCAGCGCGCCTCGGGTGGCGTTGCGGCGATGGCGAGAGGCCAACGGCGGCGGCTACATAGCGGAGAGGCGGCAGCGGCGGCGTCGGCGTCGGCCCGGGAGTGGGCGCGCAGCCTCGGGCGGCACGGCGGCCGTTCACAGCGAGCAAGGGGCACGAGGCGACCCGGCGGACTAAAGCGGCGATCTGGCCGGCCCCGCAAGGCGGCAAGCGGCGGAGGTAACCCCCGAGCCGATCCCCTTTCCCTTTTTTTTTGTTTCACCGCCGATCCAAAGAATTTTTGGGAATTTCTGGGGTTATTTTGCCGAAAACTCGATTCATCTCCTTCTAATTGCTTAATCAAAACATAAACATCTAGATCCGAGCCTTAAACATAAAACCGAGTTCGGTCTAGGGCTATTAGGGTTCATGGTGATCTAGAGATGGCTCTGATACCAGTGTTATAATTAAATCTAAGTCTAAACAACATCACAATTCTTAATCCCTAGATCAACATGAACACCTAGCATTAATATTAGTGTGGGAAACATCACATACCGGAAGAAGAAGACGAAGCCATGATGCGGATGTAGGAAGTGGCCGGAGGTCGACGGAGTTCGGCCGATGGCGCCGTAGACGTGGACGAGGACGGCGGTGGTGGAGGTGGCCGGCGGCTGCGGTCGTCGGCCTTCGTTCACCTGAGCGCAGCGTTATCGATCGGGTTCGTTAGGGTGTTTAGGGACTAGAATAACTGACGTCACACACTAGCCCCTGCCCAGACCCCTTTAAGTGTTTTTTTTTTTGCGCTGGTGACCGGGACCGAGAACCAGGTTGTTGGTAGCACCCCCGATCAGGGTGCGTGATGGAGACTAGGTCTCCCTGAAATCTCGGAGGCGGTTAGCCTGAGATCAACCCAACACCCATTTGTTCTAAGTATTAATTCTTGTATGTCATTGAATATCTGCATAATCCCTCATTGTCTCACTGATAAGAATGAGTGGCATATAACGGACGATTACAAACTATGGGTTGTATTCTTAATACAATTTACATTTCATAATTTGTTTATTAAAAAAAACATGTCAGCTCTCTACCTCTGCTTGCATAGGGGTGGGACTGTTGTTTGGCTATTGATGGATGAACTATTTTGGGTTTACCAAAATGAAAAAAGAAGGGAAATTCTACCAGATAGGCTCCAAGGTCAGCTGCTGATCAGGTGCAAGTTTTTTTATTTATACATAAGATTTCAGAGTTACAGAAAAAAGAACCAACTTGTAAAGTCGTGGTTACAGAACGTCTAAAAGCAGCTGCTAGAACTAGAATACTCATAGAGACGCCCATTACTTGGACAAAGTCTTCAACAGCCTCGTTTGGTAGCAATAGCAACATCTTCTGAACTAGAACTTGGAATTGTTTACCAGCATTCAATCAATGTTTTAAAAAGAAAAATCAGAGAGATGGTAGGAAGTAACATAATAGCCTATTCTTATGCCACCAGAAGATCTTTACTCATCGAGAGCACAACTAATGAGATCACCAAGCAAACAACATGAAAGGCATGCTTCTGCTACACTGATCTGTAGACAAGCTACACCGGCGACGACTTAATCCACGCACCAGAACTGTAATGTACTTGAATGTCATCAATTGCTTTCCGTACAACAGGACCAGAACTCTCCAAGTCACTGCAGAGTGATGTAGGAGCTAAGTTGACACGTTGTGTGCGAGCCGGTCTATCCAAAGTTCTGAGCCAGGAACCGGCGAGCACTCCTCGGTCTGTTACCTTTGTGGGGGTAGTCAGGCATTTGATCTTGTCAAAAAGCTTCTTGTCCGCAAGTTTTATAGTACTGACAATCATTTCCATGCTGTAGACCGCCACTTCTTGGAGGTGTTCCAAAACATTCAAGCCATTAAGAATCTTCAAACTGCTACAGTCATACATGGCTAAGATGGAAAGCATCGGCAAGGCACCGGGCTCTACCACCAACTCCTCCAAGGCATACAAGTTCTTAAGCTTCAGCTTTCTGAGGCTCTGGAATCCCCTCTCAGGGAAAACCAGTTTTGTCTCACTATATGAGCCATCTAAGAGCTCCATCTCGGCAATGCATGGGAGCACTGCAAGCTTGTTAACAAACGACTGCGACAGTTCTGATTGGTTCAAATGGAGCGTGGTGAGGTTTGGCAGGACATATCGGTGACTCAGTGATGCATGAAGATCTTCTAGCTTGCCATGCAGAATTAGGACCTGGAGGCGGCGCATGCTTGAGTCAGTGAACATGTTAGATGGAAGGACTTCACCAGATAACTTGAGGTATATAAGGAATTCCAGTTTCTTGAGAGCAGCTGAAAGCGCCTCGGTATGGGTTCCTGAAATGCCAGACAAAGACAGCGACCGGAGACAAATCATGTAGTTCAAGGGACAGGTTTGCTCATACCATGGCTTTGAAGGCTCCACACCATTGAGGGTCATCAAATTATTCAAGGGGACTGTGCAATTGGTCAACAGAATATTCTCAGCAAGCACGTGCCTCAACGCTTCAATTTCCCAAAATTCATCAACAGCCCTTCTCACATTTGTTCTCCTTACGTCTAATGTCTGGAGATTGTCAAGATTAGATATGGATGAAGGGAGCTCCTCCAAGTTGCTGTTTCTAATGCCAAGGTACCTCAAGTGGATTATGCTTCCAATCTCATTTGGCAGCTTTCGGATCTTTAGACCATTCAGGTCAATGACTCGGAGGAACCTGGAGCCCTGTATGAAGTGCAGCCCATGAAATGTCTTTGAGTCAGTGCTCTCAGAAATGCCACAGGCTCTCAAGCACAACTCCGCAAAGTTGCCCCATAATGTCTGAGGTTGTGGCCCTCCAAAGCTTGAGCTGCTGCGTTGGTCTTCTGCAAAATCGCAGAGAAGAGACCGCAGCTTAGGGAAGGCATTAGGTATGTGGACAAATGCATCCACATAGTTGTGTACAGCAAGGCGCCGCACCGCACTTGGATTTAGGACATCAGCATGGTTGTGTATTTCAAGGAAACCAGAGTCCTGTGCTTCAGACTCCACGAAGGCATGGAGCAGATTGTGGATGGCTACCAGCTTGATTCCTCCTCCAGCATCTTTCTCCATGACCTGGACCAATCCTCTTGAGACCAGCTCCTTCAGATAGTCGAGCCCAACTTCCTCCAGAGTGTTCCCCTTCTTTGGCATTACAAAACCCTCAGCAATCCACAGACGCACCAAACGATCTGGGTAAACAATAATATTTTCTGATATGGACGCAAAGTAGAGGAAGCATGACTTTAGGTAGTGTGGAAGATCATCAAAAGCCAAAGACCATATTCTTCTAACTGGTTTGGGTTGGTCATTGGTCACAAGTTGCTCAAAGACATCATCCCACTCCATGGGAATCACCTTTGATCGTAGTACTCCTGCAAGCACGATGATGGCTAGCGGAAGACCTGTCGATATATTGTGAACTTTTTCATAGTAAGCCTTACTGTTGTAAATTAGTGGAGGTTCCTTTGCTCCAAAAACTCGTTGACAAAACAACTGTTCACCATGTATGGTTTCAAGACATCGCAGCTCAAGGGGAGCAATCTGTGGGTCTATATGATTGATTTCCTTCACATTGAGGCGTGTCGTGAGCAAGATCCGGCTGCCATTGTTGTCATCTGGCAGCACGTCGAACAAAGAGTTCCAGTCACTAATATTGACCAAACCATCAAGAACAACTAGGTATTGCCTGTTCTGCATGTGTTGTAGAAGTTCGCGTACTTTATTGGTGGTTTCTCCGTCACCAGGTGACAATGATGAATTATTTTCAGGTGCTTCTGGGACCTGTGAGCTGACCTGCGTGTACATAATCTCTACATAGTCTGTGAACCTGATATGTGGTGGAAGACATACCCATGCATGCAACTCAAAATGTTTCATGATATCTGGGTCATTGTACAGCTTCCTTGCAAGCGTTGTCTTTCCAATGCCAGACTCTCCCAAAATTGACATGACAGCCCGGTGAGAAACATTTTTCTCTTTGTTTATGATTTGGTCTTTGAGGGTTGCAAATTCACTTTGTCTGGAGTCTACAACATATCCATCTTCGTACCTGCAAAACCAATCAATCAGCATTAACTGTCAATATTGAACTATTATGACCATGTTTTTCTCACAAAAACACAGAGTCAATTTAGAACATGAAGTGTCAAACATGTTTTCTATTTCAAAAGGCAGTTTGCTACATGAAATTAAACAATTTCGGAATTTGCTGTATAATTCTCACTGAAATGTGGGCTCAAGCCCAGCTTGTCAATGCACAGGAAATTGAAATGTGAACACTATACGGTGTATTCTACGCTTTTATCAATACACATGTTTTTCTGTATTCCCTTGCAAAATATTCAATTCTAAAGGGCAAATTATTGAAGTTACTCAGAAGTCAGAAAGGAGAGCCAGGCTAATTAACCGTATAGTTTTCTCACTCTAATGAACTGAATAATTAAATAATCACTTTGGCATGGATGTACACAGTAATGGCTCAATTAATGGGCAGTTGCAATCCCAGATAATGGATAGGTTCTTTTGAACTGATGGCTTATGGCTTAAATATTTGAATTCTGCCTGTTTGCGAGAGGCAATACACAGAGGAAAATAGTCGTATGCGATTTTTGCCAGTACAGCTAAACTCAGTACACTTTTTACTACAATTTTTCTATTGACCCCACCTTGAAAAAACGCACCGTTTAAAACCTAGTTACTGTAGACAGTACGAGCATAAACCAATTTAAGCCCGAAAGAACCCAGCCAATATTACATCTTGAGTTATCAAGTTAAATCAACCAATTCGCATTATAAACATCATTTGTGGAACCCGTATCCTAAAAACACTAAGTTTTTAACCCTCAACAAGTATTACTCAATAACCCGGTTAATCTCTCCCATCCATCCGTAGGCCTTGCCTAACCTATGAAACTTCCTTAATAAATACAAATAAATTAATAAATATAAATAAATTAAAGGAAGCTATTAAATTAAAATGAGCCTTGGTATCTTGTATGTTAGCTATGTCAAGCCATGTTCCAACTTAAAGTGGAATATTCTCGTGAGAATTCCTGCAACATCAATCCTCCTTTTATACCCTTCTCGATGAAGTACTTTGTCGCTTCACTTCCACTTAAAAACTCGTTTGACTCCGTCTCTATCCCGCAACTCAGCAAATCTTCTCTCAGATCCTCAATCATAGCAAATTATAAATAAACTCAATTGAACTTTTTTGGACTTTATTGGTTCTTTGGAAAGCTAACTTGAAGCCCTACACAACGAATGAGGTGCCAGCCTCCGAAACCTCATGGCCACGTCATAAATTCATAAACAAACCGATGACTGCAGTTTAGGCATTTTCTTTTTAGTTCGTATTGGAGTCTAATTTTGTTTTAAGTCTTAGGAAGGCTATGATATGTTTAGTTATGAACAAAAACAGAAAAGTCACTTAGCACCATGTCTTGTGTTTATGAGAGGAAGATTGATCTTTGATTTGTGAGTTGGGTGAGGATTTGAACAAGGAAGGAAGATTCGATTGAGCGTAAGTTGTAAATACTCCAATTCTCAGATTGTGTCGAAGCTTTTATCTTGCAATTCGGTCACATCAGATTGGTTTGCAAGGTGTGTGGTGTTAAGGAGATAAAGTTGTATTAGGATAGTTTGGATTCTATTCCATATATGTCATATCTCTATATGGCATATCCTCATGTACTCTCCTATATATATGGCTCTTTGGGTCTCATATCAATACACATACTATATTCATAACATGGTATCAGAGCCTAGGTTCCATACCTAGCTTCCGTTCGTCTTTCGCTGTCATCGCCCCCGGGAGAATCGATCTCTCCTGGGGGCGGTATCTCCTCGACGCTGCTCGACGACGACCCGACCGATCCGACATGATCATGCAGGCCGTCAACATCGCCCGCATACTCGCCAACACCGACGTCCCCCACCTGGGCTTCACGAAGGCGACGCCTCCCTGGTCTTCACGCCACTTTCGCTTTTCTAGCTGCGTCAGGATCGCCGAGGAGATGAGGGACACCGCGTCCAAGAGCCTCGTCACCGGCGGCCATCTCTCTCCCGGCCTGCTCCGTCGGATCAGCGCGCGGAGGCTGCAGCTCGTGCATCTCTTGCGGGACCAGGCGGACCGCGTCGGCGAGCTGCTCGATGAGGCCTTGGCGGATGCGGCGAGCAGCGCGCTCTGTGGGAGGAGTTGAAACAGCCATCCACGCGCGCCGACCGCCACGCAGCGCGGGACGCGTCGTGGTCGACGACATCAGACGCCTACCTTCTCGGCATCCTCCACCGATGCGGTGGCCGTCGACTCCGCCATCCGCCCTGCGCGGAGCTCAAGACGTCGCAAGAAATCTTCCATTGTCGGCCGTCCGATGCATGCATCCGTCCGCTGCTGATTCGTCGTCGTCTTGGAGTGCATCATTCACGTATGCATGGGTCTTCACGTATGCATGGGCCTTCATGAATCGTATGTGCAAGCTTTACGTATGCATGGGTCTTTCTTGGGGCGAGACCTGCGTTCCTTGGGACCGCCGGCGTCGCCGACAAACCGGGCCCACTCGTCGGCAATGAGGCCTCTTCTACAAGCCGATCTGGCCTCTCCGCTGGTCGGATCCGGCCTCTTCGTCGCCGATCCGGCCTCTCCGTCGGTCGGATCCGGACTCTTCGTTGCTCGGATCCGGCCTCTCCACCGGCCGGATCCGGCCTCTCCGTCGGTCGGATCCGGTCTCTTCGCCACGAACCAAGCCTCTCCGTCGGTCGGATCCACCTCTCACGCGAGTATCAATTTTCTTTTGAGTCGGTCTTCGAGTTATTTTTCTCGTAAGTCTTCCGTTGCGTCCATCCAAATTCGTAGTTTCTAATTTTTTTAGTTCGTCTCAAGCCGTGCGAGTCCACAAATTTATTGTCAGTCATAGAAGTGTAGGAATTTTTCTTTTGCATGACATCAGCCGCCTTAAGGCCGTCGCTTCTTCTCTGACCGCGCCTCCGTGCGCTTCTTGTGCTCTGCGTCGACTCGCCGTCTCGGGTTTCGATCTGCAGTCATGCTTCTATCTATTCCTCTTGACTTGATTTGACAGTTTATTCCAAGGATGCACGCAACGACGACATCATCAAGACTCGGATTTCGGATTTATCTTATTTTAATGTCAACCTCTTTTTCAAATGCAATGTTATTGCATACGCTTTGCATTTGAGGGGGGGTGTTAAGGAGATAAAGTTGTATTAGGATAGTTTGGATTCTATTCCATATATGTCATATCTCTATATGGCATATCCTCATGTACTCTCCTATATATATGGCTCTTTGGGTCTCATATCAATACACACACTATATTCATAACAGTTGCTACCGTGAAAGATCGGGCAATTCGCGCATCAATTGGTGTTTCCCTCTAGTTGATCCGTATCATTTCATCTGGATCAGCACAGGACCAAGTGAAGCAATCAACTGCTGGTAATGTTTCTCAATGGCT
Organism: Bonia amplexicaulis; assembly: GCA_036346245.1. NCBI lineage: Eukaryota > Viridiplantae > Streptophyta > Magnoliopsida > Poales > Poaceae > Bonia > Bonia amplexicaulis. The sequence goes on from CM070743.1 coordinate 21,256,416, forward strand.
ACCTTGCCTATAGTGATGCCAGGTTTGTGTATGTATACAGCTTTCACTCTTGGAAACCAATTATATTTAAATCATACTGATGAAAACATGAAATTCTAGGAGAAACATAGGTAGCATGTTCTCCTTGATTACATAGATTGGAAAAGAAAGAAAGAAGCATATATAGGGTCAGCAATTTTTTTCAATAAATTTTTTTCCTTCATGGTGAAAAAAGGTTATGCAAATACATGATGCTGTCAAGAACTCATGATAGTAGATAAAAAAACAGAATCATATAAAGTCCTCTTTCCCTATCCATTGATGAAAACTGGGCTTGCTAGCTCACTTGCTACTGTCAAGAACACTATACAAAAATTCAGCTACCCACATATCGCAGGCCAGCTCAAGCATATACATAGATTTCAGATCGCGTCCCAATCAAAAGAAGCGAAGGAAAAAAACTAGATGATTGTTCATATTTTATCTTATCATTTGTCCTCTAAATATAGATGAAGGAAGCTTAAAAACTTGAGAAAACCGGAGGAAAAGAAATAAAAACAAGACAAACTGGACACCCACCAATATCCGGTTCTCACAAGGGTCTGGAATTGTCACACAAAAAGAAGAGGATTTTGTAACCCTGGTCCCATCGCTTTGAGCAATCAGATACAATGAATTGGGGTGGGTTGTTTTGGACTGTGGCTTATGGCTTTTGGCTTAAAATTTTGAATTATGCATAACAGGCGAGAGAGAGTATAGAGAGAGATACTCGTGTCGATTTTAGCCAACATAGATAAAGTTGAGACAGTATCTGTTACAATCAACTTGTAAACTCTATCTTGAAAAGACATTCCGTTTGAAAGCTAGTTACTATATAAAGCTAAGCTATAAGCACAAAAGAAGAGAGCCTTGATGTTTCCAAATCAAGCAAACTAGGAGTTCACTACACAACATTTTTGAAAGTCTAACACACCTAGATGCAAAACTAGTTCACTTCAGGACATCTACTTTGTAAATATTTTTGAAAGTGAAGTACCAAATATTTACAAATTAGTTTTAGATCGTGAGAAGACCTAAGGATGTCTCGCATGCATATAAAATTGGAATATCATATCTTTTGCAGCTTCCTCTACATGTACCAGTGCAGTGCACACATGGCAAAAGAAAATAGAAAAACAAAAGGAAATAGGAACTACTACGAAATGAGAAGAAACAGAGTAGCAGCAGCAGAATAAGAACAAAAGAGAAGTGCCTCCAACTCAAGTACAAATAAATAAATAAGTAAAAACTAAAAAATGACGTACCACTCAGGATCAGCCTCAACTGATGATGAACTCCATATTTCAGAAGGAGAACTCTCAATGTTATATGTTCCCTTGTTCTGATTGAGTTCATCGATCCTTTCATTGATCTTCAGTATCTGATTTGACAGCCCATGACGTACAACAATCTGCATAACTTACACTATGTTAATTTGTAGCCCATCAACATGAGGAACATGAGATAACTGGTGCTCAAATTAAAAATAAAATTACTGCAGTGTATCCGTACATTTCAGTCACTACAATTCACTAAGTACTGCAGGTGCACGTACACAGTGATAAAGAGACATTGTTAGATCATTCCACAATTCGTTGCAGTTTGCATAATATGGTCATGCAGTTTTGTAATTCTATTTTAGTTGATGATGAAGTTCTGTGTAGCATTTCCAAGACAAAAACAGAGTTGAAACGTAATAGGACTGCAAGAACATTAAAATATTAACAAGCTTTGACTTGTAAGATAATAAACTTGTTATTCACCGATGTTTGAATTATAATGCAAAACCTGGAGCAAGAAAGTTGGAAGTGAAGTATTTGGCATTTTGGATAACTAAGCTTGATTGCGCGCAGCAGGTGCAGATGTGCAGTAATGGTATTGAGCTGGAATCTCATATAATAGAAGAATGGATGATGTGGAGTTGTAGACAAAGAACATAAATGCTTAATCGCAGAAACTGGAAGAAAAAACATGTTCCTCATAAGGCTATTTATGTTATCAATACGAGAGGTGCTCAAGACGGTTTGGCCTTGAGACCAGCAGTGTTGATTTCAGAAGGCAACTGTATTTCCCGAACGAAGCAACTGCACGAACAATGGTGGTCGGACACACAGACCATGAAACTTGCAAAACCTTGCAATGTAATGAACTTTAGTTCATCCGTGTAATTACTGTACCGAGGAGGACCGGGACGGCACGGCTAAAGGGGAGGGATCTTAGGAGAAACATACTAAGGAGGGCTGGGATGGCACTGCTAAAGGAGAGGGATCTTAGAAGAATGATTAGACCATAGACTGGATGATATTACTTTGCGGAGAAAGACTAGTTCATTGTTTTTTTTTTTTGCTTAATTTATAATGAATACTACATGCTATCCTTTTTATAGGGATGACTTGACTTGCCACTAAGACTCAAACTCTTATCTCTAAAAATCCAATCTAATATAAGTCTTAACGATAACTTCCTAATCAAACTCATTGATCAAAGCTGAAATGAACAGTGCGTGTGACAAGCAACAGCAAGAAACGCCTCCATCAACATAGAATTGCAGTATACTTCCCTGTCCAAGCTCCATTTGGAAGTTTTTACAATGATGGATTTCTAGAAGAACATGGCATCAATGATCACCTAGACGCGAATATGAAGTAAATTTTAAGAGGATCAAAATTCAATGCTAATACTTGACAGCCGGCCGGAGCTTAGAAGTATTTATACCTGTGTGGCGAGGCCCTGGACCAGGTTGATGGCGGCGCGGTGCCACCAGCCGCGGCGCCAATTGGCCCGGAGGTGGAAGGCCTCGACGCGAAGGTGGAACTCGTCGACGGCGTCCTCGACCTCGAAGGCGACCTCCCGAGTCTCGCGCAGCCACAGCAGCAGAAGCTCGCTGGCGCGGCCGCGGCGCTGGCGGTCGGCCCCGCGGACGAGCGCCTGCAGGTAGGCCAGCTTCCGGCGTAGGGACCGGATCTCCGCGTCCACCCGCAGCAGCGCCGTCGCCTCCGCCGCTGCCAGCTCGCCCAGCTTCGCCACCACCCCCGTCACCCCCGCGTCCGCCATGGCTGCTGCCTGTGGTGCCCTGGCTCTGTCTATCTGTCCGTTTGTCTGTTTTAACTAAAAAGTTTGGTTGGTGGCGTGAGTGACGATGGACTGAAATGGCAAGGTTGCTCAACTTCAATTATTGACCTATTTTTTATAGCGATTTAATGCTCGTCCTATTGTGTCACGAGTTTGTCTAAAAGTTTTTTTAGCCGATTACAAGGAGGACGTCTGGGCATTGTTCTTTTTACTTGGACTTATAGTTTATAATAGTGATTTATAATTTTTGGATTGTTTAAAAAAAAATACAGAGTAACAGAAACTCACATGTAATTTTGATCGATATAAATAAAATAGCTACAATATATTACAATCAACTTATAGACCTCGTCTTAAAAAGACACTCCATTTAAAAGCTAATTACTATAAAAAAACTGAAAAACAATTTTTAAAAGTTGAAAAAAAGAGTCCCTTAAATACCGCCAAGCACGTATACGTGAGTGTGTGTCCTTTTAGCATGCGTCCAAAAAGACGGAGATCAAAGATAAATACGCTAACTCATAAAATTTTTACAAAAAACGTATTTGTTTGTGTAAAAATGGACATCAAAATTTAAATCCTAAAGAATGAAATTATACCTCCGCGATCCACGTTCCATCAAAAGATAGTTTTTTTTTTGTTTAAGTTGCCAACTGTTGAAAGCTTAAGTGGTAAGCATGCGGGATGCTCTCGTGGTGTTTAGGCTTTTATGGGGTGTTTGGAAGTAAGGAAAAGAAAATGAATTACGAAGAATTCGATTCAATCCCATGAAAAACATCACGTTTGGTTCAACGGAAAAGTAGAGAATTCTTAAGGAATGATGCACTTCCTTCGGAACTTCGGAGAAAAGTATACATCCATTCAAACATTTTGGAAATTTTCTTTGGATTTATGCATACAAAAAAATCTATTGTTTTTTTCATGTGCAGCTACCAAACAAGCTTTGTTTCATATTTTTGTTTTCTATTTCCCACGGATTAACAAGGCATGACATTATATTTACATGTACTCCTTTCGATTCTAAATGTAAGTTATTTGCTTTAGGCACATGAATTAAGGGGTGAGAGGAAATGACTTTGGTGCCATTCTTTCATTCACACACTTAAATTAGTGGTTCCTCCCTTAAATATGTGTAACAACCCAAAATTGCATTTAGAATAAAACTTGCACTATTATAGGAGTTTCCAAAATTGGTTCGGTTTTAAAATTTTCCTAAAAGCCTTGCTTGAATTTCAAATTGTAAAACCTTCTAAAGATTCATATTTCAATTCAAAACCGAAATTAAATCTCAATATGCTGCCATGTAGGCCTAGCCCCACCTGTCAACGTGGAGAGAAGCACTGTGTTTCTTCTCCACGTCTCCTCTCTCACTCTCTCTTACACCCGCCCATGTTGTTGTACGAACGCGTCGCTCATGCTAGAGTCCGCGTCACCCCTGCCACCTCGAGCGCAACACCGATGTGACCTCATCACATCATCGCACTCATTCTCTCCCTCTCTCACGCGCTCTCTCCCTCTAGGCTCCATTGCACCCGAAGCCAAGCCACGACGCTAGACTCGCTCTCTCCCTCCTCCTCTCTATTTAAACCCTGGTCGAGCATGTAAAAATGGTCGCCCCTAACCTCCTTGTCACTTCCTCTAAGCTCCCGCTTCCTCTTTGTCTTCGGTGGAGAAGAATTTGGTCTTCTTCCCTAAATCTGGTCCCCGGCTTCGCCATTCAATCCTCGCCGCTTTGTTGAGTTTCCATCGCCACCAACATGTGCTTTATGACCACTTTGCTACCCTCTTCCATGTGTTCACCTTGCCTTGCTTACTCTCCTACAGGAAAGGCCAAAACACTGCATCCGCTGTGCACAAAGTTGCCACTAACCTCGCCGCCCCGTCCTCTTCACTTCAGTGAGCTTCGACCTTGAAGGTCATGTTCTTCGTGACCTTCTCGATCTCCTCCTGCTAATACGCCTTTCCTTATTCCTTGATGTGCACTAGAATTGTTGGAACACACTTCATCCCTGTCGCTGACTGGAGCACGTGCCAACCTCGCCGTCGCTAGTGATCTCCCTCGCCGCTTCATCTCATGGTGAGTCCTTCTGTTCTAGTACATTTGTTTGCGTCGCAAACCTGGTCGGCTAGCTAATGCCTTGCCTAGATGGCCGTAGTACTACCATGCCATAGCCCTTGCTATGCCCCACAGGCCACTGTGGATAGTTCACCTCGCATCCTTAGTGTAAAGTGCTCCTTGAGCTTCGTCTTGCCACATAGATGCTTAAGCCCCTCTCAAGTTGGCCAAAATGCTAGCATTTTGTGATGCCTTCAAGCACTGTAGCACTGTAACTTTCCTTGCCATTGCGCTACCGCCTTAGTGCACCTCAAACCGCAATGTCACCACCAAGGTTGTCAAATTGCAACATCATGATCTTGAATCGGATCGAAGGTTCTTCAGCAGGATCGCAAATTGTAGGATTGATGTAGAATCTAAGATCTTATCTGATTCTACCAAAGAAACATTTTTTAAAATCTACCTTGTATTTTAGCACTTCCACATTTTTAAAGGGGCATTTTATTATTTTGCCTATCTGTAGAGATGCAAATGATGATTTACCCTTAATATCGCACTGACATGTGGTTGCATGACCCATATGTCAGTAAGACATCATGGGACAAATTCTCAATTGCGTCATTGGAGTGGCAACTCCTCAATTCCCCTTTTTAAAAATATACTTTTAAAACTTTGTTTAAAAAATGTAGTACAAAGGAAAGATCATTTGTTATTTATGCAAATTATAATGGACATGAAGACATAAAAAGTAAAATAATGTAATTAAAAGGACATATGCAAGTAATTATTTATAATAAATCGCTAAAATTGGTAGAATCGGGTAGGATAAATCACTAGAATCAGTAAAAATGTCTAGGATCACATGAAAAATTTTCATCATGATCCTACATTTTTTAGAATCGTAATAATATTAAGATTCGACCAAATTAAGACTCTACCATAGGATCAAATCTGCCCAGTCAATCTGGGTCATTAAACCGTAGGATCGTATGACTAGAATAAAGATTTTGACAACCTTGGTCGCCACCATTAGGCTTGCTAGGACCACTGCATCCCATTTTGGGGTTCGTGATTGGGCGCCTTCCCTTCCCGGCACCGAGCCCAAACCCAAGCCGCCACAGACGTTGCCCCTGTAGCTTTGCTCGACTGAGGTAGACAACAACCTAAGTCACTGATCAGTAGGCCCCACATAGTATATTAATTAGTTTAAACAATAATTAATTTATGGTTAACTATGTAGTAACTATAAGTATGACGTGTGGGCCTAGGTTGATTGGAAAATCTAACTAAACCCTGGTTTAAGATTTGTGTCGCTGATATACATGCCCCACACCTTAAAAACAACCATGTAGACCTGTAACAAGTACCTGAGGGGCTCTTTATAGCTCATAATACACACAAAAGAAAAACAAGCACAAATGTAACATTAATGTCTACCGGTTCAACTCATAAATCTTATCAAGACATGACTCCTCACACAAGTGTCTCAACTAAACTCTGCTAGTGTGAACATTAGCTCACTCGCTAAGATAGCCTCCTTAGGGTACACATAAGGCTGAGCTAGCATAGGTGCAAACTTGTCATTATGAAATGGCTTTGGCAGAACTTCAGCAAAAGGTTCAAACTCCAATTCTTTATGATCTTCCTCCTTTTCTTCTTCTATGTGATATTCGAACATGACTACACCTTCCAACGCTTCTTCCAAACCGATGATCCTTACTTCGGTCTCACATAGTTGCTCATAGATAGGACATTCATCCATGGTGGCTTTCATGGCATCTTCTTGAGCTGTGACCGTGCGGGAGAGGTGAACTATAGTAGCATTAGTTTCTCCACAAGTGGTGAGATGGCGAGCAGGACGATCATGCCCACTATTTTGAAGGCTTCATATATGGCCATTCTAGCTAAGTTCAAGACTTACCATTGATATGGCTCTGATACCATCTCTGTCGGGACTCGAATATGCAAATTCGGACCCTTTATGTATACTACATTAGTCTAGGATCATACTAGTGCACACAATGACAGTATTGATATAATATCATCCATACACACGAATAATTAAGAAAATAGCTAATATTCTTTAATTAACTTGATACATCTTATGATCAGAGTTTACATTTATTATGCCTCCCAGGGCTTAGCACTAAGAAATAAACTTGCAGCGAAAAACCAAAAGATAACTCCAATGGAAAAATATAACCCATCTCAAGCCACAGGCAATCAACAGAAAAATATTCTCCTTTGTAGTAGTCCTCCTCAAAGAGTAGTGAAGATTCTTCTCTTTTAGCAACTGAGTTGTGTTGATACTACCCCCAATAACTAACTATTCCATAATTCTCTAGATTTGCACAAACCACAATCACACAGTTCTTTGGCTTCCTTTTGCGATGGCCAAGCAATCTACAAGTTACGATCTAGTAGGAGAGGTTGGCGCGATGGTCGACAGTGAGAGAGGCAGTAGATCTAGCTCGAGCTATGATGAACTCAGGCCAAACATCATCGGCAAGGCCAGCAGTGATGCACATTGGGTTCCTGGGATCCTTGTGGTGCGATTTGGGTGGGTGCAGGAACCAATGGTCGTCGTGGCTCGCCTACGGTGTGGTTTGGCGGTGGAGCAGATTGGATCCACGGTAACGATGTCTCCCGATGGTTCTATGATGAAGATAATGGCTTCGAGGTAAAGACCTTGGCTTGGTGAAGCTTTTGGCATGGTCGACAAAGCCACGAGCTCTCAGGTGTAGCCACAATTGCTCGTCGAAGAAGAACGGATGATATTGTTGTAATTCACGATTCCGGCAATGGCAGCGTATGGTCGAGGAAAGGGCGGCTTGGGTTGCGAAAGTCAAGGGCTTGGGGTCCTATTTATGCACGCGAGAGGTGATGGGTGAGGTGGATTCCAAAAATAGCATGGCGACACTAAGTAGTCCGGCTCGTACACAGACAAGAGGGGACCGAGTCAGCGATGACATACCTGATAGGTGGAACCCATTGGTTAGCGACAACGGTAAGTGTACGGATGCGGTGCTGACGCATGGCAGAAGTGGCATGGGGTTGGGTTGGGCCGAGGAAAAGAATTCAACTGAAGGGATTTTCGAGATTTTAAATAGCCTTTTCTTTTTAAAAAACTAGAGAATTCAAATAAGCCAAGAAAAATAGAAAACAACTCCAAAAAAAACTAGAAAATATTTGAGACACTAGGAACTCAAATAAAATATTTTTAGTAATATTCGATACATCATTTTCCTAGATTATTTTCTAAGTAGTTATTTAAGCTTTAATTTTTAAAAGAAAATCATGGAAAATTAATTAAAGCAAATTTTAATTTGGAAAATTTTTAAAACAAACTCTAAAAATTGGGATGTTACGTACCTCCTCCCAAAAAAGGAATCTCATCCCCAAGATTTAGGCTAGCTAGAGAAAAAGATGAGGGAACTCGACTTTTAAATCTTCTTCATGCTCTCAGGTTGCTTCCTCTCTGAATGATTGTGTAGGATCGGACATGCAACATGGGGGGCGTGAATGGTACCTTCAAATTCTCTCCAAGTATTCACTTAACCCTTTTCTCCAATATCTATAGAGCTATGAAGATTAGAGTTGAAAACCCACTTGAATACTGCAGCAACAGAGAGAATACAGCAGGAAAATAGTTCGTGGTGTAGGATCGGAAATGGCAACAGAGGGGGGGTGAATGGTGCCTTAAAAAATCGCCCCGAAATATCCACAGAATCTTTGTCTCCGAAAGCTAAGGCAGCTATGAAGACCCAAAACAAATTAGTTCAATGGGAGCTGAGAACAACTCTGCCAAAGATACTCAAACTAGAGACAAAAACATATCATCAAGGTTTTCTTTGAAGAGCATACTGAAAGTGACTTTCACAAATAAAGCAAGAGACAGTAGTGAAGGTCTTTTATGAGAACCAGACAAATGTTCTTTAAGATTGCTATGCTCTTTCAGAAAAGAAAGCAAGACTCACAATAGACCAATTCTCAAGAAATAGCAAAAGAAAAGATTTGCACTAAGATGCCAAAATCTGCAAACCAAAACCGAAAATTCGGTGACAAAAGGAGATGATTGGCTAACCAAAATCTGCTGCACAAAAACTACGCAAATGAGAGGAGATAACAGAGAAAAGGAAGACAAAACAAGACAGAAAACTGAGACATCGAACTCGAACCGAAATCAAGAATTTCTGCCAAAAGAAGATTCAGCCGAGAGTGAAGTTTACCCTTGAAATGCTGAGTAAGACTGCAGAGTTAGCAGCAGCAAAAGATAGCCGAAAAATAATGAAGCAAGAAGGAAATCCAGACTTGCATGCTATACAGATAGAATCGACTTAGATTCATAAGTACACGTAAAAATTTCAGCCAAAACGGAGATCATTTGCACCGCATGCGGTGGGTCAAAGATAGCAAAAAAAATAAAGCTGAAAAGCAAAGAAGAAAGAAGAGTGCAGCTAATGATTCTCGAAATTGCTCTTGGGAATCAGCTCGTCAAATGACTTTGAGGCTTATCTCCCATAGCTAGCAAAGAATGCTGCATCTTCTCTAAGGAGAATCAAACCAAAACACATGAATGCTTACATCGTCTCCATACACCATTGAAAATGAGGAAACATATACTACATACTCACACTACATGAGCACACGTCCAGAACTCAACACTGAGAAAGAAAAACACACACTACCTTGCTTGGCTTACACACCTCTACTTCAGCCTCTCCTCACATCCCTTTTGTAGAGGAAGCTCACACCCAAAGTGGCAAATCAAGAAGTGTCATACAACAACACTTTCCACCGCATACCTATTTGAGGCAAGAAAGTCAACACACATGGAAATGGAGGGAAACCAGCCTCTCCACTCTAAAACTTGAGTCAATTGTCCAAATTGCCCCTCAAGCGTCTTTCCGGAAGCTTCCCGCGTCCGGTACCTCAACCGTCTGGACCTTGACTCCTTCTTGAGCCTAGTCCCGATCCTCTCGCCACGCCGTCGTGTCCACCGACATCGATAGCTCGGCCGGTTCCTCGTCTCCGACCGCAACCACCTCGAGTTCACGCCGTCTTCGACACATCTCGACCGTTCTGACCTCAACGCCACCTGCGTCTAGTCCGGTCACCACGTGTCTCGCCACGACTCCGCCTCGATGTCCTGCAGCCAACTCAGACAAGCAAACACGTCAAATAGCACCGCTCGTTACATGAAAGCGTAAATAGAGATCAAACCTGTCGAGTTATCAGAATATGCATCATAAACCCATACGACTAGGTTCGACCAAGTCCGACCGAGCTTGTTACGCCACGCAACGTCAAGGTCCGAACCAACCAACTCAAACTCGACTTCCCTAAGCCGATGTCAATTACTCATCATACACACGGGATGACCACCACATGGTCTCTCACGTGGTTAGAAGTTGGCAACGTGGTTGAAATTCGACAATGTGGTCAAAAGCTGACAACATGGTCATAAGTTCAAACGTGGTCGAGAGCTGACAACGTGGTCGTAAACTCGACTACGTGGTCGAAAGCTGACAACGTGGTCAGAAATCAACTATAGAATGTAAATCACTATAGTCGATAACCACTGAGACCAAAACCAACGTAATAAAAAATAAGTGCAGTCGGAACCAATGTGGTCGAACACCAACGAGTGATCGAATAACCAACGTGGTCGGAACCAGTCGACAACCAATATAATCAACATAGTCATAACCAACGTGGTCGTAAGCTAATGGAGTGGTCGAACAACCAACATGGTCGGAACCAGTCGGCAACCAAAATAGTCAATGTTGTCATAACCAACGTGGTCGTAAGCCAATGGAGTGGTCAAACAACCAACGTGGTCGGAACTAGACTGCAACCAAAATGATCAGCGTGGTCGTAACCAACGTGGTCGTAAACTAACAGGTGGTCAAACAACCAACGAGGTCGAAGGCCAACGAATGATCTGCGACCAGCGAGATCGATTCAACTCAAAAACCAACCAAAGAAAACGAGGATCCATGAGCGGTTGGAAACCCCATGTGGTAGGAAAAAGCGAAGTGGTCGGAAGAATAAATGTGATCAAAACCGGTGCGATGCAGTCTGGAACTTGACCATGGTCTAAACCAACGTAGTCGTAAAGCTAATCGACGTTCCAGAGAGTGCACCGACTACCGACTACTTCATTTCAGATTCAACAGAAGAACACGAAGTAATCGGAAAATCTAAACGTGGTTGAAAGATAATGCGATGTGATTGGAAATTTGACCTTGGTCAAAACTAGAAGCGGTCGTAAATGATTCGGAAGAACAGAGGAAGAATAGAGCAGCGCACGATTGCATGATCTAAAATCCACATATCTTTTGATTAAAAGGTCAACTGGCCATGAAACTTTGTACACAACATGGTCAAGGTCTCAACAGGCTGCTCCAACCTTTCATTGAAAACTTAGTAAACAAGTTGAGAGCTTTTTGCGATTTAACCTAACGCGCACAAGACAAAGACATCTAGATCATGGAAATGATTAGACCGTGCTCGTGGGAGAAGAATAGCCAAGATGGCCTTGAGTATGATTCCACACAATACAACATGTCAGATCATTAAAAAAACAAGCAAGAACTTCCACTCGGATTAAGAAGGGAAAGGAACAACCGAAGAACAAGGAAGAAAATAGAGGAAGATCCAAATTAAAGCCGAGCCAACTCAACCAGACAAAAGATAAACTGTAGATCGAAGATTGATGTATTGCTCAGATGATTGGATTCACAGCTACTCCCTTTGGGAGGACCAAGCTCTAACCCTAGAGCCCACACTCACTCCCTAACCTAACTCACATGGGAGGGAGGAGGAGCTAGCCACCACAAGGCCTAGCCAACCATCTCTCTTCTAACTTTGCCTCTCCTCCCTTTTATAGGCTCACCAATGAACCCAAGACCTAATGGATTCTCCCATTAGTCTAAACTAGGGATAACCTGTTAACCCCACCTAACATCGAGTTTTACTCACGCACGCTTCCCAAAGCGGCTTACATTCATTAACTCATTAGTGAACCAATAATTGATCCACTTCACAATTTCAGCACAAGCAAGACCTAAACCACTTAGGCCAACACCACAGTTTCACACATCACCACTTTCCCCGGTATTGGGCAATTTACCAAAATGCCCCTCTACCGCCTTCCTCGAAGCTTCCCACTTCCTTTGCCACGAAGCTTCGCTCATGCTTCGTCATCTTCCATGTGGCCCTAATGACTTATCGTCAAGCCTCTCACACGTTCGGATCCCACCGAACCATCCCCGCTTGCAAACGACCCAAGTCACTTAGCGCACCACATGCTTCTCCTCGTGCATGACAGCACCCGGCATCCTTGACCGCATAGGACATCGGCTCCTCCTTGAGCCTAATCCCGGTCCACCTTGCCGTTGCCCGTCATGTCCACCTCCGGTAGCTCCTGCTCCGAGTTCTCGTCGTCCCGACTTGTAACCACCCCGCACGCCTCAGTCGTCTTTGGCGTCTCCCTGACTGTTTTGGACCTCAACACCTCTCTATGCCTAGTCCCGGTCCTTCCACGCCTCACCATGACCTAGTTCCGAAGTCCTGCAACCAACACCAACAAGCAAACAATCATGTAGTACTGCACGATATATAAAGATCATCAATTTGCACAATCAAAATGTGTGCACCCAAATTGTAGATTCTAATCCTAGAACCAAGCAACAACCACATATGCACCCTCGCAAGAACATCCTGGTCAAACCTTGACCAAAACCCCACTAATTCCAATGAACAACCTCAGCACACCGACTGGTCTGATACGACTTACGAGTACTCGGATGCACAAGAAATGAGATACTCGTAGCCCACGAGTTTCTACTAGCAGCCTACAACCACATAACAGACCGCTACGACCATCAAACACATAGGCTATGACTTACCAAAATAGATCGCTACGACCGCCGCTTACATAGGCTATGACTTCCACAACCGATCGCTACGGCTTACGACTACCACAATCGATCGCTACGATCCCCACTCACATAGGCTAGACTACCGATCATGACCAGACAGATCTATGACCATCGATCACAGACTACAACTATCGATCATACATGGTCATTCAGGCACTGAAGCTTTCGACCACGTGGTTGTTCTACCGATCGGACCATCCAACCACACAGTCGTAAACAGTGAACACTCCTGTCTGACGAACTCGTAAACACAAAGTCGTCGGCTAGACTAACTCGTAGATAGACAGAAAGCGATCTTTTGCAAAACTCCATAAAACCAAACCCAACCTTCACACATACTCTAATCCAAAGGTCAAGTACTCATTACAATCATGGGGGTGACCTCCACATGGTGTCATAGATTGCTTCATTGAACTTTAAAGGAGCGGACTTCTTCTAGTGAAACATTCTGCTACATCCAAAATCTTAACTAGTTGCTCCTTGTAAGTAAGATCTTTTTTAAGTTACATTATCTTCAAAAGTATTTGTTCAGTCAGCACTCAAAGATAGATCATGCGTTAAGAGACATGAAACACATCATGCACTCATGTCATCGACTCCAACAATTCCAACTGATAAGCAACTTCTCCACGTCATTGCAAAATTTTGAACGGTCCAACATATCTTGGAGCAACTTTCCTTTGGACTAAAATCTTCTGACACCTTTGAATGGCATAACCCTGAGATATAAAAAATCTTCAAGCTCAAAACTCAAATTTCAATGATGATTATCTGCATAGCTCTTCTTCCTAGACTGAGCTACTTTCAACCTTTGTATAGTCATAGACACTTGGTCATTTGCCTCCTGAATCACGTTAGGTCCAAACACAAGATGTTCTCCTGTCTCCTTCCAACTAAAGAGGGGTTCTGCATATAAAGCTTCAAATGGTGACATTTACAAATTGGCTTGATAACTATTATTCTAGAAAAACTCTGCATAGGGCAAACACTTATTGTAATATCCCGAACGTCGTTACGGCATAAGATTTTAAATCAATCGCGAAATCGCCGGTTTTTCGGTAAATCGAGGAAAGGGAAAAATATAAATTGTGGAATATTGTAAAATGAATTAAATAAATTAAAATAATTAATTTGAATGTTTTGGGCTGTCCGGAGGGGTGGGCCAGCCGCTTTGGGCCAGTCTTTATAAACCCCTCCTTGACCCTCCCTCTTTCCACCCCAAACCACCGCCACCACCCCTTGGCGCCCCTTCTCCCCTTGCTGCTGCCATGGTGCCAAGGAAGAAAAGAAAGGGAAGAGAGGAAGGAGAAGGAGAAGGAGAAGGAGAAGAAGGAGAAGGAGAAGAAGAAGAGGAGGAAAAATTGGGGAAATTCTTCACCTAGGTAATTTTTCCCCATCCCAAATCCTCTATTTTATGGATTAATTAAGGTTCTTGGCACGGAATTTGTTGGTAGATAATAGATCAAATGCCCGATTAGAGATTAGACGCTGACTGCTTTTAGATCGATTCGCGCTGCGCGGCTTGTCGCGCATTTTTGATCTAGAAAAATAATTTTACTGCGGTTCTTCCCAAAAGGAAAGTTGTAGAGGATTTCCAGATGTATCTCCTATATGTTTTTAAAATTTTTCTACCGTGGGATCTGGGAGATACGGAGTCGGCAATACTGCTATCCGTCAGGCGGACAGATTGGTACAGTCCGGCTTTGAGTAAGGAATTGTAGCATGGGCAGGCAATCTCTTTGATTGATTCCCCTCCAGGAATTACTTTCATTAATTAGCCGGCCCACGGAGTGAAATATCGAACTGGAGATTTAAACTAGTAAACGAATTTTCCTACGGGTCTTCTCAAAAGGAAAGTTTTAGAGGACTTCCTGATGTATCTCCTGTATTATTTCCAAATTTTTCTACCGTGGAATCTGGGAGATACGGAGTTGGAAATCCGCTGTCTGTCAGGCGGACAGTTTGGTACAGTCCGACGGTAATCCAGAGATTAAAAATAGTAAACGAATTTTCTGGACATGGCCGTAATTGAGAAAGTTGTGGATAATTTAGAGATCTAGCTTGTGTATCAATTTCATAATTTTTAGACCTCTGTGCTGTTGTTGGTACGCGTTTGATTACTGCTGTCCATTCTGCCAAAATAGAGTTCTTCCTCTGTTTTGGGCATTAAATTACATCTAGTTGTGGTCCGAATAAAAATAGGAGTTCTACATGAAAATTGTAGGTTTTTAAGTCATGAATCCAGAGAGGTATCATTTGCTATATTTCAATTTATGTTTTTAAAGATACAAAATTGTGAAGCAGCGCTACTGCAGAGGGTAATATGTTGGTTTGTTGAGCGGAGAAGAGATTGTGCGGGTTCAGGTTTCTAGCGATGTTTTATATTTATGTCGTGCTTGTATGCTGTGGTTGTATGCTGAGAGTTGTCTTATAGACAGGTGGTCTTGTCCCTGAGCGCTCTTGATTTTAGTTGATCTTCGCTTCGTCGGATTGAGGCAAGTGAATGTAGCGGTGGTTGCTACCATTTAACTTGTTATTTCTTCTACTTGTAATTTACATTATTATCTTAATTTGATACATTATGCTATGTTTGCATGATATTTTAATTGTGGAGATGGTAGCAAGTATTTATCCATTGATATGTTGATAATCTGCTAGTAGACATGTGAAATTCTTGCTTAATGTTATAATGTGGACATGAAATTATCATGTGGTGGATGTGGATATATTGAGAGCATGATAATGCTCCTTGTGGATGAATTAATGAGATTTATGAATTATCATATCATTCATGTCATATCATGTCATTTGCATATGTGGATGTCGCCACACTTAGCCGCGATCGTCTGCAGACAAAGATCGTATATTGCCGTAATACGATGCACCTCTTCGGCCGCGGAACCATCGTATATTGCCGTAATACTATGGACTAAAATTCCTGCCCTGGCAAGAGTGATGTGGAGCATATCATGAAGCATTCATATGCATTGCATTGTGGAAAGATCATTTGCAAACATATGCAACATATTGTGGTGATGTTATTTTGTGGAATATACAACTTTCTAGTTGTAATGTGGAATTGACTCATGTGAGCTATTTGTGGTATGAAGATTGCGGATGTGGTCGTGGAATGGGATTCGTCCCTTGTGTATGGTAAGGGTTGAGGTTGTGGCATGAGATTCTTTTCTCTAGTGTTAATTGTTGATAGCAATTGTAGATATGAGAAGTAATAAAGTAGTGAGGTGATCATACATTTGTCTTATTGTCTTTGATGGTAATTTGAGGTTGAGGATATAAACATTGTTATTATGGAAGAATAAATGTTGATGATTAATCTATTGTAGTTATGGAAGATTAAATGTTTCATTTGCATATAATTGTGGATAAAATGACTGCATTCATATGCCAATTAAATATGAAATTGAAGAGGTATGATTCATGGAAGTTTATGGTGATTGATAATTATGAACATAAATTGTAATTGTGGATGTATGGAATTATAATGATGATGTTTAATTGTTTGTAGTTTGAATAACTTGTTAAACTGTTTGCTTGCTGAGATTTTTATCTCACCCTTGCTTCCCCCTCCCTACAGGTGGACCTTGAGCATGCATTGGGAAGGGTAGAGTGGCACCGCACAGATGCATTTGGATGATAATCTTAATGCTGAAATAAAGTAGAAAGAATTTTAGTTCTTTGCTTAGTTATCATATTGATGAATGTTTCTCCTTATTAATGTTGAACTTGGAATTGTTCATTTGGTTATTATTGTTTATGAATAATGTATTGTTACATTTATTCTGTTTATCTTAGTTGTTTATGCTTCCGTTTGTATTATCTTGTTTAATAATTGTTGCTAGTGTAATACCCCGGAAATTGTTTAATTAATAGAGAGAGGGACTTTTGTGAAATAATTAAATTTATAAGAGTTTTGAGGGGTTTTATGAAAATTTAAGACAACCCGGCCTAGGCCTTGGCCTGTGGGTTTTTCTTGGCCCAAGAGGGAGGGAGGCCACCTCTTAAAACCCTAGGCAGCCCCCCCTGCGCCTCCACCCCGCCAGCCGCCACCCCGTGCTGCCCGACGTCTTCTTCCCGATGCGCCGCCGTCGTCTTCATCGTCGTCGTCTCCTCCCGGTCGCGCCGTCACGACGCTCGTCATTGCCGCGCGTGGATCCGGAGGAAGAGAGGAGGAGATCGCGGGCGTGTTCGTCGCCGTGTTCGCCGACGTGTTCGCCTCGTGTCGTCAAGGGTAATCCCGGTAGTCTCTAGATTGGTTTTAATCGAGTTAGATTCGTCGGTTTTTGGGCTCTTTGGGACGATAGTTGTTTCTCGGCGGTTTTGATCTAGTTTTGTCGGGATTCAGGTCTGGACCCCTTCTAGAAAGTTGTAGAGGGTTTGATTATCTTTCCAGGAGTACAAGAACACATTATTGGATCTGTAGCAAAAGTTATGAATTTTCTAGTGCGATTGCTCGCAGATCGGGTAGTTCTGGACAGAGTTTAGTAGATCGGTTTGTGCGACGGAAATAGTGGCGATTCAGGAGTCCTTCAAATTGGGAAAGTTGTAGATAAGTTTCTTAGCTTTCAATAGAGGTAAAGAAGTCCGGATTCCGTGTTTCTGGGTGAAAGTTATGACTGTTTTAGTGCGCTGTCCAGAGAGTCCGACGTGAATATTGATGCTTTAGAAAAGGGTTTGGATCGGCTAGTTAATGGCAGAATCAGAGAGTCTCCCCAACTAAGTTTTTGTACATAATTTAATTATCTTTCCAGAGAGTCCAAGAACGCTTAAGTTAGAGTTACGTACTGAAAGTTATGATTTTTGGAAGTCGGCTGTCTGTGGTTGGGCAGATTTGGCCGAGGGGAGTTGGGGATTTAATTGAGATAAATTGTTGGGTTAATTGGGGTTGCTGTTATTTTATATCTAGAAACCCGCTACTGTCATGTTGGTAATTATTAATTAAATATTCAGGAGGAGAGCGGATTCCGGGGGTTGTGCCTTCTACGTGTTCTTCATTTTCTCGCGGTTGAGGCAAGTATATTTGTGATGTGAAAATCTGTGTGTTTATGGATTTATTGAATTGTTTGGATGATGGTTGAATCATGACTGTTTAAATTGTGAGTATGAGTAAGTGATGAATTGAGAATGCTATTTATGTTCATTTACATTATGGCATTTATGAGATTGGTTGATGCGTAGTATGGTGAATGCTCGTTATCTTTTGATACATTCACATATATGCATCATATTGAGAATTGTTGAAGTCTTGATCATGCGGTGATCAAGATCGAGGTCCCCACACTTGCGGAGTGTGGGCATTGGTCCCTGCACCGAGGGCAGTGCATGGGTGTGCATTGACGGATGCACACCCGTCACACGGTAAAATGCGAAAGAGATGAGAAAGAGGAGCTTTTGATCATAATGCATAGCATGAAATTCATATGTAATATGTTTAACTTGAGAGTTAATGTTCATGCTTGCATTTGTTACTGATTATACTTGCCGAGTCATTGGACTCACTCTTCTTCGTTGTTTTGTTGTTGTTGTTTGTTTATTTTAGGTACCTTCACGAGGTCGGCATGCATGGGAATAAAGAGGGATTAGTATTGTTGCACTTGCACGAAATATTCACCATGGAGAAGATAGAGAACTCTAATTATTATTTGTTGATTAGTTCAAGTGGTATTTGATTATGACCTTGATTAAGATGTAATAATGGATTAGAACTTCTTTATATTGCTTTCGTGCTTTACTTAAGTTTTATAGATGTTTCGCTTAGTAGCCAAATTACTTTGCTTGCGGTTATTCATACATTTTGATAATATTGTTAGAACTTCATTTTATCAATAAACAAAGGAGGCTCTGCGAAATTTTATAGAATGCCTTAGCATAGTTTTATTATGTTGTTAGTTTGGTAGCATTTCGTGCCATTGTTTGGCCGGAGTGTTCTGATTGGTATCGAGCGGGCTTTAGGTCCGTGGTAATTAAATTATTAAATTGACACTTTGGTGCATGAGGATGGGATGGGTCAAGCATTGCATTTATGCTTTTGACATGTTGTATTGATGATTTACATTATGAGATAATCTTGTATGCTTATTGATAATCTTGTATGATTATGATTTGCTCCTATGATATTATGAGTGGGAATAGTCAATGAGATGATGTAGATGTTGTGATGTGCTACCTTGGCATTGCGATTTACCTTTGGGTGTAGTATAAGGATTAGCAATGTAGTTACCTCGGGTAACTTAATTGTAGGTGTTATGGTGAGTTTCTTAGAAAAGTTATTAATATCCTCAAGTTGATTCCAGCTAATTCTTGGCTGATTGCAGTTAATGAATTTCTTTTGAGATTGTGGTTCTTGTAGTTGAGGGTATGCAATTGGTCTCTACCTATTCCTTGAAACAGTTATGGTTTCTTTCCGGACTACTGAGATACTTTGCTACCTGTGCTTATTGTTGATTTGTAAGGTTAGTTCCTTCGTGGGAGTTTGTCCTGTTGCGAATCATGGCTCATTGGTTCGCTTGGTGTTTTATTTTTTTTAGTGCAAATTTTGAAGTTGCAAAACTCAGTGTTATGTGAAAGTTTTGGATCTATGTATTCCTTTATCTCGAGCGTTGAAGTTATTGTTCCTCTTTTTTTTTTGAAAGAGAGTGTTAAAATCCATTATGATTGTTTTGCTATGCTTAAGTGAAAGGTGGTAATCATATAAACTAATTCATAAGGTTTGAATTATTAAGTTGATATGATAGCGTAGTGTATAATTAATTTCTTTTACTAGTATCCTTGGAAGTGTAGTGGTTTAATTTGATATTGCCTTGTAATAGTTTTGAGAAGAACTACGATTAAGAAGTTGTCTATTCATGACAGTAACTCATGGAGTTATTGAGGGTGTGCAAAAGAATTAGAATGATTATTATGATTATTGAATTTCTATCATGTTGGACAAATTGAATTATCTTTGTCTTTAGTAATTAATCCGACCGTTTGGAATAATTAAGTAAGGAGGTGTTAGAATATTACCTTGGTAATATTGACCCTTAACATGTCTTTTATTTAGATGCTTTATGAGCATGTACAATTCTTGGTTTCATCTATCTTTTACAATGTTAAATTGTTGAAATACGATAAAGGAATAGATGAAGGTTGATGCATTGACTTGTAGAAACTTGTCTTACTGAGTGGTATCATTGAAGTTTAAAGTCATTTCCATTCTAATTTCGAATGTAAGGTAGGATACAAAATCTATGCTCATGAATGTCTTATAATTGTAAAATGGAGTTAGGATCATGAATGTTGTTATGACCGAATAATAATCAATTATTGCCAATAGTGAATAGAGTACAATCAATTGGTGCTAAGTTAGAGTTGAGCACCAATAAAGAATGGAATATATGAAATCTAGTAAGAAATTTATACTAGCATGATTTCGAGATTATCTTGTTCTAGTATCATCTTGTTTAAGAGCTTTGTTCTATTTATGTGGCTTATGCACTAGGTTCTCCTAGATCAAGTAGTTGCAACCTTACTTAGATATTAGAAACATGATGCAATGATTTCTTATGTTTCTTTTGGAAAAGTTTATGAAGGGAGTTGAGGATATGATGATGCTTGTTAAGAATGTATTATTCTGATGTTAGTATGTTGGTCCATTTGTGGTTATGATGGTAATGTTGAAGGTTCATTAAATAGAAGAATTTGAATAAATTCCTTGGTACTATTTAAATCAAAAGTTTTGATAGTGTGTATGCGATCTTTGATCTCATGATTTATGTGGTAGCTGAAATTGTTTTAAGCAAAGTGTCGTGTTGAGGATTTTAATTAGTTCTTAAAGAATTAATGTGTTGTGGTCTTCAACTCTTCTTTTGTTGGAATTGTTAAGGTGATACCGTATTCAAAGAAGGTTGTTCTCTTTGTTAAAAGGAAAAGTTTGATAAAAGTTTTGAAGGTTGAAGTCAAGTTGTGCAATCTTTGTGAAGTGTGTTTGACTTCTTATTTTCGCTGCTTAAGAGTTTCGAGCTCAAATGACAATCTTGTATTCGTATTGGTTGAGATTTGATGTTTTCGTCTCGAGGAGGCATGCGCCTTCACCGTGGTCTTATCCTTTGTTGTCCAAGATCTTTGTTTTCTTGGTTTTGTGTTTATTGCAGATGGACCTTGTGCTGAAATTTTCTTCTTTTGCTTCTCCAAGAAAGGGGTACGCAGTTTGGGTTGCAAAGACCTTTTAGATGTGTATGGCAACTGGTTGGTGTGGTTTTGTGATTAGTCTGGGTGAGATTGTGGGTATCAAGATACTTGAGATTCTTGGAGTGATAAATTGTTCGTTGAATAATTCTCGATGAGGATTTGATTTAAAGAAGATGTTGTCCTTGGGGCTAAATAGTTTTATTGTTGCAACTAGAAGAACCTAGCTGTGGTTCATGAGTGTTACGCTCATTTTTTCGAACGTTGGAATTATTGAAAGTATGGGAATCTTGATCAATTTTATTGGAGCGTCATGATGGGGTACTTTGCAAGGATTATTAGAATGATTATGATGGTGTAGTTAATGAGTTTATAATTGTGAAGAAGCCCAACCGTTGTGGGAATTATTGGGATAGTAAGGATTGTTGAATTTTGCCATGTATAACTTAGCTCGTTGAGTAACCCTCTAGGAGTTAGAATCTTTCTCTGAGATAATCAAGTTGAGAATATGTTTCATATGGTTGTTAATGATTGAGTATGGTTGATTGTGGAAATTTTAGTCACTGAATTTAAGAGTCTTTGTATTAAATATATCAAGTATATGTATAGAAGCCTTAGAGATGAGAAATTTTGGTTGGTGATCTATGCTAGAACCTTGGAGGCTAATGTTATTGCGTGAGAATAGTGGAAGGAGTGGATTCGAATATTATGATGTTCCTTGATAGTATCCTTTGGATGTAGTAAATGGGTATGTGAGCCGAGAAATTCATGTTGATTGTCCTTAAGATTTGTGGTGAAGTGTTGGTGGGTGAAAAATAACGATGAGGTGCATTGGAAATTATTCGTTAAAGTAACATGTGGGAAGAGGAGTTGACTAGAGTATGTTATTATGAGAATAGTAGAGTCCTCTACAAAAGTGTGTTGGATGCACTCGGTTTGAACATAGAGTTGATGTTGCCAATTTAAGAGAATTGAGCTAGTATGGTATGGGATAATTTGGAACCTCGTGATTCAAGAGGAAGTTTAATAAAAAATCGGTAGTAAAATGCTCCCGATTCTTGTTTGAGCTACGTGATGAGAGAAAAGTCTTTTGTGGTTTGAGTTGACTTTTTGTTGGCTTGTGTGGTTTTTCCGGTTTAGGAAAAAAATAGACGGGTTTGACATTTGAGTGATTCCCTTTGACGTATGTGTTGTTTGTTGCAAACCACCTACTTGGAAGGTGGAGAGGTTCTTATGTTGAATCCTCGATTTTCTTTATGATTTGACCCTTTGGTGGAGAGTGGGTGATGCGTGATTGCAATAAGAATCCCTTATTTTCAGTTGTATTCTGTGTGAAAGAGTGGGTTTACCTTGACCCCGTGGTGTGCCCGTGTTTAAGGGGTGCTCATTGCTAAGGTAAAGAGATCGATTGAGAATGGAAACATGAGATATATGTCTTGTCAGATTGTGTGGGTTGGTACTAAAGGGAATGATAACCCGATGTGTATTTAATCGCTTTTGTTAATTGCGAAGTTTTAGGGTTTGTGTATCACTAGGACTACCTTGGGTTCTAGTGTGGGATACACGCTTTGTATGACTCGGTATCGAGGAGAACTTGAAAGATCCGAGCGTGGGCTTCATTAAAACCGTTGACCAACGAGTAAGACCACCACCATTCAAGAATTAAAGCTACACAATTCAAGTGTTGTAGGGCGTAAGTTCAACGAGTGGCCTTGGTGAGTCGAATCATTGGCGCCAGAGCGGTGAAAAGTTATGCGAGATGTAAGGAGCAAGGATCGGGAGGTTGGCAAACCACTTGGATCTTCAAGAACCTATGTGCGAGGTGCAAGCAATTAGAAAAAAATATTTAGTATGTCAAAGCGCTTTGGTCGCAGCAGACCGAGAGAGAAGCAACTTGGGAGTTGGAGTCTCGCATGCTGAAAGCGAAGACCGGCGTTGTTCACGTCGGTGCTAGTTAATTGCTAGTTGGTTGTTTTGTTTTCTGTTGAGGTTGCGGTTAGAATTCGGGGTCAATTGCTTTAGGGGTAGAATGTAATACCCGGAAATTGTTTAATTAATTGTTTAATTAATAGAGAGAGGACTTTGTGAAATAATTAAATTTATAAGAGTTTTGAGGGTTTTATGAAAATTTAAGACAACACGGCCTAGGCCTTGGCCTGTGGGTTTTTCTTGGCCCAAGAGGGAGGGAGGCCACCTCTTAAAACCCTAGGCAGCCCCCACCCCTGCGCCTCCACCCCAGCCACCGCCGCCCGTGCTGCCCCGACGCCTTCTTCCGGGCGCCGCCGTCGTCTTCATCGTCGTCGTCTCCTCCCCGGGCGCCGTCGCCGACGTTCGTCATTGCACTGCGTGGATCCGGAGGAAAGAGAGGAGGAGATCGCGGGCGTGTTCGTCGCCGTGTTCGTCGTGTTCGCCGACGTGTTCGCCGTCGTGTCGTCAAGGGTAATCCCCGGTAGTCTCTAGATTGGTTTTAATCGAGTTAGATTCGTCGGTTTTTGGGCTCTTTGGGACGATGAGTTGTTTCTCGGCGGTTTTGATCTAGTTTTGTCGGGATTCAGGTGCGGACCCCTTCTAGAAAGTTGTAGAGGGTTTGATTATCTTTCCAGGAGTACAAGAACACATTTTGGATCTGTGTAGCAAAAGTTATGAATTTTCTAGTGCGACTGCTCGCAGATCGGGTAGTTCTGGACAGAGTTTAGTAGATCGGTTTGTGCGACGGAAATAGTGGCGATTCAGGAGTCCTTCAAATTGGGAAAGTTGTAGATAAGTTTCTTAGCTTTCAATAGAGGTAAAGAAGTCCGGATTCGAGTTTCTGGGTGAAAGTTATGACTGTTTTAGTGCGCTGTCCAGAGAGTCCGACGTGAATATTGATGCTTTAGAAAAGGGTTTGGATCGGCTAGTTAATGGCAGAATCAGAGAGTCTCCCCAACTAAGTTTTTGTACATAATTTAATTATCTTTCCAGAGAGTCCAAGAACGCTTAAATTGGAGTTACGTACTGAATGTTATGATTTTTGGAAGTCGGCTATCTGTGGTTGGGCAGATTTGGCCGAGGGGAGTTGGGGATTTAATTGAGATAAATTGTTGGGTTAATTGGGGTTGCTATTATTTTATATCTAGAAACCCGCTACTGTCATGTTGGTAATTATTAATTAAATATTCAGGAGGAGAGCGGATTCCGGGGGTTGTGCCTTCTACGTGTTCTTCATTTTCTCGCGGTTGAGGCAAGTATATTTGTGATGTGAAAATCTGTGTGTTTATGGATTTATTGAATTGTTTGGATGATGGTTGAATTATGACTGTTTAAATTGTGAGTATGAGTAAGTGATGAATTGAGAATGCTATTTATGTTCTGTTTACATTATGGTATTTATGAGATTGGTTGATGCGTAGTATGGTGAATGCTCGTTATCTTTTGATACATTCACATATATGCATCATATTGAGAATTGTTGAAGTCTTGATCATGCGGTGATCAAGATCGAGGTCCCCACACTTGCGGAGTGTGGGCATTGGTCCCCTGTGCCGAGGTGCAGGCATGGTGTGCATTGACGGATGCACACTCCGCGTCACGGTAAAATGCGAAAGAGATGAGAAAGAGGAGCTTTTGATCATAATGCATAGCATGAAATTCATATGTAATATGTTTAACTTGAGAGTTAATGTTCATGCTTGCATTTGTTACTGATTATACTTTCGAGTCATTGGACTCACTCTTTCGTTGTTTTGTTGTTGTTGTTTGTTTATTTTAGGTACCTTCACGAGGTCAAGCATGCATGGGAATAAAGAGGATTAGTATTGTTGCACTTGCACGAAATATTCACCATGGAGAAGATAGAGAACTCTAATTATTATTTGTTGATTAGTTCAAGTGGTATTTGATTATGACCTTCAGATTAAGATGTAATAATGGATTAGAACTTCTTTATATTGCTTCCGTGCTTTACTTAAGTTTTATAGATGTTTCGCTTAGTAGCCAAATTACTTTGCTTGCGGTTATTCATACCTTTTGATAATATTGTTAGAACTTCATTTTTATCAATAAACAAAGGAGGCTCTGCCGAAATTTTATAGAATGCCTTAGCATAGTTTTATTATGTTGTTAGTTTGGTAGCATTTCAGGCCATTGTTTGGCTGGGGTGTTACAGCTAGTTTAGTTTATTCTATAAATTGGCTAATTGTAGAGTAGTTTTAGTAGCATCGCATGGTAATGTGGGTCCTGGGGTGTTACACTTATCCCAACTAGTACAATGTGCTAAAACACATGCTCTCAACATATTCTCTAAAATCTAATTAACTCTTTTAGTCTGTCCATCGGTTTGAGTGTGATAAGCTGTACTAAAGATAAAATAGGTTCCCATGGCTTCTTGTAGACTTTGTCAAAACCGTGAGGTCAACTGAGATCCTCTATCCGATATGATCTTCTTTGGCACTCCATCCAAATTGACAATCTTTGACATATACAATTCTGCCAAGCAATCTCTAGTATGTGTAGTCTTTACAGGAATAATATGAGCAACTTTGGTCAAACGATCCACTATTACCTAGATAGAATCATAACCCAACTTAGTCTTAGGTAACCTAGTGATAAAGTCCACACCAATTTCCGCCCACTTCCACTCACGAATCTTTAGAGGTTGCACCAAACCTGCTGATCACTGATGCTTTGCTTTTACTCTCTGGCATACATCACACAACACAACATACTCAGTGATCTCTCACTTCATACTTATCCATCAAAATCTATACTTAAGACCTTGATATATGTTGGTACTCACATGGTGAATATAATACTTTGAATCATGAGCCTCCTTTAGTATCAACTTCTTTAAGTCTTCCTTGTTAGGCATACATATACGATCCTTAAACCACAATGTTCCTTTTTCATCCTCCACAAAATCTTGGACTTTACCATGCTTCATATTGAACTCAATTTCCTTAATATTCAAGCTATCTTTCTAAGCTTTCTCAAATATGATATACTAAAGTAGGCTTTACTTCCATACTGGCTAAAAATCCTTGAGAAACTATATCCATTCTCAACTTACATAATTCATCATAGATCTCTGGTCTACTTTCCTTAACCATCAGGTTATTGTAGTAACTCTCTCTACTTAGAGCATCTGCTACCACAATGGCTTTGTTAGGGTGATAATGGATCCCAACATCATAATTCTTGATTAATTTTAACCATCTTCTTTATCTCATATTTATATTTGACTAAGTGAAAATATACTTCAAATACCAATAAGGTAGTGATGCCATATTGAAGGATCGGAAACGGCAACAGAGGGGGGGGTGAATGGTGCCTCTTAAAATCGACCCCCAAAGTATTCAGGAAAAAGTCAACTCCGATAGCTATGGTAGCTATGAAGTTGAAAAGGAATGAGCGCTAACAAGATTAAGACAACTGAGCTCAAAACAAAGTCACGGCAGACATTGTGCTCAAAGCATTTTCACGGCAGCAGATACTGGAAAATCGGCTACAACGACACACCAAATCAACTGCCACGGCTGCCACGACAAGAAAAACGCTGTTTCGCTACCGGTAGAGTAGTATCAAGGCTCACGCCACGACACAAAGAAATCAACTACCACGGCAAGGAACTAAATCTGCACAGCCGTGAAGACAATATGAGCTGCAGATTCAAAGAACGAGACAAAATCAATCTGAAATCTTCGAGCAAAACAAATAGGTGGCAACTTCAGGAACAGTAAATGCAGCTGAAACGCAAAACCGAAAGAATGCCAAGTAACTGCTGCCCTCTTTCAGACTTAAGGGATGACGATTAAAGTCCTAATATCTTGACTAAAAATCAGAACAGATTGGCAGAGCTAAAACTGCTGCAAGAGCTAAAATGGACAGAACATGAGCTGGAGATTTTTGCTAGAGAATCAAAGTGCTGAAACATGAAGACTACACCGAAATGACAAAGCACAAATCAGAAGCTACAGGACTGGAACTCTGGAGCAAACTGAACTGAAACCAAATGTCGCTGCCACCAACAACATGCACATGGTTCAGCTGAAAAGCAAAAGGAAAGCAGCTGTCCAAAACAGCAAAAAGAACTGCTGCCGAGAGTAGCAGTATTTTTGTTTAATCTGAAGCTAAAGATTCAACTGACCAAAACCTGCTGCCGAGAGGGAACAAGAATTATTGCACAGACAAAACAAAGACTAGAAGAGAAAGCAAAACCAAGAACAGCTGAAAGAACAGGAACACAGATTGAAACACAACCGAGAATATAGACTATAGCCACCAAAAAAGGGAACTGCCTAGCAACAAAAGAAAGACTAGAATGGGAGGCAGTTTATAGATGTCGGCAAAGAAAGTAATCCCAAGAAATATGATGCCAAAAGAGATTGAGTTACTGCAGCCCTTCAAAAATTGACCAACAGAGCTTCTGCCAAACAAGAAACCCAAATGTTGTCCTTCATTGGTTGGCTAAACGGGAACTCAAATAGCAAATAGGCTTTAAACCATAAAGAAAAGTGTAGGACCGAAATGGCGACAGAGGGGGTGAATGTCGCTCTCTTTTTAAAATCGCCTCCGAGAATTCGACACTGTTTTTCAAAACGATGCAAATCAAAGCACCTCACAGAAAATTAAAATTAATCTTGCTGAAATTTGGAACGCATGCGACACTGAAAAATTCAGCATAAATCAGAGAGTAGTCAGTAAAAATTTCAGCTGAAAATATTGCCGTTTAATCTGCATGCAAAATCACCAAAGATCAAGAAAAGAAATAAAAGAAAAGCGACTTCAACCGTGCACGGGTACTGAGAGTGTTCACTAGAGTAACAAGCAGGATCCAATAGGTTCTATCAAGGACAAAAAGGAACAAAAGCTACAACGCTGAAAGGAAGCAAAGAGACTGCTACTCAAAGAGCTGAAACAGATAGCTACTGCTTGCTGCTTTACCAAAGACTGAAAACTAGAGACAGCAGTGAACAAATACTACAAGAAATCTGCAGTGAATTGTAGCTGAAAACAGCAACGAGCAGGTGCTGAAAACAGCAAAAAGAAGCAGATTTTGGTTTCAGCCAAACTGCAGAGACGCAGAATAGGAAGTAGCAGCAGTTTGCTGTTTTTTTACTACAAGAAAACTGCAGTGAACTGTAGCTGAAAACAGCAACGAGCAGGTGCTGAAAACAGCAAAGAAGAAGCAGATTTTGGGTTTCAGCCGAACTGCAGAAATGCAGAAAACTTTCGGCCAAAACTGTAGCACCAACCAGCAGTCTGAAAACAGCACTTCAGAAGAAATTTCAGACCACCAACAAAATGAGAAAATTGAAGAGATTCAGCTCCACTTCTTAGCCCAAAAGATCCAGAACATGAACTAAATAGCAACAAGATCTTAGGAAACAAAAGAACTCATCAAGAGAGGAAGAAATTCAGAATTGAGCAAAAATCTGAAAACCTACAGAGGCAACACCAAAAACTAAATTTCTCTCCAATCCTTAAATCTTTGATCATGAGCTTTTGCAGCTAGATTAGCAATGGTTACAAGACACTCCAGATCAAATCTTAGGCTCTCTCATGAAGGGAATGAAGAGAAATCAAGAAACCCTAGAAAAGCAAAACAGAGAGAGCTCAGAATTGAAAACTTCAGATTTCCATTCATTGTATCAAGAGGATTGCAAAGGAGTTCCCGTACGCCTGTACATTTGAACAAGAAAAGAAATTACAAGAAGGATCAACCAACTCTATCAATCTCCATCTCTCAAGAACATATGAGAGGGAGAACACAATACACAGCAAGAGTCCAGCTACGGGAGACACTCACTGCTCAGCTCACTTTCCTTTCATGTCTCAGTTACACTTACTACAGCCTCCCTCTCCTCTTTTTGAAGGCAAGGCCTCACCCCCATATGGAAAATCAAGAAGTGGCATACCATGCCCACTCCAAGCCTTTCATCCACATGGGGCAAGGGTCAAAGTCAACCCATTTTAGGAGGGAAACCAGCCTCCTACTTCAAGCTTGAGTCAAATCCCGAATTTGCCCCTCAAGCGCCTTTCCGGAAGCTTCCCGCGTCCGGTACCTCAACCGTCTGGACCTTGACTCCTCCTTGAGCCTAGTCCTGATCCTCTCGCCGCTGCCCGTCGTGTCCACCCGACACCGACCGAGACCTCCGACTCCATCTGAGTCTAGTCCAGGTTCTCTCATCGTCGCTCGTCGTGTCCATCACCGGTAGCTTCAGCTTCGGTTCCTCGTCTCCCGACTCGCAACCACCTCGAGTTCACGCCGTCTTCGACACATCTCGACCGTTCTGACCTCAACGCCACCTGCGTCTAGTCCGGTCACCTCGTGTCTCGCCACGACTTCACCTCGACGTCCTGCAGTCACACAGACAAGAAATACGTCAAATAGCACCGCTCGATACATGAAAGCGTAAATAGAGATCAAACCTGTCGAGTCATCAGAACATGCAACCTAAACCCATACGACTAGGTTCGACCAAGTCCGACCGAGCCCGTTACGCCACGCAACGTCTAGGTCCGAACCAACCGACTCAAACTCGACTTTTCCTAAACCGATGTCAATTACTCATCATACACAACGGGATGACCTCCACATGGTCTCTCAATCTCCCCCTTGATGAGTATATTGACAAACCCAGAAAAAGCATGAAGTAGAGTTTGAAGAGTCCAACATGGTCCAAAGAAAGAAATGAAACTCATGACCATGTCGACTGAAGGAATCACTAGAGCAACTCAAGAAAGAGTAAATTGTTCTCCAAGCTCTAGATTCCCAAAGACTTTTCTCCAATCTATTCTCCCCTTTGGCAATAAACACATCAAGAATGCAAAGAGAGAATAAGTCAAGATGATGGATGAAATGGTCAAGTTTGTTTATTCTAAGCATTTAGAGCCATGAGAATTATCCAAAATGACCATAAGGTATTACACCAGGCCATAACTTAATGAAGAGCTATCTAGATCATAGCAAAATATGTATAAGCCAGCTAGAAGCTACTAGATGACAATATGAATTTTAGTGCATTTTATGAACACGTCAAGTCATCAATAAGCAAAGTCTAGCTAGAGATATCCAAGGATGATGCAAGCCATGTCAATCAAGCTAAGCGGAACCAAGAATCTAATATCGAGTCCAAATTAAGTGTTATATACTCAAAAATGACACATTGGTTCAAGTACTTGGTTCTGTTGTAACTTAAGCAAATTGAGCACAAATGCTATTTTTCTTTTGGAACTTATGGTTGTTTTCAATCCATATTTTTATCATGTGCTAGATCTCAAGCCTTATGCGACTACTCCAAGCAAGAAGCTTAAGAAGATAGTCTTGGTCATTCAAAGCTCCCCCTGAGTTCATGCCTAGTGCAATGGCAAGCCGTCTCATGAGAAAGGATTGGTGAGATCAGTTTTTTCGCACAAAAGAGATCTTTTTGCTTTTGAAGTAATTGTACCGACTTGTGCATCATCAAGAGACTAAAACAGCTCAATCTAAGGCTCTAAAGAGATTCAAAATTCAACTCAGCCTACTTGACATGGCATGAATCATAAAAGGATAGCTCAAGAAAGACTAATCTCAATTGCTAATCATGACAAGTTTTTAGTTTAATTTGAGCAAGTTTAATTAATTCATCATGGCAAAAGCTAGTCTACACATATGAAGTCCTGATAAATCTAGCAATTAAGCATAAATCATGGCAAGATGTAAATCATCATAAGCATGTCATAACCGGATAATAATCAAGACTCAATGTATTTATATTATAATGCAGAAAGACAAGTAGAAAATCCAACTCCCCCTCAACATGTGATGCAGCTTTTAGTTCAAGTTGAGTTATGTCAATTTTAAGATCTAGAAGTTCCCAAATGAACTCCCCCTGAACCAAAGCAATAAAAACGAGAAGCTGGTAAAGAAATTAAGAAAGGCAGTCCTTAAAGCATAGATAAGATAGAGAATACTAATGACTCAGACTAACTCTTATCTACCCCATATGACTCGATGACAACAGCTGTCGAGTAAAACACACACTAGAGAGCAAACACGTATCCTGTCTACCCGAGGGTGGC
Source organism: Bonia amplexicaulis (assembly GCA_036346245.1). Classification (NCBI taxonomy): domain Eukaryota; kingdom Viridiplantae; phylum Streptophyta; class Magnoliopsida; order Poales; family Poaceae; genus Bonia; species Bonia amplexicaulis. Next base: position 21,287,730 of record CM070743.1, read on the forward strand.
CCAACCCTCGCTAGAACCTAAAAGAAGTGAGTGAGCTCAACCTAGTGAGATAAGAAACAGCTAATAGAGCATCCTGAAGGCATAAGATAAGAGTAAGAAGTCTAAGCAACGAGACAAGAGAACCACTCTAATCTATGCTAGGAGGACTAACCCAATGCACCCATACAAATGCGATGCAACAGTAAGGAGACAGAAGCATAATTAATATGATAAAACAGTAAAGCCCAAAGCTCCCCCTCACAACAGTCCATAAGGACACACTACCCCAAGCTCTCCCCGCAGAGCTGAAAACCTCGAGCCATCCAAAGGCTTGGTGAAGATGTCAGCCAACTGGTGGTCACCCTCCACAAACTGGAGCACGATGTCACCCTTCTCCACATGGTCTCTAAGGAAGTGAAAGCGAATGTCGATATGCTTGGTCCGAGAATGCTGCACTGGGTTCTTAGCAATGTTAATCGCAGAAGTGTTATCACAAAGGAGTGGAACAACGCCGATAACTAACCCAAAGTCCCGCAGGTCGAGACCATCCAGCACTTGGCTACAAAGAATCGGCCGCAAAGAACGCACTCGGCCTCTGCGGTGGATTGTGCAACAGGATCGCTTCCTCGAGGACCAGAAACAAGAGAAATGCCAATGAATTGGCGGTGCGAGTGCTCTTCCCGCTCATCCTACACCAAGAAAATCGCATCCGAGTAGGCTCTTAAGGAAAGGCAGGATGAGGAAGAGTACCGATACCATAGTCAATGGTAGCTCGAAGGTGCAGAAGGATGCGCTTCTTTGGCGGTGAGATACGCGAGGAGAAGCTCAAACCTAGCACAAAGACACGTAGAAGTGTATGTCCGGTCTCGAGGCGTTGAGGTACAAGAGGGAACCGATCATACTGATACTCTTCGATCGACCGCTCGCCGTCTTCATCTGGGTCAAGTGGAATTGATGTAGCCATAGGAGTAGACACCGGCTTCCCATCACTCATATCGAAGCGCTTCAGGAGGTCTCGAGTGTACTTGCCCTGATGCAAGAAGGTCCCTCCCGAGTTTGCTTAATTTGGAAGCCAAGGAAGAAGCCTCTCATACCAAGCTCTAGGGGCTTGCTTAAGTCCATACAACGCTTTAGAAAGCTTGTAGACATGGTTTGGGCATTTGGGGTTTTCGAAACCAGGAGGCTGTCTCACATAGACTTCTTCCTCAATAAAGCCATTGAGGAAGGCACTCTTGACGTCCATCTGGTAGAGCTTGAAACCCTTAGAAGCTGCAAAGGCAAGCAGGATTCTAATGGTCTCAAGTCTAGCTACAGGGGCAAAAGTTTCCTCAAAATCCAGACCCTCAACCTGGGAGTACCCCTGAGCTACCAGTCTAGCCTTGTTTCGAATAACCACACCATCCTCACTCCGCTTGTTCTTGAACACCCACTTAGTCCCAATGATATTGTGACCTCGAGGGGGCTCAACAAGCGTCCAGACCTTGTTTCTCTCGAAGCTTTCTAATTCTTCATGCATGGCATTTATCCAAGACTCGTCGGAGAGAGCATGACAAACATCCTTAGGCTCAAAAGAGGCAACAAAAGTAGAATAGAGACAAAAGAGTGAAATGCCAGATTTTGAGCGAGTAACTCGCTCAAAAAGGTCTCCAATGATCTGCTCTGAAGGATGAGATTTTTGGATATGTCTGGGAGGTCCGGGATGAGATGAAGAAGTGGCCTCTACCTCGTGACCTGACGGGGTAGGAACAGAGCCACTAGCTCTAGAAGAAGCAGAAGGTAAGGGCTGATCACCTCGAGGTGCTGTGGAAGAAGGCACCTCAAGGGGTGGATGAGGAACTGGATCGGGTAGACAACCCTCATCTCCATCATCCTCATCATCCACAAAGATGGTCTCGGACTGCTCTAGTGAACCTGAGATGTCGGGCCTAGTCCCCGGACTGGCCTCATCGAAAGTCACCTCACGCTTTTCTACCATTTTGCTAGACTCAGCCTGCACCCTATAGGCCCGCGAAGAAGTCGAGTAGCCTAGAAAGAGTCCATCACAAGAACATGACTCGAACTTATCTAGGTTCCCGGACTTCAGAATAAAGCACTTGCAACCAAACACACGAAAATGAGAAACACTGGGCTTTCGCCCATATCTTAACTCGTAAGAGGTGCGGTGCAAGTGTGCCCTGAGAAAAACTCTGTTCGAAACATGGCACGCGGTGGCTATAGCCTCAGCCCAAAACTTCCGTGGTGTAGAGTATTCATCGAGCATCGTCCTGGCCATCTCGACCAAGGTATGGTTCTTCCTCTCCACGACGCCATTCTGCCGAGGGACGATGGAGAAGAGAACGGTGTTCTACACCGGTCTCACCAAAAACCTCTCAAAGTAGGAATTCTTGAACTCCGTACCATTGTCACTGCGGATCGCTCGTAAGGCACCCGGGAGCTCAATAGAAAGCCTACTAAACAAACCCCGAGAATGGGTAAATGTCTCATCCTTCGAGGCTAAGAAAAACACCCAAGAGTACCTCAAGAAGTCATCGACTACGACAAGAACATACCACTTCCCTCCTGCTGACTGCACTCGAGCTGGTCCAACTGTCCATATGGAGCAACTGTCCTGGTGCATCGGCCATAGTCACTGTGACCGGAGGATGAGAAGCGGCAACCATCTTGCCGTGCCGGCATAGAGTACAAACTAGATCTTTGACCATTTTTAGTTTCGGCAGACGACGAATGAGATCATGGCCGCTAACTCGGGTTAAATGGTCAAATCCTATATGACCAAGTCTCCTATGCCAGAAAGTGAGGTCACGGGACTCTGAAGCAACTAAACACCGGAGATGATCACCAGAAGACTCAACAAAATCAGCACGAAAGATCCTCCCATAACGAGAAATCCCGCAAACCAAACTACCCGAAGAATCAAGAATTTTGTAATTGTTTTTCTTAAAGCTCACATCGAAATCGTCATCGGTAAGCTGAGAGACTGAAAGCAAATTATATTGCAGCTTACTAACCAAGGCAACATCTTTTAAAATAAATGAATCATTAATGCGACAAGTACCTTTGGCGATGACGCCCAGATGAAGCATCTCAAGGTGATCGTCTCATCACCGGAGCACGGCAAGGAAGAAAACCAACGGAATCTCCGGTCATGTGTCGTGAACACCCGAGTCTACAAGCCAAACCTTTCCTTCCCCGCCGGCGAACCGAGTCAAACAGAGTAAAGTCTCGATCTTGGGATAAATCAAGAGTGATTTTGGCACCCAATACTGAGTAACACGTCGAGCAGATGAAGTAGTCAAACACGACTGACCTCTATCTACGCCACGCTCTCGTTACTTACGTGAGAAGGTCTAAGAGTAGACTGAAGTCAGCATCGGGTCCGACTACTACGGAGGAGCGAGTCTGAGCACCCAACAACAGTCGATCACGCCGCGGGCGGGCATCTCGATGGGAAAGCGAGATCTACCCTCAGAACGGCAGAAGTCACGACCAGAGGGAGCATGAGGACGAAAAACAGAAAACTCAGAAGAACTAAGTCCTCGATGCTGCCCAAAGCTACCAACAGTGGCAAGTCTAGACCTCGTGTTGGTCTTAGGAGCACTCAAGGTCTGGGGCTGACCCTGAATACGCCTAAGAGACTCAACACAGTCTCTTCGTGCAATCTTGGCGTGCTTGAAGCAGTGGTCAATCCAATGTCCATCCTTCTGACAGAAGGTGCAATGATACTTCACCTTCTGAGAGGCAGAAGTAACATGAGATGACTTCGCCTTCTGAGAGGCCGAAGCTACAGGTGGAATCACCTTGCTGTCAGAAATCCCTTGAACAAAGCCCGCTGATTTAAATTGAATTTTCTTGTTCTTGGGCTTGACCTCAATCATACCTGCGGCTATGGGTCTGAGCACGACAGGTGGACGCTTCCTCACATCCTCTAGAAAATCATATCCTAGACCCTGATTGAATTTGCAAATCTTTGACTGATCTAAAATAAGATTAAGCTTTTTCTTGCCTCCTACAAATTTCTCGAGAGTGTTCATAAGATACTGACACTCCCGAAAAAGAGAGGTGCACGAAGAGCAAGGAGAAGAAGAAGAGACAGCAGGAGGAGAGGAAGGAGAAGAACCAATAGTAGAAGAGCGAATAGCACGTGCATATTTCTCCTTATGCACGGCCACCTCAACCTTGAGGGCTTCGCAGGACACACAAGGGGCAGCCCTAATCCTAGCCATTTGGTTCTCGTAACTCTTCCTAAACGCCTCTACCATGTCCTTATCCTTTTCAAACACTTCAGCACAGAAAGCACAAGAAGTATGTGATTTTTCTAGAAGGTTCTTAGTTAACTTCACACATTTTTTATCCAATGCAATCAATTCAGATTTTAGTTTATTACAACTATTGCATGTGAGCTAACAGGATCCTTAATAGCAAATTGAGCCATTTTCTTGTTATGATCAACCATCTCTTGAAATTGCTTAGAAACCGATTCAAGCTCAAAGGTTAATTTAGGACAGTTGGTACAAGAAACAATAGGCTCTAACAGGGAAGCACGCAATTCAGCAATTTTATGGTCTGCCCGTTTTAAGTTCATCTTCAGATTATTGCAAGTTTTACAAGATTCGGGCAGATCAAGTTGCATGGCATAAGGTCCTCTAGCAGCAGTGTCCTTATCCTCACATGAGGTGGGAGAAATAGTCTCATCAGTAGTAAGTAGGGTAACAGCCATCCTACTCAATTCTAATTCAGCAAGCAGACTAACATTCTCCACCTTAACAATATCAAGCTCGGAGGACACACTATCATGCGAGATCCTTAGTTTCTCCATGTCACCCAAGATAGCACAGCAAGTATCACAATCATCATTTGTGGGAGCAGATGTAAGAGCAATAATCTCTAGAGATAATCTATCTACTTCCTTCTCCAACTCGCTACACCTAGTTTTAGCTCTAGCATGAAATCCTCCTAGTTTAAGAAAAGCTTCATTAAGTTGGTCGTAGGAAGGAAATACCTCGTCGGAGTCGAAGTACAGCTCGCTGTCGCTCAGTTCGCCCTCAAGAGCCATGAAGCACATGCCGGAGAAGTCGCCGTTGCCTTTGGGTTCTTGATCACCCGTCCCATTGTCGTCGCTCTATCCCTCCACCTCGCTGAGGTCGAGGTCGTCGAAAGCGGTGAGGATGCGGTGGAAGAGCTTCTTCGCCTTCCCAAAGTTGCGGAACTTCTTCTTGCCTTGGACCGGTGCTGAGGGCTTCGAGTTGCGGTTCTTGTCGGTGTAGTCGTTCTTGCCCGAACATCAAGTCACCTTTACCCTTCCCAAGCTTGGGACGGTTTGCTCGGATGTGGTTCGGGCCACCACACTCGAAACAAATCACGGGTCCTCCTCTTTTTCCATCCCTCCTCCTCTTGTAAGCATGAGAAAATCTCCGTGCTAGGAGGGTTAGTCGTTCATCATAAGTCGCTCTAACCGATCATCGTTATGTCACGAGAGAGCGGCGAGGAGAATCCGCACAAAGGCTCAGCAGAAGAAGATCCAGAAGCGGGATCGGTGACTAACGCCATCGACTGTGACTTCGACCGACGAGAGACTATGTCAATCTCGTGAGTCTTGAGGCGCGAGTAAAGCACGTCAAGAGTCAGGGTCGAGAGGTCCGTGGTGTCCTTGATGGTAGTCACCTTCATCTCCCAAACCCGAAGATCAAGTGCAGCAAGGATTTGTCGAGCGTTATCCGAGTCGGAGTATGTGAGACCGACGGCTCGGAGGTTGCTCAAGATTTTGTGAAAACGCGAAAAGCACTCGTCAAGGGACTCTCTAGCAAGCATCTCGAATTCATCAGATTCGCTTGAACGGTCTGTCGAACCGTCTTGATCGGTGGTGCCCTCATGGTATGCATTGAGGGTCACCCAGATGTCGTAGGCGGACAACAGGTGAGAGATGCGATCGAACTCGCTTCTACTCAAACCCTGAATGATGATGTTCCTTGCCTTTGCATTTGCCTCAACATCGACCATATTCCGGCATTGATGTTCTCATCGGCAGAACAACAAACCGAATCTTCACCTTCCGTCGATGGCATACCCCGAGCACGGATGTAAGTTTCCATTCGGCTTTTCGGAAGGGTAATCCAGGCCATCGAAGATGGGCGGCTTGGTGGAATACTTGTCTGTCGTCATGGCTCGCAGACCGGTTAAGATCTATAGAAAAGAGCTAACCGGCTCTAATACCAAGTGTAGGACCGAAATGGCGACAGAGGGGGTGAATGTCGCTCTCTTTTTAAAATCGCCTCCGAGAATTCGACACTGTTTTTCAAAACGATGCAAATCAAAGCACCTCACAGAAAATTAAAATTAATCTTGCTGAAATTTGGAGCATGCGACATCGAAAGATTCAGCAGAAATTAGAGAGTAGTCGATAAAATTTCAATTTGAAAATATTGCCGCTTGATCCGCATGCAAAATCACCAAAGATCAAGAAAAGAAATAAAAGAAAAGCGACTTCAACCGTGCACGGCATCGAGAGTGTTCACTAGAGTAACAAGCAGGATCCAATAGGTTCTATCAAGGACAAAAAGGAACAAAAGCTACAACGCGAAAGGAAGCAAAGAGCGCTACTCAAAGAGTCGAAACAGATAGCTATTGCGGTCGCTTACCAAAGACTGAAAACTAGAGACAGCAGTGAACAAATACTACAAGAAATCTGCAGTGAATTGTAGCTGAAAACAGCAACGAGCAGGTGCTGAAAACAGCAAAAGAAGCAGATTTTGGTTTCAGCCAAACCGCAGAGACGCAGAATAGGAAGTAGCAGCGGTTTGCTGTTTTTACTACAAGAAAACTGCAGTGAACTGTAGCTGAAAACAGCAACGAGCAGGTGCTGAAAACAGCAAAGAAGAAGCAGATTTTGGGTTTCACCGAACTGCAAATGCGAAAACTTTCGCCAAAAGCGTAGCACCAACCAGTGATCGAAAACAGCACTTGGAAGAAATTTCAGACCACCAACAAAATGAGAAAATTGAAGAGATTCAGCTCCACTTCTTAGCCCAAAAGATCCAGAACATGAACTAAATAGCAACAAGATCTTAGGAAACAAAAGAACTCATCAAGAGAGGAAGAAATTCAGAATTGAGCAAAATCGAAAACCTACAGAGGCAACACCAAAACTAAATTTCTCTCAATCCTTAAATCTTTGATCATGAGCTTTTGCAGCTAGATTAGCAATGGTTACAAGACACTCCAGATCAAATCTTAGGCTCTCTCATGAAGGGAATGAAGAGAAATCAAGAAACCCTAGAAAAGCAAAACAGAGAGAGCTCAGAATTGAAAACTTGATTTCCATTCATTGTATCAAGAGGATTGCAAAGGAGTTCCCGTGCACTGTACATTTGAACAAGAAAAGAAATTACAAGAAGGATCAACCAACTCTATCAATCTCCATCTCTCAAGAACATATGAGAGGGAGAACACAATACACAAAGAAGAGTCCACCACGGAGACACTCTCCTTTGCTCACTCACTTTCCTTTCATGTCTCGATTACACTTACTACACCTCCCTCTCCTCTTTTTGAAGGCAAGGCCTCACCCCCATATGGAAAATCAAGAAGTGGCATACCATGCCCACTCCAAGCCTTTCATCCACATGGGGCAAGGGTCAAAGTCAACCCATTTTAGGAGGAAACCAGCCTCCTACTTCAAGCTTGAGTCAAACCCGAATTTGCCCCTCAGCGCCTTTCCGAAGCTTCCCCGTCCGGTACCTCAACCGTCTGGACCTTGACTCCTCCTTGAGCCTAGTCACGATCCTCTCGCCGCCGCCGTCGTGTCCACCCGACACCGACCGAGACCTCCGACTCCATCCGAGTCTAGTCCGGGTTCTCTCGTCGCCGCCGTCGTGTCCATCACCGGTAGCTTCAGCTTCGGTTCCTCGTCTCCCGACTCGCAACCACCTCGAGTTCACGCCGTCTTCGACATATCTCGACCGTTCTGACCTCAACGCCACCTGCGTCTAGTCCAGTCACCTCGTGTCTCGCCACGACTCCACCTCGGCGTCCTGCACACACGCACAAGAAACACGCCAAATAGCACCGCCGATACATGAAAGCGTAAACAGAGATCAAACCTGTCGAGTCATCAGAACATGCAACCTAAACCCATACGACTAAGTTCGACCAAGTCCGACCGAGCCCGTTACGCCACGCAACGTCTAGGTCCGAACCAACCGACTCAAACTCGACTTTTCCTAAACCGATGTCAATTACTCATCATACACAACGGGATGACCTCCACATGGTCTCTCAAAAAGCAAAGACTAACAACAGAAAAGAAGAGATCATTCCAAAACAAACAAGGATTACAGATGAGTCCCCATACGCATGGACATTAGAACAAAAGGAATGATTACAAGACTCTCAATACATCCTCTCCCTCTCAATCCTCAAGAACACCAAGAGCTCTTCATGCTTCTTAGGAGGAACACACAGAAATGGAGAGCAAATGCACAAAAACTCTCAAAGAGGTATGCAGCCCCCAACACCTATTTATAGCCCTTGGCTAACGGGTCTCCAACCCGTTACGCCGGCTAAACCCTAACGAATCCATCTCCCGCTTGTGCAGCTTTGCGAAATTCCCGTTTCGCCCCTCCTGCACCTTCTGGGAAGCTTCCGCGCTCCTTGCCTCGCACGCCTCGCAACCACCTCGAGTCCACGCCGTCTTCGACACATCCCGACCGTTCTGACCTCAGCGCCACCTGCGCCTAGTCCGGTCCACCTTGTCTCGCCACGACTTCACCTTGACGTCCTGCAGCCACACAGACAAGAAACACATCAAATAGCACCGCTCGATACATGTAAGCATAATAACATCAACGAAACAACATTAAGCCCAAACCTATCAAAACATCAGAATAATCATCCTAATCCTATTGACCAGGTTTGACCAAGTCCGACCGAGCCCGTTGCGCCCCGCAACGACATGGTCCGAGCCAACTAACTCAAACTCGACTTCCCTAAGCAGATGTCAATTTCTCATCATACACATGGGATGACCTCCACATGGTCTCTCACATATCTTCAAAGCATGTACCACATTAGCTAATTCCAAATCATGAGTACGATAATTCTCTTCATGTGGCCTCAGTTGACATGAAGCATATGCAACAACTTTGCCTTCTTGCATAAGCACATAACCTAAACCTTTATGTGAAGCATCACAATAGATATCATTGTCTCCCTGAATATCTGGTAGTACAAACACTGGTGTAGAAGTCAAATGCTTTTTCAACTCCTGAAAACTCTGCTCACACTATAGAGTTGTAACATCCCAAAGTTTGGAAGTTCGAAAAAGTAAAAATTTTAAAACTTTTTTATTGCGTTCTGTTAGCATCCAGATTTCTTCTGGGATTTTTATTTGGATCTTTCTGAATGTCATGCTGTGCAGACAAAATAACAAGGAATAATCCCTGAATATAAATGACAAATGTGATAATAAAAATATTAACAATGGAATATGAAGTCAAATATAAAAGCCTAAATTAAAATTTAAGTCAGTTAAACAAAACCTAAATTTGGGTCAAAGAAATTATGATCAAGAAATTTATTTGAAAAGTGAATTCAAAACTTAGAAAATATAGAGAATAAACCAATTTCAGAATTTCCCCCAGAATTAACTTGAGATTTATTTCTAAACTCAAATCAGGAACTGAATTTTAGTTCAAACAGAAATTCAAATATTTTTTTTAAAAAAACTAAAAATGAAGATGCAAATCAAATCCAAGTTTTTAAATTGTGCTATCCCTTCTCTTCTCTTTCTTTCTTTCTTTCTTCTTTTCACCCTCTAACATCTGGCCCCTTCCCCTCCTTTCTTTTCATTTCTCCTCCATGTTCTTCCGTTCCTCTTCTGTTCTCCCTGCTCCCAGGCCAAAACAACCAACCACGGCTCTGCGCACCACTATTTCTAAAAACCTTGGGGGTGTAAAGGAAAAGGAAAAAGGCGGGAAGTAGTTGCCTTGATTTGTGTTGCCCTGTGATGTCTATCCCAATGATGGTGTTAATAGGATATTAACACTGGAAAGTATATCATATGGTACTTTCACAATAAACATGATGACCTTTAGGAACCTGTTGTGGTTAAAACTTGCTGAGTTATAGGAATTTCTAGTTATTGTAATTTATCAAGGCACTTAACAAATTAAAAATAGCCTGAGCCATCCTTGTAAAGCCATTCATAATTATAGCTGCATTTTGTGTGTTGACTCACGGAGCATAGTAGTTTGTACCTAGTGAAGAGAATGATGATGCCATGAACTAGGTCGTGAATCCTAGTTGGCTGCCTGTGGGCATGTCCTAAGGGTCCCACTTGTTTGAAGATTCATTTGCGTTGTGTAAGTCTATTATTATGTTTATGCTTCTGCATGATATGTATTTTGATATTCAGTATTGAATCTATGAGCAGTATCTACTGATCTAGAAAATAGTGTGGTTGAATCACAAAGGATTCTGCATTGTAAAATCTAGGTCCGACAAGAGACCAAGTAAACTTTTTCTCCTTCTTCAACAACTGAGTGAGCGGTCTAGCTATCTTAGAAAATCCTTCAATGAAACAACGATAATATCCTACCATTCTGAGAAAAATTATAAACTTGGGGGGTACCAACTTCAGCTGTTTGTAAGATCAAGGAGGCTAACTATGGGGTGAATATATGGTTTTAAATTTTCTTTGGCCAAAACTGAGGTTTTTATGCAGAAGAGTAAATGAAAATGGTTTTTCTCAATTAAGGCCTAAATCAACTAATCTCACTAAGTACACCAACAAACTAAGTCTATATCAAAGGTTTGTAATCCTAAAGTGACAAGCAATCAATTTAATTATATGAATATAAATTGCTTAAATGTAGATTGAGCACAAGTGAACAAACAACGATGATATGGTTTTTTTATCGTGGTGTTCGAAGATTTATTGGTCTCCCTAGTCCATATTGAGGTAAACCCAAACGAATTGGACTAGCTCAACGAATTAAGCCAAATACCTTAATTCCATTAGTAGTAGCTCTTTCTTACTCTAGATAGGTGAGCTCCAATTATCACAACACACCAGGTCTTCTCATAAGTTTCTTTAAGAAGATCACTGGGCACGATGCCTCCAAGCTGTCTAGGAGTTGGTGATCTCTAAGAGTAACCAGTCAAACCTCTCGCTTGACTCTCACCATATGCAACAAATGCACAAGCTCAAGTGGATACAAAATCCACCTCTAGATACAACATTTGTAACTAGAGACCACTCTTCTTGCTTACAAGGTGCAACATATGCACAATTAAGAGGAGAAACTCACACTATCTCAAGAAAAGCTCAACATTTGACTCCAATGTAGGAATTGAGTGATCTTAGACTCTGTGAAAAACTTATTTAGAGGGCTACACGACACACCTATTTGCATTACAAACACATATAAGAAATTCAAAGATTCACTACCATGGTCTAAGTCCAAAAAAATAGCAACAAACAATCTTAGACTTTGCCAAGGGATAATGCATGACCTTCAACAATTTGTAGGAAACATTTGCAAACTTAGATCATACCACAAGGAGTAGGTACATAGATTTTAACCATTTGTAAAACACATTCGTAAAGTGTAGTCATATGTTACAAGAATTAGATGCATAAGTGCATAAGCCTCAAATATTTACACATTTGTAAATAATAGCATCATGCTACGGAGAGTTGGAGCAAGTGAGATTGAGCTATCAACACATGATGAGACTCAAACTTCTAGACAAAACCCCTCTTAATAGTACGATAATTGTATACTAGCAATCCAGTCTTTCAACCAAACACCAAAACTAGTAAAATATTATAAATACATTCTTAGCCCTACCTAGTTATACCTTTACCATGTGCATCCTTTTGACGTTTGATGACGCATATCTTTACTTCAAGTTCGGGTCATTTTCTTGATATGCATTAACCATGATGCATCCTTCAAGTGCCTTCCATAAATACATAATGATCTTCTCTTGACTTGATGATCAACTCATGATTATCTATCTTTTATAGGATTTTTATGTGTATGAACACATGATGCATCCCTTTTTTGACATGCATCAATCATGGTGTATCCTCTTTTTGATGGCCTTCAACTCATGAAGTCATCTTCTATTCCGAAACTTGACTTGATGATCTTCAACACATGAAGCTATCCAAAGTCTTCATCATCATAGGGCATAACCTATTCATTCGACTTATAGAAAATATTAGTCCCACGTTGAGATTATCATTAATTACCAAAACATACCACTAACTCATAATGACAGGTCTAGATTCTTCAATCTTTCTTTTTTTGGTAATTGACGTGTAACATCCCAAATTTTGAGTTTTGAAAAAATTAAATTCAAATTAATTATTTTGAAGCAATTGACTTTTATTTGGATTTTTCTGGGTTTTTCTGGAGTTTATTTCAAAATTTAAATCCAGGAAATGTATTTTAAATATTTTATAAAAGCCAAAAAGTGTTCATTTTATTTTTCCTAACCTTCCCAGAATTTTTAAATAATTTTTGAGAATTTTCTGGAATTAAAAATTTATTTTAAAAGATAAAAGGAATTCTACAAAATTATTAAAAGCAAATCTGAAAAATTAAATATTTTTATTAAGTCTAAAATGTTTCCAGGAATATTTTATAATTTTTCTGGAATTTTTTAGATATTATTTATTATTTTAAGCAATTATATGGTTTCTAGTATTTTCTGAAAATCTAATCCGAAAATAAAATCAAATAAATCTCAGCCGCCACGTGTCGCAAATTTGACTACGGTACCCTTCGTTGGATTTAATCCAAGCCATCCCTTTCACTTAAATCCAATGGGCATGAGCAACCCACTTGCCACGTGGCATCCATCCGACTACCCATACCCTTCACCTCTCTTTTCTCACCGACGGGTGGGCCCCACCCGTCATCTCTTTCTTCTACCTCCCCTTCTTCCTCCTCCCACTCTCTCTCTCTTCCACCATTAATGCCGAAAATTGAGCTCATGATTTCGGCCGTTTCTTCCACTTTAATTCCCGATTAAGAGCGAAATCAAATGCCCCAATCACCGCCTCCTCCCTCCTGGTGTTTCTGTCTTTAATTCCCTATAAACCCGCCGGCCACCCTCTATTGCGCTTAACTCCGGCCGAGCCACCACCTTCCCCTATAAAAGCCCTCCCAGACACATTTTTTAAGACCCCACCTCTCCTCCACCCTCTCCACCTTTCGCCGCCCCTAAACCTCCCGAGCCGCCGCCACTAGCGCCGCCACGGTGGCCTCTCTCTCCGCCGGCCTTCCGCCGCCCGGCCCCCGCCACCGCCGGAAGGTCGCCGCCTCCTCTACCTCCCGCCGCCACCGCCCGCCCGGCCAGGCCGGGCCGTGCCGCCGCCGTCCGTGCGGCGCCTGTGTTGTCTTTGCTTGCGCCCACGTGGCGCCATGTGTGCCGTGTGGTGGGCGCCACGTCTTGCCGCGTGGCGCCACGTCGCCAAGAGCGCCACCTCGGCACGGCTCGTGGTCCGTGGACTCGGTCCACGGTGGACCGGGCCCACGCGTCAGAAATTTCAAATTTTAAATATTCGCTGACGTCATAATTAGGAATTTTCAGTACAAAAATAAATCGGGAAAATCGTTCTTTTTTTTTTCTTTCAATTAAAATTTCCCGAAGCCATAACTTTCTCGTTTTAACTCCGATTTGACCCGTTCAAATTTCTAAATTTTTCTAAAATCATAATCTATCTAAATATACATTATTTTTCAATTTTTAAATTTTATTTGAATTTTGTGTGTATTTATTTGCTTTGTTGCTTTGTCTTTTTCCGCGCGTAGAATCCGACGTCGCCGAGGACTTTGTCGACCTGCAGCAAGAGAATCAAGAACTCACACACGAAGGCAAGTCTCCTTTGAACATCTTGAACCCATGTTTGAGAAATGTTTTAATTATTTTAAAATTACTGCATTGCTATGTTACATAAAATGATAATTCCTGTTTTAGAGTAATAGTTATACCGACATTTGTTATATCTTCACTTGACATTGAGAACCATGTACCATTGACACCCTAGGATTTCCTTTGTCTCAATAATGAGATTATTATTAAATTTTGGCAAATGTTGTACAGGTAGTAAACTGCTTAGTCATGCTATAAAAAACTTTTGTAGCCTCGGAATAGGAAAATTACATTTTATGGAACTAGACCTTGTTCGGAAATTGGTGGCAATTGGTGTTGCCTCTGTGTTTTTTAAAATAAAATAAAATGTGAAAATTATTTTAGACCAGGGCGGATGGTAAGATTGGTTTGGTGCGGTTAGCACGAGAACTTGTAATGTGTTTGTTCCGCCTAGTCAATTAAGGACCGGCGCTTGTGTTTGTCCGATCGAGCACCACCGTACAACCACATGTCTATATGGGTACGACCTAGCTAACTAACTTACAATAGTTTAGTTTAGGTACCACCAGTGGAAAGTGAATGCCGTGGTGTCTTGGTTATTCACGATGAGGGACGAGGTTTCTTGTACTCATATGGCGCAAGAGGGGCTTCGATTGGTGGTTTAACCCTTCAGCGGTGAAACCTCAGCGGGTGGTGTCTAGCTAGGCTGGAGTAAGGTAAAAGCTTTGTGATATGTTATCTGGGTCTCATGCCTAAGGAAGCATGTTGGCTATTAAGATGACTTATCTCTTGTGGGTAAAGCTGTACAACCTCTGCAGAGTGTAAAACTATTCGAATAGCCGTGCCCACGGTCAAGGGCGGGCAAGGAATGCATTCACATGGTAGATCATTGTTTTTGGTTTTAAAAATAAAAGATTTGGGAACCGGGAGTGATTGGAACTCCCGGGGTTGTCCTGGCAGTTGTAGCCAGTGTGGGAGATGTAACCCGTTTTCTTGAACTTTGGCGGTTAGCCAGTACTTTAGTGTGGGTGGTTTAGCCCGTGGTTTTGAACCTTGGCAGTTAGAGCCGGTAACCTAGTGTTGGTGGTTGTAACCTTCACTATTTAACTTGTTAGATTCTGTTAAAACAATCACCTTGCTAAATTGATGCCTTTAAAAATAATTAATGGTATTTGAAATAAAATGTGGCTTTGTGCAAAAGAACCATATAACCTTCCTTTGTTAAACCCTCGCATCTATTGCATTTTCCCAAGACTCATGAGTACTTTATGTACTCACATACTACACTTAAAATAATACCCAGAAGAGTATGAAGCTCAAGATGGAACTTTCGACTACGGAGCTTATGGATTCGACGAAGGCTTTCAGGAGTTCTAGGTTGCGCTTCCCAGTCAATTGCCTGTGGCGTATTGATGGGTCTTCTTCACTGGATTTACTTTTGCTTCCGTTGTGCTTTATCTTTTGTGTGTGTGCGAGGTCTTGTAACCTCAAATGTAATAAAGGTCTTTCGGCCTGTACTCTCTTTATTATTGTAATTTCGTTGTTGGCAATGTAATCATCACTGTTTAACTGTGTGCACTAGCTTTGATCTGGGACTAGTGCTGTAATACACAGAGGGGCTGGATTTGGAAATCCGGGTCCCGACAGAGATGGTATCAGAGCCAACTTGACTGCAGGACGTAACCTAGATTAGAATGGTAAAAACCTTAAGGACCTATATTTATTAAAAATATTTGAGAAAATTTTCTATATCTCGTTACTTCTGCTCTATTCTTGATCTTATATTCACTTGTTTAAAATGTTTTTACTGATCTTCTCTATTTCAAAATTGTAGATGGCCGGTTCATCCTCCGATGACTCTTGGGACTACTTTTCTCATGGCGAGAATATCGGAGCATTTGTTGGCCTTCTTCGTCAGCTTATGCAGTATCTGAAGTATCCCCAACCGCCTATTTTCAGGGGGCGAAAAGTCAAGATCATGGACCGAGATTCTTGGTCGATGGAGGTATTCCTGTATGCACGGGAAGGAGAATTCAACTCTCCCACATACCCTATCGAACATCCTCGGACGGACCGTTCAGACGCTATCCAGGATGCAGCTCGTCTGGCACTAGCTGACTTGTGCCGGATTCATAAGGATATCCTGCGGCAGACGCCTTTCTGTTTCTTTCCAACCACCAGAGCAGGACAGAGATATCCAGAACCCTTCAAGATCTCCATGGATGATCCCCGTCTGACGCATCAGGTGCAACTTACTAGGGCGATGACAGCTACATACGCCAGCGCCTTGGAGGAGATTGGACGACCGGACACTCCTCACTTCGACTACCAAGACTGAGACTCTCGTGCTAAGCTTATCGAGCCGAAGCGAGTTCGAGTGGGGCGTCTTCGAGCCGTGCAGCAGCCTCGTGAGGACTACACACTTGTCTTCACTGTACACCGCCGTCCCGACAACCCAGTGCCGCCTCGACGCACAGGACCCCGTATCTTGCTCACAGCGCGCAAGAGTGTGCGGCGCCCTAGTCCGCTACCTGACATCAACATTGGAGATTCCAGCAAAAGACGCAGTCTTTCTCGTTCTCGCTCCTGCTCCCGATCGTCTACCCCCAGTCATAGTCATATTCATTCTCGAGCCTCTTGCAACCGTCCCGAGTGTGGATGTAGGCAGCTCCATGTGGGTAACCCAGAAGAGGACCCAGAGGAGGATCCTGAGGAGCGCATCTTCGAGGAGGATGAGTAGTTGTTGAGTCAGTAGTACCCAAATAAATTGTTTACCTTCCTTAGAACGTTTTATATTATGTTTGTGTGCTAGATAGATTGTACCAATGCCTTTGTGCACTTATGGTACAGCCATTCTCAAAAATATATTAATTTCAAAGATAAAGTTTCTTCCAAGTTGTTGTTGTGTTCTCTCTTGTGTGTTGGTTTGGGTTGTTATTTAGTTTTCCCCTGCTTCTTACCTGTGCTACTTCCCTCTTATCTTTTTGCTTTGTTCTGGTTGCCGCTTCAGATGGTGAACACAAGGAACAATCTTGAAACAATGTACCGTGGTGCCAATGTTCGGTAGGAAAATAACATGCCGCCACCCCCTGCTCAAGCTCCTAGCATGGAACAAATGATGGCAATGCAATTGCAGCTGCTTCAAGCCCTGGCCCAGAACCAAGTGCGACAAGTCTGCAGCACCTGTTCGAGCACCCGGTCCAAGCTGGGTGAATTCATGAGGACCAGACCGCCAACCTTCTCTGGTGCGGTAGATCCAATGGAAGCAAATGATTGGATTAAAGATGTGGAGAGGAAGCTGATTTTGGCTCAGTGCAGCGATAACGAGAAGGTGCTTTATGCTGCTCATCAGCTAAAAGGAATCGCAGCGACTTGGTGGGAAAATTACTGCGCCGCCCATCAGAATGTGCAGACTATCACTTGGGCTGAGTTTGAGGAAGCTTTTCGCACTGCTCATGTTCCTACTGGAGTAATGGAAATGAAGAGAATGGAATTCCACAAACTGCAGCAAGGGAACCTCAGTGTCACTGAGTATCTGAATAGGTTCACTCAACTATCCAGGTATGCTCCTGAAGATGTTGCAACTGATGCAGCAAAGATCTGGCGGTTCATGCAGGGACTTGAACCCAATCTCAAGGTACAGCTGGTTTCAAATGATTACCCAACTTTCCAGCATATGGTGAACAAGGCCATAATACAAGAGGAAGCTCAACGTCACCGTATGAAGTCCTAAGAGGAAGTTTCAAGCTCAAGAGGTGCAAGCGGTTCGACACCGCCTAATCCACCTCATTTCAAGAGCCCTCGATTGCCAAATGTGCCGAGGACACCATTCGGTGGACCTCGCCCGATTCCTCAAGCTCCTCGACCAAACAATGCGGTTACGCCTCAGTGAACAAGACTTGATGGTCGGAGTGCGGTGTTATAACTGCAAGAACATGGGACATTATGCCAATAATTGTCCTCGAAGCGCCAGTTGTGACCCTGCTCGTTTCAACACAGGGACAACACCACCGAGCCCCACTTGCGGGACAAGGCCGTGGGCGCCTCAAACTCAAGGACTCACAAGCGGTGAGCAGAGGGCATGTTAATCATGTCACTGCAGAAGCAGCTTAGGATGCACCAGACGTCGTTCTGGGTAAGTTTCTTGTCAACTCAGTACCTGCATCAGCATTATTTGATTCTGGAGCTTCACATTCTTTTGTGTCAAAAGATTTTGTGGAAAGATATAATTGGGATATGCGTTTGCTAAAGAACCCTATGCTAGTCCAATCACCTGGAAATGAAATGAAGACTAGTACGGTTTGCCCTAGAGCAACCATAGATATAAATGGAGTAAAATTCTAGCTTAATTTAATTATAATAGACTCAAGAGCCTAGATGTAATACTTGGTATGGATTGGTTAACCAAGTATAAAGGGCAGATAGATTGTGCCAATCGTGCCATTACTCTTACCAACTCTGAAGGAATTCAAGTGAGGTACAAGTCAAAG
The DNA here is from genome assembly GCA_036346245.1 of Bonia amplexicaulis. Lineage (NCBI taxonomy): Eukaryota > Viridiplantae > Streptophyta > Magnoliopsida > Poales > Poaceae > Bonia > Bonia amplexicaulis. Next base: position 21,306,080 of record CM070743.1, read on the forward strand.
CCTTCTTCTCAGAATAGTTGTGGGTTGAACAGCTTGAAGGGAATAACTTTGGAAAAGGTGCCCATAGTAAGAGAATACCCAGATGTGTTTCCAGAAGATTTGCTAGGAATGCCACCAGATAGAGAAGTTGAATTTGTCATTAACCTAGTACCTGGAATGGCTCCGATTTCCAAGAGACCCTACCGGATGTCCGCAAATGATTTGGCTGAAGTTAAGAAGCAGATTGAGGAACTGCAGGAAAGAGGTTTTATTAGACCAAGTTCTTCGCCTTGGGGTGCACCAGTACTTCTAGTGAAGAAGAAGGATGGCAGTCTCCGTATGTGTGTGGATTACAGATCCCTGAATGATGCGACAGTTAAGAACAAGTATCCATTGCCCAGGATAGATGATTTGTTTGATCAGTTAAAAGGATCATGTGTCTTCTCCAAGATTGATCTCCGGTCAGGTTATCATCAAATGAAGATTAGACCAAAAGATATACCAAAGACAGCATTTTCCACTCGATATGGACTGTATGAGTTTACAGTAATGTCTTTTGGATTGACCAATGCTCCTGCATACTTTATGAATCTGATGAATAAAGTGTTTATGGAGTATTTGGATAAGTTTGTTGTCGTATTTATTGATGACATTCTGATCTACTCCCAGAATGAGGAAGATCATGCAGAACATCTGAGGATAGTTTTGGAAAAACTCAGAGAGCATCAGCTGTATGCCAAGTTTAGCAAGTGTGAGTTTTGGTTGAAGAAAGTAGCTTTCTTGGGTCATGTGATTTCTGCAGGAGGAGTGTCTGTAGATCCAGCAAAGGTAACAGACGTACTCAATTGGACACAACCCAAGTCAGTGACAGAGATCAGAAGTTTTCCACACTCGCAAGACCTCTCACTCAGTTGCTAAAGAAGGAGAAGAAGTTTGAATGGAGTAAATCTTGTGAGGAAAGTTTTCAAGAACTGAAAAAGAGATTAACATCTGCACCAGTGTTAACGCTTCCAGATATTAGAAAGGACTTTGAGGTATTTTGTGATGCTTCTAGGCAGGGTTTGGGCTGTGTTTTAATGCAAGAAGGAAAAGTCGTAGCCTATGCTTCAAGGCAATTGCGCCCGCATGAGCAGAACTATCCGACTCATGATTTAGAGCTAGTCACATTGTGCATGCTCTAAAAATATGGAGGCATTATTTGATCAGTAATCGTTGTGAAATTTTCACGGATCACAAGAGCCTGAAGTATATATTTACCCAGCTTGACCTCAATCTAAGACAGCGCAGATGGCTTGAGTTGATAAAGGATTATGATGTTGGAATCCACTATCATCCGTGAAAGGCTAATGTTGTAGCCGATGCCTTAAGCGAAAAAGTTATTGTAATAACTTGATGATTCAAATCTGACAGACCGCACTTCATGAAGAGTTTCAGCGGCTTAATTTAGAAGTAGTAGAGGAGGGATTCCTAGCTACTTTGGAGGTTCAGCCAACCTTACAAGAACAAATCAAGGCAGCTCAAAAGGAGGATAAATATGTTAAGGATATCAAAGAAAATATGAAGAAAGGAAAAGCACCAGGATTTTCAGAAGATGAAGAAGGTATCCTTTGGTTTGGGAAAAGAATTCTTGTGCCCGAGAAGAAGGAAATAAAAGAGTTAATCCTGAAGGAAGCTCATGAATCTGGATACTCAATTCACCCTGGAAGTACAAAGATGTATCAAGATCTTAAAGAAAGGTACATGTGGTCCAGTATGAAGAGAGAAATTGCTGAATATGTAGCCTTGTGTGATGTATGCCAACGAGTTAAAGCAGAACATCAGAGACCTGCTGGACTTTTGCAACCTTTGTAGATACCCGAGTGGAAATGGGAAGAAATTGGAATGGATTTTATAACTGGATTGCCAAGAACCAAGGCAGGGTATGATTCAATTTGGGTTATTGTGGACCGACTAACAAAGGTCGCACATTTCATTCCAGTAAAGACTACTTATTCGGAGATAGACTCATGTAATTATATATGTCAAGAATCGTGTGTTTGCATGGAGTTCCAAAGAAGATTGTGTCAGATCGAGGATCTCAATTCACCTCAAGATTTTGGCAGAAACTTCATGAGATTTTGGGCACTAATCTAAATTTCAGTACAGCATATCATCCCCAGACAGATGGTCAAACAGAAAGAGTGAATCAAATACTGGAAGACATGTTGAGAGCCTGTGTTTTGGCAAATAAAGCAAGTTGGGATCAGAGTTTACCCTATGCAGAATTTTCTTATAATAATAATAGTTATCAATCCAGCCTACAGATGTCTCCGTTTGAAGCTTTGTATGGCAGAAAATGCAGGACACCGTTGTATTGGAAAGAAACTGGGGAAGGACAAGTGTTTGGTCCAGATGTGTTAAGGCAAGCAGAAGAACAAGTTCGTCTGATTCAGGACAGATTAAAAACAGCACAAACAAGACAGAAAAGTTATGCGGACAATCGCCGGAGAGCATTAGAATTTGTACCTGGAGATCACGTGTATCTGAAAGTTTCACCTCTCAAAGGGATGCGTCGTTTCAGCGTTACTGGGAAGCTTGCTCCAAGATTCGTTGGACCATTTCCTGTGGTAGCAAAAAGGGAAGAAGTTGCTTATCAGTTGGAACTTCCATCTCAGTTGTCAAGTGTGCACAACGTCTTCCATGTGTCCCAGTTAAGAAAGTGCCTCAGAGTGCCAGAAGAGCAAATGCCTTTAGAAGAAGTATCTTTGAAGGAGGACCTATCGTATCCAGAGTATCCAGTCAAAATTTTGGATGAAGCAGAGCGCCGTACAAGAAGCAAGAGCATCAAATTCTGTAAAGTGCAGTGGAGTAATCATACAGAATCAGAAGCAACTTGGGAGCGTGAAGAAGACCTAAGAGCAGAGTTCCCTGATCTTTTTCCCAGTTCGTCCGAATCTCGGGGTCGAGTTCATTCTAAGGGGGGTAGGTTTGTAACATCCCAAATTTTGAGTTTTGAAAAAATTAAATTCAAATTAATTATTTTGAAGCAATTGGCTTTTATTTGGATTTTTCTGGGTTTTTCTGGAGTTTATTTCAAAATTTAAATCAAGGAAATGTATTTTAAATATTTTATAAAAGCCAAAAAGTGTTCATTTTATTTTTCCTAACCTTCCCAGAATTTTTAAATAATTTTTGAGAATTTTCTGGAATTAAAAATTTATTTTAAAAGATAAAAGGAATTTTACAAAATTATTAAAAGCAAATCTGAAAAATTAAATATTTTTATTAAGTCTAAAATGTTTCCAGGAATATTCTATAATTTTTCTGGAATTTTTTTAGATATTATTTATTATTTTAAGCAATTATATGGTTTCTAGTATTTTCTGAAAATCTAATCCGAAAATAAAATCAAATAAATCTCAGTAGCCACGTGTCGCAAATCGACGGCCGATACCCCTTCGTTGGATTTAATCCAAGCCATCCCCTTTCACTTAAATCCAATGGGCATGAGCAACCCACTTGCCACGTGGCATCCATCCAACTACCATACCCTTCACCTCTCTTTCTCTCACCGACGGGTGGGCCCCACCGTCATCTCTTTCTTCTATCTCCTTCTTCCTCCTCCCACTCTCTCTCTCTTCCACCATTAATACCGAAAATTGAGCTCATGATTTCGGCCGTTTCTTCCACTTTAATTCCCGATTAAGAGCGAAATCAAATGCCCCAATCACCGCCTCCTCCCTCGCCGGCCGTTTCTCGTCTTTAATTCCCTATAAACCCGCCGGCCACCCCTCTATTGCGCCTTAACTCCGGCGAAGCCGAGCCGCCACCTTTCCCCTATAAAAGCCCCTCCCCGACACATTTTTCGGCACCCCCACCCTCTCCTCCACCTCTCCACCTTTCGGCCGCCGCCCCAAGCCTCCCGAGCGCCGCCACTAGCGCCGCCGCCACCAGCCTCCTCTCTCCGTGGCCTTCCTCCGCCGCCCGGCCCACCGCCACCGCCGGAAGGTGCGCCTCCTCCCTTGCCCATGGCAGCCGCCCGCCCCCGGCCGGCCCGGGTGCGCCACTGCCGCCATCCCGTGTGCCTTGTGCTTGGTGTCTTTGCTTCTTGCCAGCGATGGCGCCATGTGCTTTTCTTTTCTTTTCTTTCAATTAAAATTTCCCGAAGCCATAACTTTCTCGTTTTAACTCCGATTTGACCCGTTCAAATTTCTAAATTTTTCTAAAATCATAATCTATCTAAATATACATTATTTTTCAATTTTTCAATTTTATTTGAATTTTGTGTGTATTTATTTGCTTTGTTGCTTTGTCTTTTTCCGCGCGTAGAATCCGACGTCGAGGACTTTGTCGACTGCAAGAAGAGAATCAAGAACTCACACACGAAGGCAAGTCTCCTTTGAACATCTTGAACCCATGTTTGAGAAATGTTTTAATTATTTTAAAATTACTGCATTGCTATGTTACATAAAATGATAATTCCTGTTTTAGAGTAATAGTTATACCGACATTTGTTATACCTTCACTTGACATTGAGAACCATGTACCATTGACACCCTAGGATTTCCTTTGTCTCAATAATGAGATTATTATTAAATTTTGGCAAATGTTGTACAGGTAGTAAACTGCTTAGTCATGCTATAAAAAACTTTTGTAGCATCGGAATGGGAAAATTACATTTTATGGAACTAGACCTTGTTCGGAAATTGGTGGCAATTGGTGTTGCCTCTGTGTTTTTTAAAATAAAATAAAATGTGAAAATTGTTTTAGACCAGGGCGGATGGTAAGATTGGTTTGGTGCGGTTAGCACGAGAACTTGTAATGTGTTTGTTCCGCCCTAGTCAATTAAGGACCGACGCTTGTGTTTGTCCAGTCTGAGCACTACCGTACAACCACATGTCTATATGGGTACGACCTAGCTAACTAACTTACAATAGTTTAGTTTAGGTACCACCAGTGGAAAGTGAATGCCAGGGTGTATTGGTTATTCACAGTGAGGGACGAGGTTTCTTGTACTCATATGGCGCAAGAGGGGCTTCGATGGGTGGTTTAACCCTTGACGGTGAAACCTCGGTGGTGGTGTCTAGCTAGGCTGGAGTAAGGTAAAAGCTTTGTGATATGTTATCGGGTCTCATGCCTAAGGAAGCATGTTGGCTATTAAGATGACTTATCTCTTGTGGGTAAAGTCGTACAACCTCTGCAGAGTGTAAAACTATTCGAATAGCCGTGCCCACGGTCAAGGCGGGCAAGGAATGCATTCACATGGTAGATCATTGTTTTGGTTTTAAAATAAAGATTTGGGAACCGGGAGTGATTGGAACTCCGGGGTTGTCTGGCGATTGTAGCCGATGTGGGAGATGTAACCGTTTTCTTGAACTTTGGCGGTTAGCCTTGAGACTTTAGTGTGGGTGGTTTAGCCCGTGGTTTTGAACCTTGGCGTTAGAGTCGGTAACCTAGTGTTGGTGGTTGTAACCTTCACTATTTAACTTGTTAGATTCTTAAAACAATCACCTTGCTAAATTGATGCCTTTAAAAATAATTAATGGTATTTGAAATAAAATGTGGCTTTGTGCAAAAGAACCATATAACCTTCCTTTGTTAAACCCCTGCATCTATTGCATTTTTCCAAGACTTGCGGAGTACTTTATGTACTCACATACTACACTTAAAATAATACCCAGAAGAGTATGAAGCTCAAGATGGAACTTTCGACTCACGGAGCTTATGGATTCGACGAAGGCTTTCGGAGTTCTAGGTTGCGCTTCCTCACCAATTGCCACGTGGCGTATTGATGGCTTCTCATTGGATTTACTTTTGCTTCATTGTGCTTTATCTTTTGTGTGTGTGCGAGGTCTTGTAACCTCAAATGTAATAAAGGTCTTTCTACTGTACTCTCTTTATTATTGTAATTTCGTTGTTGGCAATGTAATCATCACTGTTTAACTGTGTGCACTAGCTTTGATCTGGGACTAGTGCTGTAATACACAGAGGGGCTGGATTTGGAAATCCGGGTCCCGACTTGACGACAACCAACTCAATTGCAAATAATTAAATATGAAGCAATATGAGTATATATGAACTACACAAGTTTTATATATTCAAAGAATATGTTTCAAAGTAGAGATTCCCAATATATATAGAAAAAGAAACATGGATCTGTAACACTCCAGCTTAACAGAAGCCTAAGATATCACATATAACCACTACCACTACCAATTTAAACTAATAAGCAAGTACTAATGGCGTCTAGATTTCAGGTTTCAATATTCCACATGAAATTAAACATAAATCTTAGCGACAAGATAGATCCTAAATTGAACTTAATATGAATAAAATAATTACCAAAAATATCATAAATAAGTCTAAGCTAAGGAACTCATCATCTAACAGTATTACAAACCATAAGGAACTAAGGGAAACCACAAATAATTCAATTATTACAATGAACGATACTAAATTATTCATGACCAAAAGTGAGGTATTGCTAGGTGAAGTCAGGAGCTATAAAGTGTAAATATCCATGTGCTACTCCCTCCCATGTATGTAGCCTTTAACGATCACCTAAAAATCAATAAAGCAAGGATGAGTCCATGACTCAGTAAATACAAAGCAGAATCATAAACAAGGTAAGCACCACTTTAACATTTCATCTTTATTCACCACTATCTCATTATCACATACTCGCTTTCATCAAGTTCCACACACATACCTCTTTTTCCTCATTCGCTTTTCATTATGCAATACACAAAACTCAACTTCTCTTCCATATATACCAGTATAGCTAAGTGTTTATCCATCGATGGCACACCCTTGCCCTGTTCTTTTTCATACAAGGTCGCCCTATTCTTTTTTATACAGGATCACAACTCAAACTCTTGCCCTGTCCTTTTTCATATAGGGTCACTCTGTCCTTTTTCATACAGGGTCTCACCTCCACATCTGTGGAGTGCCTACCATGTAGGTCTTTATAACACTATTGCTCACAAGCAATGCAATGACTAACCCTTTTTCAGGTTTAGATGCTTTTGAGATCTTGTTGAGGTCAAAAAGATATAGCCAAACCACCTTAATGCATTGGGAAAAGTGGAGAAACAAGATCCAAAACTATGAGATAAATCATGGAGCTAGTCCTTACAAATACACACAAGTTTTATTTTGGGAGGCTCTCCCAAATGTCAACAATTTGAAGATATGAAAATCATAAAGTTTTAGAAAACTAAAAGTTTTAGGTTTTCAGATTTTACGTTCCATTTGAGCTTCGAAACATAGCTAAAAATCTAGCTAAAAGATTTCAAAAAAATAAAAAAATTAATAATGAAACAAACATAGAGGATCAAATATCATAATTATACTTGCCTCAAATTATGAACCCATCTTGAGATACAAAAAATAACAAATCAGCCTAAAACCATGCAAAAATCTAAATTTTCGGCACATGATCAAAGTGAGAAAAAGTCATAACTTTTTCAAACCAAGTTGAAATACTTCAAAATTTAGCAAAAACTTACTTTGGACTCCTAAGAAACTTTCACAACAAGAATTTTTGAAAAATAAGTCTTCATTCAAAAGTTATGCCAAAATGTGCTTTTTTGTATCTTTTTGCATAAAGAGAGGAGAAATGCAAAAACATTTCAAATAAGGTCCAAATATTTTTAAATTTTGTAGATATTAACTTTGAACTAATTAACGAATTTCCCAGAAATAATTCTTGAGAAAGAAATTTTCTTTCAAAAGATATGGTAAAATGCACTTTGTATGCATGAGAATATATTTATTTTTCAACAAAAACTCAAAATCCAATCCAATTTGAACTTCATGGAGTTTCTCACTCTATTAGCTTTGTATGAGTTAGAAATATTATTTTAATCCAAGATATGCAAATAAATCTAGCTCAAATAGCCAAACTCATATATGCAAGAGTTGGTCATTTTGGGTCAAAACTAGTTTTTCAGTGAACTTTTCAACAATTGGTCTTTTGTAAAAAACTTTGAACTAAATAAATATTTGAAATGAACAATCCTATGAGTTTTGTATTGACAACTTTTCAAAAACTCAATAGACTTTGATTTATAGAAATATGTCATTTAATGCAAAAACAAGATCATAGAAGATTCTTTTCGGGCTAAATTTGCTACTTTGTTTCTAAAATAGAAATTTTTACTCTAAAAGCATTGGAAAATAATTTAAATACATATTTAAGTACTTTAATTTAATTTTTCATAAATTTGGGTATTTTAAACAAGATTTTTTATTTTTGACTAAAGAGGTTCTTTGAAAAGGCAAAACTTGCATAGTATTAACAATTTCACTCCAAAAATATTGAATGAAGTGAGAATGAAAAACATGTATTTACAAAATTGATAAATAATTTTGGACAATTAGGTAAATTATTTTTAGTATTAATACTTTATCTTAATAATTTTTTACAAAGAAAAACTCTCTCTTACAAATATATTTCTCTTGGTATTTCTCACTTCTTCTTTGATACATGAAGGACACTTTTTCATCTTGTCATATTTTTCTTTGACATCCAATATTTCTTATTTTCTCCGTAATATGTGCTTTTAACATTTTGTGATCCTTTTTTGTCTTTTCAATGAAGAGCATGCACCACATTGAAATTGATATCACTTATGATGCTGTTTGATACCACTTGTGAGAAAATCAATGATTATTATCGCTTCTCCTAATTTCTTAGAAATTCCAATAATCTATCAAGTAATCAACTATATTCTGTTATCCTACCATTGTAAATGTCCATCCGGATTGATACTGTTTATTAAAGCTATAATCCAACAATCGTCATTACTCTTTATAATTCCCTAAAGATTCCATTTAGTCCACTCATTTAGTTAAACCAATCATCTAAACTCATCCATTCATTTAACCAATCCAATTACTTAAATTGGTCCATCCATTCAGTCAATCCAATCATTAAATTGGTTCACTCATGTAGTCAATTCACTCATCCAAATTGGTTTGCTTATTTTTCATCCAGAAATTCACACCATTGATTCTCTCCTATGATTGACATGAATCCACCAAGATTTACACATATATCTGAGAAACCAAAGCGAATTTTTGGAATAATTTGGTTGGAAGTTAAATTTTAGAAATTTTTCCTCGGAAGATCAAGTTCATTGAAATGAGTTCGAAATAAGCTTCATAAACAATTTCGATAATTTGATCTTCCAAGGCTAAACAACTTTGGAAAATGAATTTTCGATCTAAACTTTATGATTTTCGCCCAAAGTAGGTTTTCAGAAGAATTTTCGAAAGGAATCTTGGACTCGTGCTAGTTTGAATTCGGAATAAGAGACCTTCGGAATTAAAGATGGCCAGGGCAGCATGTAGAAGAGAGGGAATCATCTAAAAGAGATGAGAATGAGTAGATAGTGCTCACATATATATTACTGTATATCAAATCATGTCATACAGAAGCGTAAATAATACAGTAATAACTTACTCATGGGACGATTAGGCCGAAAACAAAATAATGCAGCAGTGGAAACTTCACACAGGTGGGACCTGCAGGACTTTCTCACAAGCAGCCAACTGGGTTCGGGACCTAGTCCATGGCCTCATCGTCTTCCAGCTCTGTCGATCCCTTTAAAGCACCGAAGAACTTGACCTTCTTTTCTTATTGACTGAGTAATGGTAATTAAGCAAGAGTGAGTACAACGGTACTCAGCAAGACACCACACATGAGCAATAATAATAAATGCAAAGCTGTCAAGGAAGGCTTGAGGTTTTTTTAATTACGTAAAGCGACAGTTGCAAATATTATAAGTACAAACCCTATGATCTAGCATTTTAGCAAAACATGCTTTAAAGAGTTTAAATTGTGCAATATACATATAGTGGTGCTGGCTCCATCCACCAGTTACATGGTTCCATCCACCGATGCTAGATTTTCCTATGCCCATAATAATAATGTTGGAATACTTCCCTCCAGGAAAGGTTTTGAAATTGAACTAACTTGAGGAAGTTCCTATGTCCACCCTTGACTATGGGCACGGCTGTTCAAACAGTTTTATACTCTGTAGAGTTTGTACATCTTTACCCACAATAGACAATCAACCCGACGGGTCTGCGCGATTCTTTAGTCACGCAGACCGAGATATCATCACAAGACCTTTACAATACCTAGCCCTTTAGTACCTCACACATATGGGGTTACTCCCACACATAGTTGTGCGGGATGTCCACCACAGAGTAGCGTAGTCGGACTCCACTTTCCATGAACGCTAGTGTTGGCAACGTTACCTTTATTCGGTGTCCCATTCCAACCGGATTTTTATTATCCGCGTACACCAGTCTTCCGTGAGATGACTAGAGGGTCTAGTAAATTATTCAGCCCAGCCTACACTTTGCCAACTTGTGGTAGTATTGTTTTACACGGAGAGGTCCTTACAGGATTAAGTCATTAATGTGTCTGGGTGGTTTATTCCACAAACCAAAGATTCTCGTGCTACATCTGCACCCACCACTCTTACCACCTGCCCAAATAGGTATAGCAGTTTTTAGGGTTTTGAGAAGTACAAATTAAGTTGTCACAAATATTCAGCCACTTACATCCCGTGACTGTCCCAAAGCAAGTTTTCATGTTTAAAGAGTTATGATCAGGGTAGCTAGTGCCCTGGACTTGACAAGACTAGCATAGCATTTTACTATGGCATATAACTAGTAAAGTTACCATTAAAATCTAGGGTGACAATGGTCAAGTGATGCAAGTGTCAAGGAATGACATATTAAAATTAATACAACATCAAGTGGGCAAGTAACTACCTTAAGTGTTGACATACATTTGCATAATAAATTAAGCATGCAATTTGAAAATTTAAAAGAACATAATTTTACATAAAATATAGGATCAATATGATCAAAGTAATGACCTGCCTTGCTTGGTTTACCACGGCATTAATCTTAATTAAACCCCTCTTAGTTAGCTATCTTAAATTCCTGATCTTCACTTTTATCCAAGTCTTGATACTGTTCGAATTTGTCGCTTCGTCGAGTCTTCAGATTCTAATATGCGCAAATGAACAAAAGAAACCAAATAAATCCAAATACTTTAAATGCCAAATTAAATTTAAATTGTATATTTATTACAATTTGAGAATAGAAAGGTGATTCGAGTTAGTGTGTAGTAAACTCAGTGGTAGATGAATTGAGCAAAGAAGGAGGTGACTGAGCAACTTTACCATGAGGGAAAAATTAGGATAAGGCGGGACCAAGGATGAAGAAGTATCTACAAGAATTATCCGCTTTGGAAACGAAGGTAGCCATACATAGCCGATTGGGGAAAGGCAAGGCTCGATTTTTTATTTGATAACTTTCTCTTTATTGATTTATATTTATCAAGGAAGTTCCATGAGTCACGGAAGGCATAGGATAGATGGGAGAGATATCCAATCTATTGGGTATTATTGCCGAGCGGAAGAACTTAGTGATTTTAAGTTGCGGTTTTACAACTTTAATTACTTGACGTAACTTGATATTTCAAGATGTAATATTATCTGAGATTGCAACTACCAACTTAATGAACCATTATTTTTAATAACTTAATTAAAGTATGGAGTTGGTCATTTTAGTCCAATTGTTATTATGAGTAAAGTTGGTTATTCTGCTTGATTAACAAAATTATTAGAAATGGCCAACCGTTACGATTTACTGGAAAGGGGAGTTATGAATTAACAAAGATCTTCTTGCTAAAGCTGCTTCTTGCATTAATAATGATTTTCGACCATTAAATTTAAATCCCAAGATAATGATTGGAGATTTGGATGTGAGACGAAGATTAATGATTTCTCTTTCTTGTTTAAGAATTCTTAATCATAAACACCCGTTGTTTTAAATCTTAGCATATTAAGATAAATGTTGAAGTCTTTACCATAATTATTCTAAGCACTTTTGAAAAGATAGTTTTCATGATTTTAGAGATGGGCAATTAATATTTTCTATGGCAAAATCTTTATACATTAATTAATTAACTTTAATTTGTATTATTAGCTTTAGATCTAGGGATAAAGATATGATAGATATTATTTAGACCACTCGTGTTTTCAATAGGATTTGAAAGTATTATTTGAGTTTCTAGTGTAGACTTGAAAGCATTGAATCTTTGTAAAGCTTCAAACATGCATCTTTAATTATTCAGGGTTAAATTTCTAGTATTCTTAATTTACAAAATCCTTTATTTAGTCTCACATAATTAGATTTCAACCCTAACATTTATTGGATCCATGTTTATTACTTGTCATCCGAAAATAGGTCATGCATAATCTTGCCTAAGCTTTACATGAGGGTCATTATATTGTTTTATTACTCCTTATTGCAATTAACTAAAGTTAAATTTTTAGTTTAATTGCATAGACTCTTTAATTGATCTCATAATCGAACCCTTATTCTCATTTTTATTTACCAATCACATTGTTATTTTACATAAATCTTAAATAATTACGCCAAATGTAAGAAGGTATTTAGACATGCATACAGGTCTTGTACACTAATCTAGCCGGTTCCACCAGTCAGGGGAGAGGGAGAGAAACAAAGAAGAGAAGTGGAGCAACCGGGTAGGGCCGATCGAAAATAGGGGAGGGGCATGGCACGCAAGCTAGGCGGCGATCACTGGCAAGGGGCGGCCGGGGAGGCACCGACGGTAGCCAAAACAGAAACCTGGGACCACAAGGAAGCCCAAGGAGGTGTCGGGACCGACCGAGAGGTGTATTGTATTTGAAACATAATACTGCTTTGTGCAAAAGAACCATATTATTCTTCTTTGTTAAACCTTGCATCTACTGTATTTTTTTTCAAGATTTACGGAGTACTTTATGTACTCACATGCTACACTAAAAACAACTCTCAAAGGGTTATGAAGAACAAGAAGGAGCCTACGACTACTTCGCGTGTGGATTCGGCGAAGGTTTCTCGGAGTACTAGGTTGCACTTTCCCAGTCAATTGCCTGTAGCGTATTGATGGGTCATCGTCAGAGTTTTATTTTTCTTCCGCTGTGTTTTGTTAGTTTGTGAGGTCTTGTAACCTCAATTGTAATAAAGTGGCCATAAGGCATGTACTCTGTTTTATTAATAAAGTGTTGTTAGTTATGTAATCATCATTGTTTGACTGTGTGCACTAGATTTGATTTGGGACTAGTGCAGCAATACACAGAAGCTTCAGATTCGGAAATCCAGTCCCGATAGAGATGGTATCAGAGCTAATTTGATTGTAGGACGTGACCTAGTTAGAATGGTCGTTAGTGGAAGAGCTTCAAAATTTATTTTATAAAATAAAAATTTAATAATGTGTTATCCTTGTCTTTTCTTGTCTATCTGCTTATTTACTTTTTGAAATGGTAATTGTATCCACTTTCCTTTTTAATTTCTATAGATGGCTCAGTGAAGTTGAGTCTGAGAAGCACCTGGAGAAGCTCGTCATCATGAAGGACGTCATCATGAAGGAGCGAGGAGTAGTTCTTTAGTTGTAGTACCTAAGTAAAGTTCTATGATTTTAGAACGATTATTGTTACTTGTTTGTGTGCTAGATAGACTGTACCAAGCCTTTGTATACTTGTAGTACAACCATCCTTAATAACTATTTTGATTTCAAGCTAAGCTTCTCCTAGTCATTGTTTGCTTCTCTCTTGTGTATTTGTTTGGGATGTTGTTTAGTCGTTCCCCTAATCTCTTATCTATGCTACTTTCTTCTTACCTTTTGCTATCCCTAGTTGCCGCTTCAGATGGTGAACACAAGAAACAACGCTAGCAACAGCCGTGGTGCCAATGCTTAGCCAGAAAGCAACGCATCAATCCCACCACCCCCTCCAGCTCAAGCCCCTAACTTGAAAAAAATAATAGTTATGCAACTGCAACTTCTTCAAGCCCTTACTCAGACCCAAGTCAACCAAGTTCAATAGGCACCCATCCAAGCACCATAGTCCACGCTAGGAGAGTTTATGAGAACCAGACCGCCTACCTTTGCCACCAGCATTGACTTCTTTGACGGCTCTCAGGAGCATCTAACTACTGCTTCCGGTTACTATGCACACCATTAGGTGCCATAACATTCGCACTTCTTCAGTGCCGGCTTGCCCCGAAGTTGGCGCATGTGGAAAACGGCTTTTGAGTTCAGTATAATTCTCCCAGGTTGTTGTATCTGGAGACTCCCCTGATCATTGGACCAAGACATGAGTGACGGTTAGTGCTCCTTGTTGATACATGCGGCGATCTAGAATCTTTAGAGGGCTTTGAGCTACAACATCCACTTGAGGCACTACTGGCATCACTGATTCATCAGGGGCAAGAGCAGCATTTAATTGGGATACATGAACAACCGAGTGGATCTGGTAATCTGGAGGCAACTTCAGTTTGTAAGCCACTTGACCTACCTTCTGTTGTATCTGAAAGGGACCAAATACCTGAATGCCAGCTTATGGTTTGATTTATTGGCCACCGAAGTCTGGACATATGGCTGCACCTTAAGATATACCCAATCTCTGATGTTAAATGATCTTTCAGAGCATTTCAAATCATCTTGTATCTTCATGCGTTGATTGGTTCTGTTCAAATGTTGGTGTAACAAGGCATTCATTAGTTTCCTTTCCTACAGCCACTCCTCTAAGTTATGGACTACACAGACTACAGTATTTGATATCCCAAAATATCACGGGTTGTGACCATAAAGAATTTCAAATGGCGATTTCCTCAGTGTAGAGTGGAAGCATGTATTATACCAAAACTTTGCCAATGACAACCATGCTTGCCACTTATTGGGACATGCGTATACAAGCAACACAAATAGGCTTCAAGGCATTGGTTTACCCTCTCAGTCTGCCCGTCGGTTTGTGGATGATACGCGGAGCTCATCTTGAGTTGTGTGCCCACTAGACGGAAGAGCTCGCACCATAGTAGACTCGTGAAAATGCGATCATGATTCGATACCATTGATTGGGGCAGACTATACAGTTTAAAGATATGATTTAGATATAACTGGGCCACTGGAATGTCGTAAATGGATGTGCACATGTGACAAAATGCGCATACTGGGAGAATTTGTCCACCACCGCCATGATGCAGTTGAAACCAACGGATCGTGGTAAACCTTCAATAAAGTCCATTGAAACCATTTGCCATGCATGCTCTGGCACCGGTAAGGGTTGAAGAAGCCTGAGATACTTAACATGCTCTGTCTTAGCTTGTTTACACACTGCACAGGCTGCTACAAATGCATGCACATCCTTCTTCATACTAGGCCAAGCAAATAACTTCCAAATACAACCATATGTCCCTAAAATCCCGAGTGTCCTCCAATGGGACTGTCATGCATCGCCTCTATTATTTTACACTGCACTTGTGTATTGGTACTTACCCAAATATGACCTCGATATCGAATGATCCCATCCCGGAGTTGGAACTTAGGATGCGCCTTCTCATTGGCAGTGAATTCTTCTAATAGTTTAGTAGTTTTCGGATTAGCTTTGTATCCTTGCACCACTTCATCCAGCCATGCAGGTACTGCTACAGAGATTGCTGACAATTCCCCCATTGGATTCATAGGTTTCCAAGGCAAGGCATCGGTTGCTCTATTGTCATAACTAGGATTGAAAAAAAACTAGCTTGAGGCTTGTAAGCCGGCTCAGCTTAAGCTCATGACTTTTTGAACCAAGCCAAACCCGTTATCTAGCTCGCAAAAAAATCAAGCTAAGCTTCAAGCCACTCGCGAGCTGCTCGCGCGGCTCATTTGACTCATGCATCGCCGCCGGCCCATGAAGGCCCAGTCATATAGGCTATACTAGAATAGCTAATCGTGAATGCCAATTGATCCCCAATCATGAATCCCTAATCCTCCCCAATCGCGAATCCCTAATCCTCCTCTCACGCTCTCTCCACCCATCCTCCCAAATCGGGATCCCGCCGACCGCCGACATCTTGGCCAGCACCGCCACCCCACTGCAGCCCCATGTACCGCGCTGCTGCGCCCCATCCTTCCCATGTCGTCCTGCCCCTGGCCTGCTACCCAGCTGTGCTCCCGATCCCCAATGGTGCCGCCATCTTGGCCGACACTGCAGCCCCGTCCACTGCACCACCGTCGCCACCACAAAGAGAGATACTGCTCTCAAGTCTCAACACGCGTGCGAGAGAGAGAGAGAGAGAGAGAGAGAGAGGCGGCCGTAGCAATCTTGAATCGATGGTGAGCCAACATCAGTGGTTGTCGCGGAAGCGCTTGGGCGAACCTGGCTTGAGCCTAGCCGAGCCGCACTAAAGACCGAGCTTGGGCGAACCTGGCTTGAGCCGGCTCGGCTCGGCTCATTTCTAGCCCTATGTAATATCCTGATCGTCGATTCAATATAAATTTCTAAATTAATCGCAGAGTTTCCCGTTTTTTCGGTAAATCGCGGGAGGTGAAAATTAAATTACATAATTGTTCAAACTTAAAAAAACAAAACAACTAATTTGGATATTTTGGGCTGTCCGGAGGGGTGGGCCAGCCGCTTTGGGCCAGCCAGCCCAAATAGGGGTTGTACCTCCTCCCAAACCCTAGCACCCCCTTTATAAACCCCTCCCTTAGCCCCTCTCCCCTTTTTTCCACCCCTGGCCGCAGCCTCCCCCCTCCATCACCCCTCCACAGCTGCTGTCCATTGGTGCAAAGGAGAAAGAGAAGGAAGAAGGAGAAAGGGAAGAGAAGGAAGAAGAAGAGAAGGAGGAGAAGAAGAGGAGGAAAGAAGAGAGGTGATCCCAAGGGATCCTCTAGGTAATTTTTTCTAACCCCAAACCCCTCCGTTTTTAGAGTAATTAGGGTTCATGGCACGGAATTAGAAGGAGATTAGCAGATTGATTACCCGATTAGAGTTTTCACGCTATCTCGCTCAGAGATCGATTCATGTTGCAGCGTCTGTTTCTTGTGATGCAAGGGTGTGGATGATGTACTCAGTTTGAGCGCATTGTCGAAGCTGCTAACTTAAGATAAATGAGTTAGTGTGTTGGGCGATGATTTGAAAATCCTTGGTTCAAGAAAGTTAAATATTCAAAGGGGATGAATTAGGAAATTAATGATACCTCGAGCAGTAATATGCTCTCTTGAATTCTTGTTTAAACTGTGTGTTTATGGCAGAGGTCATCTGCAAATTGAGTTGTTTTATGTTGAGCCATATTCTTTTCCAGCTAGGAAAAGAAAATGATTATTTTGGTCTGTTGAGTGATTTTCACTCTTGGCTTTTGTAGTTTGGATTCTCCAAATGTCTATTTGGAGAGTGTAAAAGGTTTTGTTGTGAATCCTTTGATTTGGATCGTAGTCCTTTGAAGGAAAGTTGGTTGCTAGTGTGTTGCTTGAGAATCATTTATTCTTCTTTTGGTTGGGTTCCATTTGTAAAGGTTATTGTTTGTGCTTCGAGTAAAATGTTATGAGTGGAATCTGTGGTGGAATATATAGAGGAAAATGTTTTAAGAAGGAGGATGGTATTGATAGTGGCTTGATAGTTGTGGCGGGAAATTTTGCGAGAACGGCAGGATCTGTTGGCCGCTTAGAGCCGGCAGAAGAGTTGCGGGTGCTCGGCATTGACCCGCGCATGTCGTGGACTCGTCGGAGTTAGTCATGAGGAAGAGGGCCACCAGGTATGTGGATGCCCTCTTGACGAATCAGTCCGAGCGGGAGGTGACGTGGGAGCTTGAAGTTCAAATGTAGAAGAAGGACCCGAGTTCTTCTAGGCGGGTGAGAACCCGTAGTTGTTGTTCTATCCTTGGGATGCTCTATTCTTTGGTTGTTCTTTCCTTGATTGTTCTTTTGTCTCGTGGGTTGAGGAGTTAGATTCGAGGAGGAATCCTTTTTAGGTGGGGAGAATATAATATCTTGATCGTCGATTCGGTGTAGATTTCTAAATTAATCGCGGAGTTTCCCGTTTTTTGGGTAAATCACGGGAGGTAAAAATTAAATTGCATAATTGTCCAAACTTAAAAAAAATTAAAAAAAACTAATTTGGATATTTTGGGCTGTCCGGAGGGGTGGGCCAGCCGCTTTGGGCCAGTCAGCCCAAATAGGGGCCCGTGCCCTATCCCAAACCCTAGCACCCCCTTTATAAACCCCCTCCCTTGGCCCCTCTCCCCTTTTTTCCACCCCTGGCCGCAGCCTCCCCCCTCCATCACCCCTCCACAGCTGCTGTCCATTGGTGCAAAGGAGAAAGAGAAGGAAAAAGGAGAAAGGGAAGAGAAGGAAGAAGAAGAGAAGGAGGAGAAGAAGAGAAGGAAAGAAGAGGGGTGATTCCAAGGGATCCTCTAGGTAATTTTTTCTAATCCCAAACCCCTCTGTTTTTATAGTAATTAGGGTTCATGGCACGGAATTAGAAGGAGATTAGCAGATTGATTACCAGATTAGAGTTTTCCTGCTATCTGCCTGTAGATCAATTCGTGTAGCGCGTCTGTTTGCGCAGTTTAGACCTACGAAGCGATTTGTTCTGCAGATCTTCCCAAAAGGAAAATTGTAGAGGACTTCGAAACCCATCTTCTGCAATGTTTTCAAAATTTTTGGCCGTGGGATCTGGGCGTAGCAGAGTCGGGAACACCGCTGTCTGTCAGGGGTGCAGATTGGGACAGATTGTTGTTGAAGTGTGATTTAGGGGTACTAGATCATTTTTATGATTTTGGTCGCAATTGAGAAAAATTTAGGGAATTCAGTAATCTAATTTCTTTATAAAAATCATATTTTTTAGATCCTTGTACTGTGGTTGGGACGCATTAGAATCCTGTTGTCCAGATTGCCAGAACAGAGAACGTACTCTGTTTTGCGCATTAAGTTACACCTAGCTAGGATCAAAATAAAAATATGTGATCTACATGAAAAATGAAGGCATTTAAGTGAGGAATCCAGAAATATATCATTTACTATATTTGGCTTAATATTGTTAAAGATACAAAAATATGAAGCAACGCTGCTGCAGTGGGTAGATTGTTGAATCGTTGAGCGGAGAGGAGTATGTGCGGGTTCGGGATTCTAGCGACAGCTTTAATTTTTAAGTCGCGTTTTGTATGATGTAGCATTGTTCTGAGAGATACCTTGTGGACAGGTGGTTTTGCTCCTGAGCGCACGTTACTGCTTCGCTTCAACGGTTGAGGCAAGTAAACGTAGCGGTTGTGCTACTGTTTAACTCGTTAATTATTCTACCTTCACATTAATTAATTCTATTAATTGGAGGTGCTATGTCTTTGTTACATGCTTCCTTAACGTGGTCCAGATGGTAGTATTTTTATGAATTCAATTGCTTATGATCTTGATGGATTAATTGTGGATATGTGGGATTGTTCTTGATGAATCTATATAGTTGTCGGGTAGAAACCTTTACGAGAATATTGTGGTCTAAGTGGTAGTATTCTTAGTGAATACTTGTGGTTGTGGTGGTAGCAATTATTGATCAATTGATATGTTTGGATAAATTGCTCGTAATCATGTGAAAATTTGTTTAGTGTGCTAATGCGGAGTATGAAAACAAATATGTGGTGGATATGTGGTTGTGGATATGTTGTGAGCATGTTGATGCTCCTTTGTGGTTGGAATTCATGTGGTTTATGATTATCATATCATTCATATCATATCATGACATTTGTATATGTGGATGTCGCCGCATCTAGCCGCGACCGCACCGGTACAGCATCGTATATTGCTGTAATACGATGCACACTCTTACCTTTTGGGTAAGGGTGCTGTGGAGCATACTCATTCATATGCATTGCATTGTGGAAAGATCATTTGCATACCTATGCAATATATTGTGGTGAAGTTATTTTGTGGAATATTCAACTTCATAGTTGTAATGTGGAATATGCAACTTCATAGTTGTAATGTGGAATATACAACATCATAGTTGTAATGTAGAATATAATTTATAGTTGTAATGTGGAATTGGCTCATGTGAGCTACTTGTGGTATGAGCAATGTGGATATGGTCGTGGAATGGGGTTCATCCCTTGTGGTATGGTAGGGGTTGTGACTGTGGCATGAGATTCTTTTCTCTTGTAGTAATTGTTGATAGCAGTTGTGGATGTGAGAAACAATAAAGTAGTGAAGTAAAACTTACATATGCTTTATTGTCTTTGGTAGTGGTAGTGGTTGAGATTTTAAAGTAGTCAAACAAGATTTATTTGCTATTGTTTTACCGTTGTTGGTGATGATTTGATATTGAGGATATAAACGTGGTCATTGTGGAAAATAAAATGTTGATGATTAAACTGTTGTAGTTTAATTAGCTTGTTAAACAGTTTGCTTGCTAAGATTTTTGTCTCACCCTTATTTCCCCCCTTACAGGTGATCATTGAGCATGCATGGGAAGGGTAGAGCGGCACCACAATAATGCATTTGGATCATAGATTTATGATGAAATAAAGACAATGTGATTCTAGTCTTTTGCCTAGCTATCTCGTCAAAAGTTTACTTTAATTTATTAGTGTTAAACTTGTGAACTATTCTTTGGTTAGATGGCTGGAGGTTGTTTTAAATTATTAAATTGATTATCACTATTCTGTTTCGCTTAATTGATTATGCTTCTGTTTATCCTATCTTATTTAAGAATTGTTGCCAGATTAGTTTATCTTGTAATTTAGCTAGTTGTGGAGTGGTTTTAGTGGCATCCCAGGATAATGTAGGTCCTAGGATGTTACACCCTAGTCATAATCCTTGTTGTATACTAGTTGGTACTGCAGACCCAATAATTTGGCCATAGCCTTTTGTTGCCAAGGAGTAGACAACTTCTGTTCCCCTAAATGGATGAGACTACATTGATCGGTTCTTATCACAAACTCTGCAACTGCCATAATGATAGCCAAGCTTTCTTTCTCATAGGTTGATAGTTTTTTTATTTTGAGGACCCAAAGTTTTGTTGAGGTATGCAATGGGGTGTCTGTAGGACCGAAATGGCGACAGAGGGGGGTGAATGTCGTTCTCTTTAAAATCACCCCCGAGAATTCGTACACTGATTTTTCAAATAGATGTAGAACGAAGCAACTCACAGAAAATTAATTCTGCTAAAAACTGGAACGCATGCGATACTAAAAAATTCAGCATAAATCAGAGAGTAATCAGTAAAAATTTCAGCTGAAAATAACGTCGTTTGATCTGCATGCAGTAGGGTCACACATCAGCACAAGAAAAAAAAGGAAAAGCACTAAAGAAGATGTCCTGCGCTGGAACAAGAATGACTTGGACATGGCCAACCGAAGAACAAACTGCATGCAGATTTTTTGGCCGAAAACTGAAGATTGCTGCTAGAAAACAGAAATCGTGAACTGAAACGTTGTTGCCTAAAGGAGCCGAAAGATCAACCAAGAATGCTGGTGACAAAGAGGTGAACTTTAACTGAAAGCTTCGGTTCTTTTTCAGTGAAGCTACAGGAACTGGACAACAGCCGCTGCCGGAGAAACTCAGAAATAGTAAATGCTGCAAGAAAGTCTTGAATGCAGATTTTACAAAACAAAAGCTAGAAAGCCGAAACATATTTGACAAGCACAGTAACTACCGAGAAGAAATGAAGAGCAGCAGTGAAAAGCTGAGATGGGAGTGAATCCCTGCTGCCGAACTGAAAACAATTTCCACTAGAAGCCGGCTAGATAAAAGAAGGCAAAACAACAGAAAAGCTTGACTTAAAGAAGGAGAGCAGTCCAGCGGCAAGAAACAGAGGGAGCAGCAATTTTCGGCAGCTCACAACCAAAGGAAGACCGGAGATAAAGCAGTATGAGCTGTAGCTGCTACCGACAACAGTGGGATTAAAAAGCAGCCGAGAAATTTGGGGATTGAGGCCCACTGTTGGAACAGACCGACAAAAGCTTTCACCAACACGACAACAACTGGAAAGATCAAAGTAATACAGAGCAGAAACAGAAATCAAGAAACAAAAGCAAAACCTAAAGAGGTCAGACAAACTGAAGGAGTATTTCTGCAGAGAACCTTAGAGATCAAAACAAACGGTAGCAAGAACTGAAGATTAACGGGGAATATTTTGCCGAGAGTAAACAGAGCAATGAACAAAATCTGAGAAGCTTGCGATTCATAAAACCATTTACCATGATTCTTTTACACATCAAACTAATGAAAACAGGACATACGCCCAAGAGCCCTCAAGTCTAACAAGAACATCACTTGTCCTAAGAAGATAACAGGGAAACACAAAGAACATAAAACCAAACAATACAACACGAAGTGACAGAAAATCAGATTTCATTCCAACCAAACATTACAAAGGAGTCCCCATACGCATGGACATTAGAACAAGAGGAATGATTACAAGACTCTCAATCCATCCTCTCCCTCTCAATCCTCAAGAACACCAAGAGCCTCACATGCTTCTTGGGAGGAACACACACAAGAAGTGAATAAACTCTCAAAACCCTTGTGATACACCTTGTGATCCTCAAAAGGGTATGCAGCCCCCAACACCTATTTATAGCCCGTTACGCCGGCTAAACTCTAACGGAGCCATCTCCCGCTTGTGCAGCCTTGCGAAATTACCGATTCGCCCCTCCTGCACCTTCCGGGAAGCTTCCGCGCTCCTTGTCTCGTACGCCTCGCAACCACGTCGAGTCCACATCGTCTTCGACACATCATGACCGTTCTGACCTCAGCGCCACCTGCGCCTAGTCCGGTCCAACGTGTCTCGCCACAACTCCGCCTCGATGTCCTGCAGACACACAGACAAGAAAACACGTCACATAGCACTGCTCGATACATGAACGCGTAAATAGCATACACAAAATCAAACCTATCGCACCAAAAGAATATACATCCTAACCCATACGACTAGGTTCGACCAAGTCCGACCGAGCTCGTTACGCCACGCAACGTCTAGGTCCGAACCAACCGACTCAAACTCGACTTTTCCTAAACCGATGTCAATTACTCATCATACACAACGGGATGACCTCCACATGGTCTCTCAATCTCCCCCTTGATGAGTATATTGACAAACCCAGAAAAAGCATGAAGTTGAGTTTGAAGAATCCAACATGGTCCAAAGAAGAGAATGAAGCAAATGACCATGTCGACAGAAGGAATCGCTAGAGCAACTTAAGAAAGACCAAATTGTTCTGCAAAGCTCTAGAAAGATCTCCCACAAGACTTTTTCTCCAGTATTCTCCCCCTTTTGGCAATAAACACATCAAGGATGTAAAAGAGAGAATATAACATTGAGAGATCATGCGGAGATGATCCCATGTTTGTGATGAGTATTTGACCCTTGTTTGAAAGAAAATTGAGTTTGTTTTGGGCTTTTACTGCGAAGTCGTAGCTCTGGCCGAAGTCAAAGTCGTATGCGACCATGCACAGCCCGTTCGACCACTTGGGAACCGGTCGGAAGCCGGAATGCATACGTACGACCACGCTATAACACTCTCGGCGAAAATGACCGTGGTCGGAGTCCATTTGGAGGGTCTACGACCACGTTGAGGTGTTCTCGGCAAAACTGACAGTGATCGGAAGTCTCTCGGGTCTCTTACGACCACGTTGAGCGATCGGGGTTCTACGACCACGTTATGGCGCGTGGGTCTACGACCACGAGGTGCGATTCGATCACGTTATCGCTGGCACTTCGACCACGTCGAGTAGTTGGGAAGTCTACGACCACGTTAGCGAGGGTTTGAACGTAGTCGGTAGTCGTGGCTAGGGTTTTCGACCATGTTGGCCGATCGGAGATTCGACCACGTTGCGGGTGTTCGAGATTCGACCACGTTGCGGGTGTTCGAGATTCGACCACGTTGTGGTCTCGGACGTTCGATCACACGCCAGCGCCGGTGTTCGACCACGTTGTGGCGGTCGGATTCGACCATGTTGTCGGCAGATTGACCGTGGTCGATGGAGTTCATTCAAACCGGTCGTGTGGGCTCATATGGTGTCCGATCATGGTGAAACTTGGTCGGTTGGGTTACTTGTGATGTTGTGGACCTTTTAGACTTGTTCGTTCATGATTTTGACAAGGTTTGACAAAGTCTAAAATCTGGGAAAAAGAGACTTGCTCTGCTGAGCTGAGCAGAGTGTCAATTTGTGTTGTGATCAGTGCTATGTGATGTGTTTGTTGTCTGTGTTGGTTGCAGGTACCAGGAGACAGTCTTGGTGAGGCTTAGGAGGTCGAGATTAGACAAGGGAGTTGTTGAGGTCCAGAACGACGTGGAAAAGCCAAAGAGGACGTGTCTGCCAGGTGGTCTGACCGGTTGGACAACAAGGCAAGTGGAGGAAGCTTCCTGGAAGGCAGTGGAGGGGCATTTTGGAGAAATGCCAAAGCTGCGGGGGAAGCTGTGTCCATTGGGAAAGCATCTTGCTTCTTGGAGAGTTGGTGGTGCAAGCGGGCAAAGCGGTGGAGCCGTTACACGGGTAATGGGCAAAGCACTGGAGGCCTGTAAAGCACTGGAGTTCTCTGTAATGGGTTGTCTGTGGAGACCCGTTAGTGTGAGACTATAAATAGAGAGGTTAGGTCTCAGGAGCAAAGTGAGGTTGTCCCCCCGAGCTGCTCTGAGTGTTTCTATCTATTTGTGTGAGTTGTCTCTGGGTAGAGCATGGATGCTCATGTACCTCCGATGGAGTGGCTGTAGAAACCTCCATGATCAATAGAAAAGATTGGATTCATCTCTCTGTATCTTTCTTTATTTCTGTTCTTGAGATGATTTGTTTGGTTCATTTGCCCTCTTCTTGTCCTTACTGTTATATATGTTTTCCTTGAGAGTTGGCTTGTTTCTCTTTGCTCAGAACCAGGAAGTTGTCTTAAGGCTGTTTTGCCAAGACCATCCTTGAGAGCAAAGAACAAATCAGGCAGAAAGTTGAGTTTCGTAGTCCGCTTTGAAATCCTCCTCGCTCGATTTTCGACTTTGGTTTTCTCTCGACCGTTGTGAAGTTTTGGAGGTTCTTGGTAAATTCACTTCTAGAGATCTCATTCTTGCTGGGTTTCAAGTCTCATGTGTTTTTGATCTCTGTGGAAAAAGTTCTTCAAATTCTTGCTTTGCGGTCGTGAGCCCGACAACAGAGTATTCACTGTTTTCATTCCTACGACCACGGCAATTTCTGTCGTCTACTGTTGCGATCGTGCGTTGCCGACTTCGTTGTTCGACCACGGCTGAGACCTCGCCGAAGTCTGCTCTGGGGTGTTTCAATCACGGCTGGTTCTCTCGACCGTTGCTCTGGTCGTTTTCGGCTGTGACCAGCGAGTTTGTCTTTTCTGTTTCTCTCTCTTAGATTTTCAGTAAGCAATCAATCTTCTTTTTCATAGCTATATAGCTATCGGTGAAAAGATTGGTGTGAATTTGTGGGAGAATTTTTAGGCACCATTCACCCCCTCCCCTCTGTTGCCATTTCGATCTTTCAATTGGTATCAGAGCCGGTTAGCTCTTCTTCATAGATCTTAACCGGTCTCAAAGAGCCATGGCAACGGATAAGTATTCCACCAAGCCGCCCATTTTCGATGGCTGGATTACCCTTCGGAAGAGCCGAATGGAAACATATATCCAGGCTCAGGGGTATGCCATTTGGCGGAAGGTGAAAATACAATTTGTTGTTTCCGCCGATGAGAACATCAATGCCGGAATATGGGCGATGTTGAGGCAAACATAAAGCGAGGAACATCATCATACGTGGACCGAGCGAGCGAGTTTGATCGCATCTCTCACCTGCCGTCCGCTCACGACATCTGGGTGACCCTCGATGCATACCATGAGGGCACCTCCCAGATCAAGACGGTTCAACAGGACCAGTTCAAGCGCGAATACAGCAAATTTGAGATGCTTGTTGGTGAATCCCTCGACGAGTGCTTTTCACGATTTCATAAAATCTGGAGCAATCTCCGAGCCGTCGGTCTCACATACTCCGACTCGGATAACGCTCGACAAATGCTTTTCGCACTCGATCTTGGGTTTGGGAGATGAAGGTGACTACCATCAAGGATAGCACGGACTCTCGACCACGACTCTTGACGCGCTTTACTCGCGCCTCAAGACTCACGAGATTGACATAGTCTCTCGTCGGTCGAAGTCTCAGTCGATGGCACTAGTCACCGATCCCACTGCTGCTTCTGGTTCTTCTGCTAATTCTCTTTGCGGGTTCTCCCTATCTGCTCTCTGTGATGTAACTGATGATCAGTTAGAGCAGCTAGAGGATGAACAGCTAGCCCTCCTAGCTCGGAAGTTCTCCCATGCTTACAAGAGGAGGAGGGATGGAAAGAGAAGAGGACCATTGATTTGCTTTGAGTGTGGTGGCCCCAACCACATTCGAGCAAACTGCCCCAAGCTGGAGAAGGGCAAGAATGACTACGGCGGTTCGGGCAAGAACGACTACACCGACAAAAACCACAACAAGAAGCCTCCAGCTCAGACGCAAGGCAAGAAGAAGTTCCGCAACTTTGGGAAGGCCAAGAAGCTCTTCCACCGCGTCCTCACCGCCTTCGACGACCTCGACCTCAGCGAGGTGGAGGGATGGAGCGACGACGACGGGACGGGGGACCAAGAGCCCAAGGATGGCGGCAACGACTTCTCCGGCATGTGCTTCATGGCCCTTGAGGGCGAGATCAGCGACAGCGAGCTCTATTCCGACTCCGACGAGGTATGTCCCTCCTATGATCAACTCAATGAAGCTTTTCTTAAGTTAGGAGGATTTCATGCTAGATCTAGAGCTAGATGTAGCGAGTTGGAGAAGGAAGTAGATAGATTGTCACGGAGCTTACTTCACTTATATCGCTCCCTCCGTGATGAATGTGATACATGCCCCGCTTTGCTTGGAGATATGGAGAAGTTAAGGACCTCGCATGATAGTTTGTCCTCTGAACTAGATATTGTTAAGGTGGAGAACATTAGTCTTCTTGCTGAGCTTAAGATGAGTAGGATAGCTCCTGTTTCATCTTCTACTGTTGAGACTATTTCTTGCACCTCATGTGAGGATAAGGACAATGCTTTTAGAGGTCTTTATACCATGTTGCTCGATCTGCCCGAGATTTGTGAAAGTTGCAATAATTTGAAGATGAACCTAAAACGGGCAGATCATAAAATTGCTGAACTACAAGCTGTTCTACTAGAACCTATTACTTCATGTGCAAATTGTCCCAAACTTACTGCTGAACTTGAATCTGTCTCCAAACAGTTTCAAAAATTTGTTGATGATAATAAGAAAATGGCTCAGTATGCTTCTAAGGATCCTGTTAGCTCACCATGCAAAAGTTGTAATAAACTAAAATCTGATTTGATTGCCTTAGATGAAAAATGTGTGAAGCTAACTAAGGACCTTCTAGAAAAATCACATCCTTCTTGTGCTTTCTGTGCTGAAGTGTTGGAAAAGGATAAGGACATGGTAGAGACGTTTAGGAAGAGTTACGAGAACCAAATGGCTAGGATTAGGGCTGCCCCCTGTGTGTCCTGTGAAGCCCTCAAGGTTGAGGTGGCCGTGCATAAGGAAAAATACGCACGGGCTATTCGCTCTTCTTCTGTTGGTTCTTCTTCCTCTCCTCCTATTGTTCCTTCTTCTTCTCCCTGCTCTTCTTGCACATCTCTTTTTCGGGAGTGTCAGTATCTTATGAACACTCTCGAGAAATTTGTAGGAGGCAAGAAGAAGCTCAACCTTATTCTAGACCAGTCTAAGATTTCCAGATTCCATAAAGGTCTAGGATATGATTTTCATGAGGATGTGAGGAAGCATCCACCTGTCGTGCTCAAATCCGTAGCCGCAGGTGTGATCGAGGTCAAGCCCAAGAACAAGAAAGTTCAATTTAAATCAGCGGGCTTTGTCCAAGGGATTTCTTACAGCAACGTGAATTCACCTGCAGCTTCTGCCTCTCAGAATGCGAAGCCATCTTATGCTACTTTAGCCTCTCAGAAGGCAAAGTATCATTGCACCTTCTGTCAGAAGGATGGACATCTGATTGACCATTGCTTCAAGCGTGCCAAGATCGCCAGAGGCCGTGTTGAGTCTCTTAGGCGATTCAGGTCGCCCTGCACCTTGAGTGCACCTAAGACCAGCACAAGGTCTAGGCTTGCTACTGTTGGTAGCTTTGGGCAGCATCAAGGACTTGGTTCTTCCGAGTTTTCTGGTTTTCGTCTTCATGCTGTTCCTGATCGTGACTTCCGCCGTCCTAAGGGTAGATCTCGTTTTCCCCATCGAGACAGCTACTCGCGGCGTGACCAGCGTGTTGCCAATGCCCCGACTCGCTCTCCTATAACAGTCGGATCCAAGAATGCGACTGTGTCTGCTCACGCACCTTCCGCTTCCTTGAGCGACGGAGGCGAGGGTAGATAGAGGTCATCGTGCTTGACTACTTCATCGCTCGACGTGTTACTCAAGATTGGGTGCCAAAATCACTCTTGATTTACCCCATTATCGAGACTTCACTCTCTTGTTGACTCGGGTTCACGGGCGGGGAAGGAAAAGTTTAGCTTGTAGACTCCGGTGTTCACGACATATGATGGGAGATTCTGTTGGTTTTCTTCCTTGCCCGTGCTCGGTGATGAGACGATCACCTTTGGAGATGCTTCATCCGGGCGTCATCGCCAAAGGTCTTGGCGCATTAATGATTCATTTATTTTGAAAGATGTTGCCTTGGTTAGTAAGCTGCAGATAATTTGCTTTCCGTTTCTCAGCTTACCGATGACGACTTTGAGGTAAGTTTTAAGAAAACAACGCAAAATTCTTGATTCTTCTGTAGTCCGGTTTATGGATTTCTCGTTATGGGAGGATCTTTCGTGCTGATTTTTCCGAGTCTTCGGTGATCCTCTCATTGTTTGCTTGCTTGAGTCCCGCGACCTCTCTTTCGGCATAGGAGACTTGGTCATATTGGATTTGACCATTTGACCCGAGTTAGCGCCACGATCTCATTCGTGGTTTGCCAAAACTCAAGATGGTCAAAGATCTTGTTTGCGCTCCATGCTTAAGCACGGCAAGATGGTTGCCGCTTCTCATCCTCAGGTCACATTACTATGACCGATGCACCAGGATAGCTGCTCCATATGGACACAGTTGGACCAGCTCGAGTGCAGTCTGTAGGTGGGAAGTGGTATGTCCTTGTCGTGGTTGATGACTTCTCGAGGTATTCTTGGGTGTTTTCTTGGCCTCGAAGGATGAGACGTTTACATTTCGAGATCTTTTAGTAGGCTTTCTGCTGAGCTTCCGGTGCCTTACGAGCGATCCGCATGACACCGCACGGAGTTCAAGAATTCCTACTTCGAGAGGTTCTGTGGTGAGACAGGTGTAGAGCACCAATTCTCTTCTCCGCACATCCCACAGCAGAATGGCGTCGTGGAGAGGAAGAACCGTACCTTGGTCGAGATGGCCAGGACGATGCTCGATGAATACTCTACACTGAGGAAGTTTTGGACTGAGGCCATAGCCACCGCGTGCCATGTTTCGAACAGAGTTTTTCTCAGGGCACACTTGCACCGCACTTCTTATGAGTTGAGATATGGGTGTAAACCCAGCGTTTCTCATTTTCGTGTGTTTGGTTGCAAGTGCTTTATTCTGAAGACTGGAAACCTAGATAAGTTCTAATCACGTTCTTGTGATGGGATCTTTCTAGGCGACTCGACTTCTTCGCGGGCTTATAGGGTCTGGAACTGCGAGTCTAGTAAAATGGTAGAAACCTGTGAGGTGACTTTTGATGGGAACGGGGTCCCGATCTTCCAACAGGTTCTGGATATGTTCGATTTTGGTGGAGGCGCGACACAAATCGATCCGGCTTCCGAACGACACGTTCCGAACCCCGCAATCGCAGCACCACGTCTCCTCAGGTTATCAACCGTGCGCTACCCGGTTGACCTTGCCAAGAAGGCTAATCCTCGCCTGCGAATCGAAGAACACAAGCAAGAACAAGGAAGAACACAACCAAATTGCAGATATATTTATGAAGCAATCGAAAATTGGGGTTTCACAAACCGATGACGGCGAAACTGTTCAAAGACAGAATTAATCTAAGCAAAACCCAACCCTAATGGTGGGGGTGGCGGCTGTATATAAAGGAGTAAGGCGTGCAAAACCCTGGACGCGTCATAATGGACTCCAACACGATACAAAGCCGAACGGCCCAAAAGACGGTGTCGCAGCACCCTGACAGATTCTGGACGTCCACTTGTTTCGACGATTTCCGTTGACTCAGAAGGAATTTTGATATGAGACCAGAGCCATTGGAAAGGTTATCTTCTCAGCTTTCCATACATATGTGGAACGTCCAAAACGGAGTCCGGATGCGATCTGGCCGTCCGCTTTAGTGCAGTTTGGTCTGGACTCCGAATTGATTCGAAGTCGGTTTGAGTTGGACATCCAACATGATTCGTCCGCCCTTGCTGGACTTGTGCGCCTCGTAGCCCTTCTCCAAGTACTTCTTGATCCTCTCCATGGTTCCTAATCATAATTAAATCATTAGGTAGCAATCGATTCTCAAATGAACCAAAAGAAGTACTTAGGAACGAGCTCACCTCTAAATTCAATTGTCGGTGCGAGCTCTAGTGATTGGTCCTTGAATATCAAGTGGAGGAGTGTTGTGTGTATCCGAAGAAGTGATGTCCTCATCATCCTCCCCCTCTTGAAGCGGAGTTGCCCTCAACTCAGCCTCATCTTCTTCTCCCAAGTATGGCTTCAAATCTGAAATGTTAAAGGTGGGGCTAACCCCAAACTCGGGAGGCAACTCAAGTTTATATGCATTATCATTTATCTTCTCAACTATCTTAAAAGGACCAGCAGCTCTAGGCATCAGTTTTGACTTTCTTAATTCAGAAATCTATCCTTTCATAAGTGCAACCAAACAAAATCACCCGGTTCAAGTTTAACTTCCTTTCTACCTTTACTACCAAGAATCCTATATTTTCATTCATCTTTTCAATGTTTGCCTTAGTAGTCTCATGTATTTTGATAATAAAATCAGCACGCTCCTTAGCATCATTATGAACTCTCTCACTAGTAGGCAAAGGTAAAATATCAATAGGGCACGGGATTGAATCCATACACTACCTGAAAAGGACTTACCTTGGTGGTGGAATGTTCCGCTCGATTATATGCGAACTCAACATGCGGCAAACACTCTTCCCACACTTCAAATTGTTCTTCAAAACAGCTCTCAACATGGTAGACAATGTGCGGTTCACCACCTCGGTTTGGCCATCAGTTTGTGGGTGACATGTGGTAGAGAACAACAACTTTGTACCCAACTTGTTCCATAGAGTACGCCAAAAGTGACTCAAGAACTTGGCATCACGATCTGAAACAATAGTAGAAGGCATACCATGCAAACGAACTATCTCTTTGAAAAAGAGGTCAGCAATATGAACGGCATCATCGGTTTTATGACATGGGAT
This sequence comes from Bonia amplexicaulis, assembly GCA_036346245.1. Taxonomy (NCBI): domain Eukaryota; kingdom Viridiplantae; phylum Streptophyta; class Magnoliopsida; order Poales; family Poaceae; genus Bonia; species Bonia amplexicaulis. Next base: position 21,337,319 of record CM070743.1, read on the forward strand.
AAAGTGAGCCATCTTAGAAAAATGATCCACAACAACAAAAATGCTATCCCTCCCCCTCTTAGTCCTGGGCAACCCTAAAATAAAGTCCATAGAAATATCTGCCCACGGAATAGAAGGAACAGGAAGTGGCATATATAAACCATGTGGATTCAAGCGAGACTTAGCTTTTGACATGTAGTGCAATGAGCCACAAACCGCTCAACATCTCGCCTCATCTTTTGCCAAAAGAAGTGTGTGGTCAGAACTTCCTCCGTCTTCTTAGCACCAAAATGTCCCATCAAACCGCCTCCATGCGCCTCCTGCAACAACAAAAGACGAACGGATCCAACTGGAATGCATAGGCGGTTAGCTCTAAACAAAAAACCATCATTGATCACGAATTTATTCCATGCTTGACCCTCTTTACAATGCAACAACACATTCTTAAAATCAGCATCAAAAGCATATTGTTCTTTAATAGTTTCAAGACCAAAAATGCGACAATCAAGTTGAGACAACATGGTATAGCGTCGAGACAAAGCATCAACAATCACATTATCCTTCCCTTTCTTGTGTTTAATGACATAAGGAAAAATTCAATAAATTCAACCCACTTAGCATGTCTACGATTCAAATTGGTTTGACTACGAATATGCTTAAGTGATTCATGATCGAATGAATGACAAATTCTTTAGGCCATAAATAGTGTTGCCACGTCTCTAAAGAACGAACAAGAGCATACAATTCTTTATCATACGTGGAATAATTAAGAACAGGACCATTCAATTTTTCGCTAAAGCACGCAATGGTTTGCCTTCTTGCATCAAAACACCACCAATACCAATTCCGCTAGCATCACATTCGAGTTCAAAAGTCTTACCAAAATCCGGAAGTTGAAGCAATGGTGCGTGCGTAAGCTTGTCCTTCAAAAGATTAAAGGACTCCTCTTGTGATGGCCCCAATGGAACACAACTCCTTCTTTGTCAACTCAATCAACGGTGTCGCAATGGTGCTGAATTCTTTGACAAAGCGGCGATAAAATCCTGCAAGGCCAAGAAAACTCCGCGACTTGGGAGACTGGTGGGCGTGGGCCAACTCCATATCGCCTCCACCTTGGCTCTATCAACCTCAATTCCTGTGGAGTCACAACATAGCCAAGAAAGAGACTCGATCCGTGCAAAGGTGCACTTCTCAAGGTTACCAAACAAAGCGTGCATCTCTCAAAGCATTAAAAACAGCACGTAAGTGAGTCGAATGTTCATCCATGGACTTGCTATAAATCAAGATATCATCAAAGTAAACGACCACAAATTTGCCAATGAAAGGACGTAAAACCTCGTTCATTAATCTCATGAAAGTGCTAGGTGCATTAGTTAAACCAAAAGGCATGACTAACCACTCATACAAGCCAAACTTTGTTTTAAAAGCAGTTTTCCATTCATCGCCAAGTTTCATTCTTATTTGGTGGTATCCACTACGCAAGTCAATCTTTGTGAAAATTATAGCACCACACAACTCATCAAGCATGTCGTCTAGCCTAGGAATAGGATGACGATACCTTATAGTAATGTTGTTAATGGCTCTACAATCTACACACATACGCCAAGAACCATCTTTTTTGGGAACCAAAAGAACAGAACAAGACAAGGACTAAGGCTCTCACGACGTACTCCACGGTCCAAAAGGTCTTGGACTTGGCGCTGAATCTCCTTAGTCTCTTCGGATTGGTCCCACGCCGCACGGTTTGGCAAGCTCGCTCCAGGATCAAATCAATCGGTGCTCAATCCCTCGAATGGGTGGAAGTCCCGAGGTATCTCATCGGGAAAACATCTCTAAACTCCCGCAAAGGTTAGTGACGGGGAGCAGGCAAAGTGCAAGGCATATTATCAAGAGAAAATAAAGCATCTTTGCACACAAAAGCATAGCATGTATCATTAACATCATCAATTGCAGCAAGGTCTGATTTTGTGGCAAGCATAACAGAATTTTTCAAATGGAGTACTTGCTGTTTTCAGTTTTATCATGTTCCTTTGGATCATTAGCAGCAGCCTCGCCCTATCGGCCTCTATAATTTCAGTTGGGGTCAAAGGCGTAAAGTAACTTTCTTTTCTTATGCATAAAAGTGTATGTGTTACTACTACCATGGTGTAAAGCATCATTATCAAATTCCCAAGGTCGACCCAATAAAGAGAGCATGCTTGCATGGGAACCACATCACAATCAACATGATCAACATAAGCACCAATGAAAAATGGACTCGGCATGTTTGCGTTACCTTAGCTTTTCCGAGTCATTTAACCATTGAATATGGTATGGATGTGGATGCGGTCGCGGTCAAGCCAAGCTTCTTTACCAAATCGAACTCACCAAGTTGTTGCAACTTCCTCCATCAATGATGACACGTGCCGCGGTTCTTGATTGCAAAGAAGGTCTGAAACAAATTATGGCGTTGAAGTTTATCGGGTTGTTGTACCTGCGTCGAGGACACAATGATGCTCAAGTAGCATCATTGTGGACGCCCACCAAGGGCAGGTCGTCATCACCACCGCCATTGTCGCCCAAGGCAGCAGACAACATCATCATCATCCTCCTCGACATCCGGAAGTCTGATGTAGCCTCCATCTTTCGTGGCGATGTATGCCCGTTGGCTAGGGCAATTCTTCCGCACATGACCAAGTCCATGACAGCGGTGGCATGAATGCCGGAGAGCGACCCGTTGAAGCCACGGAAGAAGAACTCTTGGTGGACCGCAAAGAATTTTTGAAGAATGCAAGGCGTGTCATGGAAGGTGGCTTGGTGGCTGCCGCCATCTTGTTCACGGTGGTGGAGGAGAACGAAACTCAAGAAGACTTGGGCAGTCCGTCGATGTAGTCGTCATGGGTGTAGAAGGGTCGTCCGGTGCGTGCCTTAGTTGAATCTGACGTCCTCGCAATTCTTTTTCGCAAGCATAGCAAGGTGGAACAAGCGGTTGTGATAGTAAATTCTTTATAATCAACAATGTCTGAATTTCACGCCGTAACCCCGTAGAAACGACAAATCTTATCCTCCATGTCCTCAACAACCCCACAACGCACCATACCCTTTTGAAGCTCAAAGATAATAGTCTTGAGCAGTAACTATCACCATGTTCTAAGCGCTGCAATTTTTTCTCAATTCAAGTTTATATGAGGGGAACAAAACGATTACGCATAGCTTCTTTTAACCGCTCCCATGTATCGGGTTGTAGCGCATGGTACTTAGTTCGTTCCACCGATAATAGCAAAGTCCTTAAACTCACTAGTAGCTTGTCTAACTCTATGTTGCTCGGGAACTAAGTGAGAGTTAAACTCGTTTCACCGTCATCTCCCAATCAAGATATATTTCAGCATCATAAAGACCGAAAAAGATGGAATGGTAAACTTGACTTTAGCAAAGGGTCGTCGTTACCATGGCGGTTCGGTTATTAGCTCTCATACCATGTCGGTTTCTTTGAAGACGACGACGTAGTCGTGCATCTTGTGTCGCATGCCGATCAATGTTGCCATCTCGCATCATACCGTGGCTTCATCATGATGATGGCCGTCATTGACAGGTGGTAGGCGTGCCTCCAATGTGTCCATCCGACCAGTGAGGTCAGCCATCCGCCGCTCCACCCGCTCAATGCCTTCCGTGGTGTTCAACTGGGTAATGGCGGCGACGATGGTGTCCAATCTCGCGCCGAGATCAGTGAGTGAAGCGTTTTGTTTGTCGAGCGCAGCTTGTAGCTGGCCGCGACTAACACACTCGTTGAAATCGACCGGTGTCCCGTCCTCTTCGTTTCCTACCATGGTTAGTGGAAATACAGGGAAAACAAAAGGATGATCCCTATCAACTACAAAGGAAGGGGAGTGGGAACCCGCAAAAGAAGTGGCTTACCAAGCTCTTACAAGTGTGCTTACCAAAGCAGAGGGTGGTACAACCGGTGGCTGGTTCATGATACCTTGTCGAGCGTGGGTACGATTGCAAGGGTCAAAACTGTGCTATCCAGAAGTAGATATATGGAGTTTGGAAGGCCAAATATGTCAGTGGAACACAAATCAATAACAGATAGTAATGCTGAATAAATGTCCAAAGTATGGTCCTAGTTGCTGGCCTAAATGTGTCCTATATCAAGTATGAGATGATGAATAAGGAGTCAAGAACAGAATATGAAAGCAACGACAGCAACAAAGATGGCCAGGCACTGAGAAGCTCAATTCAGCATGAGCACAAAACAAATAAATTGTTGGCACCTAAAACTGTGCTCTGTCAGGTTTTTTTTTCTTTTTTTTCTTTTTTGCGGCCACGGATAGCACTCTCTCTCCTCTCTACTATAGCCGAAATTTTTCTTTTTTTTGTATTTTTTTTATATTTTTTTTCACAGAGCGAGCACGTAAATAGGAACCACACAAAGTTGCAACTCAATCGGATGTAAGGGTGGCCTCTGAGAAAATAATGAATGTCTTTGTAAATTCGGTGATTCAATTTCGGAGCGAGTACTACACTTTCAGCCGAATTTGGGAAAATAAATTCACGAACCCGACGAAGTTGGGGAGTTTAATTTCACCCAATTTCAAAAAATCAAGCGATTTCGAGTCCAGTATCACGAAAGTTATGGCGTTTGAAGATGGACCTCAAGTTATGGTTCTTGTGGAGGTCAAAGCGAAGATCGGGTGGGGAAATTTGTGGAATCGGTGGCGAAGCTCGGGAAAGGTGGGGATGATGCGGTGTGATCACTAGACGTGATGGATGACGAAAACAGAGGGTTAACAGAGGGTGGGATATGGGTGGGATATGGGTGGGAAAACAAAAACAGAGGGTGGAAAACGTGATGCGTGACGGCTAGGGTTTGAAGGGTGGTAGCGGAAGGAATACTACTCGAACAAAACACAACTAAACCAGCAACACAACTCGACTAAGGACACAAACTCAACACTACGGACTCTGGAATCAACTTGTGCAAAGGCTAAATGAGATCTAGGACAGGAAACAACCTATGACTACAATTTTTTTGTAGGGCGTTTTCATGGACTCTAGGACGAAACCGAAAATAACAAAGGAGGGTAACGCGAACCTGAAGGAACACCTGAAGCTCTGATACCACTTGATGGGAACGGGGTCTCGATCTTCCAACAGGTTCTGGATATGTTCGATTTTGGTGGAGGCGTGACACAAATCGATCCGGCTTCCGAACGACACGTTCCGAACCCCGCAATCGCAGCACCACGTCTCCTCAGGTTATCAACCGTGCGCTACCCGGTTGACCTTGCCAAGAAGGCTAATCCTCGCCTGCGAATCGAAGAACACAAGCAAGAACAAGGAAGAACACAACCAAATTGCAGATATATTGATGAAGCAATCGAAAATTGGGGTTTCACAAACCGATGACGGCGAAACTGTTCAAAGACAGAATTAATCTAAGCAAAACCTAACCCTAATGGTGGGGGTGGCAGCTGTATATAAAGGAGTAAGGGGCGTGCAAAACCCCTGGACGCGTCCTTAATGGACTCCAACACGATACAAAGCCGAACGGCCCAAAAGACGGTGTCGCAGCACCCTGACAGATTCTGGACGTCCACTTGTTTCGACGATTCCCGTTGACTCAGAAGGAATTTTGATATGAGACCAGAGCCATTGGAAAGGTTATCTTCTCAGCTTTCCATACATATGTGGAACGTCCAAAACGGAGTCCGGATGCGATCTGGCCGTCCGTTTTAGTGCAGCCTGGTCTGGACTCCGAATTGGATTCGAAGTCGGTTTGAGTTGGACATCCAACATGATTCGTCCGCCCTTGCTGGACTTGTGCGCCTCGTAGCCCTTCTCCAAGTACTTCTTGATCCTCTCCATGGTTCCTAATCATAATTAAATCATTAGGTAGCAATCGATTCTCAAATGAACCAAAAGAAGTACTTAGGAACAAGCTCACCTCTAAATTCAATTGTCGGGCGCGAGCTCTAGTGATTGGTCCTTGAATATCAAGTGGAGGAGTATTGTGTGTATCCGAAGAAGTGATGTCCTCATCAACTTTCGATGAGGCCAGTCCGGGGACTAGGCCCGATATCTCAGGTTCTTTAGAGCAGTCCGAGACTATCTTCGTGGATGATGAGGACGATGGAGACGAGGGTTGTCTACCTGATCCAGTTCCTCATCCACCCCTTGAGGTGCCTTCTTCCACCGCACCTCAAGGTGATCAGCCCATGCCCTCTGCTTCTTCTGGAGCTAGTGGCTCTGTTCCTACTTCGTCAGCTCACGAGGTAGAGGCCGCTTCTTCATCTCATCCTGGACCTCCTAGACATATCCAAAAATCTCATCCTTCTGAGCAGATTATTGGAGACCTCTTCGAGCGTGTTACCCGCTCAAAATCTGGCTTATCTCAATTCTATCTTCATTCTGCTTTTATTGCCTCCTTTGAGCCCAAAGATGTTTCTCATGCTTTATCTGACGAGTCTTGGATCAATGCCATGCATGAGGAGCTAGAGAGTTTCGAAAGAAACAAGGTTTGGACGCTTGTTGAGCCCCCTCAAGATCACAATATCATTGGAACCAAATGGGTGTTCAAGAACAAGCAAAGTGAGGATGGGGTAGTCATTCGAAACAAGGCTAGACTGGTTGCACAGGGGTACTCCCAGGTTGAGGGTCTGGATTTCGAGGAGACCTTTGCCCCTGTAGCTAGACTTGAGGCCATTAGAATTCTGCTTGCCTTTGCAGCTTCTAAGGGTTTCAAGCTTTACCAGATGGACGTCAAGAGTGCCTTTCTCAATGGCTTCATTGAGGAAGAAGTCTATGTCAGACAGCCTCCAGGTTTCGAGAACCCTAAATACCCTAGTCATGTCTACAAGCTTTCCAAAGCGTTGTATGGACTTAAGCAGGCTCCTAGAGCTTGGTATGAGAGGCTTAAGTCCTATCTTTTGAGGCATGATTTCGAGATGGGTAAAGTTGACAAGACCTTGTTCATTCGCCGGCAGCAATGACCTTCTCTCGCCTAAATTTATGTCGATGACATCATCTTTGGCGGCTCTTCCCATGCTCTAGTTTCACAGTTCTCGGATGTCATGAGCACCGAGTTTGAGATGAGCATGATGGGTGAGTTGACATTCTTCCTTGGCTTCCAAATCAAGCAGACTCGGGAGGGTACCTTCTTGCATCAAGGCAAGTACACTCGAGACCTCCTGAGACGCTTCGACATGAGTGACGGTAAGCCAGTGTCAACTCCGATGGCTTCTACAGCTTCTCTTGACCCAGATGAGGATGGCGAGCCAGTTGATCAAAAGGAGTTCAGAAGTATGATTGGCTCTCTCTTGTACTTCACTGCCTTGAGACCGGACATACACTTTTCCGTGTGTCTTTGTGCTCGGTTTCAGGCTTCTCCTCGCGTATCTCACCGCCAAGCGGTGAAACGCATCTTCGGTACCTTCGAGCTACCATTGACTATGGTATCGGTACTCTTCCTCCTCCCGCTATCCCTTAGAGCCTTTTCGGATGCGCACTTTCTTTGGTCAGAGGATAGATAGGAAGAGCACTCGGCACCGCCAGTTCATTGGCACTTCTCTCGTTTCTTGGTCTTCGAGGAAGCAGTCCGGTGTTGCACAGTCCACCGCAGAGGCCGAGTATGTTCTTGCAGACCGATTGTTTGTAGTCGTCCTTTGGATGGTCTCGACTCTGCGGGACTTTGGGTTAGCTATCGACCGTGTTCCGCTCTTTTGCGATAACACGTCTGCGATTAGCATTGCTAAGAACCCGTGCAAGACTCTCGGACCAAGCACATCGATATCGATATCATTTTCTTCGAGACCATGTAGAGAAGGGTGACATCGTGCTTCGGTTTGTGGAGAGTGACCACCGGTGGTGATATTTTCACCAAGCCTTTGGATAGCACGAGGTTTTCGACTCTCACGAGGAGAGCTTGGGGTGGTCTGTCTTATGGACTGTTGTGAGGGGGAGCTTTGGGCTTTATTGCTTTATCATATTATTTATGCTTCTGTCTCCTTACTGTTGCATTGCATCTGCGGGTGCATTGGGTTTAGTCCTTCTAGCATAGGTTAGAGTGTATCTCTTGCTGAGTTGCTTAGACTCCTTACTCTTATCTTGTGCTTTCAGGATAGCTATTTCTTATCTCACTAGGTTGAGCTCACTCACGTCTTTTAGGTTCTAGCGAGGGTTGGGCCACCCTCAGTGAGCAGTACGTGTTTGCTCTCTAGTGTGTGTTTTCTCGACACTGTTCGTCACAGAGTCATATGGGGTAGATAAGAGTCAGTCTGAGCCATTAGTATTCTCTATCTTATCTATGCTTTAAGGACTGCCTGTTCTCTGCCTTCTTTGCCAGCTTCTCATTTATATTGCTTTGGTTCAAGGGGAGTTCATTTGGGAGCTTCTGAAGCTTAAATTTGACGTAACTCAACTTGAACTAAAAGTTGCATCACATGTTGAGGGGGAGCTGGATTTTCTGCATGTCATTTTGCATTATAAGGTAACTACATTGAGCCTTGATTATTATCCGGATATGACATGCTTAAGATGTCTTACCATGATTTATGCTCATTTGCTAGATTTATCATGACTTCATATGTGCAGACTAGCTTTTGCCATGATGAGTTAATTAAAACTTGCTCTACCTTGAACTAAAAACTTGTCATGATTAGCAATTAAAATTAGTCTTTCTTGAGCTATCCTTTTATGATTCATGCCATGTCAAATAGGCTAAGTTGAGCGTTGAATCTCTCTTTTGAGCCTTAGATTGAGCTGTTTTAGCCTCTTGATGATGCATAGGTCAGTACAAGCATTTCAAAAGCAAAAAGATCTCTTTTGTGCGAAAAAACTAATCTCACCAATTCATTCTCATGAGACGGCTTGCCATTGCACTAGGCATGAACTCAGGGGGAGTTTTGGATGACCAAGATCATTTCCTTAAGCTTCTCGCTTGGAATGATCGCATAAGGCTTGAGATCTAGCACATGATAAAAATATGGGTTGCAATCAACCACGAAATTTAAAAGAAAAATATCATTTGTGCTCAATTTGCTTAAGCTAAGTACTTAAACCAATATTTCACTCTTGAGCATATAGCACTCTTTTTGGACTCATTATTAGATTCTTGGTTCCGCTTAGCTTGATTGACATGGCTTGCATCATCCTTGGATGTCTCTAGCTAGACTTTGCTTGTTGATGACTTGACATGATCACAAAATACACTAAATTTCATACTGTCATCTATTTGCTTCTAGCTGGTTTATACATATCCTGCCATGATCTAGATAGCTTTTCAATGAATTATGGCTTGGTGTAATACAATATGGTCATTTTGGATAATCTTCATGGCTCTAATGCATAACTTGTATAAACAAACTTCAGCCATTTCATCCAAAATTGTGTTATATTCTCTCCTTTGCATACTTGATGTGTTTATTGCCAAAAGGGGGAGAATAGATTGGAGAAAAAGAAAAATTTTCAAATTCTGGGATCTTACTAGAGTTTTGGAGATCAATTTGCTCTTCATTTATTGCTCTAGTGTCCCTTCTGTCGACATGGTCATTATTTTATTTCCTATCTTTGGACCATGTCGTCTTCTACAAACTCAAACTTCACATTTGTTCGGTGTTTGTCAATATACTCATCAAGGGGGAGATTGAGAGATCATGTGGAGATGATCCCATGTTTGTATTGAGTATTTGACCCTTGTTTGAAAGAAAATTGAGTTTGTTTTGGGCTTTTACTGCGAAGTCGTAGCTCTGGCCAAAGTCAAAGTCGTATACGACCATGCACAGCCCGTTCGACCACTTGGGAACCGGTCGGAAGCCGGAATGCATGCGTACGACCACGCTATAACACTCTCGGCGAAAATGACCATGGTCGGAGTCCATTTGGAGGGTCTACGACCACGTTGAGGTGTTCTCGGCAAAACTGACAGTGATCGGAAGTCTCTCGGGTCTCTTACGACCACGTTGAGCGATCGGGGTTCTACGACCACGTTATGGCGCGTGGGTCTACGACCACGAGGTGCGATTCGATCACGTTATCGCTGGCACTTCGACCACGTCGAGTAGTTGGGAAGTCTACGACCACGTTAGCGAGGGTTTGAACGTAGTCGGTAGTCGTGGCTAGGGTTTTCGACCATGTTGGCCGATCGGAGATTCGACCACGTTATGGTGTTCGAGATTCGACCACGTTGTGGTCTCGGACGTTCGATCACGCCAGCGCCGGGTGTTCGACCACGTTGTGGCGGTCGGATTCGACCACGTTGTCGGCAGATTGACCGTGGTCGATGGAGCTCATTCAAACCGGTCGTGTGGGCTCATATGGTGTCCGATCATGGTGAAACTTGGTCGGTTGGGTTACTTGTGATATTGTGGACCTTTTAGACTTGTTTGTTCATGATTTTGACAAGGTTTGACAAAGTCTAAAATCTGGGAAAAAGAGACTTGCTCACTGAAATGAAAGCGAGTGTCAATTTGTGTTGTGATCAGTGCTATGTGATGTGTTTGTTGTCTGTGTTGGTTGCAGGTACCAGGAGACAGTCTTGGTGAGGCTTAGGAGGTCGGGACTAGACAAGCGAGTTGTTGAGGTCCAGAACGACATGGAAAAGCCGAAGAGGACGTGTCTGCCAGGTGGTGTGACCGGTTGGACAACAAGGCAAGTGGAGGAAGCTTCCTGGAAGGCAGTGGAGGGGCATTTTGGAGAAATACCAAAGTTGCGGGGGAAGCTGTGTCCACTGGGAAAGCACTGTGCGCACTGGAGAGTTGGTGGTGCAAGCGGGCAAAGAAGTGGAGCCGTTACACCGGGTAATGGGCAAAGCATCGGAGGCTGTAAAGCACCGGAGTTCTCTGTAATGGGTTGTCTGTGGAGACCCGTTAGCGTGAGACTATAAATAGAGAGGTTAGGTCTCAGGAGCAAAGTGAGGCTGTCCCCCCGAGCTGCTCTGAGTGTTTCTTTCTATTTGTGTGAGTTGTCTCTGGGTAGAGCATGGATGCTCGTGTACCTCCGATGGAGTGGTCAGAGAAACCTCCATGATCAATAGAAAAGATTGGATTCATCTCTCTGTATCTTTCTTTATTTCTGTTCTTGAGATGATTTGTTTGGTTCATTTGCCCTCTCCTTGTCCTTACTGTTATATATGTTTTCCTTGAGAGTTGGCTTGTTTCTCTTTGCTCAGAACCAGGAAGTTGTCTTAAGGCTGTTTTGCCAAGACCGTCCCTGAGAGCAAAGAACAAATCAGACAGAATGTTGAGTTCTGTAGTCTGCCGCCTGAAATCCTCTGCTCTGATTTTCGACTTCGGTTTTCTCTCTGACCGTTGTGAATTTTTTGGAGGTTCTTGGTAAATTCACTTCTAGAGATCTCATTCTTCTTTGGGTTTCAAGTCTCATGTGTTTTGATCTCGTGGAAAAAGTTCTTCAAATTCTTGCTTTGCGGTCGTGCACCGACAACGTAGTATTCATCGCTTTCATTCCTACGACCACGGCAATTTCGTAAATCTCTTGTTGCGATCGTGCGTTGCCGACTTCGTTGTTCGACCACAGCTGAGACCTCGCCGAAGTCTGCTCTGGGGTGTTTCAATCACGGTGGTTCTCTCGACCGCTGTTCGTCGCTTTTATTTGTGACCAGCGAGTTTGTCTTTTCTGTTTCTCTCTTAGATTTTCAGTAAGCAATCAATCTTCTTTTTCATAGCTATATAGCTATCGGTGAAAAGATTGGTGTGAATTTGTGGGAGAATTTTTAGGCACCATTCACCCCCCCCCCCCTGTTGCCATTTCGATCTTTCAAACATATTTTGGACAAAATGACTGAAGTTTGTTTATTCTATGCATTTAGAGCCATGAGAATTATCCAAAATAACCATAAGGATTACATCAAGCCATAACACATAAATATGCTATCTAGATCATGACAAGATATGTATATGCCAGCTAAACCAAAGAGATGACAATTTGAAATGTAGTGCAATTTGTGAGCAAGTCAAGTCATCAATAAGCAAAGTCTAGCTAGAGACATCCAAGAATGATACAAGCCATGTCAATTAAGCTAAGCGGAACCAAGAAGCTAATATTGAGTCAAAGTAGAGTGCTATATGTTCAAGAGTGAAACATAGGTTCAAGTACTTAGTAGCTTAAGCAAATTGAGCACAAATGACATATTTTCTTTTGAAACTTATGGTCGTTTCCAACCAATATTTTTATCATGTGCTAGATCTCAAGCCTTATGCGACTACTCCAAGCAAAAAGCTTAAGAAGATAGTCTAGGTCATCCAAAACCCCCCCTGAGTTCATGCCTAGTGCAATGGTAAGCCGTCTCATGAGAAAGAATTGGTGAAATCAGTTTTTTCGCACAAAAGAGATCTTTTTGTTTTTTAACAGATTGTACTATCTTATGCATCATCAAGAGACTTAAAACAGCTCAAACTAAGGCTCAATAGAGATTCAACGCTCAACTCAGCCTACTTGACATGGCATAGATCATAAAAGGATAGCTCAAGAAAGACTAATCTCGAGTGCTAACATGACAAGTTTTAGTTCAAATTGAGCAAGTTTAATTAACTTATCATGGCACAAGCTAGTTTACACATATAAAGTCATGATAAATATAGCAAATAAGCATAAGTCATGGCAAGATGCAAAGCATTTTAAACATGTCATCAATGGATAATAATCAAGGCTCCATGTAATTATATTACAATGCAGAATGACATGTAAATGCAAGAAAATCCAGCTCCCCCTCAACATGAGATGCGACTTTTAGTTCAAGTTGAGTTATATCAATATTAAGCTCAGAAGCTCCCAACTGAACTCCCCCTGAACCATAGCAATAAAATTGAGAAGCTGGCAAAGAAAATAAGAAGGGCAGTCCTTAAAGCATAGATAAGATATAGAGGATATTATAGCTCAGACTGACTCTCATCTACCCCATATGACTCCAGGACTATCAGCTGACGGGAAAACACACACTAGAGAGCAAACACGCACTGCTCTGCAGGGTGGCCCAACCCTCGCTAGAGCCTACAAGAAGTGAGTGAGCTCAACCTAGTGAGATAAGAAACAGCTATCCTGAAAGCACAAGATAAGAGTAAGAAGTCTAAGCAACTCAGCAAGAGACACACTCTAACCTATGCTGGAAGGACTAAACCCAGTGCACCCACAAATGCAGTGCAATAGTAAGGGGACAGAAGCATAATTAGAATTATAAAGCAGTAAAGCACAAAACTCCCCCTCACAACAGTCCATAAGGACAAACCACCCCAAGCTCTCCCCGCAGAGCTGAAAACCGAGAGCTATCCAATGGCTTAGTGAAGATATCAGCCAACTGGTGGTCACTCTCCACAAACTGGAGCACGATGTCACCCTTCTCTACATGGTCTCGAAGAAAATGATATCTGATATCAATATGCTTGGTCCGAGAATGCTGCACTGGGTTCTTGGCAATGCTAATTGCAGACATGTTATCGCAAAAGAGCGGAACACGGTCGATAGCTAACCCAAAATCCCACAGAGTCGAGACCATCCAAAGCACCTGGCTATAGCAACCGGTCTGCAAAGAACGCACTCGGCCTCTGCAGTGGATCATGCAACACTTGGACCGCTTCCTCGAGGACCAGAAATGAGAGAAGTGTCAATGAACTGGCAGGTGCCCGAAGTGCACTTCCTATCTATCCTACACAGGCAAAGTCTCGCATCCGAGAAGGCTCTAAGAGATAGAGCAGGAGGAGGAAGAGTACCGATACCATAGTCAATGGTAGCTCGAAGGTACCGAAGATCGTTTCACCTTTGGCGGTGAGATACGCGAGGAGAAGCTCAAACCGAGCACAAAGACACACGGAGAAGTGTATGTCGGTCTCGAGGCGGTGAGGTACAAGAGAGCCAATCATACTTGAACTCCTTTTGATCAACCGACTCGCCGTCCTCATCTCGGGTCAAGTGCGGTTGTAGTAGCCATCGAGTCGACACCGCTTTCCATCACTCATGTCGAAACGTCTCGGGAGATCACGGTGTACTTGCCTTGATGCAAGAAGGTACCCTCCCGAGTCTGCTTGATCTGGAAGCCAAGGATGAAAGTCAACTCACCCATCATGCTCATCTCAAACTCGGTGCTCATGACATTTGAGAACTGTGAAACTAGAGTATGAGAAGAGCCGCCAAAGATAATGTCATCGACATAAATTTGGGCGACGGAAGGTCATTGCCAAGCCGCGAATGAACAAGGTCTTGTCAACTTTACCCATCTCGAAATCATGTCTCAATAGATAGGACTTAAGCCTCTCATACCAAGCTCTAGGGGTCTGCTTAAGTCCATACAGTGCCTTGGAAAGCTTGTAGACATGATTAGGGTATTTGGGGTTCTCAAAACCTGGAGGCTGTCTCACATAGACTTCTTCCTCAATAAAGCCATTGAGAAAGGCACTCTTGACATCCATCTGGTAGAGCTTGAAACCCTTAGAAGCCGCAAAGGCAAGCAGAATTCTAATAGCCTCAAGTCTGGCTACAGGGGCAAAGGTCTCCTCGAAGTCTAGACCCTCAACCAGGAGTACCCCCGAGCAACCGCCTAGCCTTGTTTCAATGACTACCCCATCCTCACTTTGCTTGTTCTTGAACACCCATTTGGTCCCAACGATATTGTGACCTCGAGGGGGCTCAACAAGCGTCCAGACCTTGTTTCTCTCGAAACTCTCTAGCTCCTCATGCATGGCATTGACCTAAGACTCGTCAGATAGAGCATGACAAATGTCTTTGGGCTCGAAGGAGGCAACAAAGGCAGAATGGAGACAAAAGAGTGACATGCCAGATTTTGAGCGAGTAACTCGCTCAAAAAGGTCTCCAATGATCTGCTCTGAAGGATGAGATTCTTGGATATGTCTGGGAGGTCCAGGATGAGATGAAGACGTGGCATCTTCCTCGTGAGCTGACAAGGTAGGAACAGAGCCACTAGCTCCAGAAGAAGCAGAAGGCATGGGCTGATCACCTTGAGGTGCGGTGGAAGAAGGCACCTCAAGGGGTGGATGAGGGACTGGATCAGGTAGACAACCCTCGTCTCCATCATCCTCATTATCCACGAAGATGGTCTCGGACTGCTCTAAAGAACCTAAGATGTCGGGCCTAGTCCCCGGATTGGCCTCATCGAAGGTCACCTCACAGGTCTCTACCATTTTACTAGACTCGCAGTTCCAGACCCTACAGGCCCGCGAAGAAATCGAGTAGCCTAGAAAGAGTCCATCACAAGAATGTGACTCGAACTTGTCTAGGTTCCCAGACTTCAGAATAAAGCACTTGCAACCAAACACACGAAAATGAGAAACACTTGGTTTACGCCCATATCTCAACTCATAAGAAGTGCGGTGCAAGTGTGCCCCGAGAAAAACTCGATTTGAGACATGGCACGCGGTAGCTATAGCCTCAGCCCAGAACTTCCGCGGTGTAGAGTATTCATCGAGCATCGTCCTGGCCATCTCAACCAGGGTACGGTTCTTCCTCTCCACGACGCCATTCTACTGTGGGACGTGCGGAGAAGAGAACTGGTGCTCTACACCTGTCTCACCACAGAACCTCTCGAAGTAGGAATTCTTGAACTCCGTGCCATTGTTACTGCGGATCGCTCGTAAGGCACCTGGAAGCTCAACAGAAAGCCTACTGAAAAGACCTCAGAAATGTGTAAACGTCTCATCCTTCGAGGCCAAGAAAAACACCCAAGAATACCTCGAGAAGTCATCGACCACGACAAGAACATACCACTTCCTCCCGCCGATCGCACTCGATTTGGTCCAACTGTGTCCATGTGGAGCGGTTGTCACGGTGCATCGGTCATAGTAATTGGACCGGAGGATGAGAAGCGGCAACCATCTTGCCGTGCCGGCATGGAGCGCAAACAAGATCTTTGAACATCTTGAGTTTCGGCAGACCACGAATGAGATCGTGGCCGCTAACTCGAGTCAAATGGTCAAATCCAATATGACCAAGTCTCCTATGCCAGAAGGAAATGTCGCGGGACTCAAAAGCAAGCAAACAACGGAGAGGATCACCAGAAGACTCAGAAAAATCAGCACGAAAGATCCTCCCAAAATGAGAAATCCATAAACCGGACTACACCAAGAATCAAGAATTTTGCAATTATTTTCTTAAAACTCACCTCAAAGCCGTCATCGGTGAAGTCGAGAAACGGAAAGCAAATTATCCGCAGCTTACTAACCAAGGCAACATCTTTCAAAATGAAAGAATCATTAACGCTGCTTGTACCTTTGGCGATGACACGCCCAGATGAAGCATCTCCGAAGGTGATCGTCTCATCACCTGGAGCACGGGCAAGGAAAGAAAACCAACGGGAATCTCCGGTCATGTGTCGTGAACACCTGGAGTCTACGAGCCAAACCTTTCCCTTCCCTGCCCGGCGAACCTGAGTCAAACAGAGAGTAAAGTCTCAGTACTGGGGTAAATCAAGAGTGATTTTGGCACCCAATACTGAGTAACACGTCGAGCAAATGAAGTAGTCAAGCACGACTGACCTCTATCTACCCTACGCTCTCTGTCACCCAAAGAAGTAGAAGGTGCGTGTGCGGACACAAGGCTGATGGTGGGTCCGATCACACGAAAGAGCGAGTCCCGGCAACATGCTGATCACGCCGCGGATAGGCATCTCGATGGGGAAAGCAAGATCTACCCTCAGAACGGCGAAAGTCACGACTAGAGGGAGCATGAGGACGAAAAACAGAAAACTCGGAAGAACCAAGTCCTCGATGCTCCCAAAGCTACCAACAGTAGCAAGCCTAGACCTCGTATTGGTCTTAGGTGCACTCAAGGTCTGGGGCTAACCCTGAATACGCCTAAGAGACTCAACACGGTTTCTTCGCGCGATCTTGGCGCGCTTGAAGCAATAGTCAAACAAATGCCCATCCTTCGATGAAGGTGCAATGATACCGCCTACGAGGGGTGAAGTAGCATGAGATGGCTTCGCCCGAGAGGCGGCTGCGGTGAAATCACCTTGCTGTCAGAAATCCCTTGGACAAGGCCCGCTGATTTAAATTGAACTTTCTCAGTCCTGGGCTTGACCTCGATCACACCTGGTGCTATGGGTCTGAGCATGGCAGGTGGATGCTTCCTTCTGTCTTCTAGAAAATCATATCCTAGACCTTGATTGAATTTGCAAATCTTCGATTGGTCTAGAATAAGATTAAGCTTCTTCTTGCCTCCGACAAATCTCTTGAGAGTGTTCATAAGGTACTGACACTCCCGAAACAGATAGGCACAAGAAGAGCAGAGAGGAGAAGAGACAGCAGAAGGTAAGGGAGCAGAAGAAGAACCAACAGTAGAGGAAAGAATGGCTTGTGCACGCACACCGACTACGATGGGATAGTCCTACTACTAGCGGTTTGGTTCACGCTCCTAAGCGTCTCAACCTTACCCTTGGGCTTCTCCCCCACACCAGCAATCACATCACAAGCAGTTGATGGCTTCATTAGTTGGTCCTTAGTTAGCTTCACACATTTTTCATTTAAAGCAACGAGTTCAAGTTTTAGTTTATCACAACTAATGCATGGTGAGCTAATGAAAGCATCTAGGGCCCTAAAAATGATTTTGGTAATTAATGAGTTTATATGAATATGGGACTAACTATTTAATGAGTGTTTAAAGGTTAAGTCCAGATTATGATTGACAAATGCAAGCCAAAGGACAAGGTTAAAGATCAAACATGGCTCAAGATAAAGGTATATGTAGAATAGGATCCTTTTTCCATTTTACCGGTCTTAGGAGAATGGTGGAAGACGGATTATAGGTTAAATAATCGTACCATAAAGAGGGATCATGGCAAGTAGCTTGATAGCAATTCTTAAGTGTCCATGGATCAACTAGGATCATGCATTCCTGAAAAATCTGTTTTAAAAGCCAAAACTGTGCTCTGTCTGGACGTGCGGTAGTTCCGCAGTTTTCAACGTCGGTACTACCATCGAGTGGTAGTACCGCTGGAAAAATCGGAACTACCGGCGATCGGAAGTACCGAACCTCAAGCGGACCCATTTTTCAGAGCACCCTCGGATGCATTTCCAAAATCGAGGAAGCGGTAGTTCACTGCCGAGCGGTACTACCGCCACTGTGTAGTTCGGAGGATCGGACCCTTTCTCCAGAGAACACCCTCCGGATGCCCTTTGAGTTTTAAGAGAGCGGTAGTTCCACTGTCGAGCGGTACTACGGCCATGTGTAGTTCGGAGGGAACCGAGCCTTTTTCCGAGTGACTTTTGGAGCTCGGCTCGAGCGGTAGTACTGCGCCGACTTTCTTGGTACTACCGGTGAACGGTAGTCTGGGACTTTACAACGTCGGTAGTACCGCCGACGGTCCAACGGTCGCTCGCAGAGTCTCGACCCAGCCGCTCTGCTGCGTCCGATAGGGAGCGGTATTACGCCTCAGGCCGTGTAGTTCCGCCGCCTGCTTTTTTTCGGAATTTGTTCCAAACGGCTAGTTTTGGTAGGTGGAAGGTATAAATACCCGTACCACTGCTCATAGATAGATGCTAGAGACCCTGTTGACCATTCTTGAGCATTGGGCATTCACTCCACACCTACTTTCACTCTTGAGCATTCATTTGGAGGTGTTTGAGCAAAAAGTGCATAGCATTTACTAGTTTGATCCTTGGCACTAGTTTGCAATCAAGCGAAGCTCGTGATTTGTTACTCTTGGTGCTTGCCGGCACCTGGACGATTGGGAGAAGCTTGATCGGTGATCTTCTCAAAGGAGCTTGTGAGAAGACCCGGTTTTCTTGTGAAGGTTGGAGCTCGCCTACCCGGAGCGGGGAAGAGCTACCTCTAGTGATCGAGGTGCTTCGGCTTAATTTGTGGAGCCAGTTCGATTCGTTCGAGCTAACCTCAACGTGGACTAGTGGGAACCGGCAAGTTTCCGATACCACGGTAAAAACATCGAAGTGTGCACATCTCTCTTTTGCTTTCTAATAGCTCTAAGTTTACTTGCTTAGTACTTTATTTTGCCCTTGTTAGAACTAGTATTGTTATTTGCTTGACTAGTATTATGTAGGCTTAAATTGTCTTTCATTCTTGTTCTTAGAATTAAAGAAATTTATTCTAGTTGAAAAGAAAATTTAAAAACCGCCTATTCACCCCCCTCTAGTCGGTATCATTGATCCTACAAGTGGTATCAGAGCTTGGTCTCTCATTTTTAGACTTAGTCTAGAGAGAAAAGGATGGCTAGCGAGGGATTTGCTATAGGCAAGGCACCTTTCTTTGATGGATCAAATTATGCTTATTGGAAAATTAGAATGTCAATTTATTTAAAGGCCATGAGTCCAAGCGTTTGGAAAATCGTAAATGAGGGTTACGTCATGGCGCTTGATCCATTGAATCCAACGGATCAAGACGGGCGAAATGCTCATTTAGATGCCCAAGCAATGAATGCTATTTTTGGAGCTTTAAACGCGGATGAGTTCAATATGGTGAGTAATCTTGAAACGGCTCACGCTATTTGGACAACCCTTTCCGAAATCCATGAAGGGACATCTACGGTTAAAGAAGCAAAATTGCATCGGCTTAGGATTAAATATGAGACATTCACAATGTTGCCTCATGAGGACATCAATGAGATGTACACACGACTCAACAACATTGTGAATGAGCTCAAAGGCCTTGGTACTAACCTTTCCGATCTTGATATTGTGAGAAAGATGCTTAGGGCTTTCTTGGAGAATACGAGATGTTGGTGACACTCTTCCTCAACTCACGGAGTTAGCAAGAATGACTCCAACACAGCTATTGGGCAACCTCATCACAAATGAGCTATACAAGAAGGATAAGGAGGAGCTCTTGGAGCAATCCTCTTCAAAAGGCAAAAAGATCACCGCCTTCAAAGCCAAAGCGGTGGTAAGTGAAGAATCCGAAGATGATGAGAAAAATTCCGAAGAAGAACTTGCTCTTCTAGTAAGAAGGATGAACAAGTTCATGAGAAGTCGTTCAAACCGAAGCGCAAATTATGACAAGGCAAAGAAGGGGCACTCCTACTCCAACAAGCGATATAGCAACATCCGTTGCTATGAATGTGATGAGAAAGGGCACATTGCTTCAAATTGCCCCAACAAGAAAGATGACAAAGAAAAGTCATCAAACAAGAAGAGCTACAACGGCAAGAAGAAGCTTTTCAAGAAGCTTCATAAAGATGGCAAAAATGAAGCCCACATTGGAGAGTGGGATTCCGAAGAGGAGTATTCCGACTCCGACTCAAGTGAGGATGAATCCTCCAAGAAGGGGCTTGTCGGAATTGCAATCAAGGAGGCTCCATCACTATTCTCTACTCCAACTTGCCTCATGGCAAAAGGAGATAAGGTAAAATTCGTTGATGATGATGAGCCTTCATATGATGATCTTATGGATATGCTTGTTGAACTAAATGAATTTCTTGGAAAAGAGAAATCAAAATTTAAGATCTTGAAGAGGGAACATACATCTCTACAAGAATCTTATAAGGAGCTAAAGGAAGCTCATGATTTGCTTATCCATGAAAAATCTTGCACTAGCATTGGAATAACTTGTGATATTATAAATGAAATGCCAAGTGTAAAAGTATCTAAATCTAGCATATCTACATCATGTGATGAACTTCTTGCCATGCCATGCTCTTCTAATATTGATTCTAGAAATGCTCTATCTTTTGTCCATGATGATTTACTTGTTCATGAAAACAAAGATTTAAAAGAACAAGTGTTAAAATTGAACAAAAGCTTGGAGAGAGCATACAAAGGAAAAGCTACCCTTAATAAACTATTAAGCGATCAAAGATGCTCATTCAACAAAGAAGGACTTGGGTACATTCCCAAGAAAGGTAAGAAACCGGCATACAAGCCCTCAAGGTTTGTAAAAGAAAATGGTAAGTATTGTACAAAATGCCGGGATTTGGGACATGAGTCTCATAATGTTGGTGATATGCCCTAGAGGCAACATGGAGATGTTGAATATATCACATATTATGTTTATGATACATTGCTTTGTTCCTTGAAATAGACATTATCATTATTGATCAATGAGTATGTGACTTATTCATGAGACTCTTAATGCCAAAATGTTGCTATTTCTAAATGATCCCTGATTATATTTCATATGAGGAACAAATATGATTCAAAGATCAGCATATGTATTGATTGATGATCATGTCTCATGGATCATGGTATGGAGATACCAAATCAATAATATGGACATGTGTTAGTGAACATATGTTGGATAGACCCGCCATGAGACACGCAGAGATTCCATATGTCATCGTTGGTCTCAAGTAGTGTTTATGTGGAATCCTTAGACTTGAGATCATCATGGTTCCCAGCATGCGTAGTAGCTTACTTTGGGACTACTAAACACTACTCCGTGAATCGGGTAGTCATAAAAGTAGTCTTTGGGTTTGCCATGAAACATGTAGTGGGATGTGAATGATCAAGATAGAATTTGCCCCTCCTTATGGGAGAGATATCTCTGGGCCCCTCGATGTAATGGATTATGAAAGTGCATGGCCATGCCAAGGTGATTGAGGAGTCAATCACGAGTTTATAATCTATCACGGAATCGAGAGAGTGATTGAGCTATTAAGAGGATGACACAGGTCTCGCCTTGAGCTTAATCTATATCGTGAGGCAAAGGGATTAGTACATGAGAACATTACAGGTTCAGCCGATATGATCTTTACGTATACTTTGGAGTTAATATGTCTTACTAGAGGCCGCTATTAACACGGTGACCGGAAAGGTGTTTCTGGGTCGCGACCAAGTATATGTGAACCTACAGGGTCGCACACTTAACGGGTTGGAACACTAATTCGAATGTGATTCGGATATAGGCTCAATTCAGATAGAGATCCGGATAGACTCCTATTGGGCCTCGGTCCACGAGGCCCAAGTGAGGAGGTCTATATATGGAGGCGAGGGCCGAGGAACGATCTAATAATCCCGAGCTAAACCACGCCGCCACCTCCGAGCCAAACCCTAGCGCTCGCGAGTCTTTGGTACACTCGCGATCGGCGTGCCCATCCGGGACGTGTGGATACCGGTGGGGCGCTCGTTGCGGCGTTGATCGGCATCAACAACCCTGATTGGATCCGCTCGTGGTGTGGTTGATCGCGTGGAGGAGACGATCGGTTCGGGACGATCGACTACTTCCACTACTACCTCGACGCGTGGTTGGATCGGCTTCTCCAACTCTTCTTCATTGCTGCTGCGCGTCTAGTGGTAACGATCCATGATCCTCCTTAAGCATGATGTTCTTGTGTGCGCGGTAGAAAAGTTTTGTTTTCTGCTATCGTAGCCTTCGCGCAATCCATTAGTGGTATCAGAGCCATCTTGCTTAGTTTGCGATCTGGATCAGCGCATATGTTGATATGCGGTTGTAATAGATTGGATCTATTACGGACTAGATCAATCGGTCATAAGGGGTTGGAATATGTATGAGTTGATAGCATCATGTGGCCAAAAGATTAGTTCGTGCTCCTTCTTTGATGTCGCGCGACTTGCCCCTACCTTTGGTAACACCATCGGGGCTAAGCTGCAAGACGGTCGAGAGATTGAGCCAACAGATCGAGGTCTTGTGTTGCGGTCTCCTCAAGCATACCGATCGCGATGATTGATGTGATTGATCTAATGAAAATTGAGACATTTTGAATGGCTCGGATTTGGGTTGATTTGATCGGCCCGATGAGATTTTCATAGCGATTTCATAGATGCGATCTATGTAATTCCGTGAGATTTCATAGATTTTCATATGATCGGACCGCCGTTGCGTACACGCATAGATTGTTATAGAAACACATTCATGTCAGGGCGGTAGAATATGTTCTACGCTTAACTTGTTTTTGAGGGAATGATGTGAATGGTATGGCATACATGCATATGTGATGCATGTGTGTTTTGGTGACTGTGTGTCGTATTAATCACAGTAGGGTTGAGGTCGTTCTTTAATTGTATAACGACTGCGTGTCGACTTGTGATGCTTGAGCTCCTCATGTAATTCATTTGCTACCTATTAGTTGTAATAGTTTAGTTCTTTGCTATGGAGGCTTCAAGCATGATGACAAAGAGGACAAGAAGTGTGGCGAAGAATATCACCGTGGAACCATGGCGATGGCGACCACTACGATACAAAATGCCATACCATTCACAGTATAATGTGATTATATGCATGTGATGTTTATTTCTTGTCATACTATTCTTTCATGCCATACCAACTAAGGGTTAGTTTTCATGATAGAATAGCTTCTCTCAAGAAAATTAAGAATTTGTTTTGATGCCCTTCCAATTGTGCGCCTATAAGAATCATGATCATTGTTTGGTAGGTCCGCCAAAGCAGTACCATCAACTATCTTGATCTAATAGGGTGGATGTCGGACATCCACATGCATAGTATTGGTTTACTTGGCAAGGCTATCAAATTAGATTTGGGCCTTGGGGCATGGTGTTGGGAGCCGGGCATTGGATGCCACCCAACAAACAAGAGTCACATAAGATGTGATTAGCAAGTGTTGCTTACCCACGTCACTAGGTTTCTAGCGGTGATGCCAAAGCTCACTAGAACTTAGATGAACATGGATCTTGACCACTATATGTCGTTAGAGGAAGACGATTACAAAACATATAGTGGGAGTATCTTTGTTAAATTGTTTAATGGAAGATCAAACATGAACATAGTGCTAAACTTTGCATATTCTTTGTTGTAGATCATGTCAACTAATGCCGCATCCAGTTCTTTTAATTTGCGATCTATTCTTGAGAAAGAAAAACTCAATGAAACGAACTTTTGGATTGGTATCGCAACCGAGAATTGTTCTCAAGCAAGAGCGCAAGGAGTATATCCTTGAGTCTCCTTATCCCGATGACTTGCCCGATAATGCTACCGTGGTCGCACGAAAAGCTTATGAGAAGCAAACGAATGATTACCTTGATGTGAGTGTCTCATGCTTGCCACAATGTCCTCTCGAGCTTGAAGCAATATGAGAACACAGATGCCTACAATATCATTGTGGGGTTGCGTGGTATGTTTGAGAACCAAGCAAGGTGAGAGGTTCAATACTTCAAAGTCCTTGTTTGCGTGCGAGCTTGCGAAGGAATCCGTCATCCCTCATGTGATTAAGATGATTGGCTACATTGAGAGTCCGGAAAGCTTGGTTTCTCCTTAGCCAAGAGTTGGCTCGATGTGATTCTTGATCGCTCCCTCGAGCTTTGAGCCATTCATTCGAACTATCACATGAACAACATGGACAAGACCTTGGTCGAGTTGCATGGGATGCTAAAATCACCGAGGAAAGCATTAAGAAAAGCGCCATCATGTGATGATGATGCAGAAAGGCAAGGGCAAGCCCTATGTAAAGAAAGGCGCGGTCAAAGAAAGTTAGCTCCGATGAGATCGCGAGCGGTTCTAAGGCCAAGCAAGTCAAGAAGGGCCCTGCTCACGATGCATTGCTACTACTATAAGCAATCGTGACATTGGAAAAGGAACGCCCAAAGTACTTGGAGGATCTTGAGAAAAAGAAGGAAGTACGACTTCCGCTCCGGTATAAATGTTATAGAAATCAATCTTGCTACTTCATCTACGATTCTTGGGTATTTGATACCGGATCGGTTGCTCACATTTGCAAATCGTTGCGGGGCTAAGAAGAAGTAGAAGTTTGAGGAGGAGCGAAGTGGATCTTCGCGTTGGCAATGGAGCAAAAGTTGTCATGCGGTGGTCGTTGGCACCATGCCATTGTCTTTACCTTCGTGATTAGTTTTGGAATTGAATAATTGTTATTGTGTTCCATCTCTTTCCAAGAACATTATTTCGCTTCATGTTTACAAGCGAAGGTTATGACTTTAGATCGTGAACAATGGTTGTTCTCTTTATTTCAAAGATATGTTCTATTGTCATACTCCATTGGTGAATGGGTTATATGTTCTTACTCTTGAAGAGTCATCGGTCTATAACATTAATACAAAGAGGCAACGATCGAATGATTTGAATCCCACGCTTATTTGGCACTGCCGCTTAGGTCACATAAATGAGAAACGCATGGAGAAGCTCCATAGAGATGGTATTCGCACTCATTTGATTTTGAATCATTTGAGACATGCGAATCTTGTTTACTTGGCAAGATGAC
Organism: Bonia amplexicaulis; assembly: GCA_036346245.1. Lineage (NCBI taxonomy): Eukaryota > Viridiplantae > Streptophyta > Magnoliopsida > Poales > Poaceae > Bonia > Bonia amplexicaulis. The sequence goes on from CM070743.1 coordinate 21,362,370, forward strand.
AAAAGCACCTTTCACCGGTCAAGGTGAAGCAGCACGTGACTTATTGGCACTCGTACATTCGATGTATGTGGACCAATGAGCTCAACGACCAGAGGTGGTTTTCGATGCTTCATAACTTTTATCGATGATTTTAGTAGATATGGATATATCTATCGATGAAGATAAGTCCGAATCCTTTGAAAAGTTCAAAGAATTCCAAAATGAAGTGCAAAATCATTTAGGCAAGACAATCAAGTTTCTACGATCTGATCGTGGAGGCGAGTATTTGAGCCATGAGTTTGGTAATCATCTGAAGGATTGTGGAATTGTTCCACAATTGACTCCGCCCAGAACACCTCAATGGAATGGGGTATCTGAACGGAGAAATCGCACCTTATTAGATATGGTGCGCTCCATGATGAGCCACAGTGATCTTCCGTTGTCATTTTGGGGCACGCTCTTGAAATGTACCGCTTTCACACTAAATGAGTTCCATCAAAATCGAGAAAAGACACCATATGAGATGTGGACAGACAACGTCCTAGCTTGTCTTTTCTTAAGATTTGGGGATGTGAGACTTATGTAAACGTTTACAATCGATAAGCTCGGTCCTAAATCGATAAATGCTTCTTTATCGGTATCCGAAGGAAACAAAGGATATTACTTCTATAATCAAGAAGAAGGCAAAGTGTTTGTCGCTTGGCATGGTGTCTTCTTAGAAAGAGTTTCTCTCAAGAAGGGATAGTGGGAGCATGGTGCAACTTGAAGAAAATTCGAGAAACACCGAAAACGTTTCGCTCCTCTGAACCACAACAGATGAACAAACTGTTGAAGAACCTGTTGTGGACACACCGCACCACGTAGGTCGAGAGGTCACGTCGTGTACCGAGAGGTACATGTTCTTGACTACTCAACAACGGGATATATTGTTGTTAGACAACGATGAACCTAAGACCTATGAAGAAGCGATGGTGGGACCAGACTTTGAGAAATGGCTTGAAGCCATGAGATCCAAATTGAATCCATGCACAAGAATCAAGTTTGGAACTTGGTTGATCCACGATGGTGTTAAAACCATTGAGTGCAAATGGGTTTTCAAGAAAAGATAGACATAGATGGAAATGTTCACATCTATAAAGCGCGATTGGTGGCCAAAGGTTTCAAACAAATTCAAGGTGTTGATTATGATGAAACTTTTCGCCCGTCGCAATGCTAAAGTCTATTCGGATCATTCTAGCGATTGCTGCTTATTTCGACTATGAAATATGGCAAATGGATGTCAAAACAGCTTTCCTTAATGGAAATCTGAGTGAGGATGTGTACATGACACAGCCCACAGGTTTTGTCGATCCGCAATCGCCTAGAAAGATATGCAAGTCGCAAAGATCCATTTATGGATTAAAGCGAGCATCTCGGAGTTGGAACATTCGTTTTGATGAAGTAATCAAAGGGTTTGGTTTCATCAAGAACGAAGAAGAGCCTTGTGTTTACAAAAAGGCTAGTGGGAGCGCACTCGTGTTTCTGGTCTTATATGTGGATGACATATTATTGATCGGAAATGACATTCCTATGCTCGAATCTGTTAAGTCTTCATTGAAAAGTAGTTTCTCTATGAAAGACTTAGGAGAGGCGGCATATATTCTGGGCATCAAGATCTATAGAGATAGATCAAAAAGGTTGATTGGATTAAGCCAAGATACGTACATTGACAAGGTGTTGAAAAGGTTCAACATGCAGGATTCCAAGAAAGGCTTCCTACCTATGTCACATGGTATAAATCTTAGCAAGAATCGGTGTCCTAGTACACCGATGAGCGGGATAAAATGAATGCGATTCCATATGCTTCACTATTGGATCCATTATGTATGCCATGCTTTGTACACGTCCGGATGTCTCGTATGCTTTAAGTGCTACGGTAGATACCACGATCCGGTGAAAGTCACTGGATTATCGTAAAGAACATCTTGAAGTACTTGAGAAGAACTAAAGATGTGTTCCTCGTCTATGGGGGTGAGGAAGAGCTCGTTGTAAATGGTTACACCGATGCTAGCTTCCAAACTGACAAAGATGATTTTAGATCGCAATCGGGATTTGTGTTCGCACGAATGGCGGTGCGGGAGTGGAAGAGTTCCAAGCGAGAGGCGATTCTTGATTCTACAATGAGCCGAGTACATAGCGGCTTCAAGTCGCTAAAGAGGTCGTTTGGATCAAGAAATTTGTTTCGAGCTTGGTGTGATGGCTAGTGCCTACACCCAATGGACATCTATGTGACAACAAGTGGAGCCATTCGCAAGCCAAGGAGCCTAGATCGCACTGTAAGTCCAAGCACATTCTACGGCGATTTCATCTCATCCGCGAGATTGTGGAGAGGCGATGTTAAGATATGCAAAGTACACACGGATTTGAACATTGCAGATCCGTTGACAAAGCCGCTTCCCCAGCCAAAGCATGAGGCTCACACTAGGGCAATGGGTATTAGATACCTACATGGTTGACTCTAGTGCAAGTGGGAGACTGTTGGTGATATGCCCTAGAGGCAACATGAAGATGTTGAATATATCACATACTATGTTTATGATACATTGCTTTGTTCCTTGAAATAGACATTATCATTATTGATCAATGAGTATGTGACTTATTCATGAGACTCTTAATGCCAAAATGTTGCTATTTCTAAATGATCCCGATTATATTTCATATGAGGAACAAATATGATTCAAAGATCAAGATATGTATTGATTGATGATCATGTCTCATGGATCATGGTATGGAGATACCAAATCAATAATATGGACATGTGTTAGTGAACATATGTTGGATAGACCCGCCATGAGACACTGCAGAGATTCCATATGTCATCGTTGGTCTCAAGTAGTGTTTATGTGGAATCCTTAGACTTGAGATCATCATGGTTCCCAAGATGCGTAGTAGCTACTTTGGGACTACTAAACACTACTCCGTAATCGGGTAGTCATAAAAGTAGTCTTTGGGTTTGCCATGAAACATGTAGTGGGATGTGAATGATCAAGATAGAATTTGCCCTCCTTATGGGAGAGATATCTCGGCCCCTCGATGTAATGGATTATGAAAGTGCATGGCCATGCCAAGGTGATTGAGGAGTCAATCACGAGTTTATAATCTATCACGGAATCGAGAGAGTGATTGAGCTATTAAGAGGATGACACAGGTCTCGCCTTGAGCTTAATCTATATCGTGAGGCAAAGGGATTAGTACATGAGAACATTACGAGTTCACCGATATGATCTTTACGTATACTTTGGAGTTAATATGTCTTACTAGAGGCCGCTATTAACACGGTGACCGGAAAGGTGTTTCGGTCGCGACCAAGTATATGTGAACCTGTGGTCGCACACTTAACGGGTTGGAACACTAATTGAATGTGATTCGGATATAGGCTCAATTCGGATAGAGATCCGGATAGACTCCTATTGGGCCTCGGTCCACGAGGCCCAAGTGAGGAGGTCTATATATGGAGGCGAGGGGCTGAGGGAACGCATCTAATAATCCCGAGCTAAACCCTCGCCGCCACCTCCTGAGCCAAACCCTAGCCGCTCATGAGTCTTTGGTACACTCGCGATCGGCGCCCGATCCCGGACGTGTGGATACCGGTGAGGCGCCGCTCGTTGCGGCGTTGATCGGCATCAACAACCTCTGATTGGATCCGCTCGTGGTGTGGTTGATCGCGTGGAGGAGACGATCGGTTCGGGACGATCGACTACTTCCACTACTACCTCGACGCGTGGTTGGATCGGCTTCTCCAACTCTTCTTCATTGCTGCTGGCGTCTAGTGGTAACGATCCATGATCCCTCCTTAAGCATGATGTTCTTGTGTGCGCGGTAGAAAAGTTTTGTTTTCTGCTGTCGTAGCCTTCGCGCAATCCATTACATAATTGTTCTAAGGGTAAGATTCAATCCATTGGTTTATATGACTCATGTTATATGCTTAGAAAAACTGAAAATAGAAATATTATTGCTCATTTTATTGGCACCTCGATTTTGGGTGCTAAAAGGAAATCCATTTGGGTGCCCAAAACCTTGGTTACTAACCTCCAAGGACCCAAACAAATTTGGGTATCTAAAGAACTTGATTCTCTTTGTAGGTGAACTACAAGACCGGTGGAAGGCATTGGGTGTTGGATAGTGGATGCACCCAACACATGACCGGAGACCGGAAAATGTTCACCACCTTTGAGAGCGGGAGCAATGAGAAAATCACCTTTGGGGACAATAGCAAAGGAAAGGTACTTGGTTTGGGCAAAATTGCTATCTCAAATGACCTTTCTATTTCCAATGTATCTTTAGTGGAAACATTAAATTTTAATTTGCTATCCGTTGCTCAATTATGTGATTTAGGCTTAACTTGTTCCTTCTCTAAAGAAAATGTCATTATTTCAAAAGAAAATGAAAAGGAGATTGTTTTCAAAGGTTTTAGATTTGGAAATCTTTATTTAGTGGATTTCACTTCAAATGAGTCTTGCTTAAAAACTTGTTTAATTGCAAAAACATCTTTGGGTTGGTTATGGCATAGAAGGTTAGGTCATGTGGGTATGGTTCAACTTAAAAAGCTTTTCAAACATGACTTAGTTGTTGGCTTGAAAGATGTGAAGTTTGAGAAAAATAGACTTTGTAGTGCTTGCCAAGCCGGGAAGCAAGTTGCAAACTCTCATCATTCCAAAAGTATCATGTCAACATCTAGGCCATTGGAACTCTTACATATGGATTTGTTTGGGCCAACAACCTATAAGAGTATCGGAGGAAATAGTTATTGTTTAGTCATTGTAGATGACCACCGAGATATACATGGGTGTTCTTCTTAAATGACAAAGGCGAAACCTCCGGAATTTTCAAAAGTTTCTCAAAAAGAGCCCAAAATGAATTTGATTTTAAAATAAAGAAAATTAGAAGTGACAACGGTTCCGAGTTCAAAAACACTAAAATTGAAGATTTTTGTGATGAACTTGGAATAAAGCATGAACTTTCCACAACCTACACTCCGGAACAAAATGGAGTTGTAGAAAGGAAATATCGAACATTAATTGAAATGGCTAGGACAATGCTTGATGAATATAATACTTCCGATAGATTTTGGCGAAGCTATTAACACCGCTTGTCATGCCATAAATCGCTTTATTTGCATCGTCTTTTGAAAAAGACTTCCTATGAACTTCTCATTGGGAGAAAACCGAACATTTCCTACTTTAGAGTATTTGGGTGCAAATGCTACATCTTGAGAAAGGGTGTTCGGCTCTCTAAATTTCAAAGTCGATGTGATGAAGGATTTTTATTAGGATACTCTTCAAATAGCAAAGCTTATAGAGTTTTCAATAAAAATTCGGGTTTAGTTGAAGAATCTTGTGGTGTGCAATTTGATGAAACTAATGGCTCTCAAGAAGAGCAAGATAATTTGGATGATGTAGGAGAAGAAGGATTACGCAAAGCCATGGAATACATGCAAATTGGCGACATCAAGCCAAAGGAAGATACTACATCACCCACCTCATCAAGACAAGTTGAACCTCCTACCTCTTCAACTTCAAACGATATACAAGTAATAGATGATGAAGCAAAAGATCAACAACAACCATTCAAAATCCATAATGCAATTGCAAAAGATCATCCAATAGATCAAATATTGGGTGATGTGAGTAAGGGTGTTCAAACTCACTCTAGAGTAGCTTCATTTTGTGAACATTACTCGTTTGTATCTTCTCTTGAGCCAAAATTTGTAGAAGAAGCTCTAGATGATCCGGATTGGATAAATGCCATGCATGAAGAGCTAAACAACTTCTCCAAAAATGATGTATGGACATTGGTGGAAAGACCCAAGGAGCAAAATGTGATTGGTACAAAATGGGTCTTTCGAAACAAACAAGATGAGAACGGACTTGTGGTAAGAAATAAAGCAAGGTTAGTTGCTCAAGGCTACACTCAAGTTGAGGGTTTAGATTATGATGAAACCTTTGCACCCGTAGCTAGACTTGAGTCAATTAGAATTTTATTAGCTTTTGCATCTAGTTTTGATATTAAATTATTTCAAATGGATGTTAAAAGTGCCTTTTTAAATGGAACTATCTCCGAACTTGTCTATGTTGAACAACCTCCGGGGTTCGAAGATTTAAAATATCCTAATCATGTATACAAGCTCTCTAAGGCGCTATATGGTTTAAAACAAGCTCCTAGAGCATGGTATGAGCACCTTCGAGATTTTCTTGTTTCAAAAGGATTTAAAATTGGAAAAGTAGATACCACTCTATTCACAAAAATTATCAATGATGATTTCTTTGTTTGTCAAATATATGTTGATGATATTATATTTGGTTCTACTAATCAAGACTTTTGCAAAGAATTTGGTGATATGATGTCTAGGGAATTTGAAATGTCAATGATTGGTGAACTAAGCTTTTTCCTTGGACTACAAATCAAGCAATTCAAGGATGGGACTTTCATAAGCCAAACAAAGTATGTGAAAGACTTATTCAAGAAGTTTGGGATGGAAGATGCGAAACATATCAAAACACCAATGGCAACAAATGGGCATTTAGACCTCGACGAACGAGGTAAGTCGGTAGATACTAAGCTTTATAGATCTATGATTGTTAGTTTGCTCTATCTTACCGCATCTAGGCCCGATATCATGTTTAATGTCATTTAAAGGCCGTAAAAAGGATTTTGAGATATTTAAAACATTCCTATAACATAGGGCTTTGGTATCCTAAAGGTGCTAAATTTGAATTAATTGGATATTCGGATTCCGATTATGCGGTTGCAAAGTGGATAGAAAAAGCACCTCGGGATGTTGTCAATTCTTAGGAAGATCCTTAGTTTCTTGGTCCTCAAAGAAACAAAACTCCGTAGCACTTTCAACCGCCGAAGCCGAATATGTTTACGCCGGAAGTTGTTGTGCACAATTATTATGGATGAGGCAAACCTTGATGGACTATGGAATCAATTTTGATAAAGTGCCTCTATTGTGTGATAATGATAGTGCTGTAAAAATCTCAAATAATCCAGTCCAACACTCAAGAACCAAGCATATAGATATCCGTCACCATTTCTTGAGAGATCATGTTGGCAAGGGAGATATTTGTATTAGCCACATCCGGACTGAAAACCAATTAGCGGACATTTTCACCAAGCCTTTAGATGAAAGCCATTTTTGCAAATTAAGGAGTGAATTAAATGTCTTAGATTATTCCAACATTGCATAACTTTATGGCACACTTAAATGCATACTTCTTTGGAGTGGCTTGGACAATGTTGTGGAAAAGGTTCTTGTGAAAAAGTTTTCAAATTTGATTAAATGCAAAAGTTATTTAAAATTATTATTTTAATACATTTAATGCATAATGATCCTTAAAGATGTTAGTTGAGTGCAAAAACTAGGGATCATTTGCATACTATACCTTTCCTCTCTTAGTCCTGCAAGTCTCAGAAAAATCGGTACTACCGCAGTCTCCAGCGGTACTACCGTTGAGCGGAACTACCGCCCGCACGGCGGAACTACCGGATTTAACTTAAAAATTCGGGGAGGTTTCAAACCCTATTTCCCTGCGGCCTCCTCTCTCTCTCTCTCTCTCCGCGCCGCACGGTTCTTCCGCCTCCCTTCCGCCGCCTCTCCTCTCTCTCTCTCCCTCTCAAAACTCCCCAAAAACCGCCCTCGGATCTCCAAATCCGCTCGGTTTTTCCTCGGATTTTTGAGTCTTGCGACTTCCCCAGTGATCTCCTCCTCCATCCCTCAAGGTATTTCGGATCATCCCCATCTTTTATTGTCTCTTTGAACCCTAGATTGATTTTTTAGGGTTTTCAAAATGCGGATGATTCTTTGAGGTCAAAACTAGGGTAAATGTGGTATATTGGTGTCTAGAGGTGTTTGCACACCCATTCCATGGATTCAATCCAAGAAAACACCAAAATCTCAAACCCATTGCTTAACCCTAGAATTGGTCAAGTAAGCGGTACTACTGTCTGATCGAGCGGTACTATCACGAGAGGTACTACTGCCCCTGTAGGCAGCAGTACTACCGATTGCCCTGATTGAACAGCAAATTCTTTCAAATTCTTTTCAATTCTATTTGATCCATCCTAGTAAGGCTCTAATACTGTATCTTCTTCCTTTTAGATGCCTATTACTAGGAGAGCGACTCGAGACTTTACTCTTCACGGACGGTCGGGAGAGTCCTCCGACGCCCCGCCGCTCCGAGGCTTCTCTAAAGCTGCTCATGACCGAGGCAAGGGTCCGGTGAGCCTTGATTCGGAGGAGAGCAGAGCAGCAAAGATAGCTCTCCCATGGAAGAATCTGAGGAGGATCTCACCGAGAGGGAAGTAATGGATCACGAGTAGGCTACGAGAGCAGAAAACAAAATTTTTCTACCGCGCACACAAGAACATCATGCTTAAGGAGGGATCATGGATCGTTACCACTAGACGCCAGCAGCAGTGAAGAAGAGTTGGAGAAGCCGATCCAACCACGCGTCAAGTAGTAGTGGAAGTAGTCGATCGTCCCGAACCGATCGTCTCCTCCACGCGATCAACCACACCACGAGCGGATCCAATCAGAGGTTGTTGATGCCGATCAACGCCGAACGAGCGGCGCCTCCACCGGTATCCACACGTCCGGGTGGAACGCCGATCGCGAGTGTACCAAAGACTCGCGAGCGGCTAGGGTTTGGCTCGAGGTGGCGGCTACGGATTAGCTCGGGATTATCGGTGCGTTCCTCGCCCTCGCCTCCATATATAGACCTTTTCACTTGGGCCTCGTGGACCGAGGCCCAATAGAGTCTATCCGGATCTCTATCCGAATTGAGCCCATATCCGAATCACATTGAATTAGTGTTCCAACCCGTTAAGTGTGCGACCACAGCAGGTTCACGTATACTTGGTCGCGACCGAAGCACCTTTCCGGTCACCGTGTTAATAGCGGCCTCTAGTAAGACATATTAACCCCAAAGTATATGTAAAGATCATATCGGTGAACACGTAATGTTCTCATGTACTAATCCCTTTGCCTCACGATATAGATTAAGCTCAAGGCGAGACTGTGTCATCCTCTTAATAGCTCAATCACTCTCTCGATTCCGTGATGGATTATAAACTCGTGATTGACTCCTCAATCATCTTGGCATGGCCATGCACTTTCATAATCCATTACATCGAGGGGCCCGAGATATCTCTCCCATAAGGAGGGCAAATTCTATCTTGATCATTCACATCCCACTACATGTTTCATGGCAAACCCAAAGACTAATTTTATGACTACCCAGTTACGGAGTAGTGTTTAGTAGTCCCAAAGTAAGCTACTACGCATGCTGGGAAGCATGATGATCTCAAGTCTAAGGATTCCACATAAACACTACTTGAGACCAACTGATGACACATGGAATCTCTGCAGTGTCTCATGGCGGGTCTATCCAACATATGTTCACTAACACATGTCCATATTATTGATTTGGTATCTCCATACTATGATCCATGAGACATGATCATCAATCAATACATATGCTGATCTTTGAATCATATTTGTTCCTCATATGAAATATAATCAGGGATCATTTAGAAATAGCAACATTTTGGCATTAAGAGTCTCATGAATAAGTCACATACTCATTGATCAATAATGATAATGTCTATTTCAAGGAACAAAGCAATGTATCATAAACATAGTATATGATATATTCAACATCTCCATGTTGCCTCTAGGGCATATCACCAACAGGAAGATCCTCATATCAACTTGAGGAAGATTTCTGCTGAAGATTATATCAGGCTGCGTCGCAGAAATCAATATGAGCTGCCCTCCAACTCCATCAATCCTAAGTTTCACACCAAGTTTCAGGAGCAAGTCTTTGATCAGCTATATGGAGAGAGTCGACAGTTTGCTGATCATAAGTGGGTTGATTGGGAGCACTTGTCCTCCATTGACAAGTACGATGGCACTTTCAGGCTCTTTCAGCGGAGTGGACTGCATCAGCTGGCGACACTGCAGTCAGACTATAATGAGGAGATCATTCGCCAGTTTTATGCTACAGTACACATATCCTCAGACTTTCAGCACATGACCTGGATGACAGTGTGCACGCAGTTGGAGGCTACAAAGCATGAGTTTGAGTTAGCCCTGAGAGCTGAGTTGAGTGCGCATGAGAAGGTCTATGACAAGCCAGCTCTCGAGATCTCCGCCTTCTCTTCATTCTACAACCTTAATGAGAGATCTGTCCCCGGCACCTTGGTTGGTCTTCTTCCTATTCCCAGCATCATAAATAGGATTATCAACCATACTATTCTTCCCAAGAGTGGGAATTTTGATGCCATAAGAGGACATGCTTGGAATCTCATAGACTACATCATGAGGGGTCAGAAATTTGATGTAGTAGACTTGATCATCAGGGAGATTGCCTCCTCCAAAAATGATAGGATCAAGCGCATTAATTATGGACCCTATATTTTTGCCTTGATTGAGACCAAGTTCAGATTCAGAGGCAGCTACAACAAGAGACATAAGGCATATAAGCCTAGGCACGAGCCTCCCATTCCCACCGCCTCCGAGCTCGACACCGATCCGGCGGGGAGGATCCTCGGCAGAAGACACCAGAAGCACTGCAGGCTGAGGCGGCAGAGTCAGCAGTTCCTCAGGCTGATGTGGCATCCTTGTCTCAGATCTATGCCACCCTGCTTCAGATGAGAGACTCTCAGACCGAGGGGTTTGCCTCCCTCTCTTCTCGCATGGATTCCCTGGATGGGCGTGTTGCAGCCATCGAGCAGTCTTTGTCTCAGCCTCCATCGCCCATGCGCTATGTTCGTCGCCGTCGTCGCGACCCTTCTCCTCCCGATCCTCAGGAGTAGCTTCTTTGGTATTTGATGCCAAAGGGGGAGAAGATTATCTCTGTAGTCGATTAGGACTATCTATGTGACTATCTATTTTATCTATGTCTTTACTTAGTGTTATGGATGGATGTAATGAACTTGAATTATCTTTATCTTTTGATGCTTTTGGATGTAATGACAATGAAATTATCTCTTGGTTCCATGTTATGATCATATTGTGCATCTTGTCAAAATTGTGATATAAATGTGATTTTATATTCTTGTAAAATTTCATGCACAAATTTAGGGGGAGTATCACCCTTCTTTGTCTTTAAAAAGGAAAATTCATATTGTTGCCAAAATGAAAATCATTGCTAGAATTTTCTCTCTTTAAAAAGTCACAAAAGAATATACAACTAATTGTCAAAATAAGTGGTATATTCAAACATTAAATCTCCATATAAAATGTGTTGTCATCAATTACCAAAAAGGTGGAGATTGAAAGCATCTAGGCCCCTAAAAATGATTTTGGTAATTAATGAGTTTATATGAATATGGGACTAACTATTTAATGAGTGTTTAAAGGTTAAGTCCAGATTATGATTGACAAATGCAAGCCAAAGGACAAGGTTAAAGATCAAATATGGCTCAAGATAAAGGTATATGTAGAATAGGATCCCTTTTTCCATTTTACCGGTCTTAGGAGAATGGTGGAAGACCGGATTATAGGTTAAATAATCGTACCATAAAGAGAGATCATGGCAAGTAGCTTGATAGCAATTCTTAAGTGTCCATGGATCAACTAGGATCATGCATTCCTGAAAAATCTGTTTTAAAAGCCAAAACTGTGCTCTGTCTGGACGTGCGGTAGTTCCGCAGTTTTCAACGTCGGTACTACCGTCGAGCGGTAGTACCGCTGGAAAAATCGGAACTACCGGCGATCGGAAGTACCGAACCTCAAGCGGACCCATTTTTCGAGAGCACCCTCCGGATGCATTTCAAAATCGAGGAAGCGGTAGTTCATTGTCCGAGCGGTACTACCGCCACGTGTAGTTCGGAGGATCGGACCCTTTCTCCGAGAACACCCTCCGGATGCCCTTTGAGTTTTAAGAGAGCGGTAGTTCACTGTCGAGCGGTACTACGGCTACTGTGTAGTTCGGAGGGGGCAGGAGCCTTTTTCCAGAGAGTGACTTTTGGAGCTCGGCTCAAGCGGTAGTACCGCACCAACTTTGCGGTACTACCAGTGAACGGTAGTACCGGACTTTACAACGTCGGTAGTACCGCGCCGACGGTCTAACGGTCACTGCAGAGGCTCTAACATAGCCGTTCTGCTGCGTCAGATAGGGGAGCGGTACTACCGGCCTCAGACCGGCGGTAGTTCCGCTCGCCCTGTTTTTTCTGGAATTTGTTCCAAACGGCTAGTTTTGGTAGGTGGAAGGTATAAATACCCGTACCACTGCTCATAGATAGATGCTAGAGACCCTATTGACCATTCTTGAGCATTGGGCATTCACTCCACACCTACTTTCACTCTTGAGCATTCATTTGAGGTGTTTGAGCAAAAAGTGCATAGCATTTACTAGTTTGATCCTTGGCACTAGTTTGCAATCAAGCGAAGCTCGTGATTTGTTACTCTTGGTGCTTGCCGGCACCTGGACGATTGGGAGAAGTTTGATCGGTGATCTTCTCAAAGGATCTTGTGAGAAGACCTGGTTTTCTTGTGAAGGTTGGAGCTCGCCTACCCGGAGCGGGGAAGAGCTACCTCTAGTGATCGAGGTGCTTCGGCTTAATTTGTGGAGCCGGTTCGATTCGTTCGAGCTAACCTCAACGTGGACTAGTGGGAACCGGCAAGTTTCCGATACCACGGTAAAAACATCGAAGTGTGCACATCTCTCTTTTGCTTTCTAATAGCTCTAAGTTTACTTGCTTAGTACTTTATTTTGCCCTTGTTAGAACTAGTATTGTTATTTGCTTGACTAGTATTGTGTAGGCTTAAATTGTCTTTCATTCTTGTTCTTAGAATTAAAGAAATTTATTCTAGTTGAAAAGAAAATTTAAAAACCGCATATTCACCCCCCTCTAGTCGGTATCCTTGATCCTACAGCTAACAGGGTCCTTTGTCGCAAACTGAGCCATTTTCTTATTAGTGTCAATCATTTCTTGAAACTGTTTTGAACCAGACTCAAGTTCAGCAGTTAACTTAGGATAGTTCACACATGAAGCAATAGGCTCAAGAAGAAAAGCTTGTAATTCTGCAATTTTATGATCTGCCCGTTTTAGGTTCATCTTCAAATTGTTACAACTTTCACAAGTCTTGGGCAGATCGAGAAGCAATGTATAAAGACCTCTAAAAGCATTATCCTTATCCTCACATGAGGTGCAAGAAATAGTCTTAACAGTAAAAGATGAAACAGAAACTACCCTACTCATCTCAAGCTCAGCAAGAAGACTAATGTTCTCCACCTTAATCAAATCAAGCTCAGAAGACAGACTAGCATGAGAGGTCCTTAATTTCTCCATATCACCCAACAGAGCACAGCATGTATCACAATCATCACTAGAAGGAGCAGATGTAAGAGCAATAATCTCTAGTGACAATCTATCTACTTCCTTCTCTAACTCATTACACCTAGCCTTAGCTCTAGCATGAAATCCACCTAGCTTAAGAAAAGCATGATTGAGCTGGTCGTGGGTGGGGCATACCTCGTCCGAGTCGAGATGCTGACTCATTGTCGCTCGATTAAGCCCTCGAGGCCATGAAGCACATCTTGGGAGAAGTCCTCGCCATCCTTGGGATCTTGCTCGTCCTTCCCATCATCGTCGCTCCACCCCTCCACCTCGCTGAGATCGAGGTCGTCGAAAGCGGTGAGGACGCGATGGAACAACTTCTTGGCCTTCCCGAAGTCGCGGAACTTCTTCTTGCCTTGTGGGTGTACTGGAGTCTTCTTGTTGCGGTTCTTGTCGGTGTAGTCATTCTTGCTCGAACCGCCGTAGTCTCCTTTGCCCTTCCCCAGCTTGGGGCAGTTTGCCCGAATGTGGTTGGGGCCACCACACTCGAAACAGATGATTGGTCCGCCTCTCTTTCTGTCCCTCCTCCTCTTGTAAGCATGGGAGAACTTCCGAGCTAGGAGGGCCAACTGTTCATCCTCTAGCTGCTCTAACTGATCATCAGTTACGTCACAGAGAGAAGCTAGGGAGAACCCACCAAGTGAATCGGCGAAAAACCGAAGTTTAACCGGGATTGGTGACTAGAGCCATCGATCGTGACTTGACTTACGAGACAATGTCGATCTCGTGCGTCTTGAGGCGCGAGTACAGCGTGTCAAGCGTCAAAGTCGAGAGGTCGGTGGTGTCCTTGATGGTAGTCACCTTCATCTCCCAGACACGAAGGTCGAGTGCAGTGAGCATCTGACGAGTGTTGTCCGAGTCGGAGTGCGTGAGACCGACCGCTCGGAGGTTGCTCAAGATCTTGTGAAAACGCAAAACACTCATCAAGGGACTCGCCAGCGAGCATTTCAAACTTGTTGTAATCTCGCTTGAGGCGGTCTGTCGCCTTGTCTTTATTTGGGTGGTGCCCTCATGGTAAGCATTGAGGGTCGCCCAAATATCGAAGGCGGATGGAAGATGAGATATGCGGTCAAACTCACTACGACTCAGGCCCTGGGTTATGATGTTCCTTGCCTTAGCGTTTGCCTCAACGTCAGCCATGTTTCCGGCATTGACGTCCTCATCGGCAGGAACAGCAAACCGAACCTTGACCTTTCGCCAGATGGCGTAGCCCTGAGCCTGGATGTAGGTCTCTATCCGACTCTTTCAGAAGGGATAGTCCATCCCATCGAAGATCGGGGGCTTGGTCGAGTATTTGTCTGTCGCCATGGCTCACAGACCGGTTAAGATCTATAGAAAAGAGCTAACCGGCTCTGATACCAATTGTAGGACCGAAATGGCGACAGAGGGGGGGTGAATGTCGTTCTCTTTAAAATCGCCCCCGAGAATTCGTACACTGATTTTTCAAACAGATGCAGAACGAAGCAACTCACAGAAAATTAATTCTGCTAAAAACTAGGACGCATGCGATACTAAAAAATTCAGCATAAATCAGAGAGTAATCAGTAAAAATTTCAGCTGAAAATAACGTCGTTTGATCTGCATGCAGTAGGGTGACACATCAGCACAAGAAAAAAAAGGAAAAGCACTAAAAAAGATGTCCTGCGCTGGAACAAGAATGACTTGGACATGGCCAACCGAAGAACAAACTGCATGCAGATTTTTTTGGCCGAAAACTGAAGATTGCTGCTAGAAAACAGAAATCGTGAACTGAAACGTTGTTGCCTAAAGGAGCCGAAAGATCAACCAAGAATGCTGGTGACAAAGAGGTGAACTTTAACTGAAAGCTTCGGTTCTTTTTCAGTGAAGCTACAGGAACTGGACAACAGCCGCTGCCGGAGAAACTCAGAAATAGTAAATGCTGCAAGAAAGTCTTGAATGCAGATTTTACAAAACAAAAGCTAGAAAGCCGAAACAAATTTGACAAGCACAGTAACTACCGAGAAGAAATGAAGAGCAGCAGTGAAAAGCTGAGATGGGAGTGAATCCCTGCTGCCGAACTCAGTGGCGAATCCAGGACGAGAACAGAGGGGGAGCTCTACTGTTGAGGCTATAGCACAACATAAATATATCAAAGCTATATCGACTAGTCTTTTATCATTGAAATATCAAATTCATACATAAATAGGAAGAGAACAAATTGAAAATGTACGATACAATAAATTTAGTACCTTGCTAATGGATAATGTGCCCCCAAATATTCATAAATATGTGAGTACTGATCTGTAGATAAAAAAATATCAAATGTAGTGATACAATATTAAATTGTGAATATCATGGAAGTAGATGATTCGTCGTGTCCACAAAAAGCTTCACCTTGCTGAATGAGATATCTTGCACAATCTAAAGAAGCAGTCAAACGAATCTTGTATGCAATTTCAGACTCCTTACTATAGGTATTTAATTTATGATCTACACTTGCTCTTTGATTCTGAAAATCTTCACAATCTAGCATTGCAGTGTTGTGGACACTAGTAGGTCCACCAACATGTTGTTTAAAAGATTCCATAGCACTTCTCCAATTCACATACCCAACTTTTGTGAAGACATCCCTCCCAAAATGAGTGGGGTGTGACGGTTTCTTAAAAAGAAAGCAATAGAAACAATATGCGGTATTCTTTTTCACACTATCAATAGGATAATCTTCAATTGGTTTGCGACATGCTGGATCAACAATAATATCATCTGGATTAAATTCATGCCGAACCTTTTTTGCTTCAGTTCTACTTTCTATGATTGGAGGGTTACTGCTAGTTGCATTGTTTGAGAAATATTTGTGCAAAGTTCGCTTTTTCATTTTTATAAATCTAAAAATAATTAAACAACAATTAGTTAATAATTAATTAAACAACTTAGCTAATTAGTAGAATAAAAATAAAATAAGACATCCACTTACATTGAACAGTCAAATATCAACTAAACCAGCAAAAAATTCACTGTCGCCGCCGGTCCCCACACCCACAGGGCACGCACTCACGCCGTCACGCGTCAGTGTTGCGCTGGCGCACTCGCGCTGCTGCCCGCAAGCCGGATTAAGGGATAAGGCCTCGGCGCCTCGCCACCAGCTCGCCTCGCCTCAGTGCTGCACACAAACACAAACACAGCGCCAGTCGCCAGAGCCAGCGGAGCCGCGGAGCCAGCGCCTCGACCTCGCCGGCGATGCGTCCGAACTCCGAAGGCCCGCGCGCCGTCCGCTAGGCGCTAGCCCCTCTCCGTCGCTTGGCCTCGCCCGCGCGATGGCGATCGCCTCTCGACCGGTGGCCCCTCGCTCCGCGGCGTCGAGCCGCCTCGGCCTCCCTCCGCCGAGACGCCGACCGCCTCCGGCCCTCCCTCCCGGCTCCCCTCCGCGCCGCCGCCCCCCCCGGCTCCCCTCCGCCGGCCGCAGCCTCCCACTCCCGGCTCCCCTCGGTGGGCCGGGGCCGGGCTGCGGGCGATGCCGCGACGGTCTCTCTCCGACTCGGCGACCAGATCTACTGTTGAGGGTGAGACGTGCTGTTGATCTTCCTCGATCTGATCTGGTATCTACCGATGTACTGTTGTGTTGAATGTTGACTGTTCTCGTTGGGGTTTTGGGCCAGTATTCGTCAGGTATTTGGGCCGGCTGGCGGCTAGCAGGCCTGCCCTCATGCGGACTGTTGTGTTGAATGTTGACTTGCTTGTTGTGCTTCGATCGTTGACTTGCTTGAATGGCGACAGCATGACGCGACCGAGGGGGGTCTTCTTCCACGGTGGGAGGAGGGGGTGCTCGAGCCCCCACAAGCACCCACGGTGGATTCGCCACTGGCCGAACTGAAAACAATTTCCACTAGAAGCCGGCTAGATAAAAGAAGGCAAAACAACAGAAAAGCTTGACTTAAAGAAGGAGAGCAGTCCAGTGGCAAGAAACAGAGGGAGCAGCAATTTTCGGCAGCTCACAACCAAAGGAAGACCGGAGATAAAGCAGTATGAGCTGTAGCTGCTACCGACAACAGTGGGATTAAAAAGCAGCCGAGAAATTTGGGGATTGAGGCCCACTGTTGGAACAGACCGACAAAAGCTTTCACCAACACGACAACAACTGGAAAGATCAAAGTAATACAGAGCAGAAACAGAAATCAAGAAACAAAAGCAAAACCTAAAGAGGTCAGACAAACTGAAGGAGTATTTCTGCAGAGAACCTTAGAGATCAAAACAAACGGTAGCAAGAACTGAAGATTAACGGGGAATATTTTGCCGAGAGTAAACAGAGCAATGAACAAAATCTGAGAAGCTTGAGATTCATAAAACCATTTACCATGATTCTTTTACACATCAAACTAATGAAAACAGGACATACGCCCAAGAGCCCTCAAGTCTAACAAGACCATCACTTGTCCTAAGAAGATAACAGGGAAACACAAAGAACAGAAAACCAAACAATACAACACGAAGTGACAGAAAATCAGATTTCATTCCAACCAAACATTACAAAGGAGTCCCCATACGCATGGACATTAGAACAAGAGGAATGATTACAAGACTCTCAATCCATCCTCTCCCTCTCAATCCTCAAGAACACCAAGAGCCTCATATGCTTCTTGAGAGGAACACACACAAGAAGTGAATAAACTCTCAAAACCCTTGTGATACACCTTGTGATCCTCAAAGGGGTATGCAGTCCCCAACACCTATTTTAGCCCGTTACGCCGGCTAAACTCTAACGGAGCCGTCTCCCGCTTGTGCAGCCTTGCGAAATTACCGATTCGCCCCTCCTGCACCTTCCGGGAAGCTTCCGTGCTCCTTGTCTCGCATGCCTCGCAACCACGTCGAGTCCACGTCGTCTTCGACACATCATGACCGTTCTGACCTCAGCGCCACCTGCGCCTAGTCCGGTCCACCGTGTCTCGCCACGACTCCGCCTCGATGTCCTGCAGACACACAGACAAGAAAACACGTCACATAGCACCGCTCGATACATGAACGCGTAAATAGCATAAACAAAATCAAACCTGTCGCACCAAAAGAATATACATCCTAACCCATACGACTAGGTTCGACCAAGTCCGACCGAGCCTGTTACGCCACGCAACGTCTAGGTCCGAACCAACCGACTCAAACTCGACTTTTCCTAAACCGATGTCAATTACTCATCATACACAACAGGATGACCTCCACATGGTCTCTCAGTGTCCTTGCATTAAAACAGCTCCGATCCCCTTATCTGATGAATCTGTCTCTACTTCAAACACCTTTTCGAAGTCTGGCAATGCCAAAATAGGTGTGATAATAAGGGCTTGTTTTAAGGCCTATAATGCAGCTTCTTTGTCCAGTGCCCACACAAACACCGTATTCTTCTTCAGCAGGTCAGTCAAAGGCTGGCTTAACAAGCTGAAATTGCACACAAACTTTCGATAGTAACCTGCCAAGCCCAAGAATCCGTGCATCTCCTTGACATTGGATGGTGTAGGTCAATTCTTGACTGCTGCAATGTTCTTCTCATCTGTTGATACCCCTTGCCCATTGATTATATGCCCCAAATAAATCAACCGCTGCTGAGCAAACACACACTTTGACCTCTTAATCTTAAGCTGATGTAGTGCCAAGATCTGCAATACTTTGCACAGCTTGGTGACATGCTCTTCTAGGGTGTTACTATATACCAAGATGTCGTCAATAAAGATTAAGACCCCCTTAGCAATGGTGCTAAGATAGTATTCATGGGTCCTTGAAATGTCACTAGGGCACTAGTCAATCCGTAAGACATCACCTTGAATTCAAAATGCCCGTGATGCATTTTGAATGCTATTTTATACTTATCTTCTGACTTCATTCGAATTTGATGGTAACCAACATGAAGGTCCAGACTTGTAAACCAACGGGAGCTGGATAACTCATCAAGTAACTCGTGATGATGGGCAAGGGATAACGGTTCTTGATCGTTAATGCATTGAGGTGATGGTAATCAATGCAAAACCGTCAAGTTCCATCCTTTTTTTGGACCAACAAAACTGACGAAGCGAATGAACTGGAACTGGGTTGAATGATCCCTTGAGCCAACATCTCAGCTAACTGCTTCTCGATCTCATCTTTCTGAGCTGGGCTATAGTGATATGGCCAGAGGTTGACTGGTTTAACTCTGGGTATGAGTGGAATGGTATGGTCAAATGCTAGGCTTGGCGGTAGGCCCTTCAACTCCTCAAACAAATGAGCAAACTCTGCTACTAGCTGCTGAACTACGCTTAGGATTGCCTCCTTGAGATCTGATCCTCCCTCTGTACACATTATCTCCAAATATTCGGATTTGATCTCCGACTATACAGGCTAGCCAAGAAGCAAGAAGACGCACCGTGGTGTTGTAGGTTTAATGCCTTGAAGACACACTGTTCTACCCTTGTGTTGGACTGACAAGTGTTTCTTGAACCAATGCACATTCATTAGGCTATGCTGCTCCAGCCAGTCCATACAAAGTATGATATCATATCCACCAAGTGGCAGCACCTTAAATGTGTTATAGAAATTCCATCCTTGAACACTCCATTTGCAATTCAGAAATCCACTAAAACAAGTCAGCATCCCCCCACTCCATTTACATGCACATGCTGCAACGAGCATTGTCTTTCTTCCAAGGTTTGTGCAAGACGCTCGCTGACAAAGTAATGTGAGCTTTCCGAATGCACGAGCATAATCACCTCGTGATCTTGTATATTGCCAAGCAGTCGCCCTGTTCTTACTGTTTGAGTGCCGCCGACAGCTTCTTTTGAGATGGACATCGACTCCCCACCACCGTGAGAGCTCGCGATGTTAGATGCAGCTTGTGGTGAGAGCTTGCGATGTTAGATGCAGCTTGTGGTTTCTCTTTGTCTTGGAAAAGGTCTCACAATTCTTTGACGACATGTAGTTGAACGATTGGTGCACATTTATGGTCACGCGCCCACCGCTCTCCATAGTAGTGGCATAAACCATGTGCGCGCTGATATGCACATAGCGCAGCTATCTTCTCATCAGGTGTCAACGCACGTGTCGCCTCTGTTCCCCGCCTATCATCTGCTCTATCACTCGGCATCGGTCCTGGTTTAGGGGGTGGCGGTAGGGACCACGCTCCTCGTGACCCCCAGCATGCCACCGGCGTGAATTCCGGCTAGCGGTTATCGTGTCTCCCAGTGTCCACGACCTCCTCCTGCAAACACACCAAAGCAATAGTAGTATCCAAGTCCTGGGAGCGATGTAACACCATAGTAGCTCTAATGTCGTTCTGAAGGCTATCGACAAATTGCGTCACAAAGAAAATGGAGTTCCACAAAGTATGATGTGCAATCAGGTTATGCATCAATTACGTAAAACGATCGGCATATTCTACCATGGAATTGGTTGAAGCAAACGGTTAAACTGGCGAATTTGGTTTTGGAATTCCTCACAACCAAACCTCGCATAGACTGCCGTGGCAAACTCATTCCATTGAGCAAAATGCAGATGTGCCTGGGATGATTGCAACCACCCTACAGCATTACCCCCAAAGTACATCGCTGCAACACAGACCCAAATATCAGGATGCACTACACACACTTTGAAGTAAGCCTCACATTTCAACTGCCATGCCTTTGGGTTCTCGCCATGGAACATGGAGAATCCATTTTGGGTGGATGGGGTAGATGATAATGAGAACCTGTCGACCTCCACTCTGTTTCCATTTGCTCCTCGGCCTAATGGAAACGACTAGAAGATGAGTACATACCCTTGACCAGAGGTGGCAAAGGAGAGCGGTTCTCTCCATTTGCATTCCCCCGGTACAGTGTTGCTTCGCGGTGGCCATTAGGGCCATGATGCAGGTCACCCAACGCAGACATCAGTTCCCCCACATCAGCCGGGGCTCCTTGAAAGGCTTCAACGGTGGTCTTGTTCTCCTTTTGGACCTCTAGCTTGAGGAACATACCCGGAAGATCCATCGGTCGAACGGTGAGGATGGGATTCTGCACGATTTGGGTAACTTGGGTACGCAACTCACCCATATCTGCTCGCAGCTCCTCCACCATCGTCTCCGCATCCGACTTCCACTTTTGTAGAACTAGCACAATTGGCTTCATCTCCTCCACCGTAGCCTGGGTGGCGCTCTAGGTCTGCATCTGTTTGATCGCCTCTCCTTGCTCCAGGATAGCCTTGGTCAACTTCTCCAGTTGTTGCTCAATATTGTAATGCTTTTGCTGTGCTCGGGTGAAATAGGTAGCGCGATTTAGGGTGGGAAACCGGCTCTGGTACCAATTTGTTACGTGCCCACGTGAATCAGAAGTTGAGGCTGGGGATTGGAAGATATTCGGAAGAAGGAAATGGAGATGGGGAAAGGGGAAGAACAAGACTGTTCGTCGATGCCTTCGCACACAGCATGGCAAGAATACTTCTACCATCCGAAATAGACTATGCCACTCTAATACATAGGCTGGGTCTGGCCGTTTACATGGTCCATTCAGACTCAAGAAAGCGTTGGTTTAGTTGCCGCCGGCGCCGACTTCTTCTACAGCTCTCAGGAGCATCGGACTGCACCTTCAGGTTACTATCCGCACCGTTAAGCACCATAACATATACAAATGGGCGCAGTGGAGGCGGCGCTACTGGAAGGCGCTACTGGTTGGTCCCGGCTCCAACAAGCCTACCTGATGGTGAACATGGCTCAAGGAAAGTAGGCTTTTGACTTGGTTTGGGGCGACTATAGTGTCATGCACAGTATGGGACACACAAGCAACAATGTTGGCAAGAAACACCCAAATGCACTATGCGAAAATCGAGCAAAGTCCATACATCTGAAGAACAGAAAACTCAGCAAAAAACAATTTATTTATGCTGTTGCGCACCACAACGATTCTGTAGCATTCCACCCTTGCTTCTTTCACCCACTGATGGGGATGATTCAGGCTAATGTTTAGGTTCCTTTTCGTAAACACATTGCTCAATACAGCCGGTCCCTGGTGTCAAATGCGTTCCTCACACAACCCGCATGGAACACATCGCGACGATCATGTCATTTGGCCTTGCCACCTTCAGCTTTTCTATGGACAAAGGTATGATTATTCAGAACAGCTAGAGCTTTGCGACTCAGTAACCAGTACCCTAGGAAGTACAGCAAGATCCAACGTCTGATACATTTGTGGGCTTTGCTTCCAAAGAGAGCTGCCATATCTAAATCCTCCACCTTCTGTTGCAAATTGATATTAAAACTTTGATAACCGACAGATAAGAAAGCCAGACCTCCATGATTCAACAGCTTAACGATGGCAGCCTTACGTTCTTTACATCCCCTGCATACTGTAAGATACAGCTGGAACTGGGCCAAGAGAAGTAGCGATTTCCTGCACAGCGGTTCTGTCACTTGGTACATCAGCCCTAACACCCTGATGCAGATAGAAGTACAAGTTCCCTGATCTGGAGTCTACACATGGAGTGGTTCCAGGCATATAATGGGCTGGACCTGTTGCATCAAGCAATGACCCCCTAAATACTGGGCTCTGAAAATTTAGTGCATGATTCGGAAAATGCGGGATATTTGGTTGCCATGGAAGTGCGGATGGTAAGCTTCTTGGACCATTCATATCCTGTGAATTTTGACTGTCAGTGGACATTACATGTCTAACGATAGTTGAAGGCTTGCCTGCAAGAGAGAAAAGATAGTCATTAGTGCCCCCACATCATCATTTAATATATTTTAACTCTTTTTAATATCGGCTTGATGAAACCAAAAAATCAACTTGACAAATATAGATAACATCATGTTTTTGAGGAATGTAACACTGTAATACCAGCTATATTTGCATATACTCCCTGAATTTGTGCATTCCAAGATCCATCTACTGCATGCTTTGTACCTAGATGATGCCACATATTTATGATCCTTTGAAGGAATTGTAGCAGAGTGCACTACTGTTGACCTATGCTTGTGTCAAAGAAAAAAACCACTATAAGAGAGGTCACATGGTGTGAAGGTATGATGGGAGTTATATTTCAGAGTATTGGGTCTCAAAAGGGTAGGACTGAGTACCCCCAACAGTTAGCTCTGTTACCATAACCTTCTGCTTGTGACTAAACTAAATGAGTTGTCATAGGTCATCAATTGTCATAAGTTCAAGCAAGATTCAGTTGATGGGAAGGTGATACAAGAAACATAATATTCAGTTTGGTTTTCAGCATAACTAAGGATGTCACTAGGGTCATCTGAACTAAAACAGCCTTTTTCTGCATGTTAATTTTCTTTAAAAACTTCATAGGATTTTAAAAAAATACACATACTTGAAAAACTTCAATTTACATGTGCTTAGTAATGGAAGAAAATTTGGATAGACCATTGCATGTTTCCCCATTACTTTTTATTCATTAAGGTCCACAGGCAAGATTCGTGCTGGGTGTGATTTGGTCAAGGTCTTGAGGGATTCTATAGATAGATAGACCTACCTTGTATTTGCCCAGAAAAATAAAAACATAGAGCTTCAATGTTCCTAGTTTCTACTGACCATAAGGGCCAGCAAGCTGAAAACCTAATGAAGAGAGAGCAAACTCCTGGTCCTTGTTAGGAATGGATGCTTCAATAAGACTAAGGGTTGCCAAAAGATTACAACCCCAAAAGGTTAATTTGAGAATGGATGCATTCATTCTTTATGGTACATCATTGGTTAAGGACCGTGCAGATATCAATATATATCATTTTTTAAACATCCGTTGTATACTTGTATAAACGATTAAACTAGATGTTTAGACGAAGCTCCTAGTAAAAAGATATGAACTGGAAACAAGACAGAAGTTACCTCGGCAAAGAAGAATGTTTCCTCGGTAATGAAACAACTGATCCACTTTCATTGTCATTTTCCTCAAATTGTGTAAAGTGTGTTCTAAATTGGTCAGCAGCACTGCAAGATCAGAAAAATGATGAAAGTGGTATCTGAGATTGACAATGACTAAAAAGATAAACAAATGTATAATATATCTAACCTTAAATGAACAAAGTTTGGCCTTTCTGTTCCACTAATGTGCTCCTTCGGAAGTTGAGGATGGTACTCCAAAATTTCTCGAAAAATTAGTTCCTTGATGTCCTCCTTTGTTGCTCTGCGGCGCTCAAATTCAAATTCCATTTTTGGAATTGGTTGACAAGTAGGTTCTCGCTCTACCTTTGATAATCCATTGAAGTATGGATCTGCCAATGCCTATAATTTGCACATATGTCAAGATCATAATTTTGGAGTACTGTCAGGTATAGAACATAGGATCATAATTTTGGAGTAAGGTCATTTGTATGACATGCCTCTTCAGCAGACGGACGATCCTTTGGATCAAAAGCTAGAAGCCTCCTAAGCAATTGTAACGCTAATGGATCAGCCTTTGGAAATTTATGTGAGAATGATGCAGGCTGTTTCTTCCGCATGCATGTAAGGTATTTTCTTGCCTTGTCATTCCGCACCTTAGAAGGGAGATAAGAGTGGCAAAATTTAGAAGCAGATATTAACTGAACTTCCAATTTGATAACAAATTTACAAAGATCAGCTATTATACCTGAGAAATAGCATCTAAAGAGGGTGTCCCCAGAAGATCAGTTATCAAATCCAACTGGTGAACAACATTTTTACCAGGAAATAGAGGCTTTCCAATCAACACCTCGGCAAAAATGCACCCTATACTCCATATATCAATAGCTGGTGTATACTGCAATCCAAACAATGGTAAATTTGAGTGACAGACGAATGGCATGCCAACTCAGATAAGAACCAGTGGATGATTTCTGTTGCAAAGAGATAGAACACGCAATCAACATCACAACTGCATAATTGAGCACGCGGATGTCACTAGCCATTTTTTTTCAAATTTGGCCCTCGAACGGTTGTTTTTCAAAAATAGCCCCCTCTGTAGACCTACCGCGCGCAGCAGGCACCTGCCAAGCTGGGGGAGCACGCACCTACCGTGGACCTGCAATTTATGAAAAAACAGGCGTTTTGGGGCCAAAATTGAAAATAAAAAGTGGCTAGAGTGATATTTTCAGACTCAGTTCCACAACTGCATGGTCAATACTTAATAATGGCCACTAATTGGGATAGTTCGAGTTTTCCTTTAGTCCACCTAATGCTATGCACTGCTCAAATGAGTGCTGGATTGATTTTCCAAAGTTGCAACTAGCACCATGAGCAAATGTATCATGCTATTGAATTTTCTTTTTTTTACTATAAAAGTTTAAATTAAGAAGGCACATAACCCGGTACATTGTACTCCCTCCGTTCTTATTTATATGTTTTAGAATGTGTGGTCAACCTTTTCAAACTTTGACCGCTAATATACACAAAAGTATTTGGATTTGTCGTGTGGAAATGGTCATCAAAAATAATTTCATATCATTGTATTTTTAATAATTTTTACTAATATTTAATTAGAAAAGGTAATGATCAAAAATATGTATTGGAGAGACCATGTCGATGTCCAAAATGACAAGCAAAAAAGAACGAAGTACAGAAAATAATTGGTGAGACAAACATTACAAATTATGCGTACGGACATGCGCTTCTTCAAGAACATAGCCACTAGTCACGCACCAGTTTATTTTAATCTTAAATTCAAACATAAATTTATGCTTCCTGTCAATATTAGGCTGGAAACAATTGTAACTGGTGGTAACAGTCAGGATTCAGGAACCATCTTTCAATTCAAAATTGAGCCAGCAAACCATCGATCTGATATTTTTTCTGGAACTGACTAGATATCAGTCTTCTGTTTGCAAAGATGATTCCAGAGCATATAGAAAGCTAAACCCCAAAAGTTGTGTTGTGCAGTTGTGCTGGAGTTGTTTCTTTATTGAACAGTTCCAAGAAAGCTAAGTTTAACCAGTTATGGTCTGAACTGATTCTTCTCCCATTCTCATACAAATGTTGACTTGAAATAAACTTATCCAATATGTTGGTACACTAACCATCAACGCAAAGATTGCAAGGTGGTGTTTGGTTCGAAATTGTCATCACAAACATAATAGGTATCAAAATATGAAGTAATACATCCAATTTTTGTTTTACTGGAGTGTAATCTCATTACAAGTATTGTGATTACGGAGTAAAATAGACAAACAATGGATGAAGTATTAACTTTACATGTAATCACATAATCACAATATGGAGAGAAAAAGCACTTCTGATAAATCATAACAAACCCTTGCCTTGGAATAGAATGATCCGCACAATTCAGGCGCTCTATACCATCTCGTTGCCACATAATCCTGCAAAAGGTAGTTTATATTTAAAAGCTCATTTGACAGTAGGCAATGCCTAAAGAACAGAAAATAAAGGTGGAAAGTTCCCCATGTCGCATTATCTCAGCTCAAGATGGTCAGTCCCCAAGCCCTAACTATAGGTTAGTCACAACCATCATCCCCACCCACCCCACCCCACCCGCTCCCGGTCCCCACCCTAAAACCCAAGAAAAGGAAAATGGCTTCCTTAACCATTGTCATCTGAAATGCTAGCCCACCAAAAGTGACACTTCATGCCATTTTATAAATCTTCATGTGGTAACGTATTGATCATTCGACTTTCACTTTCCTTTCTTTCAACCATCGTACCAAATGATGCAAGCTGACGTTCAATATGACAGCTGGGAAACAGTGCATGATACCTAAAGCTCCAATGCAGGCAAGTTAATAACACTGGTAAGGATGGGTGTCACAAGTCACAAGTCACAACTCACAAGGACAAGTTGTAGTGCATACACCATTGTCTATTTGCTAGCCATATCATGTAATGTGATGTCACAGGGCAATTCAATCGACTACTAATTCTGACGAATAACTGATGGTATGGGTAATTAAACTATTGAGATAATAAATTTTGACGATTGCAAAATCCACAAATAATGCATTGTCAGATTATTAAGATAAAACAACAAAGAAATCCTTACGGTCCAGAAGACTGTAGTAGGTGCATCATTAAATGCAGCTCTTGCCAAGCCAAAGTCACATATTTTGATTTTGCAATTTGCATTAGCAAGTATGTTTTTGGGCTTCAGATCTCGGTGGTAGACATTTGCTGCATCAAATCACAAATAGTATTTAGTCAATTCTGATCATATTTAGCAAATGAGATAATATTATATATTCTGTCCAGATATTAATAATCTAGCAAGCAAATATGAATTTGTGTGCCATTTGTACAGCCGGTACCACAAAAACAGAAACCATGCATTTGGCTCACCAATACGCAGAGGCCACGGTTTCATATAATTAGCTCCTAAATAAGCTACACATTTAGCTATATGTATTTTACTCTTATCAAAAATCAAATGCGAATTTCCTTATTAACACTTAAATGTGCCAATTTAAAAATACTATAAATATGCGATACTTCTGTATTATTTCGGCTCAATTAATCTTGTAAAGTCATCAAAGAGTTAGTTTCAGTTCAGTCAATCTTGTAACCTGACTACTAGAGTTAATATTCAAAAGTCCAATACTACAAGGAATCAGAAAACAAAATCATGCGGTAGTATCAGAGGTATATTAACCATGTCAACAAGTGCATTTCATATAGCTAGTTGTAATACACTAAATAAAAATATGTGACAGCATTAAACTCAAAACGTTTTACTTGCCACAGGAAAAACAAATTCTACAATTATATCAGTATTCAGTAACAAGTCAAGAAAACAAATAAAAGGGAAGGGAAGACAAGGGGAAAAATCAATTTATTGAATGGTTAAAGAGCTATCTACAGCAAATAAATAGCACGCAACTATGCAAGCGAAATAAAGGAAAACAAGGATCAAATTGCTACATGGTGCAAGTAGTTATATATGATAGAAGCACATGTAACATTGATGTTGATAACATAGGAAGTGGATACCTGTGTGGATATATTTCAATGCACGAAGCATCTGATACAGGAAAAACTGATAATGCTCTCTCGTCAAATCCTCATTAGCCTTTATGACCTGATGAAGATCCGACTCCATAAGTTCAAAGACAACATATATATCTTTGAAATCCTTTTTGGATGGGGGTAGCATGATATGCTTTATCTCCACGATGTCAGGGTGCCTAAGAAGCCTGAGAAGTTTTATTTCACGGAGTATGCGTAGAGCATCTGATATATGCTCAAAAACGTTCGGTATCTTCTTTATCGCAACCTTCTCTCTGGTTTGCGTATCATTTGCAGAACATACAAGTCCATAGCTTCCTTTGCCTATGACCTCCAGAACCTTGTATCGATTAGCATCACCATATTCAGTAAAGAAATCCATCTCTCGTGCATTCTGAAACAATAAATAGTAATCAGAGAGCTGATACTAGTTACATATTAAAAACTACAGAACTGAGAAGAACAATGTTTATCAATGATGATAGCACCATTTGGCTAGCCTATAATCACAATAATGCTGCAAATTAATCAGAAATAAAATTATAACAAGGAGTGAAGAGTTGTTGCCCAATACTGTGGGACGAAGCTTCCCAGCAGAATGGACTTATATTAGTACAGGACAGCACAGATGTAGATTGCAGCGGATAAATATGTATCTACTATTTTTTAATTGCAAATCTTCTACTCCGTGCACCTTTCAAATTGTTTGATTAGAACTTAAAATTATGAAACTCCTGTCACTGCAACAAATAGCAGAACCCCTCTGCTTTACAAAAAGGCCTTTTTCCTCCTACCTATAACTGATAGTAGAAACGTTTTTTTCTTTTTTCTGTTTAAATTTATAAATAGGCCATGCTTGTTGCGGTGCAAGGTGTGAACCTTATCACAAATGAGAGAACAGGGGGTGAACAGAAAAATAAAAAATAAAAATAAATGTACTGGAAAACATGCTTGCCAATTCCATAATAAAAGTTGCAAATGTACCCTGAAAAAGCTGGTCTCTGCACAAATAACCTTGCTGGACCCATAAGAAGACCTTTTACCCCTACAGAACCAATTTTTAACATAGAGGAGCCTTGACCACAAAATGGCCAAAACAACCTATTTAACCATACACATATGCTTTTGCAGAAAAATTACCTCACATCCCACACATTACAGCTCTGCTCATGTCTTAACATATACAGCCTTGCTTACCTGCCCCTCTTAATTCTGAAACCTAGTGTCAGCAGCACCAGCTTCATCAGCCTAGTGGGCTTAATAGTGGACACGACGGCATAGAGACATGGGCTTTGCTAGTTTGGCGCAAGGCAGGTTTCACAAGCATGAAGGACCAAAGAAGTTACAGATGCGGTGAATTATGTGGGCAAACTGGGGCATGATGTGCAGGGTTATGGTTGAGGTGCAATGCAATGACTGGCTTGGGTGTGGCAACCATCACATTGGCACAACACACAATGCATAGATTTTTCGCCTGTCAGACAAGAGAAACGCTTGTAGTGGCTAGGCAGCAATAAAGATGGTAGCTCAGAGAAAGTGTTATCGTCTGTGGGTTCAGAAAATATTTGTTTCGAAACTTGGAAGGAAAATATCAAAATTAACACCCAAATTAGCTTAATTTTGAAGTTGACCACCTCTGTGGGACTCATCTTCTTTCTTTAATTTTGAAGCTGACCACCTATGTGGGATTCATTTTCTTTCTTTCTAAGAAAATAACAGCAGGATCCAGGTTAGGTGTGCAAGTAGCAATAGTGTGCTATAGGATGGCAAAAGTGCATGTCTCTCACGCCTCTTCCATGTTCTTCAAACATTAAACCAAATTATTGAAAAAAAACCCCGTATGTCGCAACATCTCACCAATTTTTAGTCGCCTAATTTAATCTTTCACCAAATTTAGACCTCTTTTAGTCTGTTGCCGTCATTTCCAGCCATTTCCCTATCTTAATCCCATCTGAACTAAAAAGATCGAAGAATCCAAGAAAGCTGAGAGGCCGGGCTCGAACCTTCTTGCGCCAATCGTTGTTCTGCATCTTGGCGCCACCAGCGGAAGTCTCCCAAGATCCGACCTTTCTTTCCTTCTCTTGCCCTCGCCTCACGAACCCACCAGACCAGCCCTGGAGCTCTCTCGCTCAGGCAAAAGTCAGCCGCACTTGCCCCATCGGTTCCTGTTCTGGATCGCCAGCCGCAGTCGTCCCTGCACCTCCTCCTCCTCATGCACCCCACGCCGACGCCGTCCGTCGCTGCCGCGGCCGCTGCCACGGCCGGGTTCTTGTAGGTTTTAGAAAGACAGGGAGGCGGCGGCAGTCGCTTCGGCCTCGGATCTGAGGGGAGGAGGCGCCACGCGTGGGGTGGGGAGGAGAGGAGACTGGGGAGATGGCGACGAGGGCGTCTTGGCGGCGTGTTGTGCGGCCGCGGACGGAGCTGGGGTGACGGGGATGGGAGGGCAAGTGAAATGGAACGGGGGCAGGGATATTTTTCCGCGTGTGGTACGGTGAAGTCTCCATGTGTGGCGGTTATCTCTCGGAGATTCTATTGACAATTCACATGTAAAATGCCATTTTGCTCCTTTGGCAACTGGCCTGTTATTTTAGTTTTAATTTATAGTTTTTTTACTATAGTTTATATCTTTTAGACTGTGCTTGGAAGTCCTCAGCCAAACAAGTATTTCATGGAAAGCCGACAAGGAATTCCACTTATAACCAACAATTTTGATTCTTTAGAACAGCTCGATGAATTCAGTAGATCCTTTTAGGATGCCCTCAATGACCATAGATCAAACATATCCTATTTTTACAGTGCAATGGCTAGATGTTCACGGACTAGCTGTACCTGCTGTTTTTTTCCTTGGGATCAATATCAGCAATGCAGTTCATCCAACGATAAACCAAATTCCAACTATAGAACTATGACACAATCAAACCCGAATGAATAAAATGTTGAATTGAAACGTACCAGTCTATACTGGGTTTATTACTCATTTTTGTACTTGTTGCAGTGGTGGCCTTGTGGCTTGGCCGTAGTAGAGGAGGTTCTGGGCATGTTTTGTGTGGTGTTCTTGCTTGCCTAGCACTTGGCCAGTGCTTGGTTCTTGGTCTTATGCAGTGTTCTCCAACACTTGACCTCACGAATGTGGTGCTTGCTGATCCGTATGGCTAACTTTGTTCTTCGAGAACCACGTCGTAGAGCAAAGGAGGCGATAGGTTTTCTAGGATAGCAACAACTTTGGTGTACATAGCCTGACTACTTTGAGTGTTGTCACCTTGTGAGTTGCGTTCAATTCTTGTTGTTATTATGCGATTGTGAACCGTTCTAGTGTACTTTAGTATTTGGTAATATTATCACTAGTTCCGGGAGACAATTGCATGATAATATGTGGGATTAACGATTGCTCGATGACAATTCATATTCTATTTGAGATTGAGATGATAATTTAGAAATATTCTACTAGTATATTAGTTGTTGGCAACTTGATTACTTGTTGTCCTGATCTTGTTGTAGCTTTAATCTTCACATTTTGCCTTCCGTCAATGCTGCCCTCATCTCCATTTGAGCGATACTGAGTGTTATCATGTTATTGTTATTATCCTTGAAGTGCAATTGATTAATGTGATGTTATTGTTATTATTCTTGAAGAGCAATTGATTAATGTGGTAAGTAATAGAGCTCAAACTAGCAAAATATCTATAGGTTATCATTGTGATCATTGGATAAATATAGACTACCGTGTCGAGAAGGTGTGTGTTAAATAAGTGCAACCGACATCTGAGAGCAATAATTAGAAAATCACAAGTTGAGTAATATGCTAATTGTTGATTTATATTAAGTAGTCCCATTGAGCAAGATTTCGTATTCAAATGGCATGGTAGAGATTTATGATTTTGCAATCATTTTATTTTGCACTTGTCATCTAATATATGTTAGAAATATGCTTTGTTTTTTATTTACAATTCCAGAAATTTATTTAAATATTTCCTGAAACTGCATTATCTACAACAATCCAGAAAAATTATTTATGTTGAGATGGCTTCATCGTCTAATTTCGTTAAATTGGAACTCTTTGACGACGCTAATTTTAAGCTTTGGTATGCCAAGACAAAGCTTGGTTCACTAACCTTAAAATTATTTTGGGTCATATCTTTTCCTCCAATGCTTCCTTTGGAAGGTGAGGACAAAACTCATTAGAAAGATGCAAACCATTCTGCTTTGACTATATTGTTGGCCATTCTATTAAATCGGCTCTTTGATGTGTATGTCAACTTTACGGATGATAAAAAGTTGTGGGATAAGCTAAATATAAAATATTTAGAAGGAAATAATGAGAATAAGTCCTTTATCACTACAAATTACTTGAATTACAAAATGGTAGACAGACGGCCGATGATGGAGTACTCCATAAGCCACAGCTCCATGTATGTGATTTAAATTAGTACAATTATCTCCTACCAGAGAGTCTTTAAGAAACGTCATCTTGGCCAAGTTACCACCCTTGTGGTTGGACTTTATGACAGCTTAAATTAGTACAATTGTCTCCTACTAGAGAGTCTTTAAGAAACGTCATCTTGGCCAAGTTACCACCCTTGTGGTTGGACTTTATGACAGCTCAGAGACACGGGCATGATTAATACGGACGAACGTGCCAAGGTTAGTAGTGGTGATAGAAAGACCCATGTCCAAGGTTGAGTGGTGTTAGTTATCTGGTTCCATAGTTAAGGGTTGAATTTTAGAAAAATGTGATAGTTGAGGGAGTTCAAATGGACTTATTCCTTTTTAATATAAGGTTGAGGGTTAAATTTTGAAAAACATGATAGTTGAGAGCTGAATTTTAGACAAACCGTCATGCATGCACACATACCCTAAGTGTGTTCCTTGGCTAATAGTACAAGCATAGAATTGTAGAGATGAGGGATAAAATCTACGGCCTCGTACAGTGCACACTACTACAAAAGAGGTTATACTGGACGCTACATCACAGATGGTTTTCAAGAATCGTATGTGCTGTAATTATCACATACTGTTCTTACTAATACCCGTCTATGCTAATTCATAGACGGTTATTCATACAAACCATCTGTGATAATGGAAAACATCACAGACGGTTATTTATTTAAACCATCTGTGATATTTCACGAACGATTTTTATTACAAACCATCTGTGATAATGAAGTTATCACAGACAGTTTGTATAAACAGATGTGTATTCATACGAACCGTCTGTAATAATGGCAGACATCACAGACGGTTATTTATTTATACTATCTATGATATTTCATGAACGGTTTTTATTACAAACCATCTGTGATAATGAAGTTATCACAGATAATTTGTATAAAAAAATCATCTATGATATATTTCCCGCCTTACAATCTCCTAAAATTTCATAATCTCCCGCCCACTTCTCCCCGAGATGAATTCGAGTCCGAGTAGGATTCCGTTCCGAGACACCTTTACTAAAATGAGCATAACTTTTGCATACGGTATCCGTTTTCGATGTACTTGTACTCATTGGAAAGCTAATGATGAGCCCGATTTAAAAAACAACTTACTTGTGCTAGTCACCCTCTAAGACCTCCAAAACCTGCCATCTTTAGCCCTAAATTTGCATCGCAAGTTTTTTGTTTATGTTTTTGCCAAAAAAATTTATCTTTCCTTTGGAATTTGGGTTCGCCTCAACTACAAAGTTGTAGATTTTATCGGATAATTTCAAACGAGCATATATAAGCTATATAAAACTTTGCTATTTCATCTTTTGAGACTAGTTATTTGCATTATACCGATATATATATATATATATATACATATCACAATTATGTATCACATGCGGTTTGTGGTTCAGACCCTCTGTGATAATTATGTTCCTGGCCGCTGGGCCCATTGATCCTCTCCAACCCAATTCTAGCCAATAGAAACTCACCAACCCCTCCCCCACAGATCGTAGCTCTACCTCTCCATCCCCGTGCTAAAAATTTTTGCACTCCCTCCTCTCCCTCCCCTATAAATACTCACCCAAACCCAGCCTCCTCGTTGTCTCGTACGAAGCAGACGACAGCAAGTCTACTAGAGGCAAGGCGCCGTGGAAGCAGCTAGCATGGCTACCAAGGCAACACGCAAGTCTATGGGAGGTAAGACGCCACAGAAATAGCTGACTACCAAGGCGATGCTCAAGTCGGCGTCAAAGACATATAGCTCGCACGCTGTATCAGGGGCGAGAGGCCCTAGGCATAGAGGCCTCGTCGGCGCAGTTGAGCTTCTACTGTCTACTAGGATCTCTGGTTTTTCCCTATTCTTACTATGTTTAAGAGTTAGGTTTGTAGGATTAAAAGATGTGTTCTTTTCATGTTCTTGCCGTGTTAGCTAAATGGGTAACCTACTCGTTATCTTATGATGTTGTAATGGTGGATTTTAATCTTCATGGAAATGGAATGTACTACTGTGTTTGTTATAGTATTTGCTTGTTTTCAGATGGCATAGTTAATATTTCCTGAGGCTAGCAGAAAAATAAATAAAAAATCTATGTATAGAATGAACATCACTCTTTTGTGATTAGAGAGAGTATCTGCTAGCTAAGCATCGTGTTGACGTTCCCAATTAACTGAAAGGTAACCTCTCCTTAATTTTAGTACGAGATTCAGGCACTACTACTAAAAAAAGATACCATGCCAGCTCTATAGTGCCGAGCCCAACAAGGCGAGAACACGGTGTATCTCATATTCTCATCAGCATGATAGTTACAACACCAGCCAGGCAGCCACCATCAAGAGATACGAAAGAGAGAACAAGCAGGGAGTAGGTAAGATACAAAGTAAGTAGTTAACAAACAAAAAAAGCTCAAAACTATTTGATTCTACAACAACAATGAAAAGCTCTATCTTTCTCGCTCGCTCAAAAGAAAATATAGTGCTTATCTCAGTACAAACTTCCAATTTAGTGCCTTCTAGTAATATCAGTTCCTTGAACAGCTTCTAGTTTCTGTATAATTTGTACATTCAGATGTCGAAATCGAACTCGCGAGTAGGTGATAGCGTGGCCGTTGATGGACACCATTGGCGCCTTGGCGATCTCGACGCCGGTCCCGTGGCTGGAGAGGATGCAGAGGAGCGTCGACTTACAGGCGCTGCTGGGGCCCACGATGGCCAGGATGCGGGAGCTAGAGGCGGTGAAGGAGACGACGTTGAGGAGCCCCCCGACGGCGGCAGGGTCGAAGGCGAGGGAGGAGGACAAGAAAGGGAGGAAGACGGTCGTGGAGTCGTGGCGAGGGGCGAGGCAGGAGAGGACGAGAGGTTGGTGATGACGAGTTGTACTGGCGAGTGGCGACTGGAGTGGGGTTAGGGTTACCAATGGGGAGGCGAGTGCGGCGTGGGGGACTGGTGGGCTGTGCCATTTTGGGCTGCTGCGTGCGGGTGGGGTTCGCGGCTCGTAGCGTCGTCTTCCATCTGATTTCAAATACATGCAAATTTTTTTGACCAAGACAGTGTTTTTTCGCTCAACAACGAAAGCAACGAAATTTCGCCATTTACAACACCAGGCAGCTACCATCAAGAGTACGAAAGAGAGAGAAAAAAAAGCAGCAACTTCTAAACAAAGCAAAGCAATAATCCACGCCCGCAGCAGTAGAGCCAGAGGCACCACAAGAATGACAAAATAAAGCAAGAACGCGTGCGGCTACTTAGCTCTTTCCATATCCTCCTTCCCTTCCACTGATCCTCGAGAGCTTCACAGGATGATCATGGCAGTGCAGAAAGGAGTATCAACTGACTACTTCGTGCCATGAGATGCAAAGGTGAGGTTTACCGTTGTTGCCACCCTCGCTTATCACCACTCTCTCGTCTTATCTGCCAACGCAGAAGGATTTCGGCCGTCGTTTGAGGTAATTGCCGATTCCAGCTTCAACCGCGCACGCCGAGCTTCTTGACCACCACCTTGAGCGACTTGAGGTGCCTGACGGCCTCGTCGAGGGCGGTGGGCGTGTCCATCCGATTGCCGCCGGGGATGATCCCCTTGAGCGTCTGCATCTTCTTCTTCATCCGCTCCTTTTTCCTCTCGCCGCCGCCGGCGGTGGCTTCAGGCTTCCGGCCGCCGCTCGCGCCGGCGCTCACCCCGCACCCGCCGGAGGAGCACGCGGAATCCGGCGAGCGCCCGGTGCCGCACCCCGGCGTGCGGCCCGTGCTCAGCATGTCGTCTTCCGCCTCGCCGTCCTCGGAGCACATCAGCGCGTCGATCTCGTCGGTGTCCTCCTTCTGCTGGATCGAGCACCCGCCGCCGTCGTCGCCTCCACCGTAGTAGAAGCTCTTGCCGGCGTAGTCCTGATCAAAGCCGTAGCAGTGGTGATCATAGCCACCGGACGAGCCGAAGTTGTTGGCCAGGGAAGGGTGGAACATGACCCGGCTCCGGTCGTAGGTCTGGTCGAAGATGACGTAGTTCTTGGGGCAGGTGTCCGACGGCTGGAACTCGAGCCCGGTCAGCGGCGCCGGGAAATCGTGCTGCCTCCGACCGGCGAGCGGATCGTCATAGGCAGCCGGCGCCGCAGGGTACCCACCGTTCCCGTAGTACGCACCCCCGGAGCCGTAGCCGGCCATGTCGTAGCCACCGTAGCCGTACCCTGGGTCTCCCTGCATCGATTCACTTATGCGGTGCTGCTGCTCAATTCCTGTGAGTTTGTGGCAGTGTTTGTGTGAGGAAATCAGGAAAGGTTTTTGCTTTTGATTGAAAGGAAATTGAACAAAAATTCAACGGTGTTCTGTTAAATTGAGCTAGCCTTTTTTGGGGTTCAATTCAAAATTGATTTGGTTAGTTTGTTTGGGTTTGAAGCTGCTTGGACGGAATGTGGTAAGCTGTGTAGCGAAGGTCGATTCTACGTCACGGGCTTGAGTAGCTGGCGGAAGTATTTGGCCTGAAATCAGTAGCCAATGCAAACATACTGTAAAGAACAATGTAGTAATATCCCCTACATTTTATACCCCCAGGGATTGTTCGCCCGGTAGTTCTGCCACATCAGCACTTATGGAGAAGAGCTCTCCGTTTTTTCGAAATCACGTGTACCCCTGGGGGATTGCTTCCCGGGGGAGTGCTGCCACATCAGCACTTATGCAGAAAAGCTCTCCGTTATTTTGAAATCGCGTACAGTCCGTATATTATACCTGGGAATTAGGACTGTTCGTTCAGTTTTTTCGGTTTATACAGTTCGGTAAATACGATTTTGGTATTTTGGAAAATACAGTATTTTTTAGAATATAGTGTGGTATCGGTAAATACCATTTTATTTCGGTACGATATCGGTTAATACCAATTTTACCAAAGTTTACGCGAATTGCTAAACGTTAATCTCATTTCTAGACTCGAATTATCCATTCTACAATCAAAAATTCAGAATACATTGACTCATTAACAACTGACTGCTGTCACACATCATTACATCAAAAATTCAAAGTTAACAAACCATTCAAAGTCACCATTCCAGACCGGCAGCAATTGAACAAATAACATGGCAGTATGGCACAGCCGGACAGCAGCAGTAGCAGGCAAAAAAATGAAACCAACAGCAGCTAGTAGCACATAAACCAGCGGCACATATCACTCAAGCAGCAGCTGCAACACATAAACCAGCAGGGCAGCAGCTACAGCCCACACATCAATTATCCATCCAGTGCCACATCAATTATCAATTATCCATCCAGCGTTGGCACACATCATTATATCAAAAATTCAAAGTTAACAAACCATTCAAAGTCACCATTTTTTCTATCGGTGGGATTTCTATCCCTGGTTAGGACTACTCACCACCACCCTTTGCTGGTTTATTCCACCATTTGCACTGATCATGATGTAACCATTGGTTCCCTCTTCAATCAACAGAATGGAGACAAGTTGAAACAACAAAGCAATAAACCATAAAATGGGGAAAAGACACAAAACCAATATTAGTATGAGAGGAACAGAGAGAGTGAGAGCGAGGCGAGGTGGCGGCGGCTGGCTGGTCCGGGCAGAGGTGCGAGAGGAGGCAGAGCCGGAGGAGGCGAGGGCGGAGCCGAAGGAGGAGGCCGCGAGGAGGAGGCGAGGGCGGAGCCGGAGGTGGAGGAGGCGGCCGGAGGAGGCGGCGAGGCGAGGCCGTGAGAGGCGGGCCGGGACGAGGCGAGGGCGGAGCCGAGGAGGAGGCCGAGGAGGAGGAGGGGCGGCGGCGAGGCCGCGAGCACGAGGAGGAGGCGAGGCCGCGAGCGCGAGGAGGATGCGAGGCGGGTTGTAGTCGAGGCCGCGGAGGAGGCGGGGAGGCTGCGATGGGGATTCAGGGACAGGGAGGCGGATGGGATCGGCCCCAAGGTATGACGCGGCCGCCCGATTTTCAATGTTTCGGTTTTTTCGTTTTTTAGTCGGTTTTTCTTGAAAAAAACCGAACACCAAAAAAAACCTAAAATAAAAAACCGAACCGAATACCGAAAACCGGTCAAACCGAGTTGACCGGTTCGGTTCGGTTTTTTCGGTCCGATTTTTTTGGTTCGGTTGAGATGTGCACAGCCCTACTGGGAATGCTTCACGCGGAGTGCTGCCATGTTAGCACTTATGCAAAAAGCCCCTACGTCTTTCCGAAATCACATATATGTCCTTTGCTCTTCAAAAAAGCCCCTGCCACATCAGCAATCTCGCGAGAAGGCCCTCCAATTTTGCAAAATTATGTATGGGTCTTCGAATTTTCCAATTAAGCCCCACATTGTCTCCAAAAATACGTACAGGTCCTCTGTTTTACCAAAAAAGCCCTTCTCTTTCTCAAAAAATATGTTCAAGTTCTTGACTTTCCATAAAATCCCACCTAGGAATTTTTGACTCTCTCGATTCATGTGGTAGCTAGCGTGGCGTGCCACCGCGCTTTCGCAACTAGTACTAATTAAGACGAGAGAGAGAGAGAGAGTTAAATGGCTGGGAAAGAAATGTAATCCATACATTTGATGTTTGTATATAACATAGCAATTGAATCCCACAAGTTTTCCAGATGAAAGCACCTTGTGATGTCTCAACTTGTTCTAAAGTGCGCACAATAGGATCAGCTTTTCCAAGGTGAGAACAGAGCACAAAGACAAGATGTCTAAGGCAAGTTGCACACGCAGGCAGAGATAGTGCCTGATCTTTAAGACTAGGAACGAACATATATAGAGTGCTAAAGTTGATCTGAATTGAATTCGTACCGTGTATATGTAGGACACTTCATCGTCTTATGTCAGACGTGGTATGATTGGTGTATGAACAAGTTATATCAGACGTGGTGTCAATCTGTAGCAACCGACTCTAATTCGGTTTCCTCTCCGTGTGGGACTATTTTCCCTCGCACTATATATGTACCCTAGTAGTTCATAGGAAGATGTGTGCTCAAGAGCAAGTGATCCATTATAAACTCTCCTCGTTATAGTGATTTACTTTCGAGCGCTTGTGGTTTTTTCCTACAAGAGTTTTCTATGCAAAAATTCGAGTCACTTGTCTCTATTTTTCTGTGCATTATTTGTAACAAGTGGTATCAGAGCTTCTGGTTCAACATTCAAGCCGCTGCCCCGGTAGGAGCAATGTCGACTCTCGGGGCGGCCATCCCAGCGCGACATGCCCAGCGGCTCACACGTGCATCAAATAGCTTTGACATCAACTTTGGCGTCTGTTTTCTGTGCACAGTTTTTTTTCGACGAATCCGAAGCGCATCAATATCTTGAATCGGCATCGACTTGGTTTCTAAGCCGGAGTTCAGCTACGCATAAAAGCCGAGCGCTTGCCTTGGTTTCTCATGGAGGAGACGCAGCCTCGGTCACCTTGCTCAATCCACATGCAACAGAGCTGCATCGTGTAGGACCGGATGAGGCAACAGAGGGGGGTGAATGATGCCCATAAATATTTCCTCTAAATATTCACATATTTCTTATTCTCCAATAGCTACAAAGCTATGAAGATCCAAGATATGAGGTCTAGTAGAAGAGGAGGAATTCGGACTATCTAATGACCAAATCGAGCACCGTGTGGTTAGATTACGACCACTTGGCGGAAGCTCAAAGCGTAGTCGAATACATCCACCGCAGAGGCAGGCATCGGTAGCAAGGCGACGTTTGTTGGGAAGACAACGTGGTCAGACCGACACCATGGTCGAAACCGACAACTTGGTTGATAGCACATGCGATGGTCGTAACTTTGACCACTCGATCAGAAGAGCATCTTGGTAGGCAATCGATGATCAAACAGAATTCAATGAAGTCGATAGCCACCAAAACAAGACTGACAAAATCGAAAGATGAGTCCGGTCGGAACCGTCGTGATCGTAAGCCAATGGCATGGTCGTACGATCAACATGGTCGAAGACCG
Organism: Bonia amplexicaulis; assembly: GCA_036346245.1. Lineage (NCBI taxonomy): Eukaryota > Viridiplantae > Streptophyta > Magnoliopsida > Poales > Poaceae > Bonia > Bonia amplexicaulis. The sequence continues at coordinate 21,402,917 of CM070743.1, forward strand.
ACTTGCACCTATAACCGACTGCGGTCGCAGATACCTCATGAGACCGTGCCCAAGTCTTGGATCCCGAAGGGTTAGTAAGCAAATGCTTGGGCTTCCAAGACTTGACACACGGCCACTCGCCAGAAAAGGAGTGGTCGTTGGGTACTACGACTACGGTTGAGAAGAAATGAGCGTGGTCATAGCACGAGGCGTAGTCTTGAATGACTATAGCCGAGAGATGTGGTCGTTGGTCGTTACAACCACGGCTGGGAATCGCAGGTGTGGTCGTAAGTCAGTTATGACCACGACAATCGAGCAAAGAAGGCCAGACCAGCGATCGTGCTCGTAGGGACTTTCGACCACGGTAACAAGCGGAAGTGTCCGCCGGCCAGACATGGTCGTATGCGCACGACTATGTCGAGAAGCCGAAGTTGTGGTCGTAAGGCATTACGACTACAACGACGACATAGCAGAGGAACTCAGCTTTACTACACTCTAGCAAGCTCACACTCCTCTACACATGTGCAGTGAGTCAAAGTTTTAATTTCTCATTTGCGATTTTAACATTCAAGTAGAAATTAAATTTTCACCGCTCTCAGAGAAAGACTCACAACCTACACATGAGAAATGAGATTTCAACCTAGCAAGAACAATCTAGCAATTTATAATCTAGGCACCTCACAATATCCCGAAGAGCAAGTATAATCATTTGGACAAGGCCAAGGTCATAATGAGTTTTTACCTTGCTCATGATAAGTCGACGCTTATCATTATTATCCGTGTGTTCTCCAAGGCTTTCTCCTTCCGGGCACTTGATCAACCAAAGGACAAGAATGAACCACAAAGCTCACACTTGTGGTCTCTTGCAAATAAAATCATCCTCTAGCCGAAATCAAGCCTCTTGTCTCAAAGGACATTATTGGCAAAACCACCCCAATAAGATTCAAAGAAAAGTTCACAAGATTCCCTACTAGTTGCATGCTCAAGATCGGTTAAGATCCAATTCAGAGCCAACCTCACTCTGATACCAATTGTAGGACCGGATGAGGCAACAGAGGGGGGGTGAATGGTGCCCATAAATTTTTCCTCTAAATATTCACATATTCCTTATTCTCCAATAGCTACAAAGCTATGAAGATCCAAGATATGAGGTCTAGTAGAAGACAGAGGAATTCAGACTATCTAATGACCAAATCAGAGCACTGTGTGGTTAGATTACGACCACTTGGCGGAAGCTCAAACGTAGTCGAATACATCCACTCCGCAGAGACAGTGCTGTCGGTAACAGGCGACGTTTGTTGGGAAGACAACGTGGTCTAGACCGACACCATGGTCGAAACCGACAACTTGGTTGATAGCCTGTACAGTGGTCGTAACTTTGACCACTCGACCGAAGAGCATCTTGGTAGGCAATCGATGATCAAGCGAATTCAATGAAGTCGATAGCCACCAAAACAAGACCGACAAGATCGAAAGATGAGTCCGGTCGGAACCGTCGTGATCGTAAGCCAATGGCATGGTCGTGACGATCAACATGGTCGAAGACCGACTTGCACCTATAACCGACTGCGGTCGCAGACACCTCATGAGACCGTGGGGGCACACGACTACGAGATCTACGACCATCAAGCACTCGGAAACCAGTGCAAAAGAAAGCAGATGATCTATGTCTTGGCTGGTCGAAAATCAGAGAAGAGCAGAAGGCCAAGACTTCGTGATCGCAAGCTGTGGTCAAATCTCCAAAGGAAAGCGGTCGACCGATGAAACCCGAGAAGACCGGTGACTTCACGCTAAGTCTTTTCCGTGATCGATACCGACCGGGACCGAGTCACTTGACAACAGAGAACCGAAAATAGAATCGGTCGTGAGGTCTTAGCGTGGTCGATCGCCAACTTGTGGTCGATAACCAAAGCCGAGAAGATATCTGCAATCGAATCCGACCGTCGCCGACCACACAACCGAAAGACTCGATTCAATGACCTTGGTCGTAAAAACCGAAAATCGGATGACGAACAGTGAATACTCTATTTTGTCAGCACACGACCGCAGAGCAAAATTTGAGGAATCTTTTGCACGAGGTCGAAACCAACCGAGACTTGAACTCTAACTTGTATATGATCTCTAGAAGTGAATTTACCAAGAAAAGGAAAGTCTTTGTTTCGCCAAAGAAAATTGATGCGATCGAAAAATAGAACAGAGACTCTCAGCAAGCAGATCAAAGACACAGGATTTTTCCAAATCAACTTCCGCTCTCGGGAATGAAGCGCCAACTAGCCTTGAGACAGATTCCCGATTCGAGCAAAACAAATATAAGCCAACTCTCAAAGGAAATACTGAAGGAACTAAGAATGAAGAGATGGCAAATAAATCAATGAAAACATCTCAAGAACGACCTCTCAACCCGGATCACAAACACGGACCCATCTCATAGATAAACTCTAACAAGTACAGAGAGATGAGTCCTCTCAAATCATAACACGGAGGTTTCGCAACCACTCCCCCAGGAGGACAAGCTCTAGCCCTAGAGCCACACACACAGATACACTCCCAAGGGAGGGAGAGGCGGCTGCCTCCAAGGCCTAGCCGACCAACTCTCACATAACACTTGCCTCCCCTCTCCCTTTTATAGCCTCACACCTGAGACTAACCCTAATGGATCCATCCATTAGTCCATACTGGGGATAACCCGAAAACCCCATCTAACACCGGGTTTTAACACTCACTTTGCCCGCTAACTCAAATGCTTTGCCTGCTATCCCAACAGACCCGCACTTTGCCCGTTAGCGCCAACAGAATCCACTTCTTTTCTCGGTGCTTTACGGAGGGACGGCTTCCCCGCAGCTTTGACATTTCTCCAAAATGCCCCTCGCGCCTTCCGTGAAGCTTCCTCCACCGCTTTCTTGTCCATCTTTGTCCACCACCGGCACGACACGTCCTCTTCGGCTTTTCCACGTCGTTCTGGACCTCAACAACTCCCTTGTCTAGTCCCGACCTCCTAAGCCTCACCAAGACATGTCTCCCAGTACCTGCAACCGACCGATCAGACCTCCGACTCCTCCAGAGTCTAGTCTCGGTCTATTCCGCCGCACACGACCGCACCCAACCTCCTGACCGTCTGGACCTCAGCTCCTCCCTGAGCCTAGTCCCGGTCCTCCTCGTTGTTGCCCGTCGTGCTCAGCTCTGGCAGTTCCAGCTCCGGTTCCTCGTCTCGGCCGCAACCACCTCACCACCTCGATCATCTTGGCGTCTCCGACCGTCCGGACCTCAACACCTCCCGTGCCTAGTCCCGGTCCTCCCACCTCACCATGAAATAGCTCAAGTCCTGCAGACCACACAGACAAGCAAACCGTCACATAGCACCGCACCAACCGACGAAACAGACTCTGCTCAGCTCAACAGAGCTCAAGACTTTTCCACAGAAAATAGACATTGACAAACCCTGTCAAGAAGATGAACCAACAAATCCACAAGGTCCACAACATCACCAGAAACCCAACCGACCGATTCCCACCATAATCGGACACCATATGTGCCCACACGACCGGTTTGAATGAGCTCCATCGACCACGGTCAATCTGCCGACAACGTGGTCGAATCCGATCGTCACAACGTGGTCGTAGCACACCCAATCGCCAAAGTGGTCGAACGCCAGGCGATACACCGTGGTCGTAGACCCAAGTCACGACTGCCGACCACATTTAAACCCGCGCTAACGTGGTCGATGCACTGATCACACAACATGGTCGAAGACCCTAGCACCCAACGTGGTCGATACTCCGACCGGTACAACGTGGTCGACCGCCCGACCGCCCAACGTGGTCAAGGCTCCGATCCCACAACGTGGTCGTAAACCCTAGCGCCGACTGCCGACCACTGTCAAATCTTCCGAGGGTTTCGCAACGTGGTCGTATAAGCTTCCGATCACTCACGCCGCCGACCGCAACCCGATACTCGACAACGTGGTCGACGCTACCCGATAGACTTCGATCACGTTCAAACATGGTCGTACACCACCCGGCCGCAACGAAGGCACTCAACGTGGTCGACGCGCGTAAGCGGGTTTCACCATGACCAAATGTGGTCAAATGAGCTCGGTAAATTTCCGACTACGCACAAACATGGTCGTACGGGCCACTGCGTGGTCGTAAACCTCCCTGTCGACCTCCGACCACACGCAAAATGATAAATGCGGCACGAGGACAAGTCGTACGACTTCATTTCGTCCAGAGTTAATACTTTGCAATAAAAGCCCAAAACAAACTCAATTTTCCTTCAAACAACAGTCAAATACTCATCACAAAGATGGGATCATTTCCACATGATCTCTCACATCGGTCATCTGTCCAGGCGTCGGTAGAGGAGACAGTCGGCAACAGGCGTTTTTCCCTCCGTGCGCAATGTGCAACACGTGAAGCGATAGAAAGCAATGGCAAGAAAGCTATCGGGTGCAAAACCAGGAAAAAGCACAACAGAGATTAAGGCGCACACAACTCGAGACAGAGGAAAAGGCGAAATCGGTTTGTACACTTTGGTGTATTTTTTTGGGTGAATTTGCAAGGTGCACACAACAACCATACCAGGAGTTTTTAGCATCTCTATCAGGTGATTTCGACTTGCCTTGCTTTGTTCCAAGCCTTAACTCCAATTCGGCGCTGACCCACGCCACTTTGAGCGTCGTTCTGTGCTCTATCTCGGCGACTGTTCTAGCATTAGGTTCTGCCAACATCATCGCCCATGCCGTCTGACGCCATGCCCTAGTGTCATACCGCACCATCTCCATTGAAGCTGTGTCGTCGGCACTATATGTTTTTTTGTTAAAGGTGGGGTTCATTGCAATTTGCAGCATTCATGTGGGATCAATCAATTGTGTCTATTATTTGCAGCATTTATGTGGGATCAATCAATTGGTGATTTCATCGATGATTCATCGTCTTCTACGGGTTACTACGGCAAAATCCGCAGATGAGGAGTTTAAGGTGGAGTTGTAGGTTTTCAACACAATGAGTTAATTTGGGATACGCTTGACGGAGAAGATTAAAAAATAAACAATGTCAGTTGTGGGAAAACTAAATTTATTGTTTTATTCACCGTTTGATAACATCCTGATGGCAGCTACCATAACACTCTATGGAGTTTTGTTGTTTGAAAGTGAAGGTTTTGCTCCAATTTCAGTTTGAGATGAAGGATTTAAGTGCAACAAGAAGTTTTATTTTTGCATAGATACTACAATGTCTTCTAATTGTCACAGCTCAATATGAGAAGTCTACTGCAGTTTATATTTCGTTGACGGCACAAGAATTTCCTTCATCCAGACAGTTTTACAGGAGCAGTTTCAACCATATCATGGAATTCAATTACTTCTAAAGTCAGCAGTTTGACATACGTGATGTACACATGCAATAAGACTGTTCTAGTCTTTTCTTATTGAAGAGTTGCTCTTACAATGAGTGTTATTTACCAAGTTTTGTGTTCTATGTGGAGCATATCAAATCCCATTATATGAGTTCTTTGCTATTTATCCAGCGCCACAGGTGATATTTTGGCTTATGTCATTTGATGATTGAGCATTTGTTTCAGGAGGTCAGTTGCACAGACTCAGACTTTGTTGGGGTTATGAATTGTTGAAGACCCAGATTTGTTCGTCTGCTTTGTTGATAGCTGTGTGTTTAGACCTACTAGGGGTTTGCTCAATTTTGCTTCGCAAGAAGCGTTTCGACAAGACTGTTCCAGTCTTTCTACTTGAAGATTAGTCGGATGGACTTTCAGCGCATAAGGTGTTCATGCTAGTTTTAATTGGAAGAGTTTATCACATTCTTCGACTACTGGAGGGAATTCGGCTCAAGGTGGAGATTGTTAAAGTTGATCCGAATTTATACCGTGTACATGTAGGACACTTCATCGTCTCATGCTAGACGTGACATGATAGGTGTATAAACATGTTGTATCAGACGTGGTGTTAATTTGTAGCAACCGACTTTGATTTGGTTTCTTGTCCGTGTGGGACTCTTTTCTCTCGCACTATATATGTATCTCAGTAGTTCATAGGAAGAGGTGTGGTCAAGAGCAGGTGCTCCATTGTAAACTCTCCTCACTATAGTAATTTGCCTTTAAGTGCCCGTGGTTTTTTCAACAAAGGTTTTTTATGTAAAAATTTATGTTTTTTGTCTCTATTTTTGTGTGCATTATTTGCAATATAGAGGCTGGAATGGGAGCAAAAGCAAATATGAGTGCATTAGTATATAGCGACTTGTAGAAAATAAGGCATGTTATGTGCACTAAAAATGCCTGAAACTGCAATGTATGACTCACCATATGAATGTGTTTGCGTGAATCTGATATGATGCTGCAGTGTACCGTCCTCGTTAACTGGATAACACGGATCAATCCCCCTCTTTTTTAAAATATCGGAGTAAATCAAGCAGAAACGGGAGAATGTGTAACCATTGGAAGAGTTACTACTTACCACAGTTACGACAACGCACTATTCCTTGATGTTGATGTGATAAACGGCAAGTACAGATCACAACGTTGTAAATTAGCACTCCGTCTTCTTTGTTGACCAGAAGCAAAAAAGATCCAATCTTTTGACCGCCCACAACACGCTGGCCGTCATTGTTGACGTCGAGCTTCGCCATTGTAGTGGACCCTGATCAACTTTCCTATCTACTACATGCAGCACATTCTCTTTCCTATCTACAATAACAGACAGCACTAAGAAGCAAGTTGCGTATCTACAGATGAGATGATGGTTCCCCACCGGCAGAAGATTGATACTTACAGCTAACAAAAAAAAAAAGAATCGCTAATAAGTGCTCGAGTGTTTTTTGGATTGAGCATTTGAATTTCTCATGTAGGATTTTGTCTAGACATTCATGCTCCATCTCCCTTTCTAGCTCCGATGAAAGCTCAAGCGCTGACGAGTTAAGGGTTAGGATTCTAATTTGGATGGGATTCACCAAAGCCCTTTAGATTTAGAGGGAGGCCAAGAGTGGTGATAGACTGGTGGTGGGGCGGTGAGATGGTGGCACCGGTCAGAAGAGGGTGGTGGATGATGAAAGTCAGCGGGTGCAACAAGGATGAGTAGTTAGAATACAGTGGTGGTAGCCACTGAAGACAAGAAAGGAGGACGGCTCGGGGTATTTTGTCGGAGAGGAAGAAGAAAGGTGTGCAGGGCGACTTATTGGAGAGGAGAAAGAAAGGCAACGAAGGAGGGAGTAGGAACGGCAATGACGGAGGCTCACCGACAGGCAACGTCAGCGCTAGGGATGGCAATGGCGTCGGTGGTAGAGAGGGCCGATAGCTAGGAGAATAAGGAAAGAGGAGGAATATATATGATTTGGAGGAGGGACGAGAGATATCCAGTGGTACCTTTAGTTACAAAATACTTATATATTCCATAAACACCTTTAACAAAAAAATTATATATCTGGAGGTCAAACAGTGCAATGTAAAGAGGGACTGAGGAGAAGCAATTAATACGTTGTTTGTAGCGCGAGGATGCTCACCTGGCGTACTTGCATCAATCTGTAGTAGTACGCGACGGCGCCACCTGTGATAACGACGACGTCAAGGCTCCTCCGGTTGAACCCAACGCACATATCCTCGGCCACGGCCGATCGATCGATGGACGCAGGAGCGCTCACGATCACCGGATGACGCGGAAGAACACCACCAGCCGCACGACCGTCCCCGCCTCCTCCGTATATGCCTGCGACGAAAACAGAGGAGACAAAGAAAGGCTGGATCGCGCAAGAATTACTATTGCTGGTGTGTAAACGGATTAGACCAGAGCATGCAGGGGTAGAAGCAGAGCGACGGGACGGGACGGGACGGGACGGGGCAGGACGAGAAGGGATGGAATGGATTATGGATGGATGGAGCCTGCTGCAATGGGTTGGCCGCACCGCACCGCACCGCACCACGGGGTTTTATAGTGTAACGGATGAACCAAGAGCTCATGTGTTGGATGCTCGCTCAGATTGGTGTCTCCGTTTCTCGTTTCCTTTTTTTTTTTCTTTGCACTCCTTTTGAGTAGATACAGAGAGGAAGAGAGGAGAGGAGGATGGCGAGCTGTGCAGCGCAGCGCAGTGATGGAAGGAACAATGAATTGGGCGGGGCAGGAGGGAGCGGAGCGGAATAATGGCTTTTTACCTTTTTAACTTGTAGCTTATAGTGTATGATTTTTTTTTAATAAATAAAAGTTGTTTTCTCTATCATCTTTTTAAAACGGTTTATTATAATAGTTTTTTTCAAAATAACTTATCGATTTATCAGTATTCGATTTGTTTGTACAAACGCTCACGCTAGAATCAAAAGTCATCAGCCGTAGCCGTAAGGCATTAGTCACAGCTCAAAAGAACCACCCTAGATGTATATGACGCGGACGTAGGACCAACTCTTCGTTCTGCATCTGGCGGCGGAGGGGTCGGGTTTGTGGTGCGTATGCTTGCGGGCCCAACGATGCCATGGGTAGAGTTGTAAATGAGCCGAGCTCGAGCTAGTTTGACCTCCCAAACTCGAGCTCGGTACAAGCTCGAGCCAAACTCGAACAAGCTTGATTTGGGGTCTGAGCCTGGAGCTCAGCTTGAATAATCTTGATAATAGTAAAAATAATTTAATATGTACTAATTTTCAACAATAAGAAAAACTTGATCTCGATCTCGACTTGAGTAAGCTCGATAACAGTAAAAATAATTCAAAATACATTAATTTTTAACAGTAGAAAAGCTCGAGCTTGAGCTCGACTCGAGTAACCTTGATAAGAGTCAGTATGTATCTAGAACTATAAAAAACCTCGAGCCTCGTGAGCTATTTAAGCTTAACTCATTGAAGCTCGTGAGTTTAAAATTAAACTCAAGCTTTATTTATTTAGAGCTCAAGCCAATCTCACGTGACATGCAACATTGCTCATCGAGATTGTACTTCACGTGCTGTCAGCCAGTAGTAGCTACTACAGGAACTGTTCTGCTGCGGTTTGTTTCCAGGTTATATGACACGCTAACTCTAATTCTTGTCTCAGATGCGCAATTGCTTCGCACACCAAGCTTCTACATTCGTTTCCTTTTTTTTTTCGTTTCTTTTCTGAGGAGTATGCTATGGGCCTATTCTTCAGGCCACAAGCCGGTCAGCTTTTGGCAACCGCTACAGTACCTAACTTTTAAACGGAGTATTTTTTCAAGATGGGGTCTACAAGTTAAACGTAGTACACGTTAAAAGCTTAACATCTGTACCAGTTAAAATCGCAAATGAGTATCGATCTCTTCGTAATCTGTACCGTAAACAACCAAAATTCAAAAATTTCAGCCAAAAGCCATAAGCCGCAGCCAAAAAGAACAGGCCCTATGTTATGGCAGCGCTTGGTGGAATGTTGGGATACTTTGCAGGAGATTTAGGCTCTATTCTTTTAAGTTATAGCTAATGTTTTTAGCTGTGACTGATAGTTTTTAGCTGCGTTTTTTGATACGGTAGCGAACGATGGAGACGTCGACGCAAACGGTGCACACGATTTTAGACTCAAGAAACCGTTTGAAGAAACGGCTTCTAGAAGCCGCTTAGAGAAGCCATCCCGTTTGTTTCGGCTTCCGAAGAAACCGAAACTAAAAGCCATAAAAAGATAAAAAGAACAGGGCCAAATTCCGTTGTAGCTACTACACGTTCCCTCACCGATGATTTGTGTTTTGAAAGAACAAATGGTTCCTAACATGGACCGAGATTCATGGCTAATAATAACGATCGAGATTCCATCCACCATTAAATGATTTCTACACCACATGCTAACCTCTTAGCGTTATAACCACTAACCTTATCACTGAGGCAACACCTAGGGCAACATAATCAGGGCTTTCCACTGCCATCCACTTTTTCAATTCCACCCACAAAGTTTTCGAACTAGAACTATATCTGGTTAAATTCTCATGTCTGCCTTTGATCGTGGGCACAACTATCCGAATAGTTTTGACTCTATAGAGTTTGTATACTTTCACCACAAGAGACAATCCGCTCGATGCTCCACACGATTCCTTAGTCATGTGGTTGAGTAGACCATCACGGTAACTTTTCAAATTATCTGGCCCCTTTTGTCATCTCACCCTATGGGTTGCTCCCACTTGCGATGGGTCCCATACGTTGCACGGGATGTAACCACGGATACTAGCACATTCGGACTCCACTCTCCATAATGCTAGCACAGCTGGAAACTTCACCCTCCTCTCGGTGTCCCTTTAGGCCTCCCCTTGCCCTTGCAATATTCCACTCCTTTCCACTACCGGTGAGATGAGTCCGAGGGTTTTGATAGATTTACTTAGCCAAGTTGCAATTTGCAGACTTGTGGTTGTACTGTTTTACACAGGAGGTCATGACAAGATTCAGCCCTTAGTGGTATCTGGGCGGTTCTACCATAATCCACACACCATGCTTCCACTACACCATATACCAGCCCCCATATCATCCGCCTAGATAATTAAGCAAGTTGGGGCTTTTGGGGGTATAAAATAATCATGTCAAAATATACCAGTCATTTTCACCATGACTTCTCAAATCAGTTTCTCATGATTAAAAGTGATACTTGGGGTATTTTGTTGCCCCTACAAAGCATGGTGTATAATTAAGGACTTTTTTCGAAAGTTTTACCATTATAATTTTGCTAGGGTGACAAGGCTTAAATATTCAAATGTTCCATAGGAGGTGTAATACTAACAAGTCAGATAATGGCATATAACTAGAATATTAAAACAAACATATATTTGCATATGAAATAATAGCTTGCAATTTGATAATTTAAATAAAAAATAATTTGCAGAAAAATGTAGGTTCAACATGATCAAAGTATTGACTCGCCTTGCGCGGTTCACCGCGGTCTTGAGCTCACTCAAGTTTTCTCATTCGATGGTCTTGAGTTCCTGATCTTCGTCTTTGTCTGGATCTTAGCCTTGCTTGATCCAATGAATCTTCAGGACTCCAATTTCTTAATTACGCGCTAAACAACTGAATCCAAATAAATGCAAATAACTCAAAAAGATCCAATAGATCCAATTCAACTTAATTAATTTTTTTATGATTAAATGGGTGATTTGAAGTTGGGTTGATTGGACATGGAGTTTTGAAGGAGTCAAGTAGGGTTGGAGCAAAGTGATAAATGGTTAGGGAAAATCCGTCGAGACGGGCGCCAGGGAAGGTTTATGGTGAAAGAATATTCACGGGAATATTCTGCCTCGGTTTTGGGAGGATGGTTAGGTATAGCCGGTGGTAGAATACTATAATTTGATTCCTTTATTTAATACTTCTTTTATTATTTTATATTTATCAAGGAAGTTCCATGTGTTTAGGTTAGACCTAAGGATGGATGTATGAGTTTGGTTTATTAAATTAGTCTTTAAAGTATGTATTCCTGGTAACTTGAGTTGTGGTATCTTATGGAGTCCAATTATTCAAAGTGTTCACCGAATGATTAGTTTAATAATTCATTGAAACACGGAAGTACTTAATCATCCATTTGATATTTAATAGGTAATTTTAGTATATTCTTATTTACTACTTATCTGCGACTGTTGGTCACCATATTGCATTGTCCATCAGATTATTCATTGGCGAGATTATTCCAATGTACGATGTTCAAAGGGCATTATATTTTAATACCTAATTATGATCTTTTTAATTGAAGGTACTCTGCAAATGAACTAACTTTTATATTTTATTCTTTTACTTAGCATCTGGCATAATTTAATCTTAATTAAATTTTATTTACATAGGATCGAGCTTGCTATACAACTATATTTCACTACCATTATTACTAAATTCATCATTAAGATTTATTTATCGACGACGGGCTAATGGCGGGGATTATATTTTAAATTATGACTTTCTAATTTAAATGCGTATTTCATTTTAAATGGTTTCGGCATATCGTTTATTTAATTTTATGAAGCGGCTTGATTTGGTCATTCACCTTGTTACCTCCAGGTTGGGATTATTAAATTTGGATATTTCGCCAAACCATGTTTTACTAATTCCCTTTAATTAATAATTAGATTCAACATAAATAATAAAGGCACATTAATTTTTCATATATGGTAATTAATCCAATATTAAACATTAAATAATCTTATTTACATCCTAATCAGATTTATTAGCTTCCATGAATGAATTTCTAATTTTTCTTAATTGAAATGGAGTAAAGAAAATTAAAAGAAAAAGGTGTGTGAATGGGATTCGAACTAGAGACCTAAGACCTGAAAGTTTAATGCACGCTCTGTTAGTCAACTGGGCGGAGGCCCTTTTGTGACTGAGTAGACGCCGGTATATAGATGAAATGAGGGATGGCTGAGCCACAGTGGCATTTGGTGCTAAGCTCGTCGACGGCAGGCGGTGCCCGGGGAGGAAGTGGTGACCCGAAAAATGGGTTGCTCAGAGAATGGGGAACCTAGAGTTGGTGGCACGTTGGCACGGACACGACGTGGGAGCGGCGGGTGCGGATGCAACATGGCGCGAAGAGGAAAGAAGGGGGTTCCAGGTGAGGCGAGGTCGATGCGAGGCTGGGCTAGCACGAGGGTGCACAGGGGCGAGTGGCGGTGCACTATGGCTGCATAGGACTAGCGGCGTTGACGAGCACACAACAGGAAGTGGGCCAGGGACGCGCATGGCGCGAGTGGCGCTAGTGCAAATTGCGCACGACGAGAGGAGGGGCACACAAGTCGACGCAGGCTAGGCCGTAGGCCAATTGGGCTGGGGGAGGGAGTGATGGGTTGGGCTTGGCCTAACCAAGGATTGGGTTTGGATTTTTTTTCTAAAAATTCGAATTGAGTTTGAGTTTGAACTTCAGTTTGAAAATTCAAATTTGAATTTTATTCAAGAAATTCTCAAGGCTCCCAAAAATGGGATGTTACACAAGTCCTTCAAAATAACCAAAACGACCTACATAAAATAATAAATGCATAAATGGCCCTTGGTTTGCCAATACCACCGAGAAAGATGAAGATTACATGAAACAAAACCAAAAAATCAAAATTAATTTGAGTTTTTGTTTCGATTTGATTTCCTGAGAATCCTAGCCAAATTCCAAATCTATCATAGCCATCCAAACCTCGAATCTCCCTACCACATCGTTTCCTTGAAGCGTTTTCATGCAAGCACTGTTCAGTATCTAAAAATATCACCGCCACCGATCTTTTTCGCCACCACCCTGTCTTTCCCTCTCCACACCTTCTCGCGCTTTCCCGCCACTGCCACACCCCTGCCAACTAGTCAGAGCCACGTACCACCTCATCTCTCCCGCCTCTTAACACTTTTTGATGGCTGCAGCCCTTACCTGGTCGAGCCACCATGGCAAATCCACTGCCGCCGTCCAAGTTCATTCCCTCTGCCCTAATCCTGTCAGTTGCCGACCTAACTCACCTCTGACTGCTTTTGACTGCCGCAAACACTACGCCCGAGATAAGCCATACCTCCTCTCTGCCAGCTTAAGCCACTGAACGCCTTTCCTTCATGATCGTAAACCTTGTCGCCTTGTCGACCACCTTGTTTCCTCTCTGCTCTCACTCACATAGCACCGTTTTGCTGACTACCTTCTCTATCTACGCTCTCATTCTCTCAGGCGCCGACCTAACACACCGCATCACCTTTTGACCGCCGCAAATGTTGTGCCCAAGATAGCCTGTACCTTCCCTCTACCAGCAGCGCCGCGCTCTCCCGCACCTTCCCGACCCCAGCTTCGCACCACCGCCGCCTTAGCCCCGCCCCTATGCCGAACCGCCATGGGACGGCTATAAAAGCCCTAGAAGCCCTCCCGACATCGCATAGGCATCCAGTGAGCCACTACCACACCCCAATTGAACTTTCGACCAGAACCTCACCGGCGACCACCCGAAGACCTAAAAGTAAGCCAAGTTTCGATTCCATTTATTCAATCGATCACATTCCAATTGCTCTCACCTAAGCACCTTTAGGCTCTCAGAAACACCACTGAACCACTATTTTAGCCCCTCGAACCCCTTATCGTGCTGGCGACTAGCGCTGCCGCCCCACCTTGAGACCTCACCGTGGACAGCCCAACACAGCCATCTCCGACCCGAGCCACCACTACCCCGAGCTTTCCTTAGCCCCAGTGATGCCCAAACCCTAACACTACCATTCGACTAACCCGCTGTTAAGACATGTGCCATTCAAAAGCTCTAAGAAGAGGTGACCTTGCCGCTGGTGAACACCAACTCCCCAGCTGCCGTCGAACCCCAAAATGGAAACCCCTAGACACTAGGAACTACCCATGGTCATCGATTGATGTTTCGACCATAGATTCCCTGATGGCCCCGTCGACTGAAATCTCTAGCCGCTCCCCTTTTTCAACTCCAACCGCTCCACCGCTTGAAGTCTCCGACCACCTTGTAGTCGAGAGAGACTTCGACCGCGCCATGTTGAGTCCTGAGCAACACCACTCGTACGTTGTTCGGTGCTATTAAACTGCTCGAACGTCGTTCAATCTCTTAAGCCACACAGACGCCATCCAAACCCTGCAACTGCTCGGACACTGTCCGATCTCAGTAGCAACTCGTGCACCGTTCGATCTTATCGACTTCGCACTCAGCTACTCGGTAGTCATTATGACCACGTAATCGTTACGACCATGCTGTCGTTACGACCACGGTGTGGCTTTCGACCACGCTACGGTTTACGACCACGATGCAATTTACGACTGTGTTGTGGTTTAAAACCACACTGAGTGCTCGATTTCCATAGTCGTAACCCGGTTACGACCACGCCTTTTAGCCTCACCAATACCGTCGCGACCACCTGAGTACTTATAGAATTCTCTGAGTACGAACAGTAAGGCCCGTAGTGAATAGTGCACAGACCCGTTACTATTCACCTAAACCTAAAAATGCATATGTATACCCATTTCGACCGTTTCGAGCCCGCCGATCCATCTCCCCAGCTCCATTTCACCTATTCGGACCCTATAAACCCAAAACTCTTTTTATTTGGATTTCTTGGATTTTGTTTGTTTATTTATTTATTTCTTCCTAGATCAACCCTTCGAGTATGGAATTAATTTATTTTCTTTTAGTTTGCAGTAGCAAACAACACTGAAGATCAACTAGTCAAGGAAGGAGAAGCTCAAGTACAAGCACAAGACTTGGAGGAATACGAAATTATAGAATACATTGATCCGCAAGGCAAGTCACATGTCTTTGATCATATTAAACATACATTTCTTTAATTATTTACTTATCAGTATTTTTATTATGATATTTGCGCACTGTTACTTCTTGTACAATAAATGTTTAGAATCACATGATATTAGCTAAAGTCCTACCACCTGAAAAAGCCATGTTCAATTTGATGGCCATATTCACCTTGACAAAACTTAATATTACTAAATATATTATTTAAATAATCATGGTAGACCAAGAACTCAACTATTTTATACTACTAAGAGACTTGGCACTTTGCCAGTAGAATTTCAAAAGTGGTTCTAGGATAAGGAAATATCACAGAAAGTCACGAGATGGTTGGGTCCCATGACTTTATCCTAGGGTGGAGGTTGGACTGGAAAGTTGGCAGTGTGGTTGGGCACTGAACTGAAAATGGTGCGGATGGGCACCAAAACAGTGCGGATGGGCACTGAACTGAAAATGGTGCAGATGAGCACCGAAATAGTGTTGATGGGCACTAAAACAAGGGTTTGTGGATGGAAGTTGCCTCGGTGAAAATATAAGGACTAGAACCTTATGCCAAGTAAAGAACATAGTGATCACTCAACCACAAGCATTGATTCGTCAAACCTGGTTTAGTAACTGTACAACTTCAATTGAATATCTACAAAGGGTGGAGGGAGACGAGGTAGTTTTTGTGGTATGGGAGGGGGTATAACTATATTTCACAACAGTAGGACCGCTTCAAATTAGGCAAGGCCGTGGGCCACCTGAGTTTGTGCGGAACTAGTCCCTACTGGGTAAATGCTATATAAAGAATTGTGCAGCGAAAAGACTTGTTTTCTTAACTCAATCATGAGGGTTAAGAGATCTTATGGGTAAAGTTGGACAGCTCTATAGAGTTATAATTTAATGGTATTCGAATACACTGTATTTTCGGTAAATGAAGTTGTGTTTCATGGGTGAATCCAACAACATAGCATAAGTAGATTTGGAAATTTGTTAAGATTGTTAATCAAGTTGTTAAATCCCCGATTTCTTTAAGAAGGTTGTGATTTTGTGACTGAAATTGTCTTCAACTAAAATTGCACTCACAAAATTACTAAAACCAATATACTCCAATTCCATGGAAGACCCTGCATATAATTAAATAGTACTTTCGATGTGACTTGTTGAGTACGATGGTTTGTACTCATACTTGCTAAAAACATTAACAGAAAGTGCATGGCAAGAAAATGAGGAAGTCTACGAGGATGACATGGTGGAATACTGCGAAATAGATGATGCTTGGAATGAGGGTTGTTCTCCCGGCAAGCATGCTTGTGGTGTTCTTTTGTAATGTATCTAAGGGTCGCACGCTCTGCTGTAAAACTTTGCTGATAAGCCGTTATCTTGTAATAAAGTTGGCTTTTAAATTTGAGCATGTGTTGGCAATGGTGTACGCACAATACCTTGCAGCTGAACAGTTCTGAACAGTTGTGAGAGATTCACGACGCGCCCTAAAAATGGGGCGTTACATAACACCTAGGGGGTTAGAACACGGGAGGGGAGGAGATTGCTTGGGCTAGAAAGGGAGAGAACAAGCATAGTTCGAGAAGTTTGGTACTGAGAACAGGACATATAGAATTGAATTGTCATTGTAACTCAACCATCACCTTGCAAAAATATTCAAAAGTTAGCACCCGTAGAAGGATCGAATACGAATCGAATAGTGATAAAACTATATTCATATTTTTTAAATGAATTGAATATGAATTCAAATCGAAACTTATGATGTATACGAATTCGAATCGAATCTCTACTCAATTAAGTCAGATCTGAATATCCTTGTAGCTTTTGTAATATAAAGATATTAATATCATTTTATCCTCTTACAATCACACTTAACCACTCTAATTTATTTATTTCACCTAAAGGAACATGAATTCATATTAAACTGAAGAAACTCGTCCAACTAATTGTGCAGATTGTAATAAAATATCTATATTGCTTTATCAAATTCTAATACGAATAATTCAAACGGGAAAATCTTTACTATATTCGTATTTATATTTTTTAGATGGATTTAAATATAAATACGAATAAAAGAGACTGTATTAATTAGATAAAAAATATATATCAAATTTATATCCTACCGAGCGATAGTGGAATCTTAAGCCATTATTACCGGAAGGATTCCTAGTAGCAAGGAGGCCACGTCGCCGTGCCGACCCTCGCGGCGGCGTGGCGATGGGTTTTTGCGTGCGGTCGGGGCCGTTTTCGAAAAGTCCCTACGTTTTCAAATTACGTCATGTGTTCTTGGTTCTCGCGAAAAGGTCCTTGGAATTTTTTTTAAGTCCCTCCGTTTTGCAGGATGACCCCCCGCGTTTTTTGAAATCGCGCACGTGTCCAGTTTTTTTGTGCCTAGGTCCTTTTTATTTACGTCTGACTCCTTCCTACTGTTTTTTGAAAAAACCCTTCGGTTCCTCCGAAATTACGTATCCGTCCTCGATTTTTTAAAAAAACCTCCGTCTCACGAATTTTCGTCTCTTTTATTTCGGTCCACACGGTGGCTAGCGCGGCATAACGCCGCGCTTATGTGGCTAGTAATAAGTATAACTGGTGTCATTTCTCGTCGCCATGCGCGGATGCACGGAGCCGCAGGGAGGCACGACTCCTGCTCCGCTGTCAGGGTTAATCCGGTAGAAATCATCCGCAGCTACCTGCTTACTTGCAACCTACCCCCCTCCCTGATCTTGTCTGCTGCTCCCCTCAATAATCCCAAGCACGCCCGCTTCCCAATCCAGACCCTAGCCCTGATGGACCCCTCTCCCTCCGCCGCAGCCCGCCGCGCCGCCGCCGTCGCCCGCCACCTCGCGGCTCTCCCACCGGGCGCCCTCGCCCTCGAGGCCTCCCCGTGCCTAAGCTACGCGCCGCCGGAGTCGATCGAGCCTCCGCCGGCGTTCTCCGCGATGGAGCTCCGCGCGCTCCTGGATGGGCACCACCTCCGGGAGCGCGACTGGGTGTTCGGCGCGATGGAGGAGAGCCCGCTCTTCTGCCCCCGGCGCCGCCGTGGCGGCGGGAAGGTGTTCGTGTCGCCGGACTACAACGATGGCAAGGAGGGTCAGCGAGAGGCCACGATGCGGCGGATCGGGTACCTGGCGCGACGGGGCGTGTTCCGCGGGTGGCTCACGGAGCCCGGGCCCGGCGCCGAGCTCCGCAAGCTCGCGCTGCTCGAGTGCCTCGGCGTCTACGACCACTCCCTCGCCATCAAGATCGGCGTCCACTTCTTCCTCTGGTACGCAATTGCCAATTCTCCTCGCCTTGTTTGTTTGTTAATCAATGTTATGCTTAGGATTTGCCAATGCCTAGTTCAGATTGACATTTTTTTATGTCCCGACGCGTCCTCATGGTAGTCTTGTGGTTCATATTGACAAACAATGTTTCGCCTCAATTTGGCTGGATTTGGGGTCAGCCATACGTAGTCTTGTGAACAATAACTTGAGTTTCAAGCCTTGTTGTGTTTGGATGTGTGTTTACGTCATTGAACATTGACCTCATATTATCAACTTCTCTTTTATCTATTTTCTGCAATTCATAAAACCTATTTGGATTCAAGAACAATACTGCACCATATAACTTCTGCTCCATTTGGTCTTTCCACTTCTTGTCAATAATTTTGTTCACCTTCCTGTAGTAATTTCCCCCTATTTTCAAAAGCTGTATTGATCTTCTTCCTAGCAGAATCAATGGCTGCAGCAACCTCTTGCCATTGCTAGCCTCTCATCACCAGCGACGATCCTCAACACAATGAGAAAAGGTTGTGATGCTCTAATGCAGTCTTGCACTACATTCCAAAACTGAGTAGAAAGCATAATTTCTGCCACCTTTTTCTTGGTATCTGTGCTTGTCAATTTGGACCTATTCCAATTATCACTAACAAAGAGACACTTCAAAGCTTGCTTGTGCTTAAACAAACTCTACAAAGTAAGGAATGATATTGCAAATCGAGTAGCCGCTGGTCTTACAAGATCCCCTCCTGCCGTTTCCCTCATTGCATTAAGAAGCCTCCCATGCCGGTAAATAAATGTGGTCACTCGTCTTGCATTTGCAATGCACTTCTTGAACACTGGAATCTTCCCAATACTCTCCAACATAAGGTTCAAATAGTGGAAAGCACAAGTGGTCCAAAAGAAGGTAGGAATCTTCTGGATTAGAATTTTGCCAATTGCCTTGAAGTTAGCCCTATTATCCGTGACAATCTGAAAAACATAACCCTTTCCAATTTCATTTTTTTCTCAAGCAACCTTGCTAACAATTGCGCATGAGCTGAATTTGTTGCATTAACAATATCCAAAAGGAAAGTGCACTCTGAACTGTTCATAAGGAAATTTATCAAGTGTCTGCAACCGTATTCAGCCCTAAACAACTCATGCTTCTCTCTCAACTTATCTATCTTCTTAGACTTCTCAAGCAATAGCAGTCTCTAGTCATGAAAAGTTGGTGACCTATACCCAGGACCATACTGCCCCACATACTCAAGTATAACCTCCCATGTCATTGAGTTGGCAACATTGAATGGTATGCCACACTCAATAGAAAAATCAGCAACATGCATATCGACTGTCTCCTTTTCTTCCTTGGTCCTCCTTGACAATGTAGTTTGAGAAAGCCCCCCTCTAGCATGTCTGTCACGAACATCTTCAAGTGGCTTCCGCATACAAGCAATTGATTTAGAGGTCTTCGACTGAGGCTCTAACTCTTTGTTATGCAACAAAAGCGATAGCTTCCTTTTAAGAGCTGTCCCAAAACTTGGTTGGTCAGGGGAGGCTTTTCTTGATTGTGCAGCTCGAGCTTTTGCTTGTGGTTGCTCCTCTTCATTACCACCATTAGAACCACTTCCTCTGTCTTTAGCTTCTTCTTCATCATTAAGCTTGGTGGGTTTGTACCTTGCATTCTTCTTCAAATAGTCATGCATCTCCTTCATGATAATTGTGGTTGTATTATGGCATTTATCCACTTCTCCAAACACCCCTGAAAGGTGTTGTTTCATGCTCGTCACTCCAGATGCGTCCTCTTGCCACAAAGAATACATTAGACGACATCCTCCTTACTCAAGTCTGGCTAAAAGTAGTATTGCCTTGCTAGGTCTTTGGACTTAGTCGCCTTCTGCTTAGGATCCTTTGATGGATCATATTGCTCCTTGCTCTAGGTTGCCGGAACTTGGTTAGACATGATGCCTATGCAAATCAAGAATGAATAGAATCAATGGGCATATTAATTATTAAACAATGGTACCTGTTGCTACTTCTAGTCTACTAGTTTACTTCTAGTTCTAGTCTTCTACTCATCTACTGCAACAGAACAGAGCAGCTGCTACCACCACATCTGCTACTTTTCTACTACAACCACTGAAACTCTGCTACTACTACCTGCCAAGGTTCACCAACGCAGTGAGGGGCAGGAGGGCAAGGAAGGAGCATTCAGCAATTAAGGGAAAATAAGAGTGGGATGGGAAGCAAACCTTGTTGCAAGGGAGCTGGATCCGGCTGGGGGCGACGGCGGCAGGGCGGATCCGGCTGGGGGTGACAGTGGCGAGGTGGAGTTCACAAGAGGCGAGGTGGATGCTGCCGTCGGCCTCTGTTGCGCATGTAGTGCCTGGCCACCTCTTTGCTGGAACTGGAGGACTCAAGTCGTCCTTACCTTGGTGACTTATAGTCATCCATCTGACTCAAACCAAAAGCCCAAAACGGCCGAAAACAAGTATGCCTTCTCCCGTGCTCGCACCTTCTCTGCACATTTCACAAGTCGCCCGACTTGTCTCTCTCAGTTGGCAACTAGTCGATCCAAGTCGACCAGTTGACAGTAAATCGCTCGACAGTAAGTCGCTCGACTTGCTCAGCTAGTTGAGTCGGTGGCTCCAGTCGAGCGCCACCAGCCGATTGGACGACTAGTCGTTGACTTAATAACACTGTAGCAGAATATTTAGAAATTGTCAATCTGATTGTTGATCCAATTAGACTATTGTGACGAGGAGGCCTTGTTCTATTACAACTTACAAGTGCAGTCCGACATCTGAGAGCAAAATAAATTATAACAATTTGAGTATTATGCTAATTGTTTATTTTTTTCTCGTTAACATGTTGAGTATGATTTCACTTTCAGATGACTTGAGAAAGGATTATGTAATTGCAAACATTGTATTAGTGCTCATGTCATTTATTTATTTCTGGAATTGTACTTTTATGTTCATAATTAAATTTGGAATTATTCTGCTAAAACCGCATAAATTCCAACACTGGTCAGTGGTCACTCATGGTACTGCAACGCAAACAGTACCCACACCACACATTACAGTAGCAGCAAATTAGGTGCAGCAGCAATAGATTTAGTTGTTAGCTTATTATTTCTTAGTTGCATTAGTTGCTAATTGTTAGTTGCGCGAGAATATTTCATTAGTTATCTTGTTACGGGGCTCCTAGAAAAGATGGTCATTATCTCTATTTGGGATTAAGGAAAGAATTAAGTTAAAATTCCTCTCAACTCTCTCTCTCTCTCTCTGACGAATTGTATCCTTCCCCCTTCTGTGCGCCCTTCCTATAAACATGAATTGTCCTTCAAACAGTCGCCGTTCAACCTCTCTCTATGGTTTCTATCCCATGATGAACTAAGGTTCTTTGTTCATATGGAATGTCTAGCATACTAAATTAGGAAGTCAATATTAGCCTGGAACTGGTTTCACCAGTGAATGTTAGCCTAGAACTGGTTTTAGCCCGTAATACAGACTACTCAATTATTTATTGATTTTTTTGTTTGCTCATATGGAATGTCTACCATAGTAGACATAAAAAAGAACTTGCAACATGATGTTGTATAGACCTCTTTTCTTTGAGAATTTTTTGTGTTCACCCTATTTCTTTATGCATTCCAGGGGCAGCGCTATAAAGTTTCTTGGAACAAAGCGCCACCATGACAAATGGTTGTCAGACACAGAAAACTACGTTATCAAGGGTTGTTTTGCCATGACAGAACTGGGTCATGGGAGCAATGTATGTAGAGATATTTGGGTTAATAATGCCTGTTTTGGATTGCGTAATTTTGTTGGTTGTGATGACGATGTTTTCCTGCACCTCTTTCTTTGACCAATTTCAAGGTACGAGGAATTGAGACAATGGCAACTTATGATTCCAAAACAAGAGAATTTGTGATAAATACTCCTTTTGAGTCAGCTCAGAAGTACTGGATTGGTGGAGCTGCTAATGTGAGATGAAATTTCACCCAACTAACTGTGTACATATATGCTTTGAATTTGGTTATAAGTCATAACGTACTATATGTGTTCATGTCCTTTTACAGCATGCTACACATGCAATAGTCTTTGCTCAGCTCCATATAAATGGAAGAAATGAAGGAGTGCACGCTTTCATAGCTCAGATTAGGGATGAAGATGAAAATGTATTGCCTAATATCCATATAGCTGACTGTGGCCACAAGATTGGATTAAATGGTGTTGATAATGGTCGGATTTGGTGAGCCATCGTATTTCTAGATTTTTTTAGTCTATTGTATGGCATACATTCTAAATCAATAAAGTTCGACTGTCCTACCAGGTTTAAGAATATACGTGTTCCTCGAGAGAACTTGCTGAATTTGGTTGCTGATGTTTTGCCAGATGGGCAATATGTTAGTCTGATAGATGACCCAGATCAGGTACCCTCCCCCCGGTCAACAAAGCTTCACATATTTGCTGCACTTATTTTATTTTTATTTTGAGAATTGACATTGTTCTGATTTGCAGAGGTTTGCAGCATTTTTATCTCCACTTACACTTGGTCGAGTAAATATCGCAGTTAACTCAGTTTATATTTCAAAGGTACTAACGGCCTTTCCTTTCTCTAAATACAAAGGATAGTAGTTATTCCTCTGTTTTTTTTAATGAGTTCCAAAAGTATATAGCTCTAGAAGCTTGCAGTAACTGGCTAATTAAGGGCCTGTTCTTTAACGACTTCTAAAATGGTTGAATCCAGACCAGTTATTGCCAGTAATAAGCTAGTAACCGTTACCGGTCACACAGGGGAACTTGCTTTGCTGTTAATTTTCCATGCCTAGATACAATTATTATAGATATGCTTATGTACTTTTTTACATGCTGACAGGTAGGCCTAGCAATTGCTGTGAGATATGCTTTGTCAAGGAGGGCCTTTTCAATCACACCCGATGGTCCTGAAATGCTGTTACTCGATTATCCCAGTCACCAGCGACGCCTTCTACCACTGCTAGCAAAAGCGTAATCTACTAGCTTGCTTTGATTTATTGTACTTCCAGTGAATTTATACTTATTTGTCATAAGATGGCAGTTCTTACATTTGTATGGTTGGATTTGTTGCAGTAACTTGGCTATTTTTTGTTCTTGTTAATCGTCCATCTTCGTTGCTGTAACATTTGGCACTGTACAAAATCTGAGTATTCTAGTTATGAAATCCCAAATCTGCTTAATCTAGTTATGAAATTGTAGGAAGTATTAGAATTTTGATGCACAAATATTCCACACACTGTAATTTAAGTCACTAATGCTAAATTGCTAAGCCCTTCTTTTCTGCAAATGTTTTTCACTGCTACTTAACAGAGATGATCATATGCTAATGTATTTTTCCTTATGCAGATGTCTGATGAGCAGTGCTGGTAATTTTATGAAAAAGATGTATGTGAAGAGGACCCCTGAAATTAACAAAGCAATACACATTTACTCCAGTGCTCTCAAAGCTATACTAACATGGCAAAATATGACCACGCTTCAGGTATTATTAAAAGGGCTTATGAGTATTTTTCTTTATTTGGATCAATATTTCTCACTGGATTTTCTTTTACTGCTATTAGGAGTGTCGGGAGGCCTGTGGTGGCCAAGGTTTGAAAACAGAGAACCGTATAGGAATTTTCAAAGCTGAATTTGATGTCCAGTCTACATTTGAGGGTGATAATAATGTTCTAATGCAGCAGGTTATTTTTACTTATTGTTGTCAGTCATCCATGTATTTTTCGCAAAGGTGCTTGAAGCTTGGCATAGTTGTAACAATTTAATCTTGTTGACTCAGGTAAGCAAAGCCCTTTATGCTGAATTTTTGGCAGCACAAAGGAAGAAGAAGCCATTCAAGGGATTGGGATTGGAACATTTGAATGGTCCTTGCCCTGCTATTCCTGATAATTTGACGAGTGGAATTTTAAGGAGTTCCAAGTTCCAGGTATTTAATTCAGTTCGTTAGTGATAAGATATCTCTGTCATGAGGTAAATCCTGTCTTTATGCATGGCTATGATACATGGATAGATGGACTTGTTCTGCTTAAGGGAGCGGGATTTACTAAA
The DNA here is from genome assembly GCA_036346245.1 of Bonia amplexicaulis. Lineage (NCBI taxonomy): Eukaryota > Viridiplantae > Streptophyta > Magnoliopsida > Poales > Poaceae > Bonia > Bonia amplexicaulis. Next base: position 21,427,379 of record CM070743.1, read on the forward strand.
GCAGTTCACTGAGGAGGTTTCTGACTATCTGGCACGAGGTGAAAGCAAAGAGAAGGCTTTGATGCTGGTAAGACTCAGTTTCTACTGCACATTTTCTTGCTGACCTAAACTTCCGTTATGAGTAATGTGACTGACATTTATCCAGAGCTACCAAATCGCCGAAGACTTAGCTAGAGCATTTACGGAGCGCGCAATTTTGCAAATATTTTTGGAGGACGAGATGCATGTTCCTGATGGTTGCTTAAAGGTATGTTCACTTTCCTCTTATTAATTTGATGATAACAGAATAGATGAAATCTCCTTGCGTCAATCCCTGTTACTTTGGCATCAGAATTATGTGCGAACTTTTGTTGCAAAAGTATCTTCATGTCACCTTGAATTTGTCATTTGCAGGATGTATTGGGCTTACTGAGGTCTATGTATGTTATGGTCTGCATAGATGAATCTGTGTCTTTTCTGAGATACGGTTATTTGTCTCGTGACAACTTAGCCGTTGTGAGGAAAGAAGTCATGGCACTGTGCAGTGAACTCAGGCCCCATGCTCTTGCTATTGTCAGCTCTTTTGGAATCCCTGATGCCTTCCTTAGCCCACTTGCTTTTGACTGGATTGAGGCAAATGCGCTGTCTTCTGGGAGCGAATGACCACACACCTTCAGATACTGGTAGTCCAGTGTGACTATTACATATGGACGACCAAACACATACACAAATATAGGTATCGTTTACACAGTTTACAATAATTGTTGTTCAAGTGTACGTTACACCTTTTATCATTATATTTGGTCTGTACCACGCTCTTACTCTAGCATCATGTCAAATTATTAAACCCACTGGTCAACTCTAATAGATAATGTTATTATCACCTTAGTTTAAATGATTTAAAAAACAAACTATGCTGTCATGTCCATTACATCATGTAAAAATAACAAATATATTGTATTACATAATAGTTTACCATTCCAAAAAAATCTAGCAAATCATGTCCATTCAAATAGTTGGATATATACACTACTCGAATTTAAAAACATGAATGTATATGCACACAAAATCTTATGTAGATTATAACACTACACACAGACAAGCTAATAGCACTGAGACACTCACAGCAATAGGACCAAATGTTATGTCACCAAACTCTTATCTTTTTAAGTAGTAGAAATACGAACATATACGACGTGTTTTTAACATTTCAAATAAACTTTATACTCCTACAAATATCGTGAACTATAGTTTTAGGAACAAGTAAAAGCATTACCACCTTAGCAGTTTCTATAACTCTTATCTTTTTAAGTAGTAGAAATACGAACATATACGATGTGTTTTTAACATTTCAAATACACTTTATACTCCTACAAATATCGTGAACTATAGTTTTAGGAACAAGTAAAAGCATTACCACCTTAGCAGTTTCTATATGTGGCTTGGCCCACTCCTTTGCATGCACTGATTTTTTCTGATGCCTGCAGTGATTTAATTCACAGATGACAAATAACTACAAATAAATGCACAAACAATGTGCTTAATTTGGCATTTTCATATATAAATAAAAGAAACATAAGTAAGCTAGGGCCTAGGAGGCCCCTTATGCAATAAACTGTTGACAGCAGGTTTATTCCAGTGACTTGACATCACCTCCTACATGATAACACGATGACTGATGAGAGAAATTTTTAGGCTCACTTGTACCATAGAGCGAGCTGCACTTGTCGTTAACCAAGGTGGCAACCATGATCTATGAACCTGCCAAAGAGTAACAATAGTACGATACTCACCACCATAATCACAAAAAAGCATGTAACAGAGGGAGGATTATACTCATGACAGGCAGTAAAACTTCATCAAAGTTAGACTAACTGAGCACTACAACTTGTGCCAGACAACAAAAAATTATCGTGGATTCAGGAGTTCTCAATGCGCTACAACTTGTGCCAGACAACAAAAGAGTGCACAGGTGCTCAATCATGCCCAATTTCAGTGATTAGAAGAGAGAGTGCTATTATTATGTAAAACTTCATCAAAGTTAAGACTAACTGAGCTGACCAACTAAGTAGCATTTGAAATGTGATGTCAAAAAGTCCTTGACATGCTGCACCTAGATTGCAAATCCGGTAAAAAAATTCATGTCGTGTTACCTTACTGGACATTAATCAAATTCACATCAAGCTTGACAGCCATTGATAGGACAGCAGTTACAGCGATAGAATACATATTTACCTCTCAGCTCTGTCGTTTCTAACTGCACCCTCATCAGCTCCTCCAAACATGAGAAACAAAAGATTGTAAGAGAATGCATCCTGAAACTACATCAGAAAATTATATCAGTAGTTACATATATCACAAACCTCAGCAGCTATAAGAGCATGCTCAGTCGTCTGAATCCTACACTTTTGATGATCGCTTGTCTTTTGGAGCTATTAAAAAATTGAAAACAACATAAAATTAAGGATAGTATTGGCCGAGCTAAAAAAAAGGGACAGCACATCTCTAATGACCATAATCTAATCATTTGTAAATCTCAGTAATAATATGACACTACAAAACCATGGTGAAGATATGCAATATATTTAAGAAAAGAAACAATGTTAATAATACATTTATCACTTTGAAGGCAATCATTCGAAGTGTCTTTTTTTTGTCTTCACAAACTTATACATCTATGCTGAATGTTACTAACAAATAATGTAACTTAGTTTCTTCTCCGCAAATCAGTAGGAGTTACAGTGCTATATGTAACCGATGGTGAAATGTACCAGTGCTTTTGGAAGTAGCCCTATCTCTTTTGAGTGGTGAATCATCTCAAGTAACTGGAAAGTTCTAAAGCCTGGAGCAGCACACTGCACAAGATAAAAAAAAGGTAGGCTATGTTATAGGAGTTTTCTTTTTTATTTTTGAGCAAATCCAGGAGTCCTAACATCCAGTGACATTTTGACATAAAGTCAACTTCTATGAGTGCACAGGACGTTTACAGTAATGGACAAGAGTAATACACTAACTGTCAAGAATATGATGATCAGGTTGTACATTCAGAAACAATGGTGGCACCTGCAGAAATGATTTCAATCATTGATGTTAAGGGTGTTAGAAATAGAATATGAATTGTATTATTCTTTTTTTATATACCTTGCTTTCCTTATCTGTATATGACATATTTCCTATAATATCCCTTTGTACTCCCTATTATATTGCCCATTGGACCTCTTTAATATACACACAATATTCATAATATGGTATCAGAGCTTAGGTTAAAACCCTAACTTTGATCTACTTCCGCTCATCTTCTGCATCTTCTGCCTCCAGGAGCAGAGATCGATCCCCATAGGGGTGGCCTATTCTTCGCCAGCCGTACGCCACCGCCGCCGGCACTCTCGGATTCTCGTCGACAGCCGCCTCGCGCTAGTGATGCCCGCGTTCGCTGGCCGCCGCCATCGGATCGTCGTCGGGCCGTCGCTGGACCGCCGTCGGATCTCGCCGCGCCTAGATCCCAGTGAGTCCGCGGCCGTCCATCTCTTGGAGCGCCGCCACCGCTCGTCTCTTCTGGATCTGGCCGCCGCCGTCGTACACGGTCGTCTCGCTGCGGCTGGCCGCCATCAGACGCCGAATTTGGGCGGATCCACCGCCAGCGTTACACACTACCGACCCAGCCCGGATCAGGCCGTCGCCGACCTTGACGAGCTCAGATCCGGTCTTCGTCGGCCAAGTCCTGCCTGGATCTGTCCGTCTCCCACACCCGACGCCGCCGCCGTATTGTCTTTATCTTCCACAGCACGAGTCGTCGCTACCATCCTCTTCACGGACCGCCGCTGCAGCTCGGTGCTCTTGGCCAACAGCCTCTCCTGGATTCAGTCGCCGCCGACCACGCCCGGATCTGGTCACCTCGACGTCGTCTCCCAGCTGTCCAGAGCCCGATCCGACCACTTCGGCTCTCTCTGGTTATCGCGCCTCTACACACCCGCCGCCGTCTCTCCAGGATCCAACGACGTCAGCCGCCAGCACGTTGCCTCTTGCCTGGATTCTTCTTGCCCCGTCAGGATCCGGCCTCCTCCGAGACGGATCTGGCTCGCCGCCACCTGGAGCCGTCGTTGTCGCCTTCCCAGACCGCCGTCGCTCTTCCTGGCTCACCACCGCCTTGCTCTGACTCACGCCGGCTCCGCCAGTTGCCGAATCCAACTCGTCGTCGTCTTCTAGTCGCCGTCGGTCGCTGTGGTGGAGAGATTCGACTGTGAGGTGTATGTGTGTTGCCGAGAAGGAAAAGGCAGGAGGAAGGGGCAAGAGAGAGAGAGAGAGAGACATGAGGTGGAGACGAGCGGAGTTTTGTGCAATTAGTTGAGTTGGAGAACGGTGTGCGTCTTGGTTAGAGCTGGCCAATGGTTTGTCTTGCGCCAAGACGATGACGGCCCGACCCGTTTAGGCACGACCCGTTAGGGCCCGTGTAATAACGGGCCGTCTTGCGTCTTACTGCGGCCCTGTCTGAGCCTGTGCACTACCGATCCTATCTGCGTCTTGCCTACGGGCACGTGTAAGGCTTAAGACGTCTTGCGGTGCCGGCCTACCGCCTTAAAGGTTTTAAAAAAGAAAAAAATTAAAAAAATGTAGAAAAATAAGAAAATTGTAGAAAAATTGTAGAAAATTAAGAAAAAAAATCAGAAAAATTATAAAAAACCGTAGAAATTGTTAATCATGAAAATAAATATTTTCAATGACATAATGAGCTTTATTAACTTATTAAATTACATGGGATGGCTGCTTCATTAAAAACTTTACCAAGTAAAAACTCAACTTGAGAAAACATTGGTAAAGAAAAAAGAGTGCAGCCTATAAAGCTCATTAATGGCTACATGTGAAGAAAAATATTGAAAATCCTATTCATTGCTATCAAGATATAAATTCTCAAAAGATTCTTCCAAATCTCTATTATCAGCAGTATGTTGGAGTCTTGATTCAGCTTGTTCCCAGTCTTTGACGGTCATAAGGATTTCGACCATCTCATTGGAGAGACTTGTTCGTCTCTCCTCGATTATTCTTCCAGATAGACTGAATGCCGACTCGAGGAGGCCAGAGAGGAAGCAGTCAACACATCCGTGCTAATATGGATTGCATCGATATGATACCTTCGGGTTTGCCACCATGAGAGGATGTTCAACTCGCCGAAGCTAACGCTATCACTGTTGAGATAGCTTGATAGGTCTCCAGTGCTTTGCCGCCTTCCTCCTCCTGACTGATGTGTACCTGCACCTGCACGAGAATCTCTAGACGAAGAACCAAAAATCTTGCCCCATTGCATAGTCCCCCTAGAGGTGCTAGGGACTACGGGGGGTCTTTCCAAACGCACGGACCCAAACTTATTTTCATATTTATCATATACCTCATATAATTTATCCTTAACAGTAGTATAGTATGTACAGTAGTCTAAACCGGTAGCATCACTTAAAAGTTGTAAAACATTTATAAATCCTTGGAGTTTGGCCCTAGGATCCAAAATAAAGGCGAATGCATATAAAATAGGAATTTCCCTCCAATATGCAATGGGTTGTACTCCCACGTACGTACCGAGCCGTCGGGGTTATATTGCAGCTATGTCTGGCGCAATTTTATTCCTTGCCTTCTTTTGCAGCTTGCCGCATGTCGTTGTAGGTGACCCGTCCCACCTGAAGATTTTGCAGTTAGTTCATTACCACAAATTTTACAAACAGCATACCTCACTGAATTCCCATCATCGTCAGTCTTGAACTTCTTGTCGAAATTATTCTAAACTACTGATGTACTAGCTCTTGTTCTTTTTGCACCTGTGCTTTGCGTTGTGGATGCACTTGTTGAGCCAGCAGAAGATGGATCGATTGGAGGACCCTGCGCCACCGGGGCCTCTCCAGTTTGTTGTATATCCTCCGCGGATGGATACGCTTGTTAAAATGGTTGCATATCCTCCGCCGAGAGGCCGAATTCAGAGAGTTCAAAATCGTAGTTCTCCATTAAATCAACTGCAAATTCAAATATGAAAGAACGATTAACTTAATATTAAATCAACAAATAATACCAAAAAAATAAAATAAGACAAAGACTACTACCTCCTTTGTAGCTCCTACAAAAATCTTTGAAGATTTTTGAATTTTGAATTTTGCCCAATTTTCACCAAATTTGCGCAAACACTTTCGGATTTTTCACAGCTAAACCGAGAGATGAGAGTGAGGTTTGAGGTGTGGAAAATGGAGGCCGGATGCCCCTCTATTTATAGAAAAAATTTCAGATTTTTTTCCGAATTTTTCCCCCAACGGTAAAAAAAACGGCTATTTTTCGAAATAAGCAGTAGTGCCGTGTTGTGTGCCGTGCCCAAGACCCGTTTAGAGTCCGTTGGGCGGGCGGGCCCGCCGTGCCGCCGCCCGGCCCGAGGCGGCCCGATCGGTCATCTTGCGGCCGGCCCGTTTAGCGGCCGGCCGTCCGTCACAGTAGGGTCTGATCCCAAGACGTGGTGCGGCCCGACCCATTTGGACAGCTCTAGTCTTGGTTCTCTCGAACCATGGCACCAGAAACGAGAGTTATTGTAAGATAGCTAAGAGATATTAAAATACAAGATAGCCGAGGTAAAAATAATTCATAAGCAAATCAGTAACAGATTCCCACCATGCTAACAGCCTCTTGCCTAGTTATATTACCAACTTCACTCTCATGCTTTAAAAACTCATGAAAACTGGAGTGCACAAAAGAGTGGCTTAATCAAGAGTGCATCAAGGTTGCATAAGTATAACAATGATTCGAAAGTGCAAGAATCTCATAGAAAAAGGGAAAAAGGTAAAATGAGTAGGGATGGAACAGTGCATTGATAATGTCAAGTGACGCAACTAAGCCCTATGAATGATATAATAATTTTCAAGCAAAGCATAAGAGAGAGCATTGAATTACACAAGATTTAATATGAGTGTTGCAAACATATACAACATTTTGGCTATCGTTTGGGAGATTTGCCACAATATTTTGTTTCTAACTATCCTTTCATGTGGAAACATTGCAAAATTTAAAGAGATATAATGGGTGTATGCGGAACTTTAATTACAACATGTAGGAAGATAATTAGACGAATTACATGTCAGCGTCAAGATTCTTTTAAAATAAACATCATGCTAGATTTGATTACCTCTCAAGTGCCTGCTTTTCCTCAGTTGCTTTCGAGAAAAGTTCAAATGCCATGAAAGATTGCCTGGATACCAAGGCAAGGGCCTGATAGCATCTTCTCCATACTCATCACTAACCTTTGCAAAGAGTTCATTTTTTTAAAAAAAATACATTAGAAAATATCAAGGACTTGCATTAAGTAAAGTGTGTAAATCAAGCAAGGGGCAACCTCACTCTCCAAAGATCTTCTAAAGTCATTTTCTAACTTTGAGCAAATATCTTTAAAAAACTGGCAGCTGAAAAGAAAAGGAAAACGTCAGCTTACTCAGGAAGAATAACCAATAGTGATCAAGAGAATGAATTTATCCACTACTGTTCAAATATACAAAAGTAACATTAGCCTTTGTGAAAATAGCATGATATTGCCTAGTAAACAAATCTTTTGCTGTAAGCCTCTAACTATACTGTTTGTTAACTACATTCTTAAGAGATACTTCGTATGGTAAAGACAACATAAGTAATGAATAGGTGAGAATTTTCTGCCCTAAACTGCATCAGGTTTAAAGTAAGTGGCAATTAACGTGACAGTTTGCAGTTTTGCACCCACTCATAGCTGTAAAATGCTCCACAAATAAGAATTGCCATTTTCTTGTTGGAATGTTATAGAGCATAGCTTGTGAACTAAATATCTGATAAACCCCTTGCACGTGAATGGCAGGTCAACAAGAGATACAAATCATGGTGCAGCCGGCATTAGACAACCACACTATTCATTTTTATCAATGAGAAAACAGGAGAAGGATCAGAATAGGGGATCAAGTCCAAATGCACATCAAACAAGCAATGGGTCTGTTCTTTTCCTCCGAAGCTGGCGGCTTTTGACTTTTGCTACAGTACCTAACTTTCAAACGGAGTATTTTCTCAAGACGGTGTCTACAAGTTAAACGATGTATATGTTAAAAACCTAACATCTGTACCATCCAAAATCGCAAGTGAGTATCTCTCTCCATAATCTGTACCGTAAACAATCAAAATTCAAAAATTTCAGTCAAAAACCATAAGCCGTAGCCATTGCCAAACATGCCCAATTACTTTTATTGAGAATGTGTGTTTAGTCAAACCAAACTAAGGAGATAATCGTAGGAAGGCCAAAGTGGTAACTTGTAAGTGCATCATATCATTTCAGAGCAACCAGCATCACCCAGCGTTGATCCTAAACGTCGCCGGTGATGGTTTCCGAAGCACACTCATGAAGGCATCCCACTCCTCCTCCCGAATGATTCGTTGCTCCTGCAAGGCGTAAACATGCACGCACACACGGACCAACATTTCAATGGAATTCCTTGGAATGACAGAACCCACATACTCATTTAATCCTTTAATAGGCAACTTCGCAGTTAGCACATAGTAGAACCGCAGAGTAATGATACAATTTGTACATAGGTCATTGTGATACGAACACATTCGTCATTGCCAGATCAAAAATTAGCTCAAGTTTCAACACCGAATCGGCACCAAACGACAGTCCGATTCACTTAGAATCACATCACTACTACAGAGAAGATTATGCTGGATATCTCATCACAGATAGTTCTGCAGAATTCGTCAATGTTAAACTGTCCGTAGTTATCTCAGATTGTTTTACTAGCATGACCGTCTATGTTGCAACCGATGGTAAGAACCGTCAGTGATTGCCTACTTATCACAGATGATTTTTATTACGAACCGTCTATGATTCATCTGTGATGTATGAACTTATCATAGATAGACGATTTTCGTGAAAAGCCGTCAGTGATACATCACAAACGATTTTTGTAAAAAAACCATCTGTGATGATCTACTTATCATAAACAGTTATTTTTAAAAGCCATATGTGATAATATTCTTCTATATATATATACACTTAGAGAAAAAACCTAACTCACTACTCTGCGTACACTTAGATTTTCTTTAACACACCCACACCTTCTCAGCTTCCTTCGCCGCCTCCAACCTCTGCCGCCTCCCTCATGTATTTCGAACACATCCATGGTACATGTTTACTTGGGTTTCTTTGCACCTATTTATATATTTATGTTGTTCGAGTCCAACCAGTTGACGCGAATCGAATTGACATGAGCCCAATTTGTAGCCACAATCCTGAAACTAGATCAACTAACAAAAGAATTATCGTAAACCAACACCGTTTGTGGTTACTATAGGTAAAAGCTGAAAGGACTATTTGATATTTATTGGTGGTATTTAGGATAGGTCAAGGTGTTAGCTAGAGAGTCCTTCCTTTCAATGATGTGATTGTCAACAATTTAACTAACTATTTTTATGTATGTAATTCTATTTTGCAGTGTCACCGGTAGCTACAAGACAACCTATGTGCATTCTACGTTTGCCGTCATATGCATAAAATCATGAGTGTTAAGATGAACAATCCATAGGTTTGTCAATCTCGCAATAATTATTTCTTAATTATCAATTTAAATATATATGTGCTTACTACTTTACTCGTCCTAGTGATAGGACATGACAATTAAATCAAGTACATTTGAACTAAACGAACTCTCAGACGTTCAAGGACGGCTCTCCACCTTCTTGATAGCAAAGGTCATTGACTCCAAAGAAGAGTTTCACTCCGACAACATCGATTAATACATGTTTAAATATTTGATTCAATTGTAAATCCAAAGGAGAGTTTCACTTCGACAACATCGATTAATGCATGTTCAAACATTTGATTTAATTGTAATCCACTTTGAGTTGTAATTCAATTATAACTCTGGCGATAATACATGAACATTCTTTTGTAATTGATTTTAAGTTGTAATTCACTTTGAGATGTAAATAACTTTGAGTTATAATTCACCTATCTATCATTTATCTGTAATTTGCTTGCTTGTTTTCAGAGGGCTTAGTTACCATTTCCTGAGACTAGTAAAAAAACAGAAAATTTTTATCTATATAAATAACTATCATAGATCTGTGATACATAGATCATCATAGGCGGTTTTTTTGTATTAGCCATCTATGATATGTTAGATATCATAGATGGTTATTTTTAAAAACTGTCTGTATTGTGACTTATCATAGACGGGTTAGGAGACGTTTGTGATAACTATCTGTTATCACTGATGCAATAAATTAGACAGTTCAAAAACTATCTCTGATGATGATTGCAAACCATCTTTGATGATCTCATATGTGGTAGTGCGCAAAAATGATAAGAACAGGAAATTACGTATGGTATAGGGCCTGTTCTTTTCTACCATGACTTATGGCTTTTGGTGAAATTTTGAATTTTGGTCATTTACAGACAGATTACGGAGAGGCAGATACTCACTTGCGATTTTGGCAGGTACAGATGTTGGGCTTTTAACGTGTAGATCGTTTAACCTATAGACCCTGTCTTAAGAAAATACTCCGTTTGAAAGTTAGGTACTGTAGCAAAAGCCAAAAACCGCCGGCTTCGGAGGAAAAGAACAGGCCCATAATTGAAGCAAGTAGTCACACCTTGTAATACTCCTCGAATGTGGGAACTTTGCCCCCAGAGGCCCTCAAGCACAACTCAGATGCCAAAAACCGGTCCCCCCTGCCGTTGAAAAATAGAATGTGAGGGCCTAAATCAATTGTGAATTTCTAAATAAAGAATTTATAGGCACGAATCACAGTCAAAAAGTAATTGTGAGGTCCTACTCACAGAAATTATAGGCTCAGTTGGGAACTTTGAAAGAATAGAAACAATAGACAAGCAGTTCAAGGGCAAGCATGGATGAGTACCTGGACACTCCGTCGGCCTTCCAAGACAACAAGCTCATCCAGCATCTCGATATTCATCAGTAGTGTTAAGGAGATAGAATTTGTATTCTATTCTATATATGCCTTATCTCTATATGACATATCCTCTTGTACTCTCCTATATATATGGCCCTTTGGGTCTCATATCAATACATACAATATTCATAACATAGTATCAGAGCCTAGGTTTCATACCTAGTCTCCGTTCGTCTTCCGCTGTCGCTGCCCCCGGGAGAATCGATCTCTCCTGGGGGCGGCCATCTTCTCGCCGTCGCCAGCGCTGACCGCCGCCGTCCTGTGCATGCACGCACGCCTACACGGGCCTCGACTTTGTCCCGCACGTGAGCGTTCGCTCCCGTGGCCGCCGTCGGGACTTCTCGGGCCGCTTTTGCGCCGCCACCCGTGGATCTTTTCCGCCGTCGCCTGGGCGGCCGGATCCGCATCTCCGCCGATCCGGACGCCTCCCGGCGGATCCGGCCTCCCGCCGTCTCCGCTGGCTGCAGCTGCGCTTCCCGCCGGCGCCGTCGTGCTTGTCGCCCTCCATTTGCCGCCGAGGCGCTGGCCTCTCTGTCGCCGCCGACCGCCGACCCAGCGCACCGCTGGCCGCCGCCCGCAGCCGAGCCGCCTTGGCTTCGCCCCCACGCGAGTGCGCCTCCTCGCTTCCGGCCCATGCCGCGCATCCGCATGTCGCGCGTCGTCTCCACCCCACGCGCACCGCCCGACCGCCGGCCGCGGTGAGCCGCCTCGGCTTCGTCCCGCACGCGAGCGTTCGCGCCCGTGCCGTCTCCGCGCTCGCGCCTCCATTTTCTTGCCGAGTGGTGATGAGTTGGCTTTCACGGTTGTGCCGAATGGGATGAGTCGCTGGGCTTTGAGAGGGTTATGAGTTTTCTATATTTTCAAGAAAGAAAGCACGGATGATCCTTTCTCTAACAGTAGTTCCAGAGAGCACTCCACCATACGGACGGTTCACAGTCCTGCAGTTCCTAGACAAGCTGGATCTTTTGTACTCAGCGGGCCTGAGGTGAGGAATTCCCTAGATTTTCTTCCCGGTCACGGGGCACTTGGCCGATTTGTTTTCTTTTGAGTCAGTTTTAGTTACTTTTCTTGTAAGTCTTCCGTTGCGTCCATCCAAAATCCGTAGTTTTTTAATTTTTTTAGTTCGTTCAAGCAGTGCGAGTCCACAAATTTATTGTCAGTCATAGAACTGTAGGATTTTTATTTTGCATGGCAGTAGCCGCCGCTCTATTCTTCGAGCCGCGTGCAGATCGTCGAAGTCGTTATGATGCCGTCGCTTTCTTCTAGCTGCCGCCCCGAGCTTTTAAGGCCGCCGCGCTTCTTCTGCACCTTGTGCACTGCGCCGCCGCCTCTTGGGCTACGATCTGCGCTGTCATGCTTCTATCTATTCCTCTTCAGCTTGATTTGACAGTTTATTCCAATGCTGCACGCAATGACGACATCATCAAGACTCGGATTTCGGATTTTTCTTGTTTTAGTGTTAACTCCTTTTTCAAATGCAATGCTATTGCATATGCCTTGCATTTGATGGGGGGTGTTAAGGATATAGAGTTTGTATTCTATTCCATATATGTCTTATCTCTATATGGCATATTCTCTTGTACTCTTCTATATATATGGCCCTTTGGGTCTCATATCAATACATATAATATTCATAGCAAGTAGAACCAGAATCTGGCAAGGAATCTGGTGTTCCTCTATCAGATTGTGTCGTGGAAAGGCGATGCTCATTCTTGAAGCTTCTTTTAGGTGGCTTCTGTATATTTCCCGATGAATGCGGAACCTCCTTCCATAGCGGCTCAGGTTCAGCTGTTAGCCAAAATCGTAAGTGAGTATCGATCTTTCCGTAATCTGTACTGTAAACAGTTAAAATTTAAAAATTTTAGCCAAAAACCATAAATCGCAGCAAAAAAGAACATGCTCTTTAGCTGGCCTGAAGGCAAAGGCTGATACACAACCTTCCTCTTGTGTGTTTTTTGCAGTGGAGAACTCCTCTTGTGGCATACCTCTAGGGCCTCGCATTCTCTCAGGCCACGCCTCACCTGACGAATACAACTCAAGTGAGCCACTCTACTAAAGCAGTAACATAAATTGTTAAACAATATAGCAGGCGATTTGATAGGATTAATCAACATCCAGCACTGTGTGGACTTCAGGTGTCCCTCAAGCAACTCTGCTTCTGGTTACATTCTATCATTAGCATGACAAGGTATGCCCAAGTGCAAACACGGTACCAGATAATATGCACCAAATCTGTAATCTTGCTGACGTTTCTCCTAATCACCCATGATTCAAATTCGTAGCTTCGTCAGCACCAAATGGCAGGGTTTCACAGCAACATAAGGCATTCACGATTTCTACCACATCCATCTATACGAATTACGAAGGTAAAATCCGCCGAAATGAACTAAAGTTGGAGAGGAGAGCAGACCAGTAGGCAGAAATACACTATGAATCCGCCGCACTCTACTCTACATCCATGGAAATCGAGAACAAGAAGGAAGAGATGGGGGCGATGGAAAAGGTTGCTTACTGGTGCTCGTTCTTCTAGGGCACGGAAGCTGGAAGCCCTAGCTCTGGCTGCTCGTTGCGGTTGCTCTAGCGGACGGCAGGTGAAATCCGAAGGGAACGGGTGGGGGTGTTGCCCACGCGGAGAGTGGGGCGAGGGTTTTGCCGATCTGGCCTCTCAGCTTGGCTGGCGCACGCGTTATGCTGCGATGGAAGGGAGGAAGAGTGGAAGACCCGAAAGGAGAGGAGTTGTTGTTAGTTGAGGTGTGGGGGAGGAGGGAACTTGTTGTGGGCCAGGTGAGCGTGTAACATGCAACAAGTATAGTTGGGCATGGATCTGCGGAGGGGAGAACAGGGGCTAAAGAATGTATCACTCATTAATTTGCTTTTTTAAGTAATAGAGATTAATTTTTACGCTAAAGAAATTTCAAATTTTAACTTAGAAAATCGTGAATTTTCACTTGGGACTCAAAAAAGTGGGATTTCAAAGTTGCAAATGGGGGCTTTTTTTTGCTTTTACCCCACAATTTCCAAAACTTTCAAATCCCTCGTCTCGAACTTGACGGGTGACGACTGCAGTGCACGCAAATTAGCATTTTCCTTAGCTAGCGGAGATTGAGAGCCATACAAACCCAACCAATGCTTGCCAAATTTGACACTACCAAAATTCTTGGCCCAAGTTTTAACCAAACTTTCGTAATAGAATGAACTGAAGAGTGTAATATCCCAAACGTCGTTACGGCGTTAGTTTTAAAACAATCGCGGAGTTGCTGGTTTTTTCGGCAAATCGCGGGAAGGAAAAAATAAAAATTGTAGAACATTGAAAATGGAATAAAATATATTAAAAATTATTTTTAAAAATCAGTTTGGGCTGCCTGGGGAGTGGGCCAACCGCCCTTGGGCCAAGGCCCAAGGGGCGCACCACCCGCCCCTCCATGCCGCACCCTCCCTCATTTAACCCTAGACCCCCACCCTCTCCCTTTCTCCCCCAAACCAGCCGCCACCCTCCCTTGGTGTCCCCATTGCGCCCTTGAGCCAAGGAGAGGAAGGAGAAGGAGAAGAAGGAGAAGCGAAGAAGGAAGGAGAAGAAGAGGAGGAGGAAAAAAGTGGGGTGTTACAGTTGATATCAGAGCGGACTTTAGGTCCGTGGTAATTAAATTATTAAATTGACACACTGGTGCATAGTAGGATGTGATGGGTCAAGCATTGCATTTATGCTTTTGACATGTTGTATTGATGATTTACATTATGAGATAATATTGTATGATTATTATTTGCTCCTATGACTGTTATGAGTGAGAATTGTCAATGATAAGATGTAGAGGTTGTATTTGTTGCCTTGGCATTGTCAGGTTATACCACTGTTTGAAGCATGGGGATTAGCAATGCAGTTATCTCAGGTAACTTAATTGCAAATGTTGTGAGTGAGTTTGTTTAGAAAAATTGTTATCTTCCTTGAGTTGATTTTGGTCAATTCTTGGCCTATTGCAGTTAATGAATTTCTCTTGAGTTTTGTGGTTCATTGCAGTTGAGGTTTTGCAATTGGTCTCTACCTGTTCTTTGAAATAATTATTGTTTCTTCTCGGATTTAAGACACTTTTTCTCCTTGTGAATATTGTTGATTTGTAAGGATGTTCCCTTCGGGAGTTTTTGTCTTGTTGTGAATCATGACTCATTGGTTCGCTTGGTATTTTTTTATCAATGAAAGTTTTATGTTGCAAACTCATTAATATGTGAAATCCTTAGATCTAAGTATTTGTTTTAGATTATTTTGAGTGTTGAAGTTTATTTCCACTCCTTTCTGAAAGAGAGTGTTAAACCCTTTGTGGTATTTTGCTATGATTAAGTAGAATGTGGTAATCATATAAATTAATTCATATGGTATGAATTATCAAGTTGAGATGTTAGCGTGGTGCATAATTAATTTCAACTAGCATCCTCGGAGGTGTAGTTGATTAATTTGATATCGCCTTGTAATATTTATTGAAGAACTGTGATTAAGAAATTGTCTATACATGATTGGAACTCATGGAGTTATTGAGGAGTGTGCAAAAAATTGGAATGATTATTATGATTGTTTAAATTTTTATCATGTTGGATAAATTGAATTATTTTTGACTTTAGTAATTAATCTGACCGTTTGGAATTTATTAAGTAAGGAGGTGTTGGAATATTGCCTTGGTAATATTAACCTTTAATCTGTCCTTTATTCAGATACTTAATGAGCATGCACAATTGCTAGATTCATCTATCTTTCACTATGTTAAAGTTGAAACATGTATAAAAAAATAGAGCAATGTTGATGTATAGACTTGTGAAACCTTATCTTATAGAGCTTATAATATTGATGTTTGAAGATATTTCATTCTAATTGCTGAACATAAGATGAAATGTTGAATCTATGCTCATGATTGTTTTATGATTGTAAAACGAAGTTAGGATCATAAATGTTGTTATGATAAAATAACAATCAATTATTGCCAGTTATGACCAGAGTATAATCAATTTGTGCTAAATTAGAGTTGAGAATCAATTAGAATTGAATATATGGAATCTAATAAGAGATTTATACTAGCATGTTTTGTGAGATTGCCATGTTCTAGTATCATCTTGTTTAAGAGCTTTGTTCTAATATGGTGGTTTATGCACTAGGATTTCCTAGATTAAGTAGTCGTAATCTTATTTAGATAATAGAAACATGATGGAGTGATTCCTTGTGTTTCCTTTGGAAAAGTTTGTGAAGGGATTTGAGGATATGATGATGCTTGTTAAGAATGTATTATTCTGATGTTAGCATGATGATCAGTATGTGGTTGTGATGATAACGTTGAATGTTCTTTAAATAAAAGAATATGATAACTTCCATTATACTATTTCAATCAAAAGTTTTGATAATTGCGTACACGATCTTTTGGATCTCATGACTTATGTGGCAGCTGAAATTGTTTTGAGCAAAGTGACACGTTGAGAGCTTTTATTAGTTCTTAATGGATTAATGTGTTGCGGTCTTCAAATCTCTTTTGTTGGAACTGTCAAAGTAATACTGTAATCAATGGAAGTTGTTCTCTTGTTAAAAGAAAGAGTGTGGTAAAAGTATTAGAGGTTGAAGTCAAGTTGTGCAATCTTTTTGAAGTGTGTTTGACTTCTTATTTTTTCGCCGCCTACGAGTTTCTTGAGCTCAAATGGCGATATTGTATTCTTTTTTTTGGTTGAGATTTGATATTTTCTTCTTAAGGAGGCATGTACCTTCAGCTGAGATCTTATCTTTTGCTATCCAAGATTATTGCTATTTCTTTTGGTCTTATGTTTATTACGGATGATAACATCTTCCTTTGTGCTGAAATTTACTTTTTTTTTGCCTCTTCTAAGAAAGGGGTAATTAATTTGGGTTGCAAAGTTCTTTAAGAGGTGTATGGCATCTAGTTGGTGTGGACGATGTACTCAGTTTGAGCGTATTGTCGAAGTTGCCAACTTAAGATAAATGAGTTGGTGTGTTGGACGATGATTTGAAAATCCTTGGTTCAAGGAAGTTAATTTTTTTAAGGGGAATGGATTGGGAAATTAATAATATCTCGAGCAGTAATAAGTCTCTTTATTCTTGTTTAAACTGTATGTTTATGGCAGAGGTCATCTGCAAATTGAGTTGTTATATGTTGTGGTGTATTCTTTTTCAGTTAGGAAAAGAAAATGATTGTTTTGGTCTGTCGAGTGATTTTCACTTTTAGCTTGTGCAGTGTGGATTCTCCAAATGTTTATTTGGAGAGTGTGAATGGTTTTATTGTGAATCCTTTGTTTTGGATCGTGGTCCTTTGAAGAAAGATTGTTTGCTAGTGTGTTGCTTGAGAATCCTTTATTCCTCTTTTGGTTGGGTTCCTTTTGCAAAGTTATTGTTTGTGCCTTAAGTAAAATGTTATGAGTGGAATCTGTGGTCGAATTCTTTAAAAGGGGTATAACGTATTATCCCGATTATAATATATAGAGGAGAATATTCTAAGAAAGAGTATGTTATTAGATAGTGGCTTGATAATTGTGGCGGGGAATTATGCGAGAAAGACAGGATCTGTTGGCTGCTCAGAGCCGGCAGAAGAGTTACGGGTGCTCGGTGTTGTCCCGCGCATGTCGTGGACTCGACGGAGTCGATATGGAGGCCCTCTTGACAAATCAGTCCGAACAGGAGGTGACGTGAGAGTTTGAAGTTCAAATGTAGAAGAAGGACCCGAGTTCTTCGAGGCGGGTGAAAACCCATGGTTGTTCCCTTGGGATGTTCTATCCTTGAGATGCTCTATTCTTTGGTTGTTCTTTCCTTGATTGTTCTTTTGTCTCGTGGGTTGAGGAGCGAGATTCGAGGATGAATCCTTTTTAGGTGGGGAGAATGTAATATCCCGAATGTCGTTACGACGTTAGTTTTAAAACAATCATGAGTCATGGCTTTTTTCAAGAAATCATGGAAGGAAAAATAAAATTGTAAAATATTAGAAAAGGAATAAAGTATATTAAAATTATTTTAAAATTCAGTTTGAAATTCGCTTAGGAGTGGGCCAACCGCCTTAGGCCAAGGCCCAGGGAGGCGCACCACCCCTCCGTGTCGCACCCTCCCTCATTTAACCCTAGACCCCACCCTCTCCCTTTTCTCTCCCCCAAACCAGCCGCCACCCTCCCTTTGGTGCCCCATTCTGCCCTTGGAGCCAATGAGAGAAAGGAGAAGGAGAAGGAGAAGAAGAAGAAGAAGAAGAGGAGGAAAAAATAGGGTGTTACAAAGAGGCAATGAAAAGGTAATCTTACGAAAGTTTGGTATTAAATAATTGGTAAAAGATAAAATGGGTGCCGGATTCGATCAAAAGTCACAAAAACCCGACCCGTGGGTTTTCGGATCAGGCCCGACCCGTGGGTATTTCTACTGGACCTAACTGGGCGGTACGACCCATCCAAACAGGCACTAATCCAAGCCCAACCCAGCCCATCTCATCTTCCCACAGGAAACCGCTTGTCCTCTACCTCCCGCGGATGCTTTCCGCGGTCCAGGGTCACTCGCCATGGCCCTCGCTAGGGTGTCTCCGTCTCCCCGCCTCCTCCCGTCGTTCACCACCTCCTCCCTGCTCCATTCCTTCCTACGCCCCTTCTCCTCCGTCTCGCCCGCTCGCCGCTCCCACCCAAGCAGATTCCCCGTCGCCGCCGCTTTCTCCCAAGCTTCTCCTTCGGTTCCTTCTGCTAAAGAGGATGGGGCGGTGACGGAGGCACCGAGGCCCAGCTCCAGGCGCCCGTGGAAGCCCACGTGCTTGTACTACACCCAGGGCAAGTGCACCATGGTGAGATTCCTTCCCCTTCTTGCGCTCGTTGTCGCTTGGTTATTGGTTAGTTCCGTTTGCGGTGCCCTCTCTGAGTTCAAGTGGGTAGGTATAAACCTGTTACATTTAGTACACGAGTAACTTGGCGAATGGAGGAGGAAGATTGTGAACTTGATGCCAGGAGCAGATGTTCTTGATGTTTATTTTAGGGTACGGGGGATGATTACTGAAACCATGATGGTTCTAGGAATGTGAAATTTGATGGATCTTCTGCTTGTTGGGTTAATGTGGCCTATTACTGCAGATGCTGCAGTGAACCGGGCATGGTGGGCTTGGTCCGTTATAAGGTTGTACCATTGGAAACAATGTAAGCTACTATGATAGGTTATGGTTGCTTCAAGCTGCATTGCGTCTTTCTTTGGTATGTCGCCAGCGATGTGTTTTAGGCAGAAGGTGGGCGGGCTACCCTTGTTTCCTGCAGCGAACATGCAGGTCTACATCCAGGTTGAATCATACATTTTAATGTAGTAAACAATTGAATCATAGTTCAGCTGATATCCAGAACTATAGACCGAACTAATTAAGTAAGAGAATCTCAGTCTTTGTGAAAACAGGAAGGAATGTAGGATGCTAGCATTGCTAGCCTCCAACATGGTAGGTTAGCAATGGAAGTATCCCTGGTCAGTTAAGTTGCTGATATAATGGAGCGATGGACAAAGTAGAAAAGGAAGGGGAGTTATGTGTGGACTGTGGCGTGCTAACGTTGCTAATATCCAATATTATCCAAGGATGCTACCACATGCCTGCCTTTAAAATTCAAGGAAAATTGTTCTATGATTTTCATTTTGTTTTACTAGTTACACATAAACAAAAGTTTGACATTTCAATATTATGATTCTTTTTTAGCAGTTGAAGTGTGTCCAGAGCTTTTTATAAAAATATTGGTCACGTCAGCTCGCCCCTCGGGATCTTCGCGCTTGTTGTCGAGGGAGTACTGTTTTGGGGGTGGCCCAGCCCCAAACGACTGGGCCTTGTAGTAAACACAATAATATAGGCCCAGTAGTATATGGTAAGTAGTATATGGTAAAAGTTTGATATTTCACCTAAACTTGATCAGTGTGTCATCCTATATGGTAAATCTGCCTACTTATCACGCCACGCAGTCAATACCACTATCTAAAACTGGGACAGGGTGTTATTTGAACTAGATTGCAAAGTTCGGGGGATCAAATGTCCGGTTTCATAGTTCGGGATGCTGGATGGACTTTCAAGCAAAGTTCGGGGGTGTTATATGGACTTTTTCCTATTCTTTCTTACAGGTCCACATAGTGCTGTATTTAATGCATTGAAAACTAGACTTGATAACCATTTCAACCATGTATAGCATGAGTATCAAATGAGTTCAGATTAGTACAGCTTTGGCTCCAAGTAGCATGAAATTTTTTAATCGGTTGAGTTTTTTTTTCTGTATTTGTTGCTGTTGATTTGTAGAAGCACTAGCCACTCTCTTCGAACGTTTTGTAAGCCGATTTGGAACCTTAAACAAAAAATATTGCAGCTAAGACTTGTCTGTGTATTGGAAGCACTACTGTAATTAAGATTTGTACTTCCGCAGATGAATGACACTTTGCATCTCGAGAAATTCAATCACAGTTTGTTGACGGACCTTCCAGTGAATGCTTCAGCTGCAGATAAAGTGAAGCCTCAGAAACTGGATTATTTTTTAGTTCTTGATTTGGAGGGTAAGGTTGAAATTCTTGAATTCCCGGTCATAATGATTGATGCCCAAAGCATGGAGTTCATCGATTCATTTCACAGGTACAGCCTATTTGTAAATTAGAGATTGTTAAAGTTATTCTGCTGATCTGCTCAGTGTATAAGCTTGTGAATGATTACCAAACTCTCCAAACCATAGATGAATTTGGCAACGTTGATCTCTTTAATTTTCAGTATGAACGTCCTGAGATGACAGTGTGGTTTTCAGTTAGTTTACATACATAAGCTTTAACTTTGAATTGATTGTCATTTCATTCAATGAAGCGCCAACAATTGTTTACAAGATCAGAGAGAAATTAAGCCACTAAGAATGATGAGCCTAACACAAAAGAAGAAATAGAAGAAAGGTGCCATGTTTACTCTTTTTTCTTATTCCACATATATTATTTTGTTTCATACTGGAGAGACTGCTTTAAAGCGACACTCCGTTTGAAAGCTACGTACCGTAAAAAAGTCATTTACTGTAGAAAAGCAGCTTTTAGAAGCTAATACGAACAGCAACAACATTTTTTTTCCTGGCTGATATATCTCTACTTAACAAATGGCTTTGTATTGTTATATGCATGATTTGATAAAAAGACGTAGGGTGTTGATAGTTCAATATCATGAACTGTAATTGAGAGAGAGTGGTTATTTCTTCTGTGTATGGTGCTGCAAGTTTGATTTACACATTTCAACAAGTAAATCAAATGTTGACACCCATAACATATGTCTTTTGTATAGTTTAGTCTATGCAGTGTTCCACATTGTTTCTTGGCTTGTACACAACTGTAGATCTTAATACCTTTCCTGTATTTCCTTATTTCTTTTGACAATGTCAGTAATCACCTCTCTCCCCACATATATGTTGATTGTAGGTTTGTACGCCCCACTGCAATGAGTGAGCAAAGAATAAGAGAATATATAGAAGGGAAATATGGAAAATTTGGAGTTGACCGGTATGTGCAGGCGTGCAGCGTTATTTCACTCTTATGTTGCTCTCTTTAGAATAATTTGTTTGATGATTTGAGATGCAAATCTGCAGAAGTGGTACAGCATTAACCTTTTCTGTTAACATGAGAGTTTATGAAATTTTGTTCAAACTAGGCTCACTTGTAGTAGTCCAACATAAATATAGGGGCAAATCAAACACATGAGCTTGTAAACTTCCTTGATCCTTGAGTGTTAAGAGTTTTTTTTTGTGCCTCACTATTGTGAGTTTGTTGCTTCAGTTTGTCGTGTTCTAAACTATCGTCTAGGTTTAATTCTGGATTGTGTGCTTGTCAGATGGGGAAATGTATATACTAGGCGTCGGCCGAAACAAGGCAATCTAGCTGTTGCTGGCAACAACAGCTAGATCAAATCCAAATACATAACCTGCCATATCTATCCTTAATAATATTTAGGAAGTTGAGTTAAGTTTGGATAGGAGTGATGAATAAGTCCCTGTACTGTGGTCTTTGTGGGTGGGCACATGGTTCTTGTACAGCAGGCTTTAGACTAGCATCTTAGACTAGCTTTAGGACAGCTTTTGACTAGCATCTAGGACTATCATCTTAGCATATGCTTGGTTGGTTCTCACCTATAATTTGTATCCCCAACCCTCGAGTTGGCATGGCATTGCGCGAGAAATAAACCAAGAAAAATTGCCCCATATCCAAGTGTCATCCTCTCCATGAGAGTAAGGATCTTGCTATCACCAAGAGCAAGAGTCCAGCGACTAACAACTGGTATCAGAGCCATACTATCCTGTAGCCTGAGCATCTCCTCGCTCATCTCCTTCTCCGCCTCGCAGCGGCCCAATTAGAAGAAGCAGCCCTACCGTCCACGCCACTCCTCTTCGGACACGGCGGCAGCTCGTCGGCGACCCTCTCCACGCAATGCCCCCAAGAGCGCGACATGTCCGCAGGCGATCTCGGCCTTCGGCCGCCTCGAGCACGCGGCGTCGACAGACAGCCGAGCTCGCCGCAGCAGCAGCAGCAGCAGCGAAGCGGCGGCAGAGACATGCGGCGGCGAAAAAGCGTCAAAGCGGCGCGGCGGCGGGCGGCGGCCAGCGGAGAGTGAAGCGGCGGCGGCGGCGAATGCAGCGCGGCAGCAGCCGAGGTCAAGGTTTCATGGCGGCAGAATAAGCAGCCCATCTCTGCGATGCGGCCGACGCGGATCTTGAGCCGCCGGAGAGGGAGGCGTAGCGGCGGCGCGATGGGCAAGACGCCCACGAGCAGCAGCAGTAGCCCGTGACAGCGCGGACGCTACGGTGGCGCCCTGGAGGAGGCGAGCACGGAGGCGGCGTGACGGTCGACGGAGAGCGCGGCCTTCACAAAGCGACGCGGCGAGGACGCACGGGTCACCACGAGTACCAGTCGTCGTCGGGGCGTCGGCCCGGCGGCGGGTGGCCTACCTCACCAAGACCAACTACGCCGAGTGGGGCTGCGGTGATGAGGTGAAGCTCCAGTGCGGCATATGTGGGATGCGTCCGTGCGGCGACGCCGACTCGACGATCAGATCGACGGCGGTATTGGATGCTCTCATCGCCGCAGCCCCGCCCGAGATGCGCTTCGCTACCAACAAGTGGATCGCCAAAGAGGCTTGGGACGCCATCGCTGCAAAGACGCATCGGCGGACCGCGCCCGCAAGTCTACATTGCGTGCACTACGACGGAGTGGGAGCACCGCCTTCAAGCCGGTGAGGACGTTGATGACTTTGCTCTCGCCTCAACACTCTGTTGCACAAGTTGGTGCGGTTCGGCGACGACACCTACGTCGAGGAGAGAGCTGTGGAAAAGCTCTTCCGCTACGTCCCCGAGAAGTACAAACAGATGGCCCGCTCAATCGAGTCTCTGCTGGATCTCTCCACGATGACGATCGAGGAGGCGATGGGTCGCCTCAAGGTCGTTGACAACGATGAGCCACGCTCTCTCGGGACCCGTCACCATTGGCGGAAGCTCCTCCTCGCTCGGGAGCGGTGGGGCTGCCGGCCAAGGTGACAGGAAGAAGGGAGCCTTCTTCCACGACAGCGACGCAGCGTGGCAAGCACGGCAAGTCGCAAGCAAAGACGCCCGGCGGGGCGCGAGGACGCGCCGAGGGTGATGACCGTGGGCGCCAGCATGGCGCGCCGGCAAGCAAAGCAAGACGAGGCGACTCTTGCCACAAGCTGCGGCAAGCTTGGTCATTGGGCCAAGGATTGTCGATACCACGACGCGGCCAGCCCACGTCGGCGCAAGCGGAGGAGGAGGGTAGGCCTGCTCATTGCTCATACAAGCATCGAACTACCTCCGTGACACCACCGCGATGGCTCTCCTCCACCTTGACGAGCCAGCACCCGCCTCCCGGCCACGGCCCAAGAACGACAAGATCGACGGGTGGTGCCTCGACACCGGCGCCACCCATCACATGACCGGCCGACGGAGTTCTTCGCCGAGTTTGACTCTAGCGTCCGAGGCTCCGTCTGTTTGGGGATGCCTCGCGTGGAAATCAAGGCGTCGGCTCCGTCATCCTCACCACCGTGTTCGGTGAGCACAGTCGCCACCGGCGTCTACTACATCCCCGATCTGCGGAACTCCATCATCGACTTAGGACGGTTTGGATGAGAACGGCCATGGTAGAGATCGAGCACGGGTGTCATGGATTTGGGATCTTTGCCGCCTTCTTGCCAAGGTAACCGAGGCTAAAATCGACTCTACATTCTTCACGTCGCGGCGGCACAACCCTCTGTCTCGCCGCTCGTCGGGACGACGAGGCGTGGCGCGGCACGCAGCGCTTTGGGCACCATCACCGAGGCCACAGGCGGCTCCTGCCACGGAAATGGTGCGAGCTGCCGTGCCTTGACCATGTGGGCGCGCTGCGACGTCTGCGTGTTGACGGCGAGGCGACTCCCTTTCCCCAATGGGCGAAGTTTCCGAGCCAAGGAGAGGCTCGAGCTCGCACGGGACTGTGTGGCGGTGACACCGCCACACCGGAGACGACGCTACTTCCTGCCGCCGTCGACGACCTCTCCCGCTACATGTGGGTGATGGTCCTCGGCAGCAAGGAGAGGCTGCGGACGCCATCAGCGCACGCAGTCGCTGCGGAGGCGAGCGCGGCGCAAGCTGCGCGTCGTCGCGCCAGACAGACAACGGCGGCGAATTCACGGCGGTGAATTCAAGGTCAGATTTACCGATGAGGGGCATTGGCGCCACTACTCCGCCGCCGCTGACCCGCAGCAGAGCGGCGTCGTCGAGCAGCGCAACGAGCGGTTGTGGGGATGGCTCGGGCCTCCTCAGCGAGGGATGCCTACTGCCTCGGGAGAGGCGGTGGTGACGGCCGTCTACATCCTCAAACCGCCTACCAGGCGCTCGGCGGCGGGACGCGCCGACGAGGCTTGGCACGGGCGCAGCCGGCGGTCTCTCCACTTGCGGGTCTTGGCTCCTCGCGTTCGCCAAGGAGCTTGGCCACATCGGAAGGTCGACGGCGTGAGCACCGGAGTGTTCATCGGCCACGCGGAGGGCTCAAGGCTCACCGCATCCTCGACCGTCACACACAGCGTCCGCGCCTCGCGTGACGTTGTGTTCGACGGGCGGCGGGCGACGGGACAAGGCGGTGGGCGGCGGTTCGACTTCGACTCGTGGACTTTGTTGTCGACACGCCCACTTCGAGAGAGCGGGGCTAGCGGCTCGTCACCGAGCTCGTCCACCTCGACACCTTGCTCGCCACCGGCTCCATGAGTGCTCCACCATCTTCTGACGGCCACGCCCACTCTTCACCACCGACCACCCACGCTCTCCCGCACCGGCCGCCACTCTCCCGCACCTGCCGGCCACACCACCGGATCGGCCTCAGCAACTTGGTCCACGACGAGCGGCAAGATGGTGGAGTTCGCTACTCATTGTCTCACGACGAGGACCGCGTCGACACCTACCACGACGACGAGCCTCGCGCTATCGCACCATGGACAACATCCTCGTGAGCCGTCCTCGGATGGCGGCGCAGACGACTTCGAGGCGAGTCGATTTTGGCGTGCGACGGCGAGCGAGCCTTCGCCGAGGCGGAGGAGACGCGGCGTGGCGTGTCGCGATGAAGCGTGAGATGGACACCGTCGAGCGGAACCGGACGTGGAGCCTGGCGGATCTTCTGCCGGCCACCGCGCGATCACCCTTAAGTGGGTGTTCAAGGCGAAGCGGGATGAAGCCGCGCCATCGTCAAGCACAAGGCTCGCTTGGTGGCACGAGGCTTCGTGCAGGAGGGGTCGACTTCGATGACGCCGCACCCGTCGT
Source organism: Bonia amplexicaulis (assembly GCA_036346245.1). Classification (NCBI taxonomy): domain Eukaryota; kingdom Viridiplantae; phylum Streptophyta; class Magnoliopsida; order Poales; family Poaceae; genus Bonia; species Bonia amplexicaulis. The sequence continues at coordinate 21,453,080 of CM070743.1, forward strand.
GCGCATGGAGTCCGCTCGTCTTCTCCTCGCACTTGCGGCCCGGGAGGATTGGCGCGTCCATCACATGGACGCCAAGTCCGCCTTCCTCAACGGCGACTTGAAGGAGGAGGCCTACGTCCGTCACCGCCGGATTCGTCATCCCGGCAAGGAGGCAAGGTTCTCGCTGCGCAAGGCCCTCACGGCTGCGGCAGCACCACGAGCACGAACGCTAAGTGGACTCCACCCTCAAGCAAGGGGTTCCAGCAGAGCGCACACGAGGTGCGGTCTCACCGGCGGGCAAAGCGGCAACGCCTGGCTGGCGGGCGTCTCGTCGACGACTGGTGATCACCGGCCCAAGGAGGCCGAGGTCGGCGTTCAAGGCGAGATGAAGACCGCCTTCCGGATGAGCGACTTGGGGCTCCTCTCCTTCTACCAGGGATCTCCTTCGTCGACCGCCACGCCAAGCGCACCGTCGAGCCGGGCGGCCTCACCGATCGCAACCCACCCCACACTCCTATGGAGGAGAGGTCAAGCGAGCCGCGACAAGACGGCGGAGGAGGTGGACGCGACGCAAGATCTCGGCAAGATCGTGGGAAGCCTTCGCTATCTCGCCCACACGCCCGTGAGTTGGCGTCGCCGTCGGCCACGTCGATCGGTTCATGCGGCGACCGACAACCGAGCATCAAGCGGCCGTGAAGAGGATCCTCCGCCACGTTGCGGGCACCTCCGACTACGGCTTGCACTACCCAAGGTGTCATGCACAAGACTTCATCGCATGCAATGACGGCGACCACGCAGCGACATTGACACCAAAGAAGAGCACAAGCGGGATTCTCTTCTTCCTTGGCAAGTGCCTCGTTAGGTGGCGATCGGTTAAGCGGCGGTGGTGGCCTGTCCACCGCGAGGCCGAGTGCAGAGCGGTTTCCACCGCTCGACTCAGCGCCTGCTCGCTCGATCGCTTGGTGATCTCCTCGGAGAGACCAAGCGGTGGCGCTCGGGGTGGGCAAGAAGTCCGCTAGTCCGCTCTGGCTCTGGCAAAGAACCCCGTTTTCCGCGAACGGAGCAAGCACATCCGGTTGAAGTACCACTTCATCCGAGGCTGTTTGGATGAAGGCAGGATCAAGGCGAGCTACATCAACACCACGGATCAGCTTGTGGACCTGCTCACCAAGCCTCTTGGAAGGGTCAAATTCCTCGAGCTCTGCTCTAGGATCGGGATGGTTCAACTTTCCCACAAGACGACGCACAAGACTTAGGGGGAGAATGATGAATAAGTCCTGTCTTGTGGTCTTTGTGGGGTGGGCACATGGTTCTTGTCTGCAGCTTTAGACTAGCATCTTAGACTAGCTTTAGGACAGCTTTTAACTAGCATCTAGGACTAGCATCTTAGCATATGCTTGGTCGGTTCTCACCTATAATTTGTATCCCCAACCCCTCAGGTTGGCATGGCATTGTGCGAGAAATAAACCAAGAAAAATTGCCCCATATCCAAGTGTCATCCTCTCCATGAGAGTAAGGATCTTGCTATCACCAAGAGCAAGAGTCCAGCGACTAACAAGGAGATAGGAGTTCTATTCGGAATAAGGGATTGAATAAGATACTTTTGTTAGGAGTACTGTCTATTTAAAGGGCAGGTATTACTGTTAATGAATTAAGCAGAGAATTACCTTCCTGTCTTCTCCTATCCGTCTCTTCCTCTCTATCCTGCACAGGTCTCTCTTCCCTACGTTCTTTTCCTTCTCCACTTCCAGATTACCTTCCAGCACGACTCCGGCCAGAGGTCCGTGCCCCAAGCCGCCGGTTCACCACCCCTACAACCCGCGCTCAGGAACCGGCTGTGACAACTTGGTATTAGAACACATGGCTGACGATCAGACACCCATCAATACTGTCTTGGAGTAGATAGCAACATTGACGGCAAGCATGATGAAGCAGATGGACGATTTAAAGGAGCGCTTCGACCAACAACGAATTTGGTCTGAGGAGCTCGGGGTCGTTTTACTACCCTGGAGAAACGGCTGACGGGTGATGGCTTGCTGCCAGCTCCGAGCGGGACAATTCCAATGGCGACCAATCACGAGCTGGCCGGCCGCGGAAAAGCCACCCCATTTCCATCGGTTGGAGTTTCCAATTCCAACATATGATGGGAAGACCCCTTCGGATGGCTGCAAAGGTGCGAGCAAGTTTTTTGAGGGCAGAAGACATCAGACAATGAGAAGGTGTGGCTTGCGTCGTACCATCTTGTGGGGCAGCACAACAATGGTATTTCTAGTTGGAGCGTGATGAGGGAGAGCCTAATTGGCGTCACTTCAAAGAATACAGCAATTTGCGGTTTGGGCCTTATATTTGCCACAACCCACTGGGGGTGCTCAAGGAATTGACACAGACATGTACGGTCGAGGAGTATCAAGAGAAGTTCCTAGCTATTTTATGCCGGGCGGATCACCTCCAACCAAGGCAGCAGGTACAACTATTTACACCCGACTTACGGGAGCCCATCTGCACCAACGTGGAGTTGTAGAACCCGGATAGTCTACAGATGGGCATGGTGCTGGCCTGGGCATATGAGTGACGCGCGCAGGTTACCAGCCAAGTGATGATCCCGCGTCCTACACGCGCGACTGCGACTCCATCACCGACATCAGTGGTGCACACGGCACCAGCGCTGCTGGCTGGCCAAACCTTGCTACTCTTTCTACCCGCCTGTCCAACCAAAGTGGGATCGGCAGTACTACCAGCCCCAGGGGCCACTCAGTCGGCCGATGCAATGGGTTCTGCATGGCCACGACGCTCCATTCGTCGTTGCTATTTGACGCCAGAAGAGATGGAGCAGCGGAGGGCAGCCGGTCTATGTTACAGTTGCGATGAGAAGTTCACCCCTAGCCACACGCCTGTTCCTCCTGATCGCCCCTAGCAATGGCGTTGAGGGTGAATATGACCTGGACAGGGAAGAAGATATTGGCACCCCTGGGATTTCCTTATATGCCCTAATCGGTTTTAAGTCTCAGGCGGGCCAGGCCATGCATCTGCGAGTCTGGATTGGCAACGTTCCCTTGTTTGCTCCGTTGGACTCTTGATCAACCCACAACTTCATCATGCCAGCTGTAGCTCACCGAGCCGGCGTGGTGTTCCAACCTCGTGAGGGCCAACGGGTGTTGGTGGCTAATGGAGAACAAGTGCCCAGCCAGGGTGCGTGCGCTGATCTGCCATTGCACATCAACGAGGAGCAGTTTCTGGTGGACTGCTATTCTCTTCCTTTGGATGGCTTTGATATTGTGTTAGGCACCCAGTGGCTTTGCACTCTCGGTCCGATTCTTTGGGATTTTGACAACTTGTCCATGGCCTTTTGATGTGCCGGCCATCGTATGAACACCCTCTCAGGCCTTTGCCATTACAAGGATCAAGTTGATGGAGGATCTGCTCAGCGAGTTTGAGGACATCTTTTCGCCACCCATCAGTTTGCCACCAATGTGTGCCTGGGCTCATCACATCCACTTATTACCTGGGACCACCAATTTCAGTGCGGCCTTATCATTATCCACGACTCATCAAAGAAGAATTGGAACGGCAATGTGGGAAGATGCTACAACAAGGTATCATTCGGCCAAGCACCTCGGTGTATTCTTCTCCGGTATTGCTTGTCAAGAAGAGCGACAACACATGGCGTTTTCATGTTGATTACTGTGCTCTCAACGATAAAACCATCAAGGACAAGTTTCCCACTCCCGTTATCGACGAACTACTTGATGAGTTGCAAGGCGACAAGTCCTTTACCAAGTTGGACCTTCGATCCGGCTATCATCAGGTTCGCATGCACCCGACCGATATTGAGAAAACGACGTTTTGCACACATGAAGGTCTCTTTGAGTTTTTGGTCATGCCATTCGGTTTGACTGACGCACCGGCCACCTTTCAAGCGTTAATGAATGGCATTGTTCGCTCCTATCTACGCCGTTTTGTGCTCGTCTTTTTTGACGATATCTTGATATACAGTGGGTCCTTGGTGGAGCACTGCGACGTCCGGGCCGTCCTTCATTTACTTCAACAAAACCAGTTATTTCTCAAGAGATCCAAGTGTATTTTTCGGGGAAACGATAGTGGCTTATTTGGGTCACGTGATTTCGGCCGAGGGAGTCGCCATGGATGCGACCAAAGTTCAAGCAGTCAGGGCATGGCATGTGCCACAAATAGTGCAGGCTCTCCGTGGCTTCCTTGGTTTGGCTGGCTATTACCGCAAATTGATTCAAGGATTTGGCTCTATCGGTGGACCCCTTGTCTCCTCAAGAAGTAAGCTTTTTCTTGGACGGGACAAGCCACTTTGGCTTTCAAGACCTTGCAAGACGCCTTGACTACGGCACCGGTTCTGCAGCTTCCAGATTTGATTTGGGTACTAATTTTATTGTGAAATGTGACGCTTCGGGTTCAGGTATTGGGGCGGTTCTTCATCAAGGCAAAGGGTCGGTGCCCAGTTGCATACTTCAGCTGTGGTCTGGCAGCCCGACATGCACACTTGGCAGCATATGAGCGAGAACTCACTGGGTTGGTGCAGGCGGTCCGCCAATGGCGGCCTTATCTCCGGGGACATCAATTTGTGGTTCGTATAGACCATTATAGCCTTAAATTTTTGCTTGACCAACGCCTCTTCACGATTCTACAACATTGTTGGGTCAACAAACTATTCAGCTACGACTTCAGTGTGGAATTCAAGCTTGGGCGTTTAAATGTGGCTGCCGATGCCTTGTCCTGAGTGGAGACTACCGATGGTGCTGCCTACACCCTGTCAATGCCGACCTTCACTGTCTTGGAAGATCTGCATAAGGAGGTAGAAGGTGGCTCCGAGTTGGCTAACCTGAAGACATAGATTTCGGCCGAGGCTCTGGGGGATCCCTGGCGCATTCGGGATGGCCTTGTTCTGCATCAGAATCAGGTCCATATTCCCCATTCTTCCCAATCTCTCTAGCGGATATTGCTCGCGGTTCACTCGGCTGGTCATGGAAGTGTGCAGAAGACTCTTCACCATCCTCGTGCTGATTTTCATATACCACAAGATCGGAAGTTGGTGGCAGATATGGTTCGGTCCTGTCCCGTTTGCCAGCGCAACAAGTCAGAGCAATTACATCCTGCCGGTCTGCTCCAGTCCTTGGTGGTGTCGAACAGTCGAAGACACATTTGGGAAGGATTGCCCTGTGTCAAATGGGAAATTTGTCATTCTCACCGTGGTGGATCGCTTTTTTAAGTATGCACACTCATACCCCTGGCTCATCCATATACAACACAGTCCATGGCTCGGGTCTTCTTTGATGAGGTGGTCAGGTTGCATGGGGTTCCTTGTTCCATCGTTAGTGATCGTGATCAGGTTTTCACAAGCATCTTTTGGTTCGAGCTTTTGCATTTGTCTGGCACTAAGCTTCATCTAAGCTCAGCTTTCCATCCTCAGTCAGATGGCCAATCGGAGCTCACTAATAGGATCATTGCCATGTATCTACGCTATCTAACTGGAGACCGGCCTCATCAATGGGTTCGTTGGCTTCCCTAGGTGGAATATTGCTACAACACCTCTTTTCAGTCTTGCTACAAGAGATACCTTTCAAGGTGGTTTATGGACGAGATCCTCCAGTTCTTCGGCTAGTTGAGGCTCCGTCTGCCCGTCTTCCAGCCGTGCATCAACTCCTTCGGGAGCGTGACTAGTTCCTGACAGATGTACGTGAACGACTCTTATTGGCGCGGCAGCATCACAAGAAATCTTATGACAGCAAGCATAGAGCCCTATAGTTTGCGTTGGGTTCATAGGAATGGCTCCGTCTTCACCATCGGTAGGCGTTGTCTTTGGCCGATCATGGTAACCGTAAGCTAGCCTCTCGCTATTACAGTTCCTATCAAGTCCTGGCTCACATAGGTGTGGTCGCCTATCGGTTGTAGTTGCCACCTCGGGCTCGTATCCATGACGTTTTCCATGTCAGTATTAAAACCATATCATGGCAATCCTCCTGTGGCTCCACCTCTGCCGGAAATTTAGCATGGTTGCGTGGTGCCTCTTCCTTGTCATGTTATTCGTGGATGCATTAGCAATGGATTGCATGAAGTGTTAGTTCAATGGAACGGGTTGTCCGACGCCGAGGCTACATGGGAACCTTTGGAACAATTTCAGAGGCAATATCCTTCCGTTCAGCTCGAGGACGAGCTGTTTGTCGAGGAGGGGAGAGATGTCAGATGGGGAAAAGTATATACTAGGCGTTGGCTGAAACAAGGCAATCTAGCTATTGCCGGCAACAACAGCTAGATCAAATCCGAATACATAACCTGCCATATCTATCCTTAATAATATTTAGGAAGTTGAGTTTAGTTCGGATAGGAGATAGGAGTTCTATTCGGAATAAGAGATTGAATTAGATACTTTTGATAGTACTGTCTATTTAAAGGGTAGGTATTATTGTTAATGAATTAAGCAGAGAATTACCTTCCTGTCTTCTCCTATCCGGCTCTTCCTCTCTGTCTTGTGCAGGTCTCTCTTCCCTGCGTTCTTTTCCTTCTTCTCCACTTCCATATTACCTTCCAGCACGGCTCCGGCCAGAGGTCCGCAACCCAAGCTGCTGGTTCACCACCCCTACAACCTACGCTCAGGAACCGGCTGTGACAGTGCTTTTATTTATTACACAGGAGTTATTTTCTAGATTGTCAATCCTTGATTTCATTTTTTTAGCACTACTATATTAACTAAATTTTGTTTGCTACTTGTCCTCTTGATGAGATAGTGTTTGATCATCTTCATTAGTGGCCCTTATCCTAGAAGCTGGATGTGTATTCCTTAACTCTGGATATTTTGAATTAGTATATACTAACAACTTTATTTGTTGTCTAATATTTAGTGTATGGCATGACACTGCTACCCCTTTCAAGGAAGTGCTTCAAGAATTTGAGGACTGGATTGGAGATCACAATTTGTGGAAAAAGGATCAAGGAGGATCACTCAACGGTTCAGCATTTGTTACTTGGTAAGTGGTAACTGACATTATTTTTGTTTAGTTCCTTCAAATTCTGTTCACTGTCTCATGCAGCAAAATATTTATTTTGAGTAAAATGCATTGAGGGTCACTCAACTTGTTCGGGTATGTCATCTAGGTCATTGTATTTTGAAAATGCACATCTTGGTCATTGATGTGACATAAGTGGGTCATTAGCCCATCCTAGCTGCCCACGTAGGCAACTTTCTCACGTGTGGCATGACACGTTGGATTCAAAGCAGTCAGTGGAACATTTGCAAAAATCCCCTATGCATTTTTTTAGTTAGCCCTACCCATGTGCCTTTAGCCGAAGCTGGTCCAACTAGACCGCATCCATCCGTCTCAATCATATCATGCATGAATCAGGTTTCTATCTCTTCTCATTACTTTCCCTTCTCGCGTGAGGCGATCGCTAACTGACCCACCCGAACAAGTTGAGTGACCTGTCATGCATTTTACTCATTTATTTTTATAGTTAATTTATGTTCCTTTGGTCTGAGCCAGTCTAGCTGGGTTAACATTCCTGGTGGGAACCAGGTTTTTACACAAGGGTCGGGAGATTAGAAACTTTTTAAAATTTTAAATTAAAATGTCAAATTTGAATTGGAAATTCCCTGGCCGTAATTTCTGAAAGCTGTCTGCAGTTTATGGGAACTGGTTTTGAACACAAAAGTGCCTACTAGATTTGAGACCAAACCATATCGCACAGAGCCGGTTCCCACCAGGAACTGGCTGGTTTCTGCTTCTGGCCAGTGAGTGGCCTTTTGTCAATCCAGAATGTGAACTCTGCCCCGTGTACATTTTCTTATTCATTAGGAGTTTCCTTGGTTATATTTGTTTATGCTTTAGATTCTATAATGCTATCGGTTTAATTCTCATGTTTCTCTTAATATGGCAGTGGGAATTGGGATTTGAAGACAAAGGTACCTGAGCAGTGCAGGGTTTCAAAAATAAAGTTACCTTCTTACTTTATGGAATGGATCAATTTGAAGGATATCTACCTCAACTTCTATAACAGAAGGGTAACCAAACTGAATATTGATTTGTTGGAATTAATATTTGATTGTTCATGAGAAGTTTCTCTTTAAATTAATCCCAATTAAGGGGCCGCAAAGATCATTCGAGTTGGAAAATACCATCGATGTGCCACGGACATGTGGTCTGAGGGCCCACTTGTCAGCCTCACATGTGATGGTATTTTCCAATTTATACATCTTTGCGATGGTATGAAGCTAATTTGACATTCTGGAAAATACTATCGATATTTGGTGGCTTGTTTTTGCTAGGCAACTGGAATGATGACAATGATGAGGGAGCTTCAAATGCCAGTTGTTGGAAGCCACCATCTCGGGATAGATGATGCAAAAAATATAGCTAGAGTTGTTCAGCATATGCTTGCTGATGGTGCTGTAATGCAAATTACTGCAAAGAGGCATTCAGCTACTAGCGATGTGAATTTTCTTTCCAAGAACAGAATCAGGTGATGGAAGTGTGCGAATTTTTATCACAGTGCAGCTAGCAGATGGGAAGATGCCCTCTAGTGAAAAGGAACATTAACTGCATGCTGAATATCAAGAGCTTTATGTGCATGAATTAACTTGGGTTCAATGTTCCAAACTGCTACCTGTCGAAAATCTGATGATGATCTCTTTGGTAACTTGGCATATCAAGAATCTGGAGCAAAACAAGGTCAAATAGAATATAGATAGATTATCACATTCTAGATCGAATGTTCGTGAAATCAGTTTCTCATCCGATTTGCATCCAAATAAATTGGCGTGAAATTGGTATGGTTGTCCTTCGATATGTGAGCGTATTTTTGTTGTAAGTTGGGCTAATTCAGGATATCATCCATGTGATAATGCAGTTCATGTGTACTCTTGAATGGGGTAGTGAAACATAGTTCCTGTGTACACTTTTGAATGGGGTAGTGAATTCTAATGATAATACACATATTACTGTATTTCAAGGAGAGCCTGGGGGTCTCTTGAGGCTTAAAAAATGTTGCAGAAGATAAATTTGCAAAAGTTACATATTTTTTTATTGAGTGTTGAAGTTTGCAGTCTCGTGGTGTAAGCAATGTACTAAATAGTGTCCATAGTGCCTGCAATTGTGTAGCAGAGTATAAATGCTATCGATACAAAGCATGTTTATTAAGGCGTCGCTTAAGTGATGCTTAGGCGGTAAAGCGGTGACAGAGTGTAAGGCGTCGGCGTCGCCTTGCTAGGAGGTTGTATGGTGTCCGCCTCAAACCCTAAGGCATCGCTATGGCATTAGTTAGGCGAAGAAAAGTGAGGAGACGGCTAAGGCGGACGCCTCAAGAATCCAAAAAAGCAAGCATAAAGAGACGTCATGGGATGAGGGGGGCCAGTGGGAACCTGCGTCGAAGTCGAATCCTAGCGTTGCCTCCATCGGCTCATCCCCGTCACCCCATGGCGCCACTATCCTCGAAGCGGCGCGCCGGCGGCTATCTGCTGCGGCCTCCATCTCCAGGTATGCCTCCTCCTCCCCTACCTCCTCGGCTCCCCCTCCTTGCTGACCTTCACCTCTCTCGGTCCCTCCCTTCTCCCTGCCTCCCCATGGTGGCTCCGCCTCCGCCTCGTCCCCCTTCCTCCTCTGTTCCCCCTCCCTCTCATCCTCCCCCTCTCTGTGAGGCCAGCAGAGAGGGGGAGGATGAGAGGGAGGAGGAGCAGGGGAGGGAGGGCGAGGCGAGGCCTTGAAGAGGGACCGAGGGAGGCGGACTCGTCGGCGCCTGTGGGGGAGAAATGGAACGCGAGAGAAGCCAGCTCGATTTGATCTGCAGCGACGTCTAGGGTTACAAGACCGGTGGCGTTTTAACAGAGAGATCGACAATTTTACAATTTAGCCCTCAGACTTACATGAAATTGCAGTTAAGTCCTCCCTCTTTGAATAGAAGCAGATTTGTGACCCGATGAAGTTCCATTGCGCTCCCAATTTCCAATGGAAAGGTTGAACGATCTTGATTGAAGAAAATCACTCCTAATTCCCTATGGAATTTCGGTAGCAATGCTAAACTCGAACAAACTTTAGTAGATTCATTATTCTCAAACGTGATCCCCCTTACAATGGGGGTCTAACCCTTAATATATAGTTTCCTGTCCATCTCATGGCTGGCCAAGAGGTCCTAAGCCAACTCCAACTCATCCCTACATGTATTTGGAAACAAACTCTTCGCGGCCTCCTCCTCCGGCTCCGCCTCCTCTCGCGGCCTCCGCCTCCTCCTCGCGCTCGCGGCCTCCTCCTCCGGCTCCACCCTCGCCTCCTTCGGCTCTGCCTCCTCTCGCGGCCTCCGCCTCCGCCCTCGTCGCCTCCTCCGGCTCAGCCTCCTCCTCGCCCTCCGGCTCCGCCCTCGCCTCCTCCTCGCGGCCTTCTCCTCCGGCTCCGCCCCGCCTCCTCTCGCAGCCTCCGCCTCCTCCTTGCTCATGGCGGCCCCGCCGCCTCGCCTCCTCTAGCTCACCTCCTCCTCCGCCTCCCTCTGCCCTCGCCTCCTTCGGCCGCCTCCTCCGACCTCCGCCGGCCGCCCTCGCCTCCTCCTCCTTTGTGTCCAAGGTAACTATTGTGTTGGCTAGATTGTGTAGCGGACCTTGGCAAGTGAGCGCCAGCTTTGATTCTTGTGGCTTTTGCATATCCGGTTCTGCAATGGGAGGCCACGAATGTGCATTCTATCTTGTCCATAGTCTATTAGATGCTTGGTTTGTTTGATTCATCCGGTTCGCAATGGGAGGCCACGAATGGACCATAGATTTGTAATGTATTAGATGCTTGGTTTGTTCAGATTCATCTGGTTTATGCTTGTATCAATTATTCAGATGTATGCGTTGTCCTTGATAAATGCTCCATTCCATTTGAGAATAAACACCATAAATCATCGCTAAGATCAAATTGTCATCTCTATACCGACCCATCTCTATCCAAAATCTGCGCAAATCCATCATCTCTCATTTGTGTTATGTGTGCCATCCTTTTGAAAGAACCTGATTTGCTAAAACAAGCATTTGAGATATAATTTGATGCATCAGGTATCCTATACAGGAAGATTGAGTGCACAGAGCATTGCTACAGTAGGAGGAAACACGTCTGAGAAGAAAGCTAGAGGGAAACAGACACGAAAAAAGTCTTTGGGAAAGATATCCGACCTGCCGGATTCGAACCAGCGACCTAAGGATTGATCTGCATCCAACTACAGTCCTCCGCTTTGATTCTTTTCCAAGGAAAAGGTATTCAATTGCAAGAAAAAGTCGGGATGTCGACTATGAGGCAACAATGGCCACAAATCATCAATTTCTGACTTGATAAGCTTGTCTCGAAGGTACTTTGCACCATGATGTTATACGCTTTCATTACTATATCCAATACCATCTACATATCCAAGTAAGTATTGGCTGTTGTCATTGTCATTCTGACTTGTTCAATTGCTCCTAGTCAGGTTTGTACGTATCCATTAAGCAATGCTATGAGGTAATGCAATCAATTTATTCTCCTTTCATATTAGTTGTGTTAGAATAGAAATTCCTTTGTATTCAAGCATATGAAAATTGCATATCCGAATTGCATATGAAAATTGCTTTGGTAATATCCGAATTGTATATTCCTTTGTTAGAATAGAAATTCCTTTGTATTCAAGCATATGAAAATAGAAATATCCGAATTGCATATGAAAATTTTGGTGTGGCATACCCTTTGGTAAAATCCTGGGTCCGCCACTGCGTATATGCATGGTATATATATTTGTCATCAACACTTCTTTTGCTTAGCATATCAAGAACATCTGAAGGCGTAGTAGATAAAAAGAATAACACATATGCATGGTATATGTATGAATCAATTATCGTGTCATTCTCATTGTTCCACACAAACAAATTAATATAACGGCAACCATAAGATGTATACATTGCAACATTGTCTTTCATATCATTCTCCCTCCCATGAGAAAAAGTCGTCCTCGACTTTGCTAGGCACATAGACAAGTCATTAATGGGCCAAACCAAATTAAATTGTTCAAATATGGGGGAGAAAATTTTTAGTTCCTTCCATGCTTCAACGGCGCTACTCTCATTATTTGTAGATAATTGTACATTAAAGGATGAATAAGTAGACTTTAGAAATCTTTTGAAACATGCAGCACTATTGTTGAAACTCATCTCATTGTGATCATGATATGGCACAGAAGATTGTTTATCAAAAATATGCAATTTCAATTCAGCAAACTTATCAGATGTAATGCATATTCGGTAAACATAAAACTTATCATCTATACCATAATTTCCAATCAAATTGAACTTATATGTATATGCATAGGTACTAACTAGTGATTTTAAACATGAAATTTCAGCAACATTCGCAATCACACTAGATAGTTCTTTAGGATCATCAAACATGATATAATATAAATAATCACCAGGAGATATTCTCGTAAGAACTTCTTTATGAGTAATCAATTCCACATTATGTAAATTGAGCAAAGAAATTTCAGAACATGGAATTTTCATTCGTATATATGAGTTCTCACAAGTACTCACCGTTTCACAATTAATTTCAGCACCAATATTGTTACCTTTATTGTTCTCCTCAGTTGATGTCGGTGTTGTAGGTATTAAATCATCATAATGTAACAACGGGGCAGCAAGTACTTCATCTTCAACTGTGGTTATCTTCTCATCTTTGACTTCCAATGGTACCGGTTGTGGAACACTCGACTCCTCAGCTTTAATGTCAACCTGCATAACATGAGAAGCAACACTAGAAGTAGAGAGTAAGTTGTTAGTATAAAAAGTAATATCACTTTTCCTATCATCTCTTTCCCTCTTTTCTTTTTGTGTATTTCTCTCACTCTCAATTTGGATGCTCTCAACCTCATGTTTGGTGGAATCACACAACTCCTTTGCTTTTATCCTTTGTCACTCAATTTGGCTATGTGGCACTCATCCTTACATGGGTTTTGATACATCTCAAGTGTTGTTTGTAGCAATGGGGCACTACATATCTCCTTGACCAAAGGGAAAGTCCCATGCTCGGTCATCTTCTCACATGACACACCAGCAGCGACATAAGAACTGAAGGATGGACTTGGATAGAACTATGTTGTATGCTTCTCCAAAAGTCTCTTCTCCTGCTTCATATTCTGCAATTTATCAAATAGATCACGCTTGTAATGACGAGGAACAAAATATGCTCTCATTTCTCGCTTCATCTCTTGCCATGATGCCACTGGGTCTGCTCCATTCTCAGCACTTTGAATAATGACTTGTTCCCACCAATCCAAAGCATAGCCTTCAAACTCAAGTGATGCCAATTGTATCTTTCTCTCATCCGTATAGTGATGCATACGGAATATTTTGTCAACCTTCAATTCCCAAGTGAGATACTCCTCGGGATCAGTTCCACCTACAAAGTTGGGCATGGAAAACTTGAGCTTGCCCAATCCATCATCTTTATTGCGTGGACGATGATAGTGGTCATTGTAATGCAAAGTAAAATCACCATCCCATTCCATCGCCTGTGCACCACCACCATGGCCTCCACCTAGACCTTGGCCACGCCCTCCATGGCCTCCTCCTCCTCGTCCTCCAATATGTGGTGGATGCACCACGTTGGCAGCCAATCGATGTTGCGATTCAGGAGGTACATGTGCAGCAGCGTCTCCTTGAACACTTGCTTCATCGCCACCATTGCGAGCTTGTATGAGCCTAGTGAGGGCTCCAATGTCCTCCCGCAATTGGCGTACATTTTCATCAGCTTGTATCTCCATGTTTTGCATCTTCCGTGCAATTTGATCAACAAAAGCATCATGCTTCTCATGGAGTTGATCGATCCCTTGGTGTAGCTCACGTTGAAAGTGTTCACGGAATGCCCCATTGCCTAATTGCTGATCCAAAAGATTTAAGTGAAGTATATGAACGCACACGTAAAGATCAATGTGACTTGATACAAACAAAGGAATGAGCTAACTAGAGGCAATCTGAAATTAAAAATTAGATAGCTCGTTTTGCACCAAGTACTAGGAGAGACGCTAGCCAATTGCAATGATATCAATGTAAGGGCACGAGATTGCTCAAGAAATTAAATCACACAATCTGAATTTATGGACAAGGAACTCCCCCAAATTTGGCCATGTTTTTTTTCTTTTCTTCCTTTTTTTCAGTTATCCTTTTTTTTGTAAAGGCCGAACTAGCTTTAATCGTTCCTTTGATTTTTTTTGCGGGTCACAAATATTTAGCAAAGTGTAAAATACTCAAGAGCAGTCTTAGATGCAATATTCAACAGCTAGTCTCAATTGATGAAAAAAGTATCAGCAAGATTTTTTTTTGGATTTTAGATTGGACACAAAGATTAAGCTGTAACACCCCAGGATCCACAATACCCTGGGATGCTACTAAAACTGCTCTACAACTAGCCAATTTACAAGATAAATTAAACTGGCAACAATACTAAACAAGATAGTATAAGCGGAAGCATAAACAACTAGTAAATAACAGAATAATGAGAACAATTTAATATTCATAATCAACTTAACAATAATAACCAAAGGAACAATTCCAAGTTCAACATTAATAAGATGAAACATTAAGATCCACCTGTAGGGAGGGGGAAGCAAGGGTGAGATAAAAATCTTTCTACTTTATTTCAGCATTAAGATTATCATACAAGTGCATCTGTGCGGTGCCACTCTACCCTTCCCAATGCATGCTCAAGGTCCACCTGTAGGGAGGGGGAAGCAAGGGTGAGATAAAAATCTCAGCAAGCAAACAGTTTAACAAGTTATTCAAACTATAAACAATTAAACATCATCATTATAATTCTATACATCCACAATTACAATTTATGTTCCTAATTATTAAACCACCATAAACTTTCATGAATCATACCTCTTAAATTTTCAGATTTAATTGGCATATGCATGAAGTCATTTAAATAGCAATTTAAAACATATGAAACATTTAGTCTTCCACAACCACAATAGATTAATCATCAACATTTAATCTTCCACAAATAACAATGTTATATCCTCAACTTCAAATCACCATCAAAGATAATAAAACATATGTATGATCATTCCACTACTTTAATAATTCTCACATCCACAATTGCTATCAATAATTAATACAAGTGAAAAGAATCTCATGCCACAACCACGACTCTTACCATACACAAGGGACGAATCCCATTCCACGACCACATCCACAATCTTCATACCACAAATAGCTCACATGGGCCAATTCCACATTACAACTAGAAAGTTGTATATTCCACAAAATAACATCACCACAATATATATTGCATATGTATGCAAATGAATCTTTCCACAATGCAATGCATATGAATGCTTCATGCTATGCTCCACATCACTCTTGCTAGGGCAGGAATTGTAGTTCATCGTATTACGGCAATATACGATGCTTCCGCGGGCGAAGAGGTGCATCGTATTATGGCAATATACGATGCTGTACCGGTACGGTCGCGGCTAAGTGCGACGACATCCACATATGCAAATGACATGATATGACATGTGTGAGACCATGTGGAGGTCACCCCATGGTTGTGATGAGTAATTGACTCTTGATCTAGAAAGATTGAGTTTGATTTTTGAGATTTGAGCTATCTTTGCAAAGTCGCAAGCTTTGAGAAATGGTCGGCAGACCACTTTAAGGCGTATAGGACCACTTTGGGCGTGGTCGAAGGGCACCGAAGAAGAGTCTGTTGTTTTGGCCATGGTCGAAGTCAACCAAGCTATACGACCACATTGGAGTCGGTCGGCCGAAAA
This sequence comes from Bonia amplexicaulis, assembly GCA_036346245.1. Taxonomy (NCBI): domain Eukaryota; kingdom Viridiplantae; phylum Streptophyta; class Magnoliopsida; order Poales; family Poaceae; genus Bonia; species Bonia amplexicaulis. The sequence goes on from CM070743.1 coordinate 21,468,842, forward strand.
ACATGCGTACGACCAGTTTGGCAGTGATCGGAAGTCTCTCGGGTCGTTTACGACCACGTTGTGGCGTCTTCGACCACTTTGGCCGTGGTCGGGAGCCAGCCGGACGGCGTACAACCATGTTGTCGCAAATCAGGACTCAGCCGGGCGGCGTACGACCACATTGGCCGTGGTCGAGAGCCACCGAGGAGCGCACGACCACGTTGGTGGAATCGGAAGCCGGTAGGCGGCGTTCGAGTACTTTGACCGTGGTCGGAAGGCTATCGACCACGTTGAGCGGTCGAGTACCGGTACCGAGTAGTTTATGACCACGCCAGGAGTCTACGGCCTCGTTGGCCATGGTCGGAGGCCTCCGGTCATTTACGACCACGTTGTGAAGTTTTGACCGCGTTGGTCGTGATCGAAGTCGGCGCTAGGGTTTTCGACCACGTTGGTCGTGGTCGGTAGTCGGCGCCAGGGTTTACGACCACGTTGGCGCTTGGGGCGTCGACCACGTTGGGCACTCGGGGCCACGACCATGTTGGGAAGTCGGAGGACTTGACCACGATGAAACTTGGTGTGCGTGGTGCGAGCAGGTTCGACCATGATTGGCGTTCGGTGACTCGACCACGTTGTGGCGCTCGAGCATCGACCACGTTAGCGGCGAAAGACCGTGGTCGGTTGAGTCATTGGAACCGGTCGTATGACCTCATTTTGTTGTCGATTTCACCGGGATTTGGTCGTATGGGTTTGTGCTGCAGTCGTGGACCTTGTGGACTTGTTGGTTCATCATTTTGACTGGTCTTGTTGCAGTCTATTCTCTGAGGAAAAGGTGTGAGCTCTGTTGAGCTGTGCAGAGTCTGTTTTGTTGGTTTGAGCGGTGCTATGTGATGGTTTGCTTGTCGTGTGGCTGCAGGACTTCGGAGCTATTTCATGGTGAGGCGTGGGAGGACCGGGACTAGGCACAGGAGGTGTTGAGGTCCAGACGGTCGGAGACGCCGAAGATGATCGAGGCTGGTGAGGTGGTTGCGAGCCGGGAGACGAGGAACCGGGCTGAACTGCCAGAGCCGAGCACGACGGCAACAACGAGGAGGACCGGACTAGGCTCGTGGAGGAGCCGAGGTCCAGACGGTCGAGGAGGTTGGGTGCGGTCGTGCGGCGGAATAGACCGAGACTAGACTCGGAGGAGTCGGAGGTCCGATCGGTCGGTTGCATGATCTTGGAGACAAGTCTTAGTGAGGCTTGGAGTGGTCGGGACTAGACATGGGAGATGTTGAGGTCCGAGCAGTGGGTGAAGCCAAAGAAGACTTGGAGCTCAAGGTGGTGATGAGGAACCGAGTGGTGCGGCCGGTCGGAGATAGGTCTGGCGAGGCTAGGATGGTCGGGACGAGACAATGTGGTGTCGGGGTCCGTAGCAACCGGGAAGCCAAGGAGACCTAGTCTTGAGGTGGTTGCAAGCATGGACAGAATGCGGTGTGAGGGCATTTTGGAGAATGCCAAAGCGCAAAGGAAGCTGTCCCTCCGGTAAAGCACCGAGAAAAGAAGTGGATTCATGGCGCTAACGGGCAAAGTGCGGTCTGTTAGGATAGCAGCAAAGCATTTGAGTTAGCGGGCAAAGTGAGTGATAAAACCCGGTGTTAGGTGGGGTTTACGGGTTATCCCCAGTGTGGACTAATGGATGGATCCATTAGGGTTAGTCTCGGATGTGAGGCTATAAAAGGGAGAGGGGAGGCAAGAGTTAGGGTTGAGTTGGTCGGCTGGGCCTTGGAGCGGCCGCCTCTCCCTCCATAGGAGTTTGTGTGTGTAGCTCTAGGGTAGAGCTTGTCCTCCGAGGGAGTGGATTTGGAAACCTTCATGATCAATCATCCATCTATCTATCTCTATTGAGTTGTGTTGTCTATTTATTGTTTGGTTGACTTGTTGCGGTTTCTCCATTTGTCGCTTTCTCTCGTGTTCTTGGCTTTCTGAATCGCAGTGATATGTGGGTTGTATTTCAAGCCATTTTGGCTACTCTAGATCCACGAGCGGTTTTGTTCTCTCTCGGATTTGGTTTTGGGCACTCTCAGTGAAATATAGTCGAACTCTCTTTTGGTTGCTAAGTTTTCATTTAAAGATTAGAGCAACCTTCAGAGGCCCTAACCATATTGTTTACGAAGTTTTCTTGGCCAGACGATCTGTTAGTCGAAAGTTATTTGAAGTCTGGCTCTTGCGGTTGAGCGCCTCGCTACTTCCTCTGCTTTGAGTTCGACCATCTCTTACATTTCGTACTCGCAGAGAAGTCATGACTTCTTGGGATTTTCTCAGCCAGAGGATGTGTTCTTGCAGTGTTTAAAGTCTCATAACCGAAAGATCCATGAATCGAAGATATCTAAATCGGATCTTGCGGTTGTGCACTTCAACGGCCTCCTCCGCTCGATTTCGACTTTGTTCTATTTAGACCATCCGCTTTCTGCGCTGGTTTCCGATTGCTTGATGGTCATAGATCTCGTAGTCGTGTGCCCCACGGTCTCATGAGGTGTTTGCGACCGCGATCGGTTCTGGTGCGAGTTGGTCTTCAACGCGTTGATCGTCGACCATGTCATTGGCTTACGACCACGTATTCACTGGTTGGAATCTTTTGTCGGCTCGAGTCGGGGCTTGACCACTATGTGATTTCTTGACTTGAGATCGTTCTGCTATTGTGGTTGAAGTCTCCAGGTTGATTGACTCAAGAATCACTAGATATCCGATTTTGAGTCTTGTTGGTCATGCGCTCTTTCACCGCTTTCAGTTTTCGACAACACAGTAATTACTGTGTTGTTCGTTGTCAGTTTCCTCCTGTAGGGTGGATCTCGACTGCTCTGAAACTGCCTCTGGTCGTTCGACCACCTGTTGGTCTACGACCACGTGTGTTCGACCAGAGAACTGATAGTTATCGACCACGAGTTGGCGTTTGACCACAGCAGAAAGTCGAATGAATACACATTGTCTTTCCGACCAGTTCTCTTCTCTGATTTCTATGTTCTCGGTCAGTTGCAGTTATTCTCTGATTTCTCTCGGTTTCGGTGAGCCTTCGGTTTATTACTTCCTAGCTCGTAGCTATTGGAGAAGAAATATTGGTTGAATTTTTAGAGAAAGTTTTTAAGGCACCATTCACCCCCCCTCTGGTTGCCAGTTCGGTCCTACATTTGGTATCAGAGTAAGGTTGGCTCTGAATTGGATCTTAACCGATCTTGAGCATGCAACTAGTAGGGAATATTGTGATCTTTTCTTTGCATTTTGTTAGGGTGAGTCAAAGCCACGCGACGCGAATCGATCTAAAAGTAGTCAGTGTCTAATCTCTAATCGGGCATTTGATCTATTATCTACCAACAAATTCCGTGCCAAGAACCTTAATTAATCCTTAAAACAGAGGATTTGGGTAAAACAGAGGATTTGGGATGAGGGAAAATTACCTAGGTGAAGATTTTCCTCAAAATTTTTCTCCTCTTCTTCTTCTTCTTCTTTCTCCTCTTCTTCTCCTTCCTTCTTCTCCTTCTCCTCCAATGGCGGCGGCTCTAGGGCAGAAAAAGGAGAGGGAAGGCGCCAAGGGGCTGGGGCGGCCAAAGGGTGGGGAGGGTGGGAGGCCAAGGAGGGGTTTATAAAGGGGTGTTAGGGTTTGGGAGGGTATGGGCCCCATTTGGGCTTCTTGGCCCAAAGCGGCGGCCCACCCTCCGACGAGCCAAAACATCCAAATTAAATATTTTAATTTAATTAATTCATTTTATAAAGTTCTACAATTCATATCTTTCCTTCCGCAATTTCAGAAAAACCGGCGACTCGCGATTGTTTTAAAAACTTACGCCGTAACGGCGTTCGGGATATTACATTCTCCCCACCTAAAAAGGATTCGTCCTCGAATCTCACTTCTCAACCCGCGAGACACAAAAAAAAGAACAAACAAGGAAAGAACAACCATAGAATGGAGCATCCCAAGGGAACAACAACTACGGGTTCTCACCCGCCCTCGAAGAACTCGGGTTCTTCTTCTACATTTGAACTTCAAGCTCCACGTCACCTCCTGCTCGGACTGATTCGTCAAGTGGGCCTCCACATATCTGGTGGCTCTCTTCCTCATGTCCAACTCTGATGAGTTCACGACACGTGCCAGTCAACGCCGAGCGCCCGCAATTCTTTTGTCGGCTTTGAGCGGCCAACAGATCCTGTCATTCTCGCAAAACTATCAAGCCACTATCTAATACCATCCTCCTTCTTAGAATATTTTTCTCTATATATTATAATCGGGATAATACATTGTACCCCTTTTAAAGAATTCAACCATACATTCCACTCATAACATTTCTTGAAGCACAAATAATAACTGTTACAAATGTAACACAACCACAAGAAGAATGAAGCATTCTCAAGCAACACACTAGCAACTAGCTTTCCTTCAAAGGACCACGGTCCAAATCAAAGGATTCACAACAAAACCATTCACACTCTCCAAATAGACATTTGGAGAATCCACACTGCACAAGCCAAGAGTGAAAATCACTCGACAGACCATAACATTCATTTTCTTTTCCTAATTGGAAAAGAATATACCACAACATATAACAACTCAATTTGCAGATGACCTCTGCCATAAACACACAGTTTAAACAAGAATCAAGAGAGCATATTACCGATATTATTAATTTCCCAACCATTCCCTTTGAAATTTTAACTCCCTTAAACCAAGGATTTTCAAATCATCGCCCAACACACCAACTAGATGCCATACACATCTTAAAAGACTTTGCAACCCAAATCAAATTCCCCTTTCTTGGAGAGGCAAAAAGAAGTAAATTCCAGCACAAAGGAAGATATTACTATCTGCAATAAACACAAGACCAAAAGAAATAGCAATAAATCTTGGATAGCAAAAGATAAGATCACAGCTGAAGGCACATGCCTTCTCAAGAAGAAGAATATCAAATCTCAACCAATAAGAATACAGTATTGCCATTCGAGCTCAAGAAGCTCTTATGCGGCGAAAATATTGCCTTTTGAGCTCAAGAAACTCTTATGAGCCTAGAATAAGAAGTCAAACACACCTCAAAAAATGCACAACTTGACTTCAACCTCCAATACTTTTACCACACTCTTTCTTTTAATAAAGAGGATAACTTTCTTTGATTACGGTATCACCTTGATAATTCCAACAGAGAATTGAAGACCACAACACATTAATCCCTTTAGAACTAATAAAACCTCTCAACACGACACTTTGCTTAAAACAATTTTAGCAACCACATAAGTCATGAGATCAAAAGATCGCGGACATAATTCTCAAACTTTTGATTTAAATAGTATCATGGAAGTTATAAAATTCTTTTATTTAAAGAATATTCAACATTATTATCACAACCACATTCTGACCATCATGCTAACATCAGAATAATACATTCTTAATAAGTATAATCATATCATCAAATCCCTTCACAAACTTTTTCAAAAAGAAACACAAGTAATCACTTCATCATGTTTCTATTATCTAAATAAGATTGCAGCCACATATTAGAACAAAGCTCTCAAACAGGATGATACTAGAACATGGCAATCTCACAAAACATGCTAGTATAAATCTCTTATTAGATTCCATATATTCAATTCTTATTGATGCTCAACTCTAATTTAGCACAAATTGATTATACTCTAGTCATTACTGGCAATAATTAATTATTATTTTATCACAACAACATTCATGATCCTGACTTCGTTTTACAATCATAAAACAATTATGAGCATAGATTCAGTATCCTACCTTACGTTCAGAAATTAGAACGAAATGACTTTAAATTTCAATAATACCAGCTTTGTAAGACAAGATTCTACAAGTGAATACATCAACCTTCATCTATTTCTTTATACATGTTTCAAACAATCAAAGATGATGAAAGATAGATAAAACTAGCAATTGTACATGCTCAAAAGTATCTAATAAAGGATGATCAAGGTTAATATTACCAAGACAATATTCCAACACCTCCTTCTTAACAATTCCAAACAGTTAGATTAATTACTAAAGACAAACATAATTCAATTTATCCAACATGACAGAAATTTAATCAATCATAATAATCATTGCAATTCTTTTGCACACCCCTCAATAACTACATGGGTTCCAATCATGTATAGGCAATTTTTAATCACAGTTCTTTAATAAACTATTACAAGGCAATATCAAAATTAATCAACTACACTTCCAAGGATGCTAGTTGAAATTAATTATGCATCACGCTAACTTGTCAACTTGACAATTCATACCTTACGAATTAGTTTATATGATTACCACCTTCCACTTAAGCATAGCAAAACACCACAAAGAGTTTTAACACTCTCTTTCAGAAAGGAGAGGAAAATAAACTTCAACACTTGAAATAATCTAAAAGAAATACATAGACCCAAGGCTTTCATATTTTAATGAGTTTTACAACTCAAAACTTGCATTTATAAAAGAAAATACCAAGCGAACCAATAAGCCATGATTCACAACAAGACAAACTCCCACGAAGGAACTAACCTTACAAGTCAACAATAAGCACAGGTAGAAAAAGTATCTCATTAGTCCGGAAAGAAACAATAACTGCTTCAAGGAAAAGGTAGAGCCCAATTGCATACCCTCAACTGCAAGAACCACAAACTCAACAAAATTCATTAACTGCAAGAGTCCAAGTATGGCCAAAATCAACTTAAGGATAATAGCAACTTTTCTAAGAAAATCACCCGCAACATCTGCAATTAAGTTACTTGAGGTAACTACATTGCTATCCCCATACTGCAAACAGTGAAATAATCTGGCAAAGCCAAAATAGCACAAACAACATCTACATCTTAACATTGACTATTCTCACTCATAACAGTCATAGGATCAAATCATAATCATACAAGATTATCAATAAGCATACAAGATTATCTCATAATGTAAAACATCAATACAACATGTCAAAAGCATAAATACAATGCTTGACCCATCCCATCCTTCTGTGCACCAGTGTGTCAATTTAATAGTTTAATTACCACGGACCTAAAGCCCGCTCTGATACCAACTGTAACACCCCAGGATCCACAATACCCTGGGATGCTACTAAAAGTGCTCTACAACTTGCTAATTTACAAGATAAATTAAACTGACAACAATACTAAACAAGATAGTATAAGCGGAAGCATAAACAACTAGTAAATAACAGAATAATGAGAACAATTTAATATTCATAATCAACTTAACAATAATAACCAAAGGAACAATTCCAAGTTCAACATTAATAAGATGAAACATTCATCAACAAGATAGTTAAGCAAAGAACTAGAATTCTTTCTACTTTATTTCAGCATTAAGATTATCATCCAAGTGCATCTATGCGGTGCCACTCTACCCTTCCCAATGCATGCTCAAGGTCCACCTGTAGGGAGGGGGAAGCAAGGGTGAGATAAAAATCTCAGCAAGCAAACATTTTAACAAGTTATTCAAACTATAAACAATTAAACATCATCATTATAATTCTATACATCCACAATTACAATTTATGTTCCTAATTATTAAACCACCATAAACTTTCATGAATCATACCTCTTAAATTTTCAGATTTAATTGGCATATGAATGAAGTCATTTAAATAGCAATTTAAAACATATGAAACATTTAGTCTTCCACAACCACAATAGATTAATCATCAACATTTAATCTTCCACAAATAACAATGTTATATCCTCAACTTCAAATCACCATCAAAGATAATAAAACATATGTATGATCATCCCACTACTTTAATAATTCTCACATCCACAATTGCCATCAATAATTAATACAAGTGAAAAGAATCTCATACCACAACCACGACTCTTACCATACACAAGGGACGAATCCCATTCCACGACCACATCCACAATCTTCATACCACAAATAGCTCACATGCGCCAATTCCACATTACAACTAGAAAGTTGTATATTCCACAAAATAACATCACCACAATATATATTGCATATGTATGCAAATGAATCTTTCCACAATGCAATGCATATGAATGCTTCATGCTATGCTCCACATCACTCTTGCTAGGGCAGGAATTGTAGTTCATCGACACGGCAATATACGATGCTTCATGGCGAAGAGGTGCATCGTACACGGCAATATACGATCTTCAGACGCAGACGATCGCGGCTAAGTGCGGCGACATCCACATATGCAAATGACATGATATGACATGAATGATATGATAATTCATTAATTACATTAATTCATCCACAAGGAGCATTATCATGCTCTCAACATATCCACATCCACCACATGCTATCTTCATGTCCACATTATAACATTAAGCAAGAATTTCACATATCTACTAGCATAATATCAACATATCAATGTATAAATATTTGCTATCATCTCCACAATTAAAATATCTTGCAATCATGGCATGATGTATCAAATTAAGATAATAATGTAAATTGCAAGTAGAAGGAATAACAAGTTAAACGGAATGAGCCACCACTACGTTCACTTGCCTCAAACCGACGAAGCGAAGATCAACAAAGTCAAGACCGCTAAGACAACTCTCAGCACACCTCCACAGCATACAAGCACGACATAAACATAAAAACATCATTAGAAACCCGAACCCGCACAATCTCTACTCCGCCCAACAAACCAACATAATACCCTCTGCAGCAGCGCTGCTTCATAATTTCGTATCTTTAAAAATATAAATCAAAAAACAGCAAATGATACCTCTCTAGATTCATGACTTAAAAACCTACAATTTTCATGTAGAACTCCTATTTTTATTCGGATCACAACTAGATGAAATTTAATTCCCAAAACAGAGGAAGAACTCTGCTCTGGCAGATTGGGCAGCCGCGTTCAAACGCGTGCCTACAACAGCACAGAGGTCGAAAAAATTATGAAATTTATACAGAAGCAAGATCTCTAAATTATCCACAACTTTCTCAACTACGGACATGTCCAGAAAATTCATTTACTATTTTAAATCTCCGGATTACCGTCGGACTGTACCAATCTGTCCGCCTGACGGACAGCGGTATTTCCGACTCCGTATCTCCCAGATACCACTACGCAAATAAACACGAATGATCAGCACCTAAACAAAATTCTAATGGATCAAAACCTAACAAAACTCACAAAATTAACAGATGCAAGAACTAGGGTTTGGATATTTTTTTGTGGCAATTTTCGGTTTTGATGGACTATAGGAACATAAGTAAATCAATCTAAAAGTAAGGGTAAATAATTCTTCCGAGTAAACCGCGCTCTGATACCAAGATGATACGGGGTCGCCCGATCTTCTCGACGTAGGATCAAGATACTCACGTAGATTTGATGAACCGTAGTGATCTCCCATTGCCAATGCAAGAGTTAGCACTCTATAATTCGCCCAACCACATGTGCTGAACTTCACGACCACCGATGAAGTTCCATCGCGCTCCCAATTTCCAATGGAAAGGTTGAATGATCTTGATTGAAGAAAATCACTCCTAATTCCCTATGGAATTTCGGTAGCAATGCTAAACTCGAACAAACTTTAGTAGATTCATTATTCTCAAACGTGGTCCCCCTTACAATGGGGGTCTAACCCTTAATATATAGTTCCCTGTCCACCTCATGGCTGGCCAAGAGGTCCTATACCAACTCCAACTCATCCCTACATGTATTTGGAAACAAACTCACACAAAAGGAAAAACCTAAAATTAAGTCGTCACAATATTTCATTCATAACTTTTAATCCATGACGAATTTGAAGGTGGGGCTAGATCCATTGCGTAGCCCTTGAAATTATCTTTCCAACGAGTAGAAGAATACCTGAATCGGATTCCGTTTTGTGAAAGTTATGGCCTTTTTAGTAACTGCCTGTTAGGCCGTCCCGAAACCGAATCCGAATTGAATTCTGAGTTGAATCCGAGTTTGAATTGGATTGAGCACGTGGGAGATCCGAATTTGGCTTGAAAATCTTATGCAAAACTTGTAGTTTAAGTCCTTGTGCTCCTCTCTTTTGCTCTCCCAAGTCTTCACACGAAACATACCTAAGAATACATAAAATAATAGCATGATGTAGTATTCCAAGTTCATCATCAATTAAAAGAAACTTCTTAAGAAACAAATTCACCTGACAATATTTAATGTGGGTCAATACTTCTTTTCAGTGAAATAATGTATTTGACTGAAAAGTGCTAAGCTTGTGTGTATCCACATCACATTATGTGTTGATTGAGGGTAAGTGAAGACTGCACTATAGATTGATGTTATATGATCATAAGTTGATCATAAGTTAAAAGAAGATCCATCATGTGTTGATGGGGGGCAAGTGAAGAATGCACTATAGGTTGATGTACATCAAGATAAGTACCTAGACCGAGGATGTTCATCATTAAGCCTCAAGAGCACACTAAAGACAAATATATAACTAGTATAAACTAAGAATATGTTTTTAGTCTTTTAACGGTCTTGCTATTTGGTTGAAATATCGGATTGTTAGTATATGTTGTCATACTATTAAGAGGAGTCATGTCTAGTATCTTGAGTCTCATTGTGTGTTGATAGCTTAATCTCACTTACTATAGCTCTCTTTAGCATGTTGCTTGTATTTACGAATATGTTTTGTAAATAGCTATAACTTATGCATAATCCTTGTGATACGTAACTTAGATTTGTAAATAGTTGAAGTCTGTTCCCTACTCCTTGTGGTATGATGCTAAGATTTGTGAATATATTTTACAAATAATTAAAGCTCATGCATAATCCATGTAGTATGTAACTTAGCTTTACAAATGTGTTTTGCAAACAAGTTGAGTCCATGAACCTAATCCTTGTGGCATAATTCTAAAGTGTGTAAATGTGTTTTGCAACATGTTGTGAATCACGCTTTGATTTTTTGTTTGCACGGTACTATGTTTTGTTAATGTGTTTTGCAAAAGTGTTGAAGTAGATGCAATCTGTCTCTGCTAGAAAATGCTAGGCAGTATGATCGCACTTTGTGTGGCAGTATGATTGCGGCGGTCAGACTGGCTTTGTGTGAGTAGTCAGACCAGCCTGCAATATGACCGCTTTGAGTGCGTCGATATGACCGGAGCGGTCTGATCGACCATTAGTTGGCTGTCAAACTGGCTCAGGGCAATCGATTAGACCAGTGCGGTACGAGCGGCCTTGTGGTACTATCAGGCATTTGTTGCCAGCAGTTATTTTCTAGAGAGCTCCTTTTTCTGGCTTTGATCAGTGCGGTCAGACTAGCCTGTGTAGCGGTTTAACCGGTGTGCGGTCTGATCGATCCTTGCAAGGGACGTCAAACTAGCCGAGGTTTGTAACGTCCAGTTTTCTAGCCGTTACGAAGGTCATGGTAGTACCAGCCCTTGCATGGCGGTACTATCGGCCTCCTACTGATTTCGTCCTAACTGCTGGTTTTTAAGTTTGGGGTTATAAATACCCCCTAGCCGGTTGGGAGAAGGTTGTTGGTTCTCATTTCATCACTCTTGGGCTAATATGAGACTCTCCTATCAATTGTGCATGTGTTGGACCTTGTGAGTAAGGAGAGAGGTGTGTAGTTGTATGTGTTGTATCTAGAGATAGATTTCATATCCACATTGATCTTGTATATTCGTTGCACGTAGTGAGAATCAAGCAAGGGACTTGGCTTGTTACTCTTAGAGGTTGCCAACTACTAGACGGTCTTGGAGGCGTCGTATTTAGTGATCTTCTCCAAGAAGCTTGTGAGAAGACCGGAATGGTGTGAAGGTTGGAGCTCATCTGCCCAGAGTGGGAAAAAAGCTATTACTAGTAGAATTGAGGTGATTGGCTCAATTCATAGAGTCGGTCCAATTCGTTTGGCTTACCTCATCGTAGACTAGGGGAGACCAGCAAGTCCCCGAATACCACAGTAAAAAGTAGCCTTGTAAAATTATGGTTTGTTTTCATGAGCTCTATTTATATACTTACAATTTATATTTATAGAAATTAAATTGATTATTTGTTACACTAGGATTGCAAATCTTGACTTAGACATGAGGTATTGATGCACTTAAGTGAATCTAGTTGATGTAGACGTTAATTATGTAAAACCTATTTAATTTGCGCTTCCGCACATAAATTCGGTTTTAGCCAAAAAAAGATTTTTAAAAGCACAGATTCACCCCCGTCTAGTCGGCCTTCTTAACCTTACATCGGCCACTATATCGGTTTGACAAGCACTATAGCTACTGTTACGTAGCCAATTTAGTGTCCCGTTAGTGCCGCATCATTTTCGTGCAAAGTGAAATCCCAAACTAGTAACACTTGTCGCATTCCATACTCATCTGCCTTAGACACCGTGTCATAATGTAACAGCCTGAAAAAATCATAGGGACTGTGAAATAAAAAATTTGTGAATTATCTTACGATACATTGTATTGAGTGGGCTTTTAAAATATTTCTAGAAAATTTGGATAAGGTTCCAAAAATTAAGATATTGAGAGGGAAAATGTACCTGTTTAAATAATAGAAGATTCAAATTTTAAATCCGAATCTGAAAAGATGATCCATAAAAATGCACAAGTTGAAATGAATATTTTGTAAAGTGCAAAATTAGATTTAAATTTAGAAATAAATATTACATAAATACTTGGCATAAAATTTTAAATATCTATATTTTACACCAAATAGATATACCCTAAACTAATAAAAAGAATAGAAAAGAAAAGAAAAGAAAGAAAATAAAAGAAAACGGGAGCGGCCAGCCGACCGCCCACCCCCTTCCCTTCGCTCGCTCCTCCTCGGCCCTCGCCCCTTCCTCGACCGTGGGCCCCACCGCCTTGGACCCCTCTTTTCTTTCTTCTCTCCTCTCTCTCGCCCGCCCGACCCCCCTCCGCTGCGTGCCCGACCCGCCCGTGCGACATGCATGCGCGAATCCCGCGACGTGGGAGGACAACTTGATGGCGCCCCCCGATCTCGCAAGACGTCCTCCACCGCCTGTGGTCGTCCTTTGCCCAGCGCCGCCCGACACCCCGGCGTGTTCCGCGCATGGGCAGCGGTGGCCAGCCGTGTCCGGTCGGCTATAAGACCCGGGACTTCTCTCAAAAGCGTCGCCCAGTCCCCCTCAGTATTTTGCCAAAAGGAATCGGTCGCGAGGCAACCCAATCACCGGCAAACCGACGTCTTCCCCAACTCCGGCCGTCGGCTCCTCCGCGCAATTCCGCCGCTACTCGCCGTGGGAGCTCAATTCCTTGCTCCCACTCCATCTCCAGAGCATCGCCGACCTTCTCCCGGCCTCACCCGAGCCTCCGTTGCCGTGCTCTCGGCACCGAGCGCCTCCCGAGCGCCCGCCACCGCACGACGCCGACCTACCTCCGTGACTCAGGCCCTCACCGGCACCTCAGTCCGCCGCCAGCTCCAAAGAACCCGCTTTGGCCCACCCGGACCTCCCTCGCCGGCGACGCCACCGCCCTCTCCGCCTCGGACCGCCTCGCCGCCCCCCCCCGCGCACCCCTTAAGAGGTAATATTACCCTTAGGGTTGAGATGCGCCATGAGCCCGCCTGGCTAGCGCCACCCCTTCCCCGCCGGCTCCCTCGGCGGGTGACAGTGGGCCCCACCGGTCGATCGCGCAGCGCTGTACCGAGGTTGAGCCTTTCTTTTAAATCCGGCCGACAGTGGGCCCCACTGCCAGCACAGACAGACTTGACGGCCCGGCCATTGTCGGTAGGACCCACTGTCTGGGCGGTGAGGGGCGGCGTGAACCATCGCCGCCGGGCCCCACGTGTCGGCACCGCACAGGGTGTCATCCTCAGCATGGGTCCCACATGTCAGACTTTATTATTTTCCGGATTTAATTGAACCGAAGGTATTCAAATGGGCATAACTTATTCATTTTAACTCCAAATTAAGTGAAACCAATTTCTAAATTCATCTAAATTCAAGAGCCATCTAATGGAGGCAGAACCAATATTTTTGTAACTTGTTTAAATTTTGTGATGTTATTTTGAATGTTGTACTGATTTTTATCCAAATTTTCGCGCATATAAAAATTAGCATTCGAAGCCCAGGAAGAGGAAGCTGCAGCTGTAGGCCCCAATACACAGAACCCCGACATCTATAATCAAGGCGAGTCAATACTTTGATCATTTTGAGCCTACATTTTCAATAAATTACTTTGATTTCAGTTATTACAAATTGCATGCTTATATTTATAATGCAATACATGTTAATTTCATATTCTAGTTATATGTCCCTGCTTTCTCTGATTATTATTATTGTACTACCTTTTTGATGTACCTGGTTATGTGATCCTTGTCACCCTAGTGAAAGTAATAATAATATTACTCTTTTTGAAAATAAGTCCATAAGTAAAAGAGCCATGCCTAGAGTTGTTTAGGTAATTAGGGGTGTGGGAGCACCCTAGCATCTCCTTTAAACTTGAGAAAGCATTCTTGGGCAGTCATTGTGAAGATGACTGGTGTATGTTGGTATAAGTATTTTCGCTCTAAAAGAACCCCACATGCTTAACTATCTGGGCGGATGGTTCGAGGGTGTGTGTGTATGTATGAATGGTGCCGTGATAGCACAAAGGGGATTGTGGTAGAATCGCCCAGATAACCATTAAGGAATGAATCTTGTGATGACCTCCCAGGTACAAACAGTACAACCACATGCTGGCAAAGTGTAGGCAGAGCTAAATAATTTGTATAGCTCTAGTGTGGTTACGTGAAGGTGTGAACACGAGCAAAGGGATGGATGGTCTCATCCCCGCCTTTGCCCGTGATGGCTCACGAGGGACCCTTCTCGGGGATGGTTGCATCCCTGTAAGATAGACCTTAGCGGGCGTAACCACAAGTAGGATTATACATTGTAACGGTCCTGTGATAGTCTACTCAACTGCATGGCTAAGGAATCATGCGGGGCAACGAGCAGATCTATCTCTTGTGGGTAAAGTGTACAAACTCTGCAGAGTCAAAACTATTCGAATAGCCGTGCCCACGGTCATGGGCGGACATGGGAATCTGAATAGATATAGTTCTATTTCAAAATTTTGATGGATGGAATGGGATAAAAGTGGAGGGCAGAGAAAGACCCTTATTTGAGTTGTCCTGGGTGTCGTCCCAGTGGTAAGGTAAGCGGCTATAACGCTGAAGGCATGATATGAAGAGCAGAGACTATGTAACGGTGGATGGTCTCCGACTCGTTAAAAATAAATGTATATGTTATGAGCATCATGTTTAAAAGTTCAAAATGCTAGGTCTTAGGGAACTTTTAAGTATTGTAGTTCTAAAAGCACATTTCAGCAAACAAAATAACCCGAACCTCCCTTGGATAAGCCTTGCATACTACTTACTGCATTCTGTGTATTGGCTCGCTGAGCACGGTGGTTAGTGTGCTCACGCTCGCATTACCAAAAACCCAGATTCAGGAAATCAAGAACATTATGCCTACAAGGAAGCACCTGCTGCGGATGGAGGAGACAACGCCGAGACTTAGGACGAATATTTCGTGCTTAGAACCTTAGGTAACTAGACCAAGGTGTGGTAGCATGCAAATATTGCTGGAACTCTAGTAGTATTTGTATGACCACTTTTGCCCTCAGTCTTGCCTGCGGTTAATAGGCCTACTTTGTTCTGCTTCCGCTGTTGTACTTTTGAAATGTAAATATTTGGCCTGAGCGGCCCAACTGTAAGAACTCCGCCCTTTTGAAGGCCTAACTTCGACTATGTTATGTAATATTATTATGATATTGTGTGAATTCAGTGATGTATGAAATGATTCAGCAATGTATCTGTGTACATTATCTACTGATCCAGGGAATAATGCGGTAAGACACAGCAGATTCTTGGTTGAAAAATCTGGGTCTGACAGAGCTGGTATCAGAGCATACGACTGTAGGGTAAAAACCTTAGGTGGTTATTAGTGCTTAGGACTGCGAAGGTTACAAAATGTATAAAAATGAATTTCTTAAAAATATAGCATAATAATTCTTCTCACATCCTTCCTAGTTCTACTCTGTTCTACATTTCAGTTGGTATTTTGAAAATTACTAACGATATTATTTAATTACGATGATGTGAGGCGCAGACGGACACTGGGACTTCTTCGCTCACGGAGTGCGTGAGGGAGAGTTTGTGGATATACTTTGCAAACTACTCCACTACTTGGGCTACGAGGACGCGCCCATCTACCGCGGTCAGAGGACCAGGACAGGGGAGGCGAGTCCTGGTTAGTGGAGATCTTCATCTACCCCCGGCGCGAGGGAGACCTGTCTCACGTTTTCCGGACTACCCACCGGAGGAGCTTGGTGGCGGCAACTCTACAGGACGCCGCCCGTCTGGCCGCGGCCTGACTTTGCGACATCCACGCGACCCTGGTGTTAGAGTCTCCCTTCAGCTCCCACCCGCTACGGACAGAGCACGCCAGTGCAGACGGGACCGGGTGGATCGAGTTGGAGGACGACCCGAGGCTCACGATCGGTGGACCTCACCCGGGCCATGGGTACAGCACACGTGGTGGCGCAGGAGGAGATCACCGCGCTTCGGGAGCGCCTGCTCGCACACCACATCGAGGTGGAGTCCTTGCGAGAGCAGCTCGCCCAGTGCGAGCGGGCCTTGGCGGAGGCCAAGGCAGAGGCGGCTGCCGCTCACGCCTAGACTCAGCAGACGCCTACACCAGCCGCAGCTCCAGCACCTCCTCCAGGTCCGGGACTCAGACTAGGCTCACGCAAGACGCAAGAGCGTGCGGCCCCCGGAGCCCCAGTCCGCTCTACGCCGAGGAGAGGCTCGCCGCAGCCGTTCACGCTCTCACTCCAACACCGACCCGTCTGAGTTTAGTGGTAGCAAGTCCCATTCCCAGTGTACGGACTACACCCCCTCCAGTCCCAATGTTGGTGACATGGAGGAGTAGGCAGTACAAGGTTCAGTAAGTACAATGCTTGCTAGGTTTTGGCTAGTGTTAGCAAGTACAGATCCCCGTCTTATTAGTAGCAGCTTGAGCCAGTGTCTTAGTCTCGTGTATGTGTAAATTATGAACGCTAAGTATGTGTATGTTTGTAACGCCCAGCATGGCTTGTGAGGCCATAGAAAGCTGGCTATGTGGTGTGTTGTCTATGCTTAATGAAAACGGCCTTGTGTTCTAAAATTTTTCTGCTATTGATGTTTGGATTTGGTTCTTTTATATGATGACCTTGGGTTGTTAGTCTTATGGGGTTAGAACAAAAATTTGACAGAGTACTAAAATACCTGCAGATGGCCAGCCATAGAGTTACCCGAGCACAAGCTGGTGCAAACCCAGACATGCAGGCAGAAGTAGAAGCCAGCCAAGAAGCACAGCATGTGGGAAGGGGTAGAGGCCCAAGTCAAGGGGTAAACCTCCCACCCCGCCGCCAACCCGTCCATGGCGCAAGTAATGGCACAAGAACGCAAATACTTGAGCTATCTCGTGGGCGCAGACCAACACCAATGTCCATGTTTCTGACCTGGGCGACTTCATCAGGACCCGGCCCCTTACCTTCGCCGGGGCAGATGAGCCTCTCGAGGCGGAAGATTGGCTACGGGACACCGAGAGGAAGCTCCGTATAGCCAAGACCGCAGAGAATGACCAAGTAATCTTTGCAACCTACCAACTCCAGGGAGCCGCAGCTGCCTGGTGGGAGAATTACCTGGCCACAAAAGGATATGAGGACACCCCTACTGAAGCTAGCACGACAATTGTATCATGGACAGAGTTCAAGGCGGCCTTCAAGGCCAACTTTGTTCCAACTAGTGTAATGCGAATGAAGAAGAATGAATTCCGCAATCTGAAGCAGGGCAGCATGCGAGTCAGTGAATACCTCACTAAGTTTAACCAACTGGCTCGCTACGCCCCAAAGGATGTAGCAGACGAAGAAGAAAAGATTGACAGGTTCTTCGTAGAGATGAATGAAGAACTGCGAGTGTAGCTTATCATTCAAGATTTCACAAGCTTCCACCAACTTGTGAATAAGGCACTAGTACTGGAAAATGAGAAGAAAAACTTGGAGGCTAGCCGCAAGCGCAAGCAAGTGGCTCAGCGACCTCAAGGGAGATTCATCCAAAAGTTCTTCAACAACCCCTCCTTCTCAGGAACAGCCCCGCCCCAGAATCCCAGTCCGGTACTCCGTCCCAGTGGCAACACTTTCCAGACTCCCGTCCTTGTGCGGTTCTCGAACCAATCCTACTGACCTCCTTCAAGCTGCTACATTTGTGGAGAAAAGGGCATTTGCCTATCGCGCGCCATGACAAACCACTCCCGTGAAGTTCAATTTGGGGACCACTTCCAACCGAGGCCAAGCTTCAGCACCTAGCAAGGGAAATTAGACTCCTCAATCCAACAGGGCGACATCAACTCTAAACCGTGGGAGGGTCAATCACGTCACCGAAGAAGGCGAGGAGGTGCTGGAGTCCTTTGAGCACGTTTTCATTAAGACATTACCAGCACGTGTTCTTTTTGATTCCGAGGCATCACATTCATTTATATCCAAAAGATTTGCCGATAAACTTAGGCTGCCCACTTATTCACTAAAGAAACCAATGGTACTTAGCTCACCCGCAGGGGTTACTAATGCTACCTTAGTATGCCCTGGGGTAGAAATTGTCATGGAAATATTCTGGTTCCTAGCAGATTTAATAGTTCTGGCCTCGCAGACCCTGGATATTATACTAGGGATGGACTGGTTAGCCAAACACCAAGGAATACTAGATTGTGCTACGAGGAGAGTGAAGCTAACCAAATGCCCAGGGCTAACCATTGAGGTAAAAGTGGACCGACCGTATCGATGGGGCCGCGCCATATATTATTGCGAAGATGTGCCGTTGGAAGGGATGATGGTGGTACAAGACTACCCTGAAGTCTTCCCCGAAAAATTGCCCGGCATGCCACCAGATAGAGATCTTGAGTTTGTTATCAATTTAAAGCCTGGTGCTGCCCCTATCTCCAAGAGACCATACAGAATGACCGTAGATGAGCTAGAAGAGTTGAAGAAGCAACTTCATGAGCTACAGGACAAGGGTTTTATCAGGCCGAGTTCCTCACCTTGGGGATCCCCGGTAATCTTTGTGAAGAAGAAAGATGGCACCGCTAGGATGTGTGCAGACTACCGGGCTTTAAATGAAGTGACCATCAAGAACAAGTACCCGCTGCCTAGGATTGACGATCTATTTGATCAGCTTGGGGGAGCCACGATATTCTCCAAGATTGATTTGAGGTCGGGTTATCATCAACTAAAAATTAGGCCGGAGGACATTCCAAAAACTGCTTTTACCACTAGATATGGACTGTATGAATTTACAGTTATGTCTTTTGGTTTAACTAATGCCCCCGCCTATTTCATGAACCTTATGAATAAGGTTTTCATGGAATACTTGGATAAGTTTGTGGTAGTATTCATCGATGATATTCTCATCTACTCTAAGACCGCGGAAGAACATGCTGAGCATCTGCGACTGGTACTAGAAAAGCTGAAGGAACACCAACTCTACGCCAAATTCAGCAAGTGTGAATTTTGGTTGTCTGACATTAGTTTCCTGGGACATATAGTGTCTGCGGGAGGCGTGTCGGTCGACCCCGCCAAAATTGCTGCAGTGACAGAATGGCAACATCCCACCTCCGTCACTGAGGTAAGGAGCTTTCTTGGATTAGCAGGATATTATAGGCGGTTCATAGAGGGGTTCTCCCGGATTGCCAGGCCAATAACCCAACTCCTCAAGAAGGAACAGGCATTTGGGTGGACCAGGGCTTGTGAAGAGAGCTTTCAAGAAGCTGAAGAAGAGGTTGACTACCACCCAATCTTGGTTACGCCCGATGTACGCCGAGATTTTGAGGTGTACTGTGATGCTTCACATCAAGGGCTTGGAGGTGTGCTGATGCAAGGAGGAAAGGTTGTAGCTTATGCATCCAGGCAGCTTCGTCCTCATGAAGCAAACTACCCGACCAACGACCTGGAACTAGCCTCAGTGGTGCATGCCCTAAAAATCTGGAGGCACTATCTCATTGGCAACCATTGTGATATATACACAGATCACAAAAGCCTCAAATACTTTTTCACCCAGTCACACCTTAACCTGAGGCAGAGGAGATGGCTTGAACTGATCAAAGATTACGACCTAAGTTTCCACTACCACCCCGGAAAGGCTAATGTGGTAGCAGATGCTCTAAGTCGTAAGGCCTATTGTAATAACCTTATGGTTCAGGAACACCAGCCGGAGCTATATAAAGAATTAGTGGCCTTGAACTTAGGAATAGCGGAAAAAGGAACCTTAGCGGTAATGGAAGTGCACACAAGTATAGAAGAGAGAATTATGGCCGCACAAAAAGAAGACCTAGCTACTCTAAGATTGAGAAGACTAATGGAAAAAGGGAAGGCTCCCAAGGTGACTATGGATCAGCAAGGAGTCTTAAGGTACGGGGCGCGTATCTTCGTGCCCCACCAGAAGGACCTCAAGGACTTGGTACTCAGGGAAGCCCATAGCTCTGCATATTCCCTTCACCCTGGAAGTACCAAAATGTATCAAGACATGAAGCAATGGTACTGGTGGCCGCGCATGAAGAGGGACATCGCTGAACATGTCGCCTGCTATGATGTGTGCCAGAGAGTGAAGGTTGAACACCAAAGACCAGCAGGATTGTTACAACACTTGCAAATACCCCAGTGGAAATGGGAGGAAGTTGGCATGGACTTCATTACGGGATTTTCGCAAACAAAGTCAGGGTATGACTCGGTATGGGTAATAATCGACCAATTGACCAAAGTGGCACATTTTATTCCCGTCAAGACAACCTATAAAGGGGATAAATTGGCTGAACTGTACATGTCCCGCATCGTGTGCTTGCACGGTGTACCCAAGCGGATAGTGTCAGATCGCGGCTCCCAATTTACCTCACACTTCTGGGCAAGCCTGCATGAAGCCCTAGGTACCCACTTAGATTTCAGCACTGCCTATCACCCTCAGATGGATGGTCAAACAGAGAGGGTAAACCAGATATTGGAAGACATGCTGCGGGCCTGTGTTCTGGACTTCTCAAAAGATTGGGATAAATGCCTACCCTACGCTGAGTTCGCATATAACAATAGCTATCAAGCTAGCCTGCAGATGTCCCCCTTTGAAGCCCTGTATGGAAGAAAATGCCGCACCCCGCTACACTGGTCGGAAGTGGGAGAAGACTATGTGTTTGGACCTGAAACTCTAAGGCAAGCAGAAGAAAAGGTTCGCTTGATTAGAGATCGATTGTTAGCAGCTTAGTCCAGGCAGAAGAGTTATGCGGACAAGAGGCGAAGGCCACTAAGTTTTGAAGTTGGGGATCACGTATATTTGAAGGTATCACCCTTGCGTGGGGTCAAGCGATTTAAGGTCAAAGGCAAACTCACCCCGCGCTATGTTGGGCCATTCCCGATTGTGGCCAAGAAAGGAGAGGTTGCCTATCAGCTAACACTACCACCAAACCTGTCCGATGTACACGATGTCTTCCATGTGTCCCAGCTGAAGAAATGCTTGCAAGTGCCGGAAGACAAAGCTCCGTTGGAGGCAATCGAGCTCGAGAGGGATCTAACTTAGAAAGAGCGTCCAGTCAAAATTTTGGACACCGTGGAAAAGAGAACCAGAACCCAATCCATTCGCATGTGCAGAGTACAATGGAGCCATCATTCGAAGAAAGAAGCTACCTGGGAGCGTGAAGATCAGCTTCGTAGAGATTACCCTACTTTGTTTTCTAGCTAAGCCGAATCTCGGGGTCGAGATTCGTTTTAAGGAGGGTAGATTTGTAACAGCCTGGAAAAATCATAGGGACTGTGAAATAAAAATTTTGTGAATTATCTTACGATACATTGTATTGAGTGGGCTTTTAAAATATTTCTGGAAAATTTGGATAAGGTTCCAAAAATTAAGATATTGAGAGGGAAAATGCACCTGTTTAAATAATAGAAGATTCAAATTTTAAATCCGAATCTGAAAAGATGATCCATAAAAATGAACAAGTTGAAATGAATATTTTGTAATGTGCAAAATTAGATTTAAATTTAGAAATAAATATTACATAAATGCTTGGCATAAAATTTTAAATATCTACATTTTACACCAAATAGATATACCCTAAACTAATAAAAAGAATAGAAAAGAAAAGAAAAGAAAGAAAATAAAGAAAAGCGGGAGCCGGCCAGCCGACCCAGCCCAGCCCCCTTCCCTGCGCTCGCTCCTCCTCGGCCTCTTGCCCCTTCCTCCGTGGTGGGCCCCACCTTGAACCCCCCTCTTTCTTTCTTCTCCCCTCTCTCTCGCCCGCCTGACCCCCCTCCGTCGTGCCCGACCCGCCCGTGCGACATGCGCGCGAATCCCGCGACGTGGGAGGACAACTTGATGGCACCGCCCCCGGATCTCGCCGCACGTCCTCCTCCGGCCGTCGGCCCCTCCGCGCAATTCCGCCGCTACTCACTGTGGGAGCTCATAATGGATTGCGCGAAGGCTGCGATAGCAGAAAACAAAACTTTTCTACCGCGCACACAAGGACATCATGCTTAAGGAGGGATCATGGATCGTTACCACTAGACGCCAGCAAGCAAGTGAAGAAGAGTTGGAGAAGCCGATCCAACCACGCGCCGAGGTAGTAGTGGAAGTAGTCGATCGTCCCGAACCGATCGTCTCCTCCACGCGATCAACCACACCACGAGCGGATCCAATCAGAGGTTGTTGATGCCGATCAACGCCGCGAACGAGCGCCTCCACCGGTATCCACACGTCCGGCCGGAACGCCGATCGCGAGTGTACCAAAGACTCATGAGCGACTAGGGTTTGGCTCAGAGGTGGCGGCGTGGTTTAGCTCGGGATTATCGGATGCATCCCTCACCGCCTCCATATATATAGACCTCCTCACTTGGGCCTCGTGGACCGAGGCCCAATAGGAGTCTATCCGGATCTCTATCCGAATTGAGTCCATATCCGAATCACATTGAATTAGTGTTCCAACCCGTTAAGTGTGCGACCAGAGGTTCACGATACTTGGTCGCGACCCAAAACACCCTTCCGGTCACCACATTAATAGCGGCCTCTAGTAAGACATATTAACCCCAAAGTATACGTAAAGATCATATCATTTGAACCGTAATGTTCTCATGTACTAATCCCTTTGCCTCACGATATAGATTAAGCTCAAGGCGAGACTGTGTCATCCTCTTAATAGCTCAATCACTCTCTCGATTCCGTGATGGATTATAAACTCGTGATTGACTCCTCAATCACCTTGGCATGGCCATGCACTTTCATAATCCATTACACCGAGGGGCCCAGAGATATCTCTCCCATAAGGAGGGGCAAACTCTATCTTGATCATTCACATCCCACTACATGTTTCATGGCAAACCCAAAGACTACTTTTATGACTACCCGATTACGGAGTAGTGTTTAGTAGTCCCAAAATAAGCTACTACGCATCTTTGGGAACCATGATGATCTCAAGTCTAAGGATTCCACATAAACACTACTTGAGACCAAGCGATGACACATGGAATCTCTGCAGTGTCTCATGGCGGGTCTATCCAACATATGTTCACTAACACATGTCCATATTATTGATTTGGTATCTCCATACCATGATCCATGAGACATGATCATCAATCAATACATATCTTGATCTTTGAATCATATTTGTTCCTCATATGAAATATAATCAGGGATCATTTAGAAATAGCAATATTTTGGCATTAAGAGTCTCATGAATAAGTCACATACTCATTGATCAATAATGATAATGTCTATTTCAAGGAACAAAGCAATGTATCATAAACATAGTATGTGATATATTCAACATCTCCATGTTGCCTCTAGGGCATATCACCAACAGCTCAATTCCTTGCTCCCACTCCATCTCCAAAGCATCGCCGACCTTCTCTCAGCCTCACCTGAGCCTCCCGTCGCCCGTGCCTCGCCACCGCACGACGCCGTCAGCTTCGCCGCAGCTCCAAAGAACCTGCTTTGGCCCACCCGCTACCTCCCCGGACCTCCTCGCCGGCGACGCCACCGCCTCTCGGCCTCGAACCCCCACAGCACCCCTTAAGAGGTATATTACCCTTAAGGGTTGAGATCTGTTGCGAGCCCAGCAGCAGCGCCACCCTTTCCCCTCCCGGCTCCCTCGCTGCGTTCGAGCCCCGCCACGCAGCACCGAGGTTGAGCCTTTTAAATCTGCCGACAGCGGGTGGGCCCCACTCGGCCGATCACAGACAAGACGCCCGACCGACAGCGGGACCCGCTGTCTGGGGCAGTGAGGGGGCGGGCGTGAACCACTGCTGCCCGGGCCCCACGTGTCAGACTTTATTATTTTCCAGATTGAATTGAACCGAAGGTATTCAAATGGGCATAACTTATTCATGTTAACTCCAAATTAAGTGAAACCAATTTCTAAATTCATCTAAATTCAAGAGCTATCTAATGGAAGTAGAACCAATATTTTTGTAACTTGTTGAATTTTGTGATGTTATTTTGAATGTTGTACTGATTTTTATCCAAATTTTTGCGCACGTAAAATTAGCATTCAAGCCTGTGAAGAGGAAGTCAGAGTGTGAGGCCCCAAATACGTAACCCCGACATCTATAATCAAGGCAAGTCAATACTTTGATCATTTTGAGCCTACATTTTTAATAAATTACTTTGATTTCAGTTATTACAAATTGCATGCTTATATTTATAATGCAATACATGTTAATTTCAGATTCTAGTTATATGTCCCTGCTTTCTCTGATTATTATTATTGTACTTCCTTTCTGATGTACCTGGTTATGTGATCCTTGTCACCCTAGTGAAAGTAATAATAATATTACTCTTTTTGAAAATAAGTCCATAAGTAAAAGTGCCATGCCTAGAGTTGTTTAGGTAATTAGGGGTGTGGGAGCACCCTAGCATCTCCTATAAACTTGAGAAAGCATTCTTTGGCAGTCATTGTGAAGATGACTGGTGTATGTTGGTATAAGTATTTTCGTTCTAAAAGAACCCCACATGCTTAACTATCTGGGCGGATGGTTCGAGGGTGTGTGTGTATGTATGAATGGTGCCGTGATAGCACAAAGGGGACTGTGGTAGAACCGCCCAGATAACCATTAAGGACTGAATCTTGTGATGACCTCCCAAGGTACAAACAGTACAACCACATGCTGGCAAAGTGTAGGCAGGGCTAAATAATTTGTATAGCTCTAGTGTGGTTATGTGAAGGTGTGAACACGAGCAAAGGGATGGATGGTCTCATCCCCGTCTTTGCCCGTGATGGCTCACGAGGGACCCTTCTCGAGGGATGGTTGCATCCTACAGAAGATAGACCTTAGCGGGCGTAACCACAAGTAGGATTATACATTGTAACGGTCCTGTGATAGTCTACTCAACTGCATGGCTAACGAATCATGCGGGGCAACGAGCAGATCTATCTCTTGTGGGTAAAGTGTACAAACTCTGCAGAGTCAAAACTATTCGAATAGCCGTGCCCACGGTCATGGGCGGACATGGGAATCTGAATAGATATAGTTCTATTTCAAAATTTTGATGGATGGAATGGGATAAAAGTGGAGAGCAGAGAAATGCCCTTATTTGAGTTGTCCTGGGTGTTGTCCCAGTGGTAAGGTAAGCGGCTATAACGTCAAGGCATGATATGAAGCGAGACTATGTAACGGTGGATGGTCTCCACTCGTTAAAAATAAATGTATATGTTATGAGCATCATGTTTAAAAGTTCAAAATGCTAGGTCTTAGGGAACTTTTAAGTATTGTAGTTCTAAAAGCACATTTCAAAGAAACAAAATAACCCGAACCTCCCTTGGATAAGCCTTGCATACTACTTACTGCATTCTGTGTATTGGCTCGCTGAGCACGATGGTTAGTGTGCTCACACTCGCATTACCAAAAACCCAGATTCAGGAAATCAAGAACATTATGCCTACGAGGAAGCACCTGCTGCGGATGGAGGAGACAACGCCGAGACTTAGGACGAATATTTCGTGCTTAGAACCTTAGGTAACTAGACTAAGGTGTGGTAGCATGCAAATATTGCTGGAATTCTAGTATTATTTATATGACCACTTTTGCCCTCAGTCTTGCCTGCGGTTAATAGGCGTATTTTTTCGCTCATTGTTGTACTTTTGAAATGTAAATATTTGGCCTGAGCGGCCCTACTGTAAGAACTCCGCCCTTTTGAAGGCCTAACTTCGACTATGTTATGTAATAGTATTATGATATTGTGTGAATTCAGCGATGTATGAAATGATTCAGCAATGTATCTGTGTGCATTATCTACTGATCTAGGGAATAATGCGGTAAGACACAGCAAATTCTGGGTTGAAAAATCTGGGTCTGACACATAATATCCTGCTCTATGGCTAATGGTGCTCACCATCGACCATACTCACCGCAAGGCCGTGCCTCATGTTCCTTCTTTGCTGCTCGCTTGCTCACAGCTTGACCAATCGACAGCCACCGCCGGTGAGCAACTAAGACTGAGAGCAACACTTGCAAGTTGCAAGTTGTGTCCAGTCTAACGTTTTCTAACATTTGAAGTCTAAACTGATGTTAAGATTAAGTCTGAACTTTGAAGTCTGAACTTTTAGTGTCATGTTGTTGCTTGATTGCTCTAACATTAATATTCTACAATATCTAACTTTGGCTAATTTATCATATATGTACTACTTATACCTAAGTTTCTAATTTACTTGTCTATCTTAATATTGTAGTTGCTTTTTTATCGTGGTAGAAAGTCATGAGATATACATGGTTAACTAAAGAATTGGGAGTGTCTTCAAAGTCCGCCAATAGGAATTTAACTTCTGCTATATTGTCCACTATCTGCTATACTAACACCAATCCGCTGTGATCCCGCTATCTGCTATTTAGTACCCTAGGTGGAAGTGTCCAGTAGCCAGATAATCCGTCCTGTACATGGCAAAATGGCAGCAGTCTTTGTACTTACGAGTTTGCAAGAAGGTATACTGCTACACTTAGGTATGATGCTGACAAATTCCACATCCTAACTTCAAACTGAACCATTGCAATTCACGGAAAACAGAACTATGCAATTCATTGAAACTGTACGGAGGCTTTGTCCACGAAGAGTTGGTTTCTTAGAAAATAACCTTTTTTTTTAGTACTACTTGTACTTCAGTTTCATGATGCAACACCAACTAGAAGGAATTGGCACCAAATGGAACATTTGATGTGCGCAAGCATAATATTGAGTTCATGCAAAAACTAGTTTATCTAATTAAAGTCTAAGTTAATGAGAAAAGATAAACAATTCACTTATACTTTAACGTTAAAGTTAAAGTTGTAGGCTTGTCGAGTAGCTGATATGCATTTTTGGGATTCATGTGATGAACAAACAAGCCTTCGTGTATGGCCAATATATGGCTCTCGTATCTTACGGGATACAATGTATGAAGTGATACCGAACACATCTTCATGTCAAACGAATATAGGAGAAGAAACACTTGCTCAGGTAAAAATGTCTACATTTTGTCGAAGCACGACACCGCCGTAATTATCTTGACGACCTTCGCTAATTGCGTACTCTGGTGTGAGGGCAGTTGGATGGTCACATGAGAGCTTTCCACGAGGGCATGAAGTGACCAGAAAGGACTGGTTATGTTTCTTCGGCCAAGTCTGGACATACGAGAGTACTGTCAAAATGTCAGTAGGGACAAATGGATTGTCGATAGGGTACCATGTTGTCCTGCCCCAGTAGCCAGTGGGCTGCTTTTGAGTTTGGGGCTGTTCTTTTTCTCTGAAATTGATGACTTTTGATTTTTTGTTATAACACGTAATTTTCAAACAGAGTATTTTTTTTTAAGATGGGATCTATAAATTAAACGATGTACATGTTAAAAGTCCAACATCTGTACCATCCAAAATCGCAAGTGAGTATCTCTCTCTGTAATCTGTACCATAAACAGCCAAAATTTAAAAATTTCAGCCAAAAACTATAAACCGCAGCTGTTGCCAAACAGGCCGGTAAGAACAATGATCCAGCATAGATTCGTTGGCAATAGGACCGTCGAGTTGAATGATTTGTAAGGACCTATGACCTAGCTGAACCGAGACATGGCGTTGCTTTAGCAAGCAAATGCTTTCGCCGAATGCGTCCACAGTTGAGCTGATTCCACAAGCTACGCAACCTTTTTATATCCGTCGCTTTTTTTTATATATATATAATTTGTAGAATATCTTCCTAACCTTACATGGGAAACTCATAGAAGTATATAATTATGTCTAAGTTGAACATTTGCATGTGTTCTTCTGTAAGCAATGCTGTTGCCGGCTGTGCCCACAGTTGAGCGGGTCACATAAGCAATGAGCTCTTTCTATCGGTCACATATTTCCCATTGTCAAATGCAATCATTTTATATAAAAAATTTTGTGAAATTTAAAATTTTGGAGAATATAGTCTTAACATTACATGTGCAAAACTCCGAGTAGTATAATTCTGCCAAGGGATAAGTTAGTGCATGGTTCGTGTGACGACCCGCATCATTACCAGGGGTAATAACGCCGGTCAACAGATTATTATTCGTTTTAGCCGATAAAACATCGCTCTAACGAATAATAAGCCTATCAAAGTGTTGCAACAGAACAATAATTAGAGACAACTTGATATTACAAAAATATTACCACACAGGGCTAAAATTTCTTACCAAGCCTCAAGGGCTAGGATATCCTGTTCTTCACTCAATCTTCACACGGGATGTCCGCCTTGTACCTATTGTAATCCGAGTCCACGGTATTTCACCCAGGCTGAACTGACATATTCCTAAGCAAGTGAGATAATAGCAAGGATGAGTACAGAAGTACTCAGCAAGCGTTATTAGAAAAAAAAATACACCGAATGCTCATCCACTACACCTTTAGGAATGTCAATTCCTACCTCAATCTTTTGCTCATTTCTTATCATTTCTTTCTTATTTTCTTTCCTCAATTTCCTTCTCATGACATATAGAAAATAGGTTTGTTGGTTTTGAAAGAACTTCAATTTATTATTTTAGAAAACTACTGAGCATACGCATGAACAGCAAAAACCCTCATAAGTTTCCGTAATTCTCCTTTCCCGGAGACAGGCATGAATTCATGATTTGGATAGCATTGCGCAAGCTTGTATCACTTTACCCATCATCACTCTGCTCGTGTTGGCCTCCTGATTTCCGCATTTCCTTTGATGTGGCGCCCAGACCGGAGTACAGTGCTAATAACATCTATCTCAGTATTATATCTCCACCCAGTTACTCACAAACGGCAGCCTGGAGCGGTAACACCCTCACGCAGACTCCACCGAAGCGACATTAACTGTTGGTCGGGTGGTTTCGACCTCACCCAACACCCAACTGCGTAATATATCGCCTTCGCGTACCCCGTTGCTAAATATACTGATCAGTCTTGGGTTCTTGCGATCCGCCTCCCCCACTTCTGGCCTACGTATCAGCCTACGGGTTCTGCGGTGTGGATCCCCACTCCGCATCGGTCCGGCTCTTGTGGGTTCCTCCCCTAAATAATACTTACCCATGTGGAGAATATAATACCTCAATAGAGTACTAGTCTGCCCGTGAAAAACGGAATGATGGTTGATACGATTTGGTACGGTATGTTCACACGGAAGAAGTTTGTAATTCCTTATATTCTATTCTTATGCAGAGGTCCCAACCTGCCCCTTGTCACCTGCCCTGGCAACCTCTGCCCACCTTCTTAATTAACTCAAGTGGCCAACTGCTCCATCAGTTGCCATCTATTTCTTTTCTCTTATCTCTTATAGCCATTGCTCGATTTAAATACTCTTTATTTCTTTCATGCAGGGTGATACTAGATTAATACAAAAATATTTGTTTTACAGAATATACTCTGAAGATATGGTCAAAGGAATGCTTGCCTGGACTTTAACCATATATTCGGATTCAAGTAGGATCAGGTGAAATCCCTCCCGTGGCTTGGATTGTCGCCTGCAATTAAATATGTCGGCCACGAGTGAATTTACGAGTGAATTTGTGTCGCGACTCCACCAAATCGATCCGGCTTCCGAACAACACGTTCCGAACCCCGCAATCGCAGCACCACGTCTCCTCAGGTTATCAACCGTGCGCTGCCCGGTTGACCTTGCCAAGAAGGCTAATCCTCGCCTGCGAATCGAAGAACACAAGCAAGAACAAGGAAGAACACAACCAAATTGCAGATATATTGATGAAGCACTCGAAAATTGGGGTCTCACAAACCGATGACGGCGAAACTGTTCAAAGACAGAATTAATCTAAGCAAAACCCAACCCTAATGGTGGGGGTGGCGGCTGTATATAAAGGAGTAAGGGGCGTGCAAAACCCCTGGACGCGTCCTTAATGGACTCCAACACGATACAAAGCCGAACGGCCCAAAAGACGGTGTCGCAGCACCCTGACAGATTCTGGACGTCCACTTGTTTCGACGATTCCCGTTGACTCAGAAGGAATTTTGATATGAGACCAGAGCCATTGGAAAGGTTATCTTCTCAGCTTTCCATACATATGTGGAACGTCCAAAACGGAGTCCGGATGCGATCTGGGCGTCCGTTTTAGTGCAGTTTGGTCCTGGACCCGAATTGGATTCGAAGTCGGTTTGAGTTGGACATCCAACATGATTCGTCCTTCCTTGCTGGACTTGTGCGCCTCGTAGCCCTTCTCCAAGTACTTCTTGATCCTCTCCATGGTTCCTAATCATAATTAAATCATTAGGTAGCAATCGATTCTCAAATGAACCAAAAGAAGTACTTAGGAACGAGCTCACCTCTAAATTCAATTGTCGGGCGCGAGCTCTAGTGAGTGGTCCTTGAATATCAAGTGGAGGAGTGTTGTGTGTATCCGAAGAAGTGATGTCCTCATCAGATTCACCTCGCTAATTCATTTTAGGTCTTATGGTTATTTAAATAAATTCTTTCTTCTTAGTACCGGTCCTTTCTCATAATTAATACGCGTGTGATTGTTTACGTTATCGACACCAATGAAATTAACTCCTAAGTAATTAATTAGTTAAATTATACTAAAGCGTCTCCGTATGACCTCCAAGTTTTATTTTAACTAGCTACGGATTGTTACAACCCTATGCTATTTACATTATTTAGTCCAAGTTATTCGGCGCGCATGATTTTATATCCTCGCATACTATTTTAAATTGGAGCGTGCTATTCTAGTTGTCGCAAATAATTTTGTATCTTATAATGGATATTAATTGAGAATATGACAACTAATTTATTCTAATAATTAAGAATACTTATTAGTGATTTTGTATAATTTATAAGTGACTAAATTTAAATGAGCAACAGAGTGATCTAAATGGTATTAGGTTAATTTATTTTGCATGCGTGCCATTTCCAGCCTAGGGGCATTATTTAGTTTAGTTTTAATAATCAAGAATGTTTATTAGGGAGGTTCTGTAATTTAACACAATTTAGGTTAATTGGATATTTAATTATAATCTAAAATAATTTAATTGGCAAGGCATCAGTTAAATCTGTACCTGCTACGTTTTTATTCTACAGATGGCAATTCATTTATTCTAATCATCACAAATACTAATTAATAGTTTCCTACTATTTAGATGGACTTAACTGAACTATCTACGTATTTAAACTCGCCACCAAATAGTCTAAGACTACAGTCTCTTAATTTAATCCGTACGCATACAAATTTAATCGACATGTTTGGTTTATTTATGATGGTCATGAATATTTATTAGCAAAGTCTCATGAGTTTATACTACCACCAGAATTAAGTAGTTATTTAATTAGGATGTCAAATGATTTAAACGGCAACATATCAATTCGATCTATACGTGCCAGATTTTAATCTATTGCCCGCCCTTAATTAGGTTTCATTAGTCGTAACTACTACTTTGTGATATTTGGTAATGTAACCTGAGTAGCATAATATTAATAAATAGTTTAATCTGCAATTGATCACTTAACGTTAAATATTTACGTAGACAAATTTTTATTAAGCGTGCTTCTCCTCTCTTTTTCTCCTTTTTCCTTTTCTTTTTCTTTTTCTCATTTCTTTCTTCTTATCCGATCGGTCGGCGCCTCGTTCTTGCCTCTCCCTCTCTTGGCTCTCTGCTTGCTTCGCCCGATCTGGATCTCCTGCTCATCGCCACACCGCCGGCTCCTCGCGCCGCGCCGCTTCGGTCTCTCCGGCCCTGGCGCCTCCACCGCCGACTCCTCGCACCTCCTCCTCCGGTTCGGCTTCAAGCGCTTCTCCGCCGTCCTCGAGTCGCCGGCGGCCGCCTCCGCCGCGCCTCCCGTGGTCGCCGAGCTGCTACGCCCGGCCCCCACGCCTCCTACTCCGGCCTCTCACCGACTATGGCTCCTCGCCGCTCGCACCTCGCGCTATCACCGGTAACCCTAGGTTAACCCTAGGTTTGGGGCTTTTGCCCGTTGGCCCCGATTTGCGCTTCCTCCTCCATCTAAACTCATTTCTTCTACTCTCTCCCCCGCTATTTCTTCAATTTGATTTTTGATGTTGATTTGCCTACTGTGACTTTTGGGGTTCTTCCCGAGGGTGGTCGTCGGTGGCTCCGGCGTGGGCTCGAGGTCATGCCATGCGCGGGGAGCATGCCATGGGCCAAAAGGGCAAGGCCCTACCTACACCACGGTGGCTCACCTCCTCGGTACCCCTTGTTCCCTCTGTTCTCTTCCTCTACCCTTTGTTGTGTTTCTATGTGAGGGTTCACGGTTGCTAGTGGTGCTAGTTGACAACGAATGGTGGCTTAATGTCTATGACTATGCAAGGTTTACTATTGAAATTGATGCTAAGATTATGGGTGATTGGTGGGCTACCTTTGCTGGTTGATTTGGTTGCTTTGGGTGAGGATGGCGATTTGTGCTCTACTTTGTTGTCCCTGTCATTGGCGTTCGACCGGCCTTGGTGGTGGCTTCTCACTTTGTGGCTTGCCGGCCTATGATTGGTCTCCTTGTCGGCGTCTTGCTCACGGTCGGTTTGCCCTACAGATGCTGAGGTGGTCGGCTCTGTGCCGACTGTGTTGGTTCTTGCTTGGGGAAGATGGTGGCCGCCACCTTGCTTCTACCTTGCTCTTGGTTGACTTGTCCCGATGTGGTCTTGGTGGTGGCCGGTGATGCTTGGCTGTGGAGTGAGGGTTTGGGGATGGGGATGGGAAGGAATGGCCTGCTGGAGCCGTGGTCTTCTCCCTTCCCTTTGCTTTCGGTTGGTTTGGGGAATGAGAACAGAGGCAGTGGGGGCTTGCTCTGTCGAGATATTTCTTCTCTGCTTCTCTGTTGGTGTGTGTGATGTTTGGCTTGAGGCGGTGCTATCTGGGCCATGCGATATCTCTGGCCGTCTTGTGCCGTCTGCGGTCTCCTGGTTCTTGTGTGTGCTCTCTGTGATGTTGCCTTCTTGGCTCTCCTGCTGCGGTGGAACTCATAAGGGCTATTTTGGTAACTTGAGATGATTTTGCTAGTGGCTCTGGTATTTTAAATATACAGGTTTGTTTATGTCGAATGATGAACCTATGGTTGTGAGAGGTGCCGACTCGCCCCCGGACGGTCAGGTATCTCCGTGAACGGATTGCCCTGCCCGACATTAACCTCTAGGGCTCTGACGACAATTTCTATCCTTTTTCCTTCGCTTATTTTTATTCGTTCTTTTGTTCGATCTTTTTCGGTATTAAAATTAATGGTTTGCTCCCAAATGAAATAGCGGTGTGGTGGCAGTTCGACGACAGATTCTAATGTATGAGATGACCTTAATGTGATATGGCTTTCTCTTAATATTGATGTCTAGATGCTACTGCATGTTATCTAAATGTAATTTCTATTCTTCCTTTAATTCAGATGTAATTGAATATGTATGAAATGGACTTCGTGTAAATTAGATTATGCACTTCTTGGTTAAATACAATTATATTGCAATTGCTTAGTTTTTGAGATGATTATTTGGTTGAGACATGAAATTGTATATTTGTTGTAATTTGCATTGTCGCTATTATGTAATGCAAATTGTAATATTTTTATTTGACTTAGAACTGTCGCTCAACAGATGTTATGGATTTTACCCAATATTGATTGTAAATAATTATTGTTGTACTACGGACTGTTATACATATATTTTAGTTGAGTTACAAATTATTTGCGTCCTCGCCGATAGAGTACTAAATGCATTACAGTTGTTTATCGCTCGTTGAACTCAATTTATACTATGGCAAAGAAAAGTTTAAATTCCCTCGTATTTTAGATCATTAGCTACCTAATTAATCATGCTTAACGTCGTAACTCACCGGTTAAGGTTAATTAATGACGTGGGTTGTTTCAGTTCGACACTCTTGTAGTCCAACATTTCTTATTCATATTGGTTGTAGTTGATTATTTTTACTTATGGTTGGTAGTTTTTGGTTAAAAATAAATAGTAGTGACTAAAAGAAGTGTCTTTAAAATAAGAACATGAGCAGTAAGGAAAATGAGTGAGAGATGTGTGTATGAGATGGAAATAAGATATGTAAAGTAGACGATGTATCTCTAGAAAATGAGACGGAAGTAAAATAAATAAAAAAATTATTTTAAAAAATTAGATGTTTGTGTTGGTTTCTAACCGGCAACGTGAATATGCCCGGTTCGCGTAGGAGGTCAAGCGGTTAGCGGTAGAGGGACTGGAAAGCTCCCAAATTCCAAGGAACGGCGTGCACGGCGCAGACGTCGTTGTCCCAGAAGGAGCTAAAAACGAGCACTGCAGTTGAGGGCAGCTCACGTGGTGATGGACGTGCCCGTGTAACTGTCTCCATCTCACCCATCGCCACCGACGATAGTCCCTAATCCCCATTCCCCAAATTCCCAATCCTTCGAAGAAGGCAAGACAAGAACCCTAGAGGCTAGAGGCTGCGAGCGACAGCAAGCACACTACGGACGGCGCCGCCGCCGCACCTCCTCGTCGCCGTTCATGTCGGCCCTTCGCCTCCTCTCCTTGCCATCCGTGGCCACCCTCCACCGCATCTCCTCATCACCATCGTCATCTGTGCCCACCTTCCGCCACACCTCCTCGTCACCATCGCCATCCACTTCCACCCTCCGCACCTCCTCATCACCGTCTATCTCCTCTCCTGGCCGTCTCCGTCACTGTTCGCCTCCGCATCCGCCTCCCCTTGACCTCCCCTCGGCGTCCGGGCGCATGGAGCAGTGAGCAAGACCTTTTAATTTCATGCTAATGAATTTGGTTCTACCTCGTTTGTTTGCTTGCATTCCCTATTTCAGATTTTTAAGTTCGTTCTGCTACACTCATACATTCTTGCAGTTCAGTTAATTTACCTTGTCGGTTGCACAGTTCTGTTCAACGCATCACCCTTTCGGTACATGCTCAATATGATCATACATATTCTCTTAGCTAGATTGCTGAATCTGCTAACGAGCCTAATGAGCCTAACAAGCTAAGCTCGAGTTTTTTACCCAGCTGAGCCACCTTTTCAGCTCGATAGCTTAATGAGTCGAGCCGACCCGCCCGATATTCACCCCTACTTGTCACATTTTAGCACAAGTTCGGTGTTACAGATGTTGTACAACTGTACGGTCAAACATGGGCTATATTAGGGACGAACTAGTGTTTAACTAGTAGAATATGAACTTGTGATTTAGATCATCTGATCAGCGTGATAATGAATTGTATTCGTCGGATCGATCGTCTCATATGTAGCTTCCTGTGATCGTGTGGATATGGTTCGACGAGTTTTTTTAAATAATTCTTTTTTATTTAGAAATATAAAATTATATCCGTGCTTTTATGTTTTAAAAAGTAATCCCTGTAGCCCAAGCATTGGATGACTAGACCCAGTCGCTCAATGGCCAAGCAATACACAAGCAGTAGTTGTACCATTGGGCGACAGGGATGCAGTCGTCCAACGATCGAACGACTGGTGCAGTCGCCCAATTATTCGGCGACACCATCTCCTATCGCCTAACCATTCGGCGACAGCACTTCCTGTTACCCAACGGTACGACTACTCTATAGGGGTTACTACAGGGGTTACTTTTATAAAAAATAAAAACACGGGTATAATTTTATATTTTTGAATAAAAAGGATTATTTAAAAAATTCCTATTTTTTATTCGCATGTGAGATTGAATAACGTCTGTTGATGGTGTTGTTAGACTATAAAGTAGTGCGGAATATTTTAGGTGGTCAGTTGTATGTCATATGGAAAAAGTTAGTGTTTAAGGTCTTAATTTGTAAATAAATATAGTAGAGTTTGAGTACCAATTTCATTGTCATGGTTCGGAATTCTTGGATGAAAAAAATATAATACATACAAATCCTAATGTACAGCAAAAATACACCTGAAGGTAGAAGAGTGATGAAATTTTCCAATCAAAGATAAGTTAGGAGACAAGGAACATGTAATATATAAGAGTCCTTGAACCGACGCGCATACAATGTGGTTACATGACATAGTGCTTCTAGTAATTGCTTAAGTAAACATCGATACTACTACGGTACACTGTGATAGAAGCATCCGACTAATGCTAGAATACATGTATATTCATAAAGGAACAGTATGGCCGATAGGGGGTTGCTATGGAATGCCACGAACTACTGCGTAGATCGTGGCCATTTATCCTTCCTTGTGAGCTTGGTATCATACTCCTCGCCTGTCGCCCTCGTCTTGGTCGCTAGTTTGCGCTTTCTCTCGTGCTCCTCCTCGTGAGCCTCACGCTCCCTACGCCTGCATGCCTCGAGATGGGCTTGCATCTCCTGTCGGATATGGCTGCTGAGTTCTTCATCGCGGCGGCGCTCCTCCATTCTCTCGCGGTCGGTCTTGGCATCCCACTTCTCGTAGTCAAGACGCCACTGGTCGTGCGGGTGGATCTCTTGATTGATCTAACTACGGTAGGCACATAGCGGATCCGGAGACTACAGGTAGACGGGAGAGGATGTTAGTGCGCACTTGTGGAGAGAAATGTTACGAAAATAAGTTGTAGTAGGTCCTTACTAGCTACCGGTAGCAGCTCATGTCCTAGCAGCGATCGGGATACTCCGATGCATAGTTTGTGTAATACCAGTAGCGCATGCCGAGGCTAAGCCGCTGCTTGGACTTGAAGAACTTGCATCTATCCCTGCACCAATAGAGGGGCGGCGTCTCCCCTCGGGTGGTTCTTGCAGCGAGTGCTTGGTTGGAATGTTGAGCTAGGGGTTGCTGCTATGGGGGCCATTGTTGTGGGGAGGTGGTATTTTGGCACGCTCCCTTTGTTGTGGGTTGCAGCAGCCCTTGCGAGCCTATGGATCTCCCTTTGTTGTGGGTTGCAGCAACCCTTGCGAGCCTACGAATCTTCTCCCACTGGTTCTCCATTTGAGTGAGGTATTGTTGTAGTTGCAATACAGGAGTACAATAAGAATGTAACAGTATTACAAACATCAAATAATAAGTACAAAATTTAAGTATTATAGAAGCAATAAAAGTACAGCTAGTGCAGGCGGATGGCCCCTACTAGGCCCCCAATAGCACCTCCTCCCTCGTCACCACGGCCCACTCCAGCTCTGTGTCCTCCCGTACAGCCCTGCTTAGGCCTCCTCCTCAGCGCTGGGTGTCGGGGCCTAGGCCACGATAGGGAAAGATGGTTAGGAGCCCTGGTCTGATGAGCTCCCAAAGACGGAAGGGTGGACCAACATTGGTGGCCATGTGGGTACTAGTGCACCGCTGAGATGTAACGCAGAGAGAACCTCAAGGGGTGTGGACCAATCTGCAAAGAAGTCATCCGTGTTTGCGTCACCTGGGAATGCCCCAAATCCCTCAGGGG
The DNA here is from genome assembly GCA_036346245.1 of Bonia amplexicaulis. Lineage (NCBI taxonomy): Eukaryota > Viridiplantae > Streptophyta > Magnoliopsida > Poales > Poaceae > Bonia > Bonia amplexicaulis. The sequence goes on from CM070743.1 coordinate 21,506,548, forward strand.
GCACAAGACATGTAGTGCAATTATTGTTAGTTTCTCAAGTAAAGTGATGTGAGGAAATAAATGGAGATGCGACATACACTCAGCTAGCGCCATGGCGCATGCAAAGCCATCCGAAGCAAAGTATGACATGTCAAGCGCACCCTGCGTGGGGAAAGCCAGAGGAGTCCTCAAGACCCAGGGAGTACAGCACTGGCGGTGTACGGGGCCGTGGCCAGGCTGGCCCTCTAGCCTCGTTAGGGCACAGAGGTGTTGGACGTGCCCTGGCGGACCCTCTGGCCTCGTTAGGGTGTGTCGGACATGGCCACATTGACCCTCCCACGTGGTGTGCTACCAGACGGGATGGTGCTGGTAGACGTAGTGAGTGTCGACCAGGCATCAACGTGTCAAGCTTCGGGAGCCTCGTGCTAGTGGGAAGACGTAGTACCCCTCCACGGCCCTAGGCGAAAGGACTCCGTGAAACCTATGTAGCAGGTCATCGTGCCAGTCGACCGAGGCCTCTGACAGGATGGCAACACCTCCCGTGATAGGGAGGATAAGTAGCAGTGAGACGTCCTGTAGATTAGGGGCCATCTCCTCGAAGGGGAAGTGGTAAGTGTGCATCTCCGGCCGCCACCAGTCCACTAAAGCTATCAGTAGGGAGCAGTTGAACAGGAAGCGTCACGACCACTCCGGCCTAACCTAGACCTCTCCGTCATCCCTGACTGCAGCTGGTGCCAGACCATCCTCGTATGTGGCCTGCACCATCTGTGTGAGAGGTAGTAGATCAACATCGTTGAGCCTATGAAGCAAAAAAAGGTTAGTACGCAAGCTACGTACGATGAGAAGACAGTGTCACTGAGATGCAAACCTGCCAGTCCAGCATGGATCTAGCCTTCAGGCCACTCGTGGTGTCTTCGTGTGGATCACCCCCAACTCAGTTGCGTCGTTTGTGGCCCCAGGATATGAGACACGACGCGATGTGTGATGTAGCCGATCAACGCACTCATCCAGTAGGCCAAAAGGCTAGTCCAATCTGTGAAGGTCACAACCCACACCTCCAAAATGACTTGACGTTAGCATTTACGCACAAAAGAACATCGAATGTAAAGCAGGAGTAAATTTAACTTATAAATAACAAACAAAACTGTACTAGACTAGTAGGACACTACTTAGAACAATAATAAAAAGGGGAGAGTACCACAACAGTTACATAAACAGTACATTAAACATATGATACATTTACTATGGCACTACGTATATCAAATATAGCAATTAAGGAAGTACATATGACAATGCACAATAATTTGTAATCTTGGTGCCACTTTGTACACTCCAAGAAGTGGTATCACAAACCATGCCAGTGTGCCTACTAGTTAGCAGGTGCCTTGTATCGTCTGGCTATGTGGCCCTCCTGGCCGCAGTGCCCGCAGCGTCTACCCAACACCCCGGCTTGCGCTTCATCCATATCATTGGTAATACGAATCCTTTGTACAATATCCAAAGTGGCAAACTTACTGACAACCCTAAACCCCCTAAGCTCACCACACCACACCTGCATCACCCTCTCCTTCAAGAAGTACTCGGATATGAAGTTCAAAGGGTCCATGTGCACAGTCCCACATGCGGCGAGGACATACGAGCATGGCTTGTGTAAGAGCTTTGGCTTGTTGCACGTGCAGCTAGGTTCATTTACATGATCTCCAAGGCATACCTCGTGGGTGACAAGAGAACGACTTGCCCCAAATCCGGCTCTATCCCAGAGGAGCACGTTGAAACAATGCTCTGTATTGCCCATTACGTAGACATTGTGTGTGACTGGCCCTTCTCTGTCTTCGTCTGCATGTACACTGTAATCTTCGAGCAGTACGGTGTTTGTGGGTTGGCTATATGAAGTGTAGCATTTGCATGCCTCTCCCTAAAATAGCCGATTGTGTTGTGCAAAATACCTTCCATAGTGGCAACGAGGGGCTGAGAACGAAGGCCCCTAAGAACCTAGCTGCACACCTCGACAAGGTTAGTGGTTATTATACCGTATCTTGCGCCATCTGTGTCGTGCAGCAAGGACCACTTCTTCAATGGCTCAGTCTCGATCCAGTGGGAGAAACACTTAATGTTCTTCGAGGTCCTCCTGCTCGAACCAGCAGGGTTAGGCTCTGCCAGTGGTGTGAGGTGTTTGGGTTGTGCTGCCCCCATGAATGGGCGGTCCCTTATTCCTCTCGTCAACGTGCTTCCTGTTGTGATCATCCAACAGCGTCCATAAAGCACAAAATTTGTACTGCTAGTTCTGCATAGTCAGCTTCTTGAATAGCTTCATCAACGGTTGCTTTGGGAATGGCTTGAAGAAGTTGGCCCCCAGTTGGTGAATGCACCATTTTTCCTCATATCCAGCCAAGGGAATGGCTCCTCAGGGTCTTTCTGAAGTTTTTTTATGGCCTTTAGCATCCCGGTGTGGCAATCATGGATTACATACACACCAAGATGAGCTCCAATAACTACCACCTTCAAATGTTGAAGAAACCACAACTAGCTGTTGTAATTCTCACTTTCGACGAATGCGATGGCCAATTGCAGAATTTGATTGTTGCCATCAATGCCAATGGTCGTAAGGATCTGGCCCTTATATTTGCCAGTCAAAACGGTCTTATCAACTGAGATCACGTGCAACATATGCCTGAAAGCCTCGATGCAGGCACTAAAGGCTAAGAAGTTCCTTTGTAATACTGTAAAGCCTGGCAGCCTTGTAGATGATTTGTCCATCACAGCAGTATATGTGCCCGGGTTTCTATCCTGTAGCACCCAAAGCATACGAGAAAGGTTATCGTACGCCGCCTCGGAGGACCTAAATCATTTTTCCAAAGCCTTCTGCTTCGCATACCATACCTTTGTGTAGCTAATCTTGTGCTTGAATTTCTTCTCAATAGCCACCACGATGCCATTCGCTTGCATGTCCATCTTCTCCACTATCTGTCCATACATCAAATTGGCTATGAAAGTGGACGTTAAGTTACGATGCCTCAGCAAAACACTGCTAAGCATGCAGGAGTGTGGCTCCACCTTCAAGACAATCCAGTGAGTCTCATACTTCGGTCTACATGTATGCACTCGCCAAGGACAACCGGCCTGCTCTCACTTGATGGTGTACTGCTCTTGGCTAGATTTGATGACCCAAAATGTCTGCTGCATGGACAAGTCCCACATCTTATTGGCATCCTACAAGGATGTCTTGTCAGCAAACATTGAGTGCAATCGAGTCTTTGTGCCATGGTACTCTTATGGTGATTTATGCTCATCATTCATAGTAACACCCTCAGCATCAAACCTATTCCATTCCTGGGGAATGGGAGCTTTGTCCTCATAGAGACTGTCTTCGTCGTCCTCCTATACTGCTTCCTCTTCAGGCCAGCCCATTTGGTCATCGCTCTCTATTGGACACACTATGTACTCCATATACTCCCCTTCATCTGCCTGTCCTATAGGCTCATCATGCGGTAACCAATTTTCCTCTCCTGCATCTACTATGTCGGTCTCATCATGAGCAACATCCTCCTTACCCTCCGTACCACCAGCCTCTGTGTCTTCTTCTTGACCAACAGGCTAGGCGCCCGAGCTGTTCCCACCATCCAAATGATATCCATCAGCAAGGCCTTGTATAGTTTCTTTTGGGCATGGTTGCACAAGCAGCACGCATTCGTATCGATGACACCGACATCCTTCTAGAAAGCCCTTTCACATAACTGTGCGCATTAGTCTTCTCAACTCCCATCTAATATGCATGGGAGACCAGCTTCAAAGCCCTTGTATGATGATGCTGCACACCTCAGGGTCTAAGGAGAAGCTGCAGGTGAGCTAGTACATCACATCTGAGATTCAAGCATTCTAGCCATCCGGGTGTACCGGAGTGGTTTATGGAAAACTGCTCAAGTCAACACCGTATGGACCTTCATGAACGGTGCCAACACCATAGTTCACTTTCAATCTAGTGGATACCGGCGTGGCTGATGTATGCATGCAAATATTTCCAATATTGCAACTAGTCAAATCGTATCACATGTTATGAAAGTATTGCTATACTATAATTTAAATCCCTACGACCGTTCGTCTATCATGAACAACACACTACCTCGTGGTTAAGGTGTCGTTCATTCCCTAAGGCAGAGGCCACAATAAACGTGCAGTCCTCTTGGTACAGGTTAATTTTCCCTCATAGCGTAACCCTTCCATTTCCCATGGAAACAACGTTGCATTATTTTTTCTTTCATTTCATCAAATTAAAAGATTCCATTTTAATTTACAATGACGTATAATATACTACGCTAGGGTGGCGTAGTGATAAACCTCCCATCGATTAAAGCTAATTACTGCATTTAAATTTATATTTTCTAATGTACCCATCATTTGTTATTATTTTACTAATGTTACAATATGTGGGCTTATCAATTGAGTGTATTACACATTTTGTTGTTCTTTGTCAGGTACTATTTATGCATGCATCTATATACATGTATTTAGGTGAATATATTTACATATATCCCCATATACTTCCATGTAATATACATACACACACATATAATATATATATATATATACACAATATTTTGTCCCCCGGCCGGTCCATTAGTCTTGGCCCACTACCAGCCCACTCTCTCTAAATAATTTATAATGGGTTTGGAGAATTTACATTACACTGATAAAATCAATTAAGTAATTAAGTATATGACATAGTAATTTAAATGAAAATATACCAGTTTTAATGGTACATATGAATGTTCAATGTACTTATAACATTAAATTCATTCCTAATTACTCGTAAAATGTTGTATACTAATGTTTTGCATTTTAACATGACTACAAAAAAATTTCACAGTGCTCTAACATGCCACGGGATCCTCCCAGTTAAATATTCGTAACGAAATAAATTAATTATACGTGCATTTCTCCTCCCTATCTTTTCTTGCTCTTGTCTTCTTGCTTTTATTTCCAATCATCTAACCAAAGTTATACTATTCTTTTCTCTAACTATAATTTTCTATGGATTCTAGTTATACACTTCTTTACACTAAACAATCTATTTACTTGCTACAAAAATATAGACTAAAATATAACAAAATTTTTACCTTACGGATGAATCTCCCCTCGCAGAACTAGCTGAACCTCCTCCTCCTCCCTTTCTCCTTCTCCCTCTCCTCTCCCCTCCTTTTCTTTCTTTCTTCTCTCTTCTTTCTTTCCTCTCCTCTCCTCTTCTTGCACTCATCGTTGATAGAGAACGAGTGAATGCTTGGGTGCTCAGGCGGTCGATATATAAAGGGCATCCAATCGCCGTACCGTTGGGCAACAGGAGGTGCTGTCACTGAATGGTTGGACAACAACACCTATCGTCTGACCGTTGGACGACTGCATACCTATCACCCAACGGTACATCTATTGCCTGCGTGTCGCTCGGCCATTGGGCGACAGAGTCTAGTCGCCCAACGATTGGGCTATAGGAGATTACTTTTGTAAAAAATAAAAGCACGGGTATAATTTTATATTTTTGAATAAAAAATATTATTAAAAAACTTCATGGTTCGACAACCTTTGCTACTTAAGAATATTGAGTTGAAGATGCTAATGAAGGTAGGATGGCAATTTACCCTACATGGATTATCCCTTTAGGAGGTCTGTACAAGGGTGGATCCGCTCCAAATGGCTTTAGCTTCTAGTTTTTCTTGTTTTTGGTTTATTTAAGTCAGAAGCCACTTAGAATGTGTTGGTTTCTAATTTTGGCTTATTTTGTGTTTTTTTAGCTTTTTGCTTTTTTCTCTTATTCCTTTGTATTGTCCATGATGATATAATATTTTTTTTCAATTTTTCTCTTTTTTCTCATTTTTTCACAAAAAAGCTAACAGCTGCTACAATACAATTTTACCGAAAAGCTATGGCTAGAAGCTTAAGCCAAAAGCTAGTTGGATCAGAACCAGAATACCCCATGGGTTAGGATGGTCCTTGCTAACATAGCGAGGTGGGATGAGGGACAAAATTACGTGTTATATATTGTTAATATGATGTAGGTATCTTTTTATGTATCCGAACTAGAAAAAAAATCCATATTTCGTACCTGTACTTTTAAGTTGGTTTGATTCAGCTCCTGTAATGTAAAACTGTATGAAACTGGACATGTGACCCCTATACTTGTGGTTTTGCGCTAATGTGGCTTTTGACTTGACAGATAAGATGATATGTCATCAGAGTCATGATGACCAACAGTGGGGGCTATGAAGCCTGACAGGTGGTGTTGACTTGTCAGCGATTCAAAGCAACATCGAAGGGGTATAATTCAAAACAAGATGAGCGGAGGGAGGTGTCCATGGAAGTCCCTAGAGGAGCTTCATCAACAGCGAGGGCCGGGCAAAGGCAAAAATTGAAATGAGCCAAGGAAGGTGACCTCAATAGTTGTCGCGGCCGGACATGCACAAAGGCGGATTGGTAGCCACACGGTGGCCGGGGGCAAGAAAGAGAAGGGGCGATGGCGTCGGAGAAGAAGGAAGGAAAGGAGGTGCACATGAGTTTCTAGAGGGAGGGAGGGACTAACTAGCACAGACAGTGGAGGCGGGGGAGAGCTGAGCCGACCTGGCGATAGCAACCCAAGGTGACGAGGTGAACTCCACATGGCAAATACTGGGCTCCTTCTTTTCGACTTCTGTTTTTGTGTTTTCTACAGTAACTATCTTTACTACAATAACTAGCTTTCAAACAGAGTATTTTCTCAAGATAAGGTCTACATATTGATTGTAGTATATATTGTAGCGGCTTCATTTATATTAGCCAAAATCATAAACAAGTTTTTCTACTCTATACTTTTTATCATGAACAATCAAAAACCATTAACCGTAGCCTAAAAAATAGGCCCACTGGTCACTACATGTCAAATGATTTTGTCAGGGACAATCGAGTCAGGCAGGTAGTATTGTATCGGTTTCTTCTCTTCATCTCACAGTTTGACCATTGACCATTAGGCACGAGTCCTTGCCTCCTTGGTAGTGTACCTCACAGTCGTTGCTGGCTAGCTCACTACTATACTGTCGATCGGTTGACTCAACAACACTAACCAATCACCCCTAGGGATGAAAATAAATTGGATATAATCGAATAGTCTTAAATATAAATATAAATTTAATATTCTCGAATACAAATCGAATGTCGTAACGGATATGAATTCAAATCGAATATATACTTAATACGGTCGAATACAAATATCCTCCTACAACTTCTATAACAAATCTTGGTAGAACAAATTTTTAGTTGTTTTTCCATTTTTTTCACCAGTTATTGGAACGTTACTGGTTACAAACCACCCAAATTCAAATTTTGAATCACAAAATTCGTCTGGGATTTCCCGGAATTTCCGCTTGGTCGCTGGGTTGGGCCGACCGGCTGATAGGCATAGGAAACGGATCGAATATGAATCGAATAATCTCAAATACAAATATGAATATAAATATTTTTGAATACTGATTTTACTTATCACATTCGTATTTTCTCAAATACAAATATCGGATAAAACGGATCATCTGTTACCTTTCCCACCCCTAGTCACCTCTAGTCCACTACCACTTCTAACCTTTCGAAGAAGGAATCCTCACCGTCCCATGTGTACTCCCGTGGGCGTCCAAAGGGAACAGAGGATCCAACCGTGTGAGATACATACAGGATTTTGGTAAAAACAAAAAGAAAGGGCACTCCTCCTTTTTACCATTTCATCCATGGAAATTGAGAATTTATATCCATCTACCAAAAGATATACAAATACAAATACTAGTGTGGACAGTGAAATAACAAAATAAAGAAACTATAAAGTTCTTTATAGAAACATAAAAGGATCTACATACAATTTCAAGTTTTTAGTTGGAGCATGTGCCCTGACTAGCTATAACATGGTCCACTACTGTGGTTAACTAGACGAAGGCCACTTTTTCAGTTTACAGTTTATGACTTTTTTCAAACAAATAAATTGAGCAGTTTTTTTGTTAATTTTTGAAGTGGGGCTTATCGTCTTATCATCATTTGGTTCATTCGCACAAGTACTCGCGCGAAGACCAAAAGCCACCGGTCGCAGCCATAAGCCATCAGTCGTAACCAAAAAACCCACCTATTGTAGGGGTGGCCCCACCTAGATCCATTCAGCCTGCTGGGCCTAAAGGCCCAATAAGGCTTGTAAAAAGAAGTGTATAGCCTTGGCATTGTATTGCACTATGGGGGTATAATTGTAATCGGCCTTAGGGCCATATATATAAACAGTCTGGGCAAAGCAGAAGGACATGCTAATTCATTTCTCATACTCACTCTACTAGTCCCTTTTTCTACTATCAGGTACATAGCCTGTAGGATCGGAAACGGCAACAGAAGGGGGTGAATGGTGCCTTTTAAAATTTGCCCCCAAAGTATCCACAAAGAAAATCTCAACTCTCCGATAGCTATAAGAGCTACGAAGAAGATTCAAGCTTCTCTGGAAATTGCAATTAGATCAATAAAGTAGATGACTAGGGCTCGGCCAAAAAGAGAAGAAACTGCAATAAGACCAAATGAAGAGGAGGCTTCACCGTCAAAGCAAAGGATCAAGGCAAAGAACGCTAGTCGAAGGCATAAGAAACAAGGAAAATCTATCGCTAACTAACTCTCAAAACAAAGACAAAGTAAGTAGTGTGTCGCCAACCCAAAAGCATACATTGCTACCAAACCAACACAAAATAGCGCCATGGCACCGAACAGACAAAAGAGCTGCCATGTCACCCAAACTTTGTCCTTGTCTGAAAAAAGAGAGTGCAGGAAGTGAAAGTGAAGTTGTTTGGCGGTGAAAAGAGGTCTTTCAATTTCTAGACAAGAAGACCAGTTTAGCTCCTTTTCCCACCGAACAGAGATCAAAGGAATCGATGGGAACTCCTCCGAGACCAACACAATCGAGAGTAAAAGCTATTTGAGACACAACACTTAACTTCCGGATCAAAAAGGATGGTCAAGAGCAATTGATATAGCAACTGAAAAGAGTTCATTGATCCGCTTAAAGAGAATTAAAGAAGATAGGTGCAGGAAAACAAACCAACCCGAAACTATAAAAGAAGTTCCTAAAGAAACCGAGAGTAGCCGCAAAAACGAAAGCAAACAGAGGAAAAACAACCGAAGAGAAAAGTAAAACCGAAAGAAGATGCGATCGGAAGAACAGAGGTAAGTTCAAACGTTTGTCGTCCTTTGAGATCAAGAAGATCGAATGTGTCCTCGAATTTCAGTCTTGACTAAACAGAGATAATCGAGCTTGAAAGCTAAACCGAAATGAAACCGAAAAATCAAGAAGAGATTGAGATCAAATGATGAAAGCTTGAAAATCTCATATCTTTTGTTCATGGACTTTCGGAAAAAGATAACCACAGAACAAAACAACAGAAACCGAATTTGCAAGAACCAAACTTCATGTTCTTGGCCAGAGTAGGAGAGGGCACCAACACTAACGAGTATCACCTTATCGAGATTTGAACCGAAAAGTGTTCTCAAAAAATCTAAACAGAGAAAGGGAGAACACAATCCAGGAAGAGCAAATAGCAAACAAAAATAAGAACGGGAAAACAAAGGATCACAGAGAGAAACTAAATTCCCATCCATTTCATTCCGACCAAAAATTACAAAGGAGTCTCTATACGCATGGACATTAGAACAAGAGGCGTAATTACAAGACTCTCAATCCATCCTCTCCCTCTCAATCCTCAAGAACACCAAGAGCCTCACATGCTTTTTGGGAGGAACATACACAAAATAGAGAGCAAATGTACAAAAACCCTCAAGTGGCTCTAGAGAACACCCTCTCTATTTATAGCCTCCACTAATGGGTTCCCCTTTTGCTTTATCCATTATCTCTTCAACAACTCTGCACTTTACCCATTAGCGCCAACCGAATCCGCTTCTGCGAGCCTGAGTCAATTTTTCCGAATTGCCCCTCACGCTGATGCATGGAGGTGATCATATGTTGATCAAGAAAAGACCATCATGTGTTGATGGAGTTGATAAGGAAGGTGCATCATATGTTGATGCATATCAAGATGATGACCCAAGGCAAAGGTATGACTAGCTAGGGCTAAGGATGTGTTCCAAGTCTTTTACCGGTCTTGGTGTTTGGTTGGAAGACCGGATTGCTAGTATAGGTTGCCGTACTATTAAGAGGGGTCATGTCTAGTAGTTTGAGTCTCATCATGTGTTGATGGCTCATCCTCACCTCGCTAGCTCAAATTGACATGAGGCTTATATTTGCGAATGTGTTTTGCAAATAGTTGAAGCTCATGTGTTGAAATTCATTGTGACATGAGACTATGTATTGCGAATGTGTTTTGCAAGTGCTTGAAGTCCATGTTTCTATTCTTTTGTAATATGAGGCTTAGATTTGCAAATGTGTTTTGCAAATGGTTGTGGCTCATATTTAATTTTTGTGTCATGATTTCAAAAGAGTGCAAATGTGTTTTGCAACTTGTTGGAAATCATGTGTGATCCTTGTGTGCACGATATCGTAGTTTGCAAATGTGTTTTGCAAAATGCTGAGATATCTCATCGCTTAGAAAATCGAACTACCGGCTCTGTGTGAGCGGTACTACGGCGAGCGGAAGTACCGGCATGTGTTGAGCGGTACTACCGGCTCCCGGAAGCTCCGAGTCCCGAGCGGACCCTTTTTTCCAGAGAGCACCAAGTTTGGGCTCGACTCGAACGGAAGTACCGCGCCGACTTTGCGGTACTACCGCGAGCGGAAGTACTTAAAATGAACGGCGGTACACACGGCGAAAGGTAACGGCTAGTTCGAGGCTCGACATAGCCGTTCTGTAGCGCCGAAGCGGAGCGGTACGACGCCGTTGGTTGGCGGCGGTACTACCGTCGTTCCGAATTTTTCGTGACTTTGCTCCAACGGCTAGTTTTCTTGTGGGGTATTTATACCCCTTGAGGCTGGTTGAAGAAGTGGTTGGAGTATTCATTTGTGAACCCTTGAGCTAGTTTGAGGTTCTCCACTCAATTGTGCATGTGTTGCACTTTGTGAGAAGGGAGAAGAGGACTAGAGTGCATGTGTTGCCTCTAGGTGAGGACTTTGTGTCCAGCGAGCTTGTGCATCGGGCCACGTGGTGAGAGTCAAGCGAGGGCTTGACTTATTACTTTGAGTTTGTGACTCCTAGACGGCGTTGGAGGCATCGTGCGCGTAATCTTCTCAAGAAGCTTGTGAGAAGGCCCATGGTTGTGAAGGTCTGAGCTCACCTACCCGGAGCGGGAAAGAGCTACCACTAGTGGATTGAGGTGTTTCGGCTTAATTTGTGGAGCCGGTCCGATTAGTTCGGGCTAACCTCAACGTGGATTAGGGGAGAGCGGCAACTCTCCGAACACCACGGTAAAAAGAGACCGTGTCAAATCGTGGTTTGTTTCCTTGTTCCTTATTTACATTCAAGCAATTTACATTCATAGAATTAAATTGATTGCTTGTGTACCTAGGATTGGAAACCTTGACCTAGGATAGATTTTGGTGCATTTAGGCGATATTCTTGTTGTATGCGCTATTTGAGCTAAACCAAATTAATTTACGCTTCCGCATTATATACTTGGTTTAGGCAAATAGAAAAGCTCTCGAATTAATTAGCAATAATTTGTAGAGAATTTTTAAAGACCGCTTATTCACCCCCCTCTAGTCGGCCACATCGATCTTACAAGTGGTATCAGAGCTTGGTCTCTCATATATTAGACTTAACCGTCTAGAGAGTAAAGGATGGCAACTAGTGGGTTTGTGCACCTAGATGAACCACCTCACTTTAATGGTCAAAATTATGATAATTGGAAAATCCGCAGGATTTGTTATTTTAGATGTGGGCTTTTCTCCTCCAAAGGATCTTCATGCTCCAACAATTGAGGATGAGAAATGCTCACATCTCGACGCTCAAGCAACTAACGCTTTATTTAGTGCTTTGAGTGTAGAGGCGTTCAATGAAATATGCAATCTTGAGAGCGCTCATGATATGTGGACAAAAATTCAAGACAAATATGAAATGTCCACCTCATCCGATGAGGATTGCATAAAAGAGTGGATGTCGGGAGATGAATGTTCTACTTCTAGCTCCGACGATGAAGAATCCACCATTCCCTCCACATCAACTAAATGCCTCATGGCAAAAGGTAATAAGAAGGTAAATTTCAATGGTGAAAATGATGAACCTTCAGATGATGAGTTGATGGACATGTTAGAACAATTAAATGAATTTCTTGGAAAGGAGAAAGCTAAATTTAAGGTTTTGAAGAAAGAATATGTCTCTCTTCAAAATGATTATGATGTATTAAAAGAGGAACATGAAATTCTCCTTTTCAAGGAATATTCTAAGCCTAGTGTGGATATAGGCACAACTTGTGATTTAATAGATGATTTGCCTTGTATAAGTTCTACTTCTTGCAATTCATCTAAAATTGATATATCCACCTCATGTGAGGATTTATTAGATGATGTGCCATTTATAGCTCCTAGCTCTAGCAAGTCATCTAAAATTAATGTATCTACCTCATGTGAGGATTTGCTAGAAATTCCTTGTTGCTCAAAAATAGATGCTACTAACTCTTCTATGTATATTGAGACTAATCTTGTAGAGGAGAATAATGAGCTCAAAGCCTAAGTCACAAGTTTGAGAAAAGACTTGTAAAAGAGTTATAAAGGAAAGGCCTCTCTTGACAAAATTTTGGGAAGTCAAAAATTGTCAAATGACAAGAGAGGTATAGGTTTCATCTCCAAGAAGGAGAATAGCAAAACAAGGCACAATGCAAGACACACGAAGAAAGTCAAGTGCCATGGTTGCAATGAGACGGTCACTTACTCTAAGTGCCCCAACAAGGTGGAAAACAAGATAAATCCATCAAAGAAGAGGCAAGCCGGTAATAAGCAAGACAAAAAGATTAGAAGAGGTAGCAATTGCCAAACTTGCTACAATTGCCGGGAAAAGGGACATTTAAGTAAGAATTGTCCCAAAGGTATCATTCCTAAGACATCTTTATTTAATGAACATTATTTGCTTAGGAAAGATAAAAATATCAATGTGTTTGCTAGGAATGTTAATTCACAAAAATTAAATGTTAGGGCCATTTGGGTGCCTAAATCTCTTGTGACTAACATTCATGGACCCAACCAAGTTTTGGGTACCAAAATGCGCTTACATGCTTAATAGGTACTTGGAGAGGCATTGGAGGCTTGGCTCATTCATGAAGAGGTGAATTCCACCATATGCACATTGGAAGCCAAGCTTGAGGATGATCTTGCCACATCATGAACCAATGCCATCTCGGTAACAAGTATCTACATTTGTTGTATTTAGCCCCTAGCCTTGTGTAGGTTGCATTTCATAAAAATCATTTAAAAGTGGTATTCTTGCTCTTGGTCAAAATGTCATTATTGTAAATTATGAGCAAGATGACAGTGGCACATTAAGGGGGAGTGTTAAATCATATTCATGTATACTACACCCCTAAGTGTGCCCACATTAATTAAGTGCTAGAATTGTTTTTCAAAATTGAGCCATTTAGCCAAAAGTCAAAATCTTGAAATAATAAGTATATCTTTGAAAAACTGGTTGAAAAATATATACAAATGCATTTCAAAGGTTTTACAAAGGTTTTGGCTTTAGAAAACCTTATTTCAAGTAAAATTAAGTTTCCAACCCAAAACTATCAATCTAGTATCTTGTTTTGGCTTTAAACTCAAAAATTTGCTAAAATCAATTCTAAAAGGAATTTAAAAATGTGTTCAATACCGAAAACCTAGAGTTGGCTATTTCAAACATTATTGGTATTCAAAAGTTTTCCAAAAAGCCAACTAATCAAAAGTTATTTGGTTTTGAAACTCATCCAAAATATTGAGTTGACCTATGTGGTCACTATCTAGCACTTAAGTGAGTTTTGCCATTTGAGCTTAATCTATTGACATATATTAGCTCACAAGGGTATTTACAACTCATACATAAAATCGAATGTTTAAAAATACCCCAAATGCTCATTTTTACATTCTTGTGAAAATTATTGAAAATGAGCTTGTTTTGGAAAATTAAAAGCTTAATTTGTTAAAAACTATATTAAAAAGAATTTTAATCTTGGCTGATAGTTGGAAATGCTCCACAAGTTGTTTTTGTTTCTGTGTGAAAAACTTTGGAGCAAAATACAACAATATATCAAACCTCTCCTCTGAAAATCAAAATTCTTGGTGTGCTCCCAGAATTTTCGGAACTACCGGCAGTCAGTCTGCGGTACTTCCGGTTGTCGGAACTACCAATAGTGATTCTGCGGTACTTCCGATATTTCTGGAGAATGGCTGATTTGATTCAAAATTTGATCTCTAATTTCCTCAGCCATTTCATTTGCTCCTCTTGGTCAAGTTGATCCTTGTTAATCACAGCTAGCTACCCTCAAGTATTTATTTACTCCATATGCCATTTTTCTATGGGGGATTTGCTCATGTGCCCCAAAGTTTAATGGCGTTTGCTCAAATGCCCCATGATGTCTCACTGACATGTGGGCCCTGGACCCGCATGTCAGTGAGATATCATGGGGCATTTGAGCAAACGCCATTAAACTTTGGGGCAAGGGAGCAATTTTTCCTTTTTCTATTTCTTTGAATCTTTCTCATTAAAATGGCATCCTCCTAAAGAGTGGTAGACTTTTTAGTCGTCTTGACCGCAGCATGTGCTTCGCTCCTATCTTTACAAATGACATCATCCATATCCTTCAAGTATTATCCCTTAATTGTGAAAATTAAGTGGTATGCTTATTTCTTCCAAATGATGTCTTTTGGATTGATTTCCTTTTATTCTTGGCAAGCAAATATTTCTTTACCAAGCTCTTCACATATATGATATCATTGATTTCCAAGTGATATTATTCTTCAAGTGGTATCTACTCTTTTGACTTGGTATCTCTTTCCTTTGAAAAATAAGTGGTATCCTTTTTCCTTCAAAGTGGCATCTTTAAAAGTGATATCCTTTTTCCTCTTGCTGAGATAATCTTTGCTATTAACCAAGCTCTTTCACCTATGATATCATTTTCTTTCAAGTGGTATCCACCTTGACAAGTGGTATTTCCTCTAATGATATCATACTCCTTCTCCAAGTGGTATTTCAAGCAACATCTTTTTCTACAAGTGGTATCTCTTCATCAAATCAAGTGAAAACTATTGAAGATGAAGTACCAAAGGTTGACCTTATGAGAAACAAGTTGATCATACAAGAGGCATCAAGTTTTTACAAATGGAATCAAGTACATTTGGTGCCATGTATGCTCTCAAATAGTACAAGTGGTATCAAGTTTTCTACAATTGGAATTAACTATACTTGACATCACCCATGTTTACAAGTGGTCTATTCTCACAAGTGATATAAGAAGAAAATGGTTAATCAAAAGGAGGAAGAGATAAGAAAAGAGGAGAAAAATAAGAAAAGAGGAGAAAAATAAAGAAGAGGAAAATCCTTTGTATGTCAAAGGAGAAGAAAGGATTGCCAAGAAGAGACCTTTGTGTAAAAGGGAATTTTTCTTTATGAAAAACATATATAATACTTTTGTGCTTACTAAAGCAAAAATGGTAAAATAGTACTATTGGAAAAATTATTTTACTTATTTGCCCAAAAATGATTTATGGTTCTTAGGAATGAATGTGTTTCATTCTCTTTTGCTATTGATAGAGTCATAATCAAATGATATGCAAGATTTCCTTTTCAAAAGAACCTCTTTGGTCAAAAATCAAAAATCTTGTTTTAAAAGGCTAAATATTGTGAAAAACTAAATAAAAGTACTCAACTATATATTTCAAATGTTTTCAAAGCCTTTTGAGTAAAATTTCTATTTTACAAATCAAAAGGAAGATTTGGCCCCAAAAGAATCTTATATGATCTTGTTTTCGGATTAAACGACATATTTCCCTATATTAAAATCTATTGAGTTTTTGAAAAAGTGTTCAATACAAAACTCAAAGGGTTGGTCATTTCAAATATTTCTCTAGTTCAAAGCTTTTGCAAAAGACAAATCATTGAAAAATTATATTCATTTGAATCTCATCCAAAAACTACAATTGACCCAAAATGACCTAGTCTTGCATAAAATGAGTTTAGCTATTTGAGCAAGATTTCTTTGTGTATCTTGGCTTAAATTAGTATTTATAACTCATATGAAGCTAAGAAAGAAAAATACTCCATGGAAATCCAATTGGTTTTGATTTTAAGGTTTTAATGCAAAATCAATTCATTCTCTTGCTCTCAAAGCGCTTTTAGGCATATATTTTGATTGGAGAAGTAATTTTAAAAAATTCTTATTGGAAAAGGTCACAAATAGCATCAAGTTCATATCTGCACGGTTTGAAAAGTTTTCAAGTTAATTTGAAAATTTTTGACCTTTTCTCTCTTTAGCAAAATTGCTGAAAATTCAGAATTTTCATGATTCTGAGCCGATTTGTGATTTTTATATCTTCAAATAGGTTCAGATTTAAAGGAGACCACAATAATAAAAATTGATCCTCTATAGTTGATCTTCAATGTAAAATTTTCTCAGAATTTATAAAGATCATTTGATCAATTTTCCATCTCTCTCTAGAAGCTAAAGTGAGATGTAAAAGTCTGAAATTTCAGACTTTCATATTTCTGAAAAATCATGTATTGAGCTGATTTGTGATTTTCATATCTTTAAATGTGCTCATAATCTGAGGTAAATGCAATTATGACTTTTAATCCTCAGATATTAGTCTATACTGACAATTTTTCTCAGATGCATTGGATATTGTTAAGTCAGTTTTTCAGGAAGCTTTTGAAGGCCATTTGGAATGCAAAATCAGGAAATGATCCAAATGCTGCAAGTCATATATATACAAGTGGTATTATCTTTAGTAATATTATATCAAGTGGTATCAAGCCTTCAAGGAGCTTAAATGAGTAAGATTATTTGAATGTGTTTCAAATATTTTTAGTTATTTTAAGTGGTATCTATTGGTCATTTGCATTTAGTTTCTTAATTCTTTATGGCCATATCATATTAAATTAAATTGGTATCAAGCTCCTTACTTCTTAAGAGCATATCATGGACTCTTAATAAACTCATCATAATATCTCCTTTCATAGCTTAACTTGTATTCTTCCCTTATTTTTAATGATAATCAATGCTATTCGGTGATAATTGCCTCTTTTTGGTGTTTAATGCCAAATGGGGGAGAAATTTGTGATAATAGCCTTGAATATTTGAGAATTTGTGATAATGACAATTGGGGGAGAATTAATAGATTTGGATAATAGAATAATAGAAATGCTAATGCTAGTGAGGGAGAAATGTGATAATATATTTCTTGAGGAGAAATTAATTGAATTATGCCAAATAAGGCTAAATTAAAATTTTTAATTCTATATGATGAATAATGCTTTCACCTTCTCTTATGCGCTTAATTTCATATCATTTGGTCATATTCACCAATGTGCTATTATCATAAATGTATTTGTCATCAACCACCAAAAAGGGGGAGATTGAAAGATCAAGCTCCGTTTAAGTTGGTTTTGGTGTTAATGACAAATGCCATTATGAGATTATGATGTAAATGACAAATACTTTTATAATATTTTGGTGACAATGACAAATGCACATATGAGACTAATATGCTTATTTAAGTTTATTTATGATTAGTCTCATTTGATGGAAAGGTGAAATCAAAGAGGTATGCATTCGAAATTATTCTCTCATATATTAGTGCATTCCTTAAATCCAAAATATAGATTGAACTCCACAAATTTGTTCAAAATGAATATGTGCATATGTATTCAATATACACCTTTTGTATGCACACATTTAGGGGGAGCTCTCTATATTGTTTAGAGTTTCATGAGTAATGATCCATGCTTGTCTCAATATGCATATTTGAGATCGTTATCTTGAAATACATTGTTGGGTATATGTAACTTGTGTAGTTCATATATACTCTCGTGTAATCGAGTTGTCAAATAATTTCTCTATTATATGTTAATGGTTGAATAGTCAAATGACAACCGAATAAGTAAGCTTTGTGCTTATCTTAAGAGTATACAAATTGTTGTGTACAAGTCGTATACTCGCAAATCAATTTTTATATCTAATGATTTATAGAGATTGTCACGAATTATCAAACAGGGAAGGTTGTTGAACCTTGTCCCTCCATTATATGTTAATGGTAAAGTTTGATAATTGATGACAATTATTTTGTGGACTAACGGTTTCCATGAGTGGGATGAATAGGTTAGGTTCCACGAATGAGGATGACTTGGGATGACTTCATGTGTTGAAGATCATCAAGTCAAGATGCGAGGAGAAGATAGATTCATGAGTTGAATGCTATCAAGAAGAAGATGGCTTCATGTATTGAAGGCCACCAAGAAGATGTGTCATGAGTTGATGCATGGAGGTGATCATATGTTGATCAAGAAAAGACCATCATGTGTTGATGGAGTTGATAAGGAAGGTGCATCATATGTTGATGCATATCAAGATGATGACCCAAGGCAAAGGTATGACTAGCTAGGGCTAATGATGTGTTCCTAGTCTTTTACCGGTCTTGGTGTTTGGTTGGAAGACCGGATTGCTAGTATATGTTGCCGTACTATTAAGAGGGGTTATGTCTAGTAGTTTGAGTCTCATCATGTGTTGATGGCTCATCCTCACCTCGCTAGCTCAAATTGACATGAGGCTTATATTTGCGAATGTGTTTTGCAAATAGTTGAAGCTCATGTGTTGAAATTCATTGTGACATGAGACTATGCATTGCGAATGTGTTTTGCAAGTGCTTGAAGTCCATGTTTCTATTCTTTTGTAATATGAGGCTTAGATTTGCAAATGTGTTTTACAAATGGTTGTGGCTCATATTTAATTTTTGTGTCATGATTTCAAAAGTGTGCAAATGTGTTTTGCAACTTGTTGGAAATCATGTGTGATCCTTGTGTGCACGATATCATAGTTTGCAAATGTGTTTTGCAAAATCATGAGATATCTGACCGCCAGAAAATCGAACTACCGGCTCTGTGTTGAGCGGTACTACTGGCTCCCGGAAGCTCCGAGTCCCGAGCGGACCCTTTTTTCCAGAGAGCACCAAGTTTGGGCTCTACTCGAACGGAAGTACCGCTCCGACTTTGCGGTACTACCGGCGAGCGGAAGTACCGAAAAATGAACGGCGGTACTACCGCGCTGACAGTGTAACGACTAGTTCAGAGGCTCTGACATAGCCGTTACAGCGCGTTAGAACTGGAGCGGTACGACCGGCCGTTGGCCGGCGGTACTACCGCTCGTCCTGAATTTTTCAGGACTTTGCTCCAACGGCTAGTTTTCTTGTGTGGGGTATTTATACCCCTTTGAGGCTGGTTGAAGAAGTGGCTGGAGTATTCATTTGTGAACCCTTGAGCTAGTTTGAGGTTCTCCACTCAATTGTGCATGTGTTGCACTTTGTGGGAAGGGAGAAGAGGACTAGAGTGCATGTGTTGCCTCTAGGTGAGGACTTTGTGTCCAGCGAGCTTGTGCATCAGTTGCACGTGGTGAGAGTCAAGCGAGGGGCTTGACTTATTACTCTTGGATTTTGCCGACTCCTAGATGGCGTTGGAGGCATCGTGCGCGGTAATCTTCTCAAGAAGCTTGTGAGAAGGCCCGGCGAAGTTGTGAAGGTCGGAACTCACCTACCCGGAGCGGGAAAGAGCTACCACTAGTGGATTAAGGTGTTTCGGCTTAATTCGTGGAGCCGGTCCGATTAGTTCGGGCTAACCTCAACGTGGATTAAGGGAGAGCGGCAACTCTCCGAACACCACGGTAAAAAGAGACCGTGTCAAATCGTGGTTTGTTTCCTTGTTCCTTATTTACATTCAAGCAATTTACATTCATAGAATTAAATTGATTGCTTGTGTACCTAGGATTGCAAACCTTGACCTAGGATAGATTTTGGTGCACTTAGGCGATATTCTTGTTGTATACGCTTTTTGAGCTAAACCAAATTAATTTACGCTTCCGCATTATATACTTGGTTTAGGCAAATAGAAAAGCTCTCGAATTAATTAGCAATAATTTGTAGAGAATTTTTAAAGACCGTCTATTTACCCCCCTCTAGTCGGCCACCTCGATCTTACACCAGGTTTGATCAAGTCTGACTAAGCCCGATTGTACCACGCAACGTCAAGGTCCGAACCACCCAAATCAAACTCGACTTTCCTAAACCGATGTCAATTACTCATCATACACACGGGATGACCTCCACATGGTCTCTCATAGCCACAACAGTTGGCGCCGTCTGTGGGAACGATGAACAAGTTGTGAGCTTGAGAAAGCAATGGCGCCGTAGAAAGCAACGTCGATAACCAAGTGAAAGAGAAGTACGGTGGCAGCGACTTCTGAAGCCAACATGCAAAGGTCAGTGGTCGAAGGTCTGCCAGCCCCATGGCAGCGACATGCTGGCGTCGTGGTCGGCAAGCGGTTGGCACCGATGTGAGAGGCTAGCTTCAATGCTGGTGTAGGCACGATCGTCGACCACGGCATCCATGTCACCACGACCGCCGACCACAAAGCCCACGCTACGACCGTCGACCACAACGCCCGCGCCATGGCTGTCGACCACAACACCCATGCCACGATTGTCCACCATGATGCCCACGCCATGAACGTTGACCACAACGCCTCTGTAGGCACAGCTGTCAACCATGACGCCTACACGGGCACAACAGTGAACCTCGATATGCGCACCAGCATATCCGTCGACCTGGGTGCTTGTGTTGACCCCATTGTTAGATGCCATGCGTACCACATCAACATGCCTACTGACTACAATGTCCAAGCAGTTTACGCTAACAACCTCCTAGCGAGCGCCTCCGCACCGGTAGACCCCACTGCACGAGCGGTGGAGGGCACGCTAGTGGCGACTGTCAAAACACTACAGCGCGAGCTGGCAGATCTCTGGAGTGCCATGTGGGAGATACAAGATGCTCGGAGTCAATAAACACCCACAATGTTAGTGACAGAGGTCGCAGTCAAGAGGGCTGGTAGTCGCAAAGCCCCTAGCCCCGCTCGTAGTACTCTCCGGCATGTGGATTCAAAGTCTCCATTGCCCACCAGCCTACAGTAGGCTGCATGGCCAAAGCACTTCAAGATGCCCACTAACGAGATATTCAAGGGTGATACGGACCCTCAAGAGTTCGTATGCATTTACGAAACAGCCATCGAAGTGGCCGGACGTGATGACTCCACAAAGGTGAAGGGATTGCCGCTTGCCCTTCAAGGGATAGCACTCTCCTGGTTCTTCACCCTTACGCTGAACTCCATATACGCATAGGAGCAGATCCGGGACCGCATGTACAACAATTTTCAAGAAACAACGTCGAACGAGTGGACGTTGACTAGCTTTTCGCCAAGGTACGCTGCCAAGTCATGGATGAAAACGAGACCACTATCATCAATGTAGCCATACGAGGTCTTCACTTGGGACCATTGGCTGAATACAACGCGCACAAACCTATAAAATTAGGTGACAAACTCTTCGACAAGATGGAGCAATATGCAAGAGCGGAAGAGGACACACAATAGTGTTTGGGCTATGCCTCCGAGTCAAAGCACGTGCCTGACCCCATGAAGGATGACTCTAGCCGCAAGGAGCGAGCAGAATGCCAGACTAATTCATTCTCATACTCACTCTACTAGTCTTTTTTTCCACTATTTTGTCCATAGCCACAACACCACCCGAAGGCGATCTTATTTTAACTTGAGCAGTTCATCCATTATCATGCAACTGTGAGAAAATGATTGAAGAAAAAAAAGATTTGAAGGATTCACTTATAATTATTTAAGTCGTTACAGTGGCAATGGCCGAGGGCATGCAAGAGCATTTTGGACCGTGTGGAATTTCCTGCTAGGTTGAAGACTCAAATCTAAACGCTATGGTGGATGGAGAACTAATAGTCTATTGAGTCAAATACAGAATAATTAATTTCTATGGGGGCAATCCTCTAAAAATTTATGGACTTTTCTATAAAATCTCACGAGTATTTGGCTATTTTGCAAAAGACTATGAGGTTATTTTGCCCCCACATGCATCTTAAGATTGTCTCTGTCTTTGCATAAAGAGAGAATTGATCATTTGCCCTAAAGTTACATGGGTTTCAACAATTTGCCATCCTATGCAATGCAATGGATTTTATACCCCAAATTCATGTGCCAATTGATCATTTGCCCTTTTTAGAAAAATGCCAAATTTGCCCCTTTCTTCTTCCCCTTCTTCCTCTTCTTCTTTTCTTATTTGCTCCGGCATTACATGGCCGACCCGCGAGGAGGCCTACCTCACGTTGCACTCGCTGCCCACCTCGGTGGGTGGCTACATCTATCTCTCCTACGACATGGCTCTCCTCTCCTCCGCCTCTATGTTGTCCCACCACACCTCGCCTCGCCGACTGTGCCTTCCTCGCCTACTCACGCACACTGCGCCTCCTCGCGGGCCCCCTTACCGATGCCCTTAGCAGTGTCGCCACCCGTTGTGACACTAGGTGCATCTGGAGGTGCTGGGCTCGTGGACGATGGTGTGGAGTAGCTATGGTGGAGGTGGAGGTAAGGTAAAGGCGACGGGGAGAAACCATGACAGAGGAGGAGGAGGTCTTCCTCGATGACAACACATGTTGAGTTGGCAGCCTCGGAGTCTGACTCGAGGGGCTAGGGATGACTTCGGGAGGCCACCACAACAAAGGCCGCATTGTGGTGGGTGAGTTGGTTGTGGAGTCCGCCATAATAGGTAGAATGAGGAAGAAGAAATGGGAGGAAGAAGATGAGGAAAAAATTGTTCAAAATGGCAAACAATCAATTGGCTCATAAACTTTAGGGAATAAGATCCGTAACATTCGATAAGATGGTATATCGTTGAAACCCATATAACTTTGGGGCAAATGGTCAATTTTCTCCTGCATAAATAGAGGAGAAAAAGATGGGGGCATTACTAAATACGTACTCCAGAATTCTGATCACGCACCTCTTTAGTCTATATGGTATATGTGCATTTAAACTTTTCAAACTTCCTCCGAATATAAAAGAAAAAAATATTTAGATTGGTTACTTTTAAAAACTATTAATATATTTTTCATTAAAGTAATTTTGTAAGGACCTAGATCTCTCTTTAACAACTGCTTAAAAACTACACAAAGTTAGGACGTTCAGATAAAAACGAACCCCTCAGATAAAACAAGGTGGAAAAAGAGCGTCTAGGATTTTTTTCCTTTCTGTGTCGCACACTAGATGACAACCATCACGACGCCAAAATTTTGTCATAGAATATTGTTCATAACAAAAATGTAATCTTTCTTCCAAAAATGCAATCTTAGATATTTTTTCGATTCTAAAAAGAGCACATGTATCTTAGTTGTATTGTAAACTCTAGGAGCAGTGAGATAAACATATGCACTTAACTAAACCTTATGTGCTATGTAATTCGCATATTCATTACAAAGTGTTATGTCGGACTTGAAATGGCAAATTACTTAATGCAATGTGAGACGTACTAGTCAAATTCAAATGTTAATAGTTAGCTATTACTTCAAAACTACTAAACTACTGAAAACACAAAAATACAAGAAATTTTTGTAAATCATACATTTTTATTACCTAAAAATAACGTTTTAAAAATATATTATTATAAAAAAGCTAAATGGGGCAACCAACCATGTTAGATATGTGTGGCAGCTCTCCCGCTGCTCTGTTGACTCTGGTAGGTGATGCTGAGCGCACAATTAGGGGTGGAAAAAAAGCTCGTTAGTGAGGCTCGTTGGTTCGGTTCAAAATTGCTTTAATTATACTTGTTAATTGGTTAAACATTAAAATGAGTTGATTTCAAATGAATTTGAATTTTGCTCTAGCTCGGCTCGGCTCGTTAGCTCGTTTCTAAAAATATTTATAAATTATACGTAAAATGATATTAAATTAAACTATATCAATAGCTCGATATCCACCCCTACGCACAATGCACGGTAGCTCTCCTCCTGCCGAGTTACGCCTACGCTGCGGCGGTCGAGCGAGCTGCCAAGCTGGCTTTCTTCCGTAGCATTGGTTGAGCATAGAGCTGGGCATCGGGCCGGGCTTTTGGGCCCGCTTGAAGCACGGCCGCCCGGCACGCCCAAGCACCAGACGCGAGACGACACGTGGCGGGCCGCGTGGCACCAAGACGAACAATGGCCGGGTGGGCTGGATAGCCGACGGTGGGTGGACGCACGCAAGATGGCGAATCGCATCGCGTTCGGGCCAAGACGCAAGACGGCGAAAGCACGGCGAGCACGGCCAAGACGCTGGCACGGCCAAGACGGCCAAGACGCCGGCCCGGCACCTCGGCCCACCACCACGGCTTCATGAGCACGGCGAAGGATGAGAGATGCAAACACAAATACACAATCACATATTCACGATGCAAACACAAATACACAATCACAGATTCACATATGCAAACACAAACACAAGCTCTAATCACAAATTCACAATCACGGATGTGGTACTCCATCTATCGCCAAGAAAGAGCATGGCCGCCGAGCACCCATACACCGGCGGGGAGGTGGAGGGGAGGAGGCGGGACCGAGGGAGACGGGACCGCGGTGGAGGCGGGGAGGCGGGAGCTGGAGCCGTGGAGGAGGCGGAGGGGCGGCGACGGGAAGGTGGGGGCCGGGAGGCGGGGAGGAGGCGCCACGGGGTGGAGGAGGAGGCGGGGCCGGGAGGGGGGGGAGGAGGCGGGGCGGGAGGTAGGAGGAGGCGACGGTGGGGAGGAGGGCGCACGGCCGGGGCCTGGGAGGTGGGGAGGAGGCAGGAGGCGACGGTGGGAGGGTGGGGAGGAGGCGACTGTGGGAGGTGGGGAGGAGGCGGGGCCAGGAGGAGGGGAGGAGGCGACGGTGGGGAGGTGGGGAGGAGGCGGCAGGGCCGGGAGGTGGGAAGGAGGCGACGGTGGGAAGGTGGGGAGGAGCCACCGCCCACCGACGAAACCGAGGGAGCGGGAGGAGATCGGGAGAGGACGGAGACCGCGGAGGAAGTGGGAGCTGGAGGAGGGGCGGTCCGCGAGGAAGCGAGGAGGTGTGAAAAGGTGCGCCAGTGAGTCCGTGACCCGTCCGCTTGCAAGGGAAAAAGAGGCAGCAGGAGCCGAGGGGATGTAGCGAAAGAGTGGTGGGACGGTGGAAAAAGAGGAGGAGCGGCCGAACGGTAAAAGAGTGGATTAGACGGGAAAAGCCGTAAAATTGAACGCTTGGTTTTCATCATTTCATGCAAGGTTGCAAGCAACGCTCACATAGCATATGATATGACATGCAACGCTCGGATTCAATGTTTATAAAATCCGCTTCCTCCGCCGCAGCTTTCTTCACATGCGATTCACGAGCTTCATTTCTTCACTGCTTCATTTCTTCACTCGCTTCATCGCGCTTAACCATTTCTTCATGCACCTCTATTCCTTCCCATTGCTTCACATAGCATTCTCCTTTCCTTCCCATTGCTTCACATAGTTGTACTCTTTATTTATTTGTTTGTTACTTCTTATTTTACAAGCATATTTATTGTATTTGTTACTTCTTATTTTACAAGCATATTTATTGTATTTGTTACTTCTTATTTTACATTGCCGAGTAGATATTATCTATGCATGTTGTAATAGTTAGTATATACATATGTTGTTATTGACTCTTTTCCTTACTCGGAAACCCCACTGGGCGTAAGGTTTTAACGAGGCAAGAACATTGTATTTCTAAAATATCAAAGAAATTCCACTTTTTCCGAAATATTTATGTCATTATGCGCCCATATTTTTATGCAATTAATTCAATTATTTCAACTAGTTTTAAACGAGACTGCACGAGAGAAAGAAAGATGCCGACCGTCGTCACCGCCTTTGCGATAGTAATTTTGGCCGGGCTTACCGGCACCGCACTAACGCCGCACGCTGGGCTTTGGGCGTGCTTGGGCCTAGCCGAGACGCCGTGGGTAAGACAGACGCAAGACGATGAGATGGGCCGCCGAGTCAAGACGCACGAAGCGGCACAAAGCACGATGGGCTCCCAGCTCTAGTTGAGCATGGTAGACGACACGTCTGCCACGTTGCTTCTGCGGTCAGCGGAGGCTTAAATTTCGAAAAATAAGCTTCGGAGGATAAACCCAGTGTGGGCCCCACCCCACCCCATGCCCAAACATGCCACCACACTTCCAACAGTAGCACTGCCACTCCCCCTCTTCTCTCCACAGTCACGCCCCCCGCACACCGCAGCACTGCCAGCGCCTCCACCAGCAAACCCTAATTTATTCCCTTCCACCGCATCTGGCACAGCCAGACCTCACCCCTCTCCTACCTCATGCGCCGCAAGAAGCTCTTGGACCGGGGCGGGGGCGGCGGCGGCGGCGGCGCCACGGAGCTCTTCATCTGTTTCACCTCCCGCCCCTCCGCCGCCTCCTCTGCTTCCGCCGCCGCTGGCGCGCCCGCGTCCCTCCGCCCGTCCAACTCTTCGAAGCTTCTCAGCCCCGGCCGCAGCGGCGGCGGAGGCAGTTCCGGTGCCGGCTGTGACGCGTCGGCCCCGCCGCCCACCCTCCTCAGCCGCCGCCTCCGCAACAGCGGGAGTCTTAAGGGAGGGCAGTCCCCATGTTCCCTGCGGGGTCCTCCGGCGGCCGCCGCGGCCGTGGCGGGTTCGAGCCGGCCGAGCCCTCGTCTCCGAAGGTGACCTGCATTGGCCAAGTCCGCGTCAAGGGCGGCAGGCGCAAGCCAAGCACGCCTCGGCCGCCGCGCTGCGCTCGCGGTCCAGGCGCGGTGGTGTCGGCGGCAGCGCTGAGGCCAGCTGCCGCCGCGCCGGGGACGACCGGGACGCTCCCCCGGGGAAGAACCAGGGCTGGGTTTACCAGATCCCGGTGAACATCTGCGAGGCGTTGAAGACCTTCGGCTCCTGCGGCGGCCGCTCACTCTGCTCGCCGTCTCGGGGCGGCGGCGAGCGGGGCGGTCTCCCCGCCGGGGCCGCTGACGACAAGAAACGGAGACGCGCTCCGGCTGGCGGGAGCTGGCTGTGCGGCGCTGCCGTGGCGAGGTGCCTCCTGGCGATCCAGGAGGAGGACGAGGACGAGGTCGGCAAGGGAGCCGCCGTTGTGCCGGCGGAGGTCAAGGAGTCGGAGGTGGGGCTCGTGATGGAGGGGTGGGACATGGAGGAAGATGAGAGAGGCGTGGTGGTGGGTGAGGTGGAGGTGGAGAAGAAGGACGAGATCTTGGTGGTGGGGAAGGAAGAGGAGGGGAGGGTCAGCGTCTGCATCCCACCGAGGAACGCGCTGCTGCTGATGCGCTGCAGGTCGGACCCGGTCCGCATGGCGGCGCTCGCCACGCGCTTCTGGGGCTCCCCGGCCGCGGCCACCGTCGGTCATGTTGACAATGAGAAGGATGACGATGTCGAGGAAGAGGAGGGTGAGGCCCAAGTAGAGAAGGAATGCGAAGAGGAAGCTCGCGGTTCAGCAGTTTCCGTCAAAGAAGTGGAATGCCGGGAGTGTGGTGGTGCTGAAGATGGTGGTGGTGAGGCAGGGGAGACAAATCAAGTGGAGATGGAAGCAGAAGAGAGCTCTAAATGTAGAGATCTCAGGGAGGGAGAGGACAAGGATGAGCCTGAGGAGGCACAAATTGTTCAGAAAGACGCCGCCTTGGAGGTTGCTTTGGCAGGAGAAGCTGCAGATAGGGAAAGCCAAGTGCTGGAGATGGTGGAGGTTGTGGCGGAGGCTAAGGAGGAAGATGCTGTTCCAAGACAGGAGAAAGAGGAGGACGAGGTGAAGGGGAGGAGGTCAAGCAGCAGCTGCTCCCCGTCTACAGCATTGAAGGAGGACCGCAGATCACGGTGGTTGAGTAGTAGGAGGCGTGTTGGTGGCAGCAGCAGGGTCTCATCGGGCAGTGACAGGGTAGGCAGGCGGCACAGCTTCTCTGCTGAGACAGATGCACGCCGGTCGAGCTTAAAGGATTCGAGGAGGGCTAGTTTCTCCACTGATAGAGATGGCCGGAGGTGGAGCTTCTCGATTGAGCAGGAGCATCTTGTTGCGGAGCCTAAGGTGCTGATGGGATCCAGGAAGGGGAAGAAAATTTCATCTGAACCGGAGTCAGAAAAAGATTGTGCTGTTCTTGCTGCACCAAACAGTGCAGTGGAAACAGCCCAAGAATCCCAAGATGATGGAAAGGAAGAAGCAACAAAGGACGGGGAGGAGGAAGGAGCAACACAAGATGTGCAAACTAGCGAGACAGCTGAGAAGGTGGAAATGAGAGGTGATAACGAGGAAGATATGGAAGAAGAAGAGCAGAGGAAGAAGAGTGGTGAATTGCCGGATTGCCTCCTCATGATGATGTATGAGCCCAAGCTCTCCATGGAGGTCTCCAAGGAGACATGGGTCTGTAGCACTGACTTCGTCCATTGGAAGTCTTACCAAGGCCAGAACCGCCGCCAACAAAAGGCCGCAACTGGTAGCAATGCTGCTGCGTCGGAGGAGCTCAAGGATACGGACAGTGCTGAAGGCACCAGCTTTGCAAAGGACACCGAAGAGAGTGAAGCTACAGCATCCGTGAGCTCGGTACCTATGCCGGCTCTGGTTGCCCAGAAACCACCCAAACCAGCCGCGGAGCAGAAGGTGAAGCTGGAGCTGCCGCCGGTTGCTGGTGTGGCAGCGTACGCGCCATTCGTTCTTAAGCGCTGCAAATCAGAGCCAATGCGGTCATCGGCGCGACTGGCACCCGATGCTTGTTTCTGGAAGGACCGGCATCGGCCACTCAACGCCACCGGGATCGGCTTTTGATTCCGGTCGACGAGCCCAACTGCTGGTATGCTTAGCTAGCTAGCTAGTGACTTGAGTTTGGGAGCTTTGTTGTGCAATAGTAGTGAGCTTCTTTCATGCTTGGTGCTGTTACGTGGACAACAAATAGTAGCATGTTAAGTTACATCAGATAGATTAGGGAGGAGTATATGTAAATCTCTTGGGTTTGGTTCATTTGGTGTGCTAATTCCTTTTCCCTTGATGATGTTGTGCAGTGCTGCTATAGTTTTTTCCCCATCGCATCTGCAGGTTTTTGCTAAATGTTTTCCTTAACATGAGAAGCTTCGTCTTTACTTCATCTCTTTGCAAACAAAATCTAGTTCCAAACCTCCAAATTGATAGTAGGCTCAGGTGGCTTGATTTGCTAAGAGTACTATTTGCTAAATTCTATCCAAGTTAAACTACTTATTCAATAGGCTGGTTAATCCAAGATATTGCATAAGATTAAAAGATGTAACTGAGCCTTTACTTCGGGTGGTTTCTTTCATGCTTGGTGCTGTTACGTGGACAACAAATAGTAGCATGTTAAGTTACATCAGATAGATTAGGGAGGAGTATATGTAAATCTCTTGGGTTTGCTTCATTAGGTGTGCTAATTCCTTTTCCCTTGATGATGTTGTGCAGTGCTGCCATAGTTTTTTCCCCATCACATCTGCAGGTTTTTGCTAAATGTTTTCCGTAACTTGAGAAGCTTCGTCTTTACTATCTCTGTGCAAACAAAGGGCCTATTCTTTATGGCTGTGACTTATAGTTTTTAGCTGAAGTTTTTAAATTTTAGCTGTTTACGACAGAGATTATAGTGAGAGATGTTTGCGATTTTGGATGGTACAGATGTTGGGCTTTCAACGTGTACTATAATTAACTTCTAGACTCCGTCTTAAAACAATATCTCGTTTGAAAGTTAGATACTGTAGCAAAAAGCTAAAAACTGGATTCAAAAGCCGAAAAGAAGATGCCCAAAGTCTAGTTCCAAACCACCAAATTGATAGAAGGCTCAGGTGGCTTGATTTGCTAAAGAGTACTATTTGCTAAGTGCTATACAAGTCAAACTACTTTTACTCAATAGCCTGGTTAATCCGAGATATTGCATAAGATTAAAAGATGTAACTGAGCCTTTACTTCATTTTAAGGTACAATGATCACAAACTAGTCGCAACTGTTTTGCCTGAGTAAATGCGACTTGTGAGCTATGATGGCGGGATACTGCTATGTTTGTTAAAGTTTCCTTTTCCTTTCTGCCATGCCACTTTGTCTTGCCGTCTAGGTTTGTATTTTGCCTTCAGCCGGAGGAGGATAGGTAACTCTTGCGTTATTTCTCAGCCATTGAAGTGTGCATTGTGGTACAGCAGTTTTCGGTGTTTGCTGTGGCACTCACAAGTCACAAACAACAGCTTACAGGTGGATGATCTGCCGCTGCCGCTGCTACTTTTCCCCCAGATCATAACTTTTCCCAGTTAACTTGAACTGCTGCTGCGTCTGCTGCCTCGCTTCGCTCATTTCCACTTAAGCTTTTTCGACTTAAGCTTTTGGCTTATTTTTGGCTATTCAAAAATTTTGTTTTTTTTCTGAACTTTTGGATTATTTTGAGCTTTTTTGCCGATTCTTTTTTTTCCCTGTATTCGTTTGTGTTGTCCGTGATGAGCTAATATATTTTTTTCTATTTTTATTTTTTAAATTTAATTACGTCAAATAAGTCATCCTCAGCTACAGTGTAATTTCGACCAGTTACAGTGTAATTTTAGCCATAAGCCACTATTTTTCAGCCTAACCGAGCGGAGCCAATCTGCAGTCGCCATTGACTTCATACCATGTATCTGTTGGATTGACAATCGACGGTCTAGATCAAGCGCTGTGGAAGTAAAGGGTTTGGTTTATAATTCAAAAAACTCATTATTAATCGATGGTTTACTCACTATTGATTGATGGTTTAATCTGAGTAAGTGGTTCTGTCGCGATTCAGTGGTCCACATACCATGTAGCTGATTCGTTCTAATCCGAATAAATTATTGCAGCTGATCCCTATGTCGTAAAGTTATGAATCTAGTAGTTTGTAAAGATTGTTTTCAACTACTCGGCCCTAAATTTCTCTGCCTCGATGCATTGAACAGCGTATGATTCAACTCTCGGGATCGAACTTTACTGTTGGTCGTGCTCAAGATTTGCTTGAGTTGCGACTCTTCTTCCCGGAATCGACGGCGGAGAAAGAGAGCAAAAAGTATCGAGTTTCATGCACCAGGCAGTTCACTTAAAAGCTTAAGCTTAAGCTGATGAGGAAAGGTGGATAATTCACTTATACTTAACACTCCTCACGTGTAGGCTCGCTTAGGCCTAATACGTGAAATAGAAGTGGACTGCAATTAATTTTTTTAATTGCGTCAGCCAGGTCTTGAACTCGGGACCTCTTGGCTCTGATACCATATTAAGTTTTATGCACCAACCAGTTCACCCAAAAGCTTAAGCTGATGAGGAAAGGTGGACAATTCACTTATACTTCAACAAAAAGGAAACAGGACGCTGATGCCTGCTGCTGCCGCCTATGTGCAAGCTTTTCCTTCCGCTTGACGTACACAGCCTATGATGCTGATGCCGCAGGTCGCCATAGCAGCATCACGGCATAAAGTTTTTTCAAGGGCCAGGTGAACACGACTTTTTAGACCAGTACGGTAGGAGAGGAGGTAAATAATGTCTTAAAATTTTCTCAAAACAATTCACCACTTCTTCACTTTGTTAGCCACTGAGCTATGAAAATCAGAATATAAAGCTAAAACCAAAACAATATGCTCAAAAACCTAAGAGGGAAAAAACTCAATTCCTTACCAGTCTGATTGCCACAGGGAGGCCGGTCTGACCAATAGGACTAGGAATGGAAACGGTAAAGGATAATCCATTTTATCCGATATTCGTATCCGAGAAAATACGAATGTAGTACGTAAAATCCGTATTTGAGATTGTTCATATCCGTATTTGAGAATGTTTGTATTCGAGAATGCTCGTATTCGTATTCAAGGCTATTCGATTCGTATTCGATCCATTTCTTCGAGAATGTTCGTATTCGAGACCATTCGATTCATATTTGATACATTTTCATCTCTGGCGACCTCCGTGGAGATGATTGTAGGAAGTAATTTTATGATGAATCAAGATTCACAAGCAAGAAGTGAAAATTACTTTGCATAATTTTTAACTCTATGAACTACATTGCTAACTCGTGTAGACGTGTTGTCATGATACATAAATTTGTTCTACCGAGATTTGTTATAAAAGTTTCAGGATATTCGCATTCGACCGAATTAGTATATTCGATTTGAATTCATATTTGTTACGATATTCGATTCGTATTCATATTCGAGAATGTTTAAATTCGTATTCTAATTTGTTTAAAAAATATGAATTTGTATCTGTATCTGTATTTATTTTAAAAAATATGGATTCGTATTCGTATTTGAGACTATCCGATTCATATTCGATCCATTTCCATCCCTAGATAGGACAACGACGGTTTGACCGGCAAGGCCAAGGTGGTCTGACCATCAGCCGGTTAGATCGGGCCCAACGGCGGTTTGATTGCTCTCCTGTTTCCTGAACAGAAAATCAGCCCAAGCCAATGCTAAGAAAGCACAATTCCCAAAATCCTTAATCAAAAGGGGATGAAACTTTGCATGAACCGTGCTAAGAGTCTCAGGAACCTATTCCATCCAAAGATCGCATGAATTATGGTAAAAGTTCTAACCTTTCCCTAAAACAAGCAAGATTGCATCAAAACGGGCAAACTTCAAAAACTCGGGATATGACTTGCACGTGGAAAGAATATGGCTAAGATGGCTTTAGATGAGTTCCCCACATACCATAGCAAGCTATTCATTCCAAAGATTTGATGCAGATGGCATGCTAGGTACGAGCATGTTAACTTCCATGCCCTAAAGGATCTGGCTCACAACAATATGGTGCAAGGCATGCCCATGATCGAGCACGTGGATCGCATCTGCGATGGTTGTCTAATCGGCAAGCAACATCAGAATCCGTTTTCGACCACATCTCTGTATCGTGCAGTCGTGCCTCATGAGTTATGGCATGGTGACATTTGCAGGCCAATCACTCCGACCACGCATGGCGGAAATAGTTACTTTCTGCTGCTAGTTGATGACTATACGAGGTATATGTGGTTGGCATTACTCTGAAGCAAAGGCGAAGCATTTGAGGCATTCAAGAAGATTAAGGTTGTAACCGAGTTGGAAAAGCATCGAAAGTTGAAAGCTCTACACACCGACCGCGGTGGCGAGTTTACCTCGAATGAGTTCGATGATTACTACGAGTGCTGGGAGTTAGGCGTTATTTGACAGCTCCTTACTCGCCCAACAAAGTGGAGTGGTCGAAAGGAAGAATCAGACGGTGGTCGGTATGGTGAGGAGTCTATTGAAGAGCATAGGCGCCCTAGGAGATTTTTGGGGGAAGTGGTCTCGGCTGTCATTTATCTCTTATTTCGACCGCAAGCCAAGTGTGGGTCATCTCTGCACTTTCGAGTGTATCGCACATGTAAAGACGTCCACACCTCACCTCTCCAAGCTGGCAGATCGAAGCAAGCTAATGGTGTTCATTGGGTATGATTCGAAGATGAAAGGCTATCGGATGTTTGATCTGACAACACGGTGAGTCATGGTGGCTCGTGACGCCATGTTTGAGGAGGAGAGGAAGTAGGAGTGGAGCAGAGATCCCTCGGTAGAGGTACAACCTAAACAAGACATTTTTACGGTGCACTATCCTGCTAACACTGATGCAGGTCTCAATGACTATGTAACTGACACGCCGACCATGGTGGGTGAAGTCAGAGGATCCGACCACAACGTGGTCATAGATACTAACGACAACGTGGTAACTTCTGCAATACGACTATGGAGAACGAAGTCGAAGGACACGACCACATTGCAGACACTCCAGGTACGACAACGGGAGGTACGAACATGGGATCTGGCTTGCCCAACTTGACTACACCGTGAACTCCAGTAGCGACGGTGAGAGTGCCGGTCTCTCCTGGTGCTCCGCGAAGATTGGAGCTCGATGCGAGGTCGCCTAAAGGGCCTCGACGGGAGCTGAAAGACTCCGAGTATTGCTTGCTCGGAGAGGAGAAGCCAACGAACTTCGAAGAAGCAATAGGAAAGCCAGAGTGGAGAAGAATGATGGAGGAGGAAATGTCCTCTATCAATAAAAATGGAACATGGTAGCTTGTTCCATTGCCAGTCAATCACAAGCCGATTGGGCTGAAGTAGGTGTATAAGGTGAAGAAGGACATCCAAGGCATAGTCGTAAAACACAAAGCGAGGCTAGTTGCAAAAGAGTACGTTCAATGACAAGGAGTAGATTTCGACGAAGGTTTTGCCCCTATTGCATGACTAGAAATGGTACGACTACTTATTGCAATCACGACACAAGAAGGATGGGAGGTTCATCATATGGATGTGAAATCGGCCTTCCTCAACGGCGATTTGGAAGAAGAAGTTTATGTCGTGGAACATCTAGGTCTTGAGAATAAAGGAGATGAACAACTGGTACTACGACTGCACAAAGCGCTATATGGTCTATGTCAAGCCCTGAGAGCATGGAATGCGAAGCTAGACAAGTCTCTGATAGTACTTGGCTTTGAAAGGTGCCTGTTAGAGCATGCAGTGTACAAACAGAACCAAGGAAGAGGGAGTCTGTTGGTTGGAGTTTATGGGGATGACTTGATCATCACTAGAGAGAGTATTAAGGACATTAATATCTTCAAGTGTCAGATGAAGAAGTTATTTAGCATGAGCGACCTTGGGTTACTGAGATACTACTTAGGCATTGAGGTATGACAAGGCTCTAGGAAGATTACTCTCAGCTAGACTGCATATGCAACAAAAGTGTTAGACAAATGCGGCATGAAGGACTGCAATCCAACACAAACTCCGATGGAACCCCACCTGAAGATGAGTAGAGATAGCACAAACTTGCCCATAGATAAGACTTCCAAGTGATTTGGTCAGGATGTTTTTCGTGGGGTCGAACTCAGTCAGTTGGTGTTCGTAGAAGCGGAAGGTGATCGCACTGTCATCTTGTGAATCAGAGTATATTGCAGCTTGTGCGGTGGCCTGTCAAGGGGTATGACTGGGTCAGTTGTTAGCTGATATATTGAAGACGAAGGCTAAGAAGATAACATTGAAGATTGATAATCAGTTGGCAATTATGTTGTGCAAAAACCCAGTCTACCATGAAAGAAGCAAACACATAGACACTCGGTTCCATTACATAAGAGAATATGTGGAGTCGAGGTTGATCGAAGTGCAGCATGTCTGCACGGAAGACCAACTCACAAACATCTTGACCAAATCACTTGGAAGAATGAAGTTTGTGGAGATGAGGGAGAAGATCGGTGTGCGAAACATCAAAGTTGGAAGACAATGAGCTTAAGAAGGAGATTGATAGAGTTAACCTAGTTGTGTTCAGGTCTGGTAGAATATATGACCGTGTTCTACGACCACGGCAGATTACGACCACGTTCAAGTTCTGTAATGGTGGTATCACATTGAAAGGGAGATAGGCCCTATTGGAGAGCCGAGTTCAGTTCCTGCGAGATGCTGTGCTCTCAAGGATGCTGATAGAGACGCACTTTACATTCTTACACAAAATAGGCTTTAAACATAGCCTCATAGCTCACAGCCTGCGAGATTTAGGAGGGCTTGGCATCCTCGTAGCTTTAAGCTTAATGACAGTCCTCCTAAACATAGCCTAAATAAGCCTATCTCTGTCAAACAAATGCTTTAGAGTCAATTTTCAGCTGTTGTCCAGCAGGTAAAGCATCATTCATACATGGATCGTAGTCCTTAGGACAAACAAGTACCACCAACACCATCGTAATCAACTGTAAGCATCGTTTTACTCCCATGTTCCGGCAGGATACCGCCATCGTCGGCGCGCCCATGTGCTGATCAGTTGACTAGAGATTAGTAGCTCAAGGGAAACCATGAACAACGTAATGGAGTGATGAGAGAGAAGCTGTTGTAACGAGGGTTCAGTACTTGTATTCAGCATCTCCCTTTGCCCATTTGTAGTTTTGGCTTATTCTTGCTGGGAACTGGTGACAAACTGACTTATCCTTGGATAAGGTGATCTCTTGAACCCAACACCGCATCATTGGAGCCGTGGTTTTTTTTTAGCTAATAACTTATGGCTTAAATATTTGAATTTTGACTGTTCGCGAGAGGTAGTATGCAGAGGAAAATAGTCGCATGCGGTTTTGGCTGGTACAGCTGAACTCAGTACACTTTTTACTATAATTTTTCTATTGATCCACTTTGAAAAAACGCACCATTTAAAAACAAGTTATTGTAGACAGTATAAATATAAGACAACTTTAAGTCCAAAACAATCTAGCCAACTAGTCGGTCATTGCCTGTGAGCTGAATCCTAGCTGGCTAGTTGCATGATTTGTACCAAATCAAATGACTATTCACTTACATACAGTGGCAGGCTTCATTGCAAAGGAAATATTGCTTTTCACTAGTTTGTTTCTGATTAGACGGTTGTATTGATTTTTACTAATAGTTTTTTGTTTTGTTTCTTTTGGGCCTTTCGGCCCTTCTTAACTCTTTCAAATTCAAATTAAAACGAGATTTTTGAGCCGATTTAAAATTCTACCGAGACTCACCGATAAATCCCGTAACCGGTTTTCAGCGAAATTTCGACGATAGAATTTTCCTGGTTGTATTAGACATTGCCATCTGTTTATTCTGGTTCTTGTTCTGCCGGTGCTCACATCCTGCACTAAGCACCGTCCCTACAGTTCGTGTGCGTGTGTAAAGACGGTGCACTGATACTTCTTCAGCTTAATTCTCATGCGATTCTTAGCCCATCAACAAACAAAAGGGCACAGTAACTAATCTCATGAGCCGTTCACCCACGATTGCAACAATCGAACAAAACCCAGACAAAACAAGTTCATTAACCGGGTCCATGCTAGCTAGTGTGGTCACTAAGGGGAGGAGAGGCAACGATGAACTTCAGATAATAATGCAAAATACAACAAAAACGCCAATACATACGCAAAACGCAGTGCTTAACTAGCTAGTCCCGCGCTATATGTTCATACAAACAAACCCCAACCAAAGAAGCTATTATGGATCTGTTCTTTTTTAGCTTCTAAAAGCTACTTTTCGGCTTTTTCAGTAACTAATTTTTAAACGGAGTATCTTTTTAAGATAGAGTCTACTAGTTAATTGTAGTATATACTATACTGACTTCATTTATATCGATAAAAATCATACATAAGTTTATGTTACTCTGTAATCTCTCATACGAATAACCTAAAAACTACAAGCCGTAGTTAAAAGGCATAAGTTTCAACCAAAAAAACATACCCTATATAGCCTTTGCTGCTGGAAGGATGTGACTTTGGGGAGGCCATCAAGCGCCCCATCATCTCGTGCGCTGCCGGCCAGTCGGCCACTTCGGCCCGGAGGACAATGATGCTGTTCTTGGTGAGGTCCCCATGGATGGGGACTCGGGGCCGACACCGGAATCCACCACCCTTTCGTGCTCACCACACATGCATCGTTTTTCCTCCTCTACCAGATGTGGGTTGGCATGAAGAAGGGTTAGTAAAGGCCTGGCCGGACTGCTGTTTCACCTGCCAGTCTACAGCGTGCACCTGCGGGTGCCTGGCTGGAGCAGTTAGCTGTGCAGGTGTTCTGGTGAAAACCTTTGAAAAACTGTCCCTAGTGAGTTCAGTGCGATCGATCATCTCGTAGATGAAAGCACATGAAAAAAATACAGAAGCAATAAAATTAACACCAATATGGGGGACTTTCTTCTTTCTTTATTTCTTTTCTCATTTTAAAAGTCCCGATACAATTATTGGGACCCCTATATGTAGACTAAATGATAGGGTGCCCACCAAGGAAAGGCCTACATGCCCAGGTTTCCCAACACTTCCCCTTAGGCACTCATCCGACATATTCATGCCTCATCAAAACACTACAAAAAAACAGTAGGATAAATTTAGGGAAAAAAACATGACACGTGTTCTACTGCGTTGCACAAATTGCATCATTAGAAACCTTAGCCGAAAAACTTTCGGAAAACTTGTTAAGGAAAAAAGAGTACAATCCACCCAATTTGATTTTATCTATGGGATTTATGATTTGGATACTCGATTTTTATGATCAAATTTTAATAATGAGTTCATGAAAATTCCCCCCTGAGTTCTGCACTTCTCTAAGTCTCACCATTCAAATTTCATGTATATACATTTCAAAGTTTGATGTTGGAAGTGACTTAATGAATAAATCTACAAGATTTTCATATGACTTAGTATGCAGTATCTTAATTTTATTCATCTTTTCTAATTCATGAGCATAAAAGAATTTAGGGTTGATATGCTTTGTAAGATGACTCTTTACGTAACCCATCTATGCTTGTGCAGCACAAGCTGCATTATCTTTATAGATAATAGTGAGAGCTTGCACGATACTCAGTCCACATGACTGCTAAATGTGGTGAATCATCCGCCGAAGCCAAGCATATTCTCGTGCGACTTCGTATAGTGCTATGATTTCCAAGTGATTCATCAAAGTTGATACAAGATTTTGCTTAGACAATTTTCAAGAAATTGCAATTCCACCACATAGGAATACACATCCTGTTTGTCACCTGGCTGTATGCGGGGCCGACAAGTATCTAGTATTTGTATAGCTAGTCATATTTAGGTCTTGGTTCTTTCTATAAAACAGTCCAAGGTCTTTTCTTCCTTAGAGGTATCGGAAGATGTCATTTGTACTCTGCCAATGCCTTTTGGTATGTTCTGCACTATACCTTGCTAATAGGTTTACGTCAAATGCAATATCCGGTCTAGTACAGTTTGCTAAATATATAAATGCTCATATTGCACTTAAGTACGAGAATTCCGGTCCCAGGACTTCTTCTCCCTCTTTTTTAGGTCAATACGATCCTTGTTTTGCTGTAAAAATGTTCCAACCATGGGTACTTTTGATGAGTACGCCTTTTCAAAGCTGAACCTCTCTAACACCTTCTAAGTGTATTCTGACTGATGCATCCCTTGAGGAACATGCTCAAGCTGCAAGCCTAGGCGATATTTGATTTTACCCAAATCTTTTATTTCAAACTCCGACTCCAAGAGATAGCTTCCTTTATATATTCCAGAGTTCCGATGATATTTAGATCATCTACATATACTAAGATTATAGAAAATTCATTCTGGGATCGTTGTATAAATACACAGGGACAATTCTTGCTGTTCGTGTAAGCTTTCTTGCATAGAAAGTTGCTTAAGCGGTTATACCATATTCTACCAAATTGCTTAAGTTCGTACATTAACTTTTTGAGTTTCATACTATATATGTTTCTATTTTCTCTGTCTTGATTCAGGACAGGGATACCTTTAGGCACCTTTATATAAACGTATGTATCTAAGTTTCTATAAAGGTATGTAGTTACCACATCCATCAATTTTATTTGTAAATTCAATTTCACTGCCATCGAGATTAAATATCTAAAGGTAATATCACCCATGACCGGGGAATATGTTTCTTCATAATCAACTCTTGAATGTTTAGTGAAACTTTGTGCAACGAGCCTTGCTTTATATCTTGCAACTTCATTTTTCTCATTTTTCTCTTTCGAACAAATACCTATTTATGCCCTAGGGGGTGCACATGGGGAGATGTGCGGCTTACAGACCCAAACACCTCTCTTTTATTCCGAGATAATAGTTTAGTTTATATTGCCTTTTTCCAGTCCTCCTAATCTGATCTTTTCTTACATTCAGCAAGCGATGCAAGCTTTGGATCAAGATTGATGATTGTAGCAATTTTCTTTGCAAAATAAATGTCAATATTGGTTGTTGTCCTATTCATAGATTCTACTGTGGTAACATAGTTTATAGCTAGTTAATCATGGGTTGAATCTTTTAGTGCTTCTACTTGATCATTGCCTTTTTTCAATTGTGGGGGTAAATCCTTTTAGTTTTTCAGCTCTAATGTGTGCGCACACATCCATGATGGTTTCTCCCTCCATGGGATTGTTCAAATCCGGTATGCCTTTTCTTGAAGGTGCAATACTGGTGCCAGGTCTCAACTCGCTTTTCTTCTGGGTCTAGGGAACTTCGGTGAATGGCTATGTTAAGTTCTTCTTATCCTTTTTCACCAGGCGTCCCTGGCTACTTGGGATTCGAGGGGTCAGAGATCTCGTCCTTTTATTCTGAGGCCTCTGGATGGAAGTAGGGATACCTTCAAATTTCTTAGGTATCTTAATCCTCTCTGGTGCATTGCGTGCAGGCACATACAACTTGGTCATGCTTTTCAAATCACTAAAGTGGTCTAGCAGTTGATTCGTTAATGCTTGCAAATCAATGATCTTTCGGACTTCTCTATTTGCTTCACTAATGTGCGGGACATGTGCATGGATTATCGTGGCTTGCCACATAATTTCCTGACATTTCGCATCAAGTGGTTGATTTCCTCCCTCTAATATCGGGAAACTATCCTCATCAAATATACTATTAGCGAAACAGGCGGTATGCAAATCTCCTATCATAGGGTCCAAATATTTAATTATGGATGATGTCTCATAACCAACATATATCCTAGACTTTCGGAGAGGGCCCATTGTAATACGTTGTGGTGGAGGTATGGGTACATAAACTTTGCAACCAAATCTACGAAGATGAGAAATTTTTGGCGCTGACTGAATAGATGTTATATACTGATGGTCTAAAGTTGATGAGAGTT
This sequence comes from Bonia amplexicaulis, assembly GCA_036346245.1. Lineage (NCBI taxonomy): Eukaryota > Viridiplantae > Streptophyta > Magnoliopsida > Poales > Poaceae > Bonia > Bonia amplexicaulis. The sequence goes on from CM070743.1 coordinate 21,547,101, forward strand.
GCTATATGTAAGACTGCGTATCTCGAGCATGTAGTTGATAAATTACAATTATGCAAAAGCGGTCAACAATAAATTTAATCCTCTTAATTAATGCATCTGCTAGTTCATTCTGGGTGCGGACGTGCGGTACGACATGCTCAACTTTAATTCCCATTGCTATGTAATAATCATCAAATGCCTTCAAAGTAAATTCTCTAGTGTTGTCCATTCTGATGGGCTTTATATGATGATTAGGGAAATTATTTTTAATTTGAATTATCTGTGAGATCAATTTTCCAAAAGCATAGTTTCTCGTAGATAATAAACATACGTGCGACCATTTCCAGGAAGCATCAATAGGCACCATAAAATATTTAAATGGCTCTGGCAGTGACTTTATAGGACCGTAAATATCTCTTGGATATGTTCTAGGAATGTAGAGACTTCATCCTTCACTTTCAGAGCAGAAGGTCTAATAATTAATTTCCTGGTGGCACATGCGGGGCACATAAAATCTTCTTGATTCGTGACATTATTTACATCGATATTATGTCCCTATGAATTGCGTATTATGTTTCTTACCATCCTAAGACCTGAGTGGCCTAATCTATCATGTTAGAGATAGAAAAATTCAGAGCTAAATATGGTTTTTAGGGCAGTATAGATTGTGGGTGCCTTAATTTTAGTGTAGTATAGCACTGTCTCAAATGAAAGAAGTCTTTCTAATACCCTTTTTTCACTTGCTTCATGCTTTGTAATGAGCTAGTATTTCTTACTGAGAGACCATGTGAGAGGTGCTCCCATGTTTGTGATGAGTAATTCACACGTGTTCTAAAAGTTGGAGTTTGATTTGAGCGGTTCGTACGTGCGTTTTTGACTAATGCAATGTTGATTCCATTATCTCGAGCGGTGCTATGTGATGTATTTTCTTGTCTGTGATGGCTGTAGGACTTTGAGGCGGAGTCGTGGTGAGGCACGGGATGACCGGACTAAGCACAGGCGGTGTTGAGGTCGGAGCGGTCGAGATGTGCTGAAGACGGCGAGACTCGAAGTGGTTGCGAGGCTTGGACGGCAAAAAACGAGGAAGTTTACCAGAAAGTGCAGCAGGGGCATTTTGGTAAAAGTGCAAGGCTGCAAAAGCGGAAGCGGATTCGGTTCGAGTTAATGAGTAAAGCGTGAGAATTAGTGGGCAAAGGATTTGTAAACCCGGTAATGAGAGGCTATATAAAGGAGGGGTGTCTCCTTGTAGTAGTAGAGTTTTCTAGGGTTTTAGAATGGGTCTTTGCTTTGGCTCTCTTTTCTCTTTTGGTTGAGAAGTACGTGGAGAGAGCAGAGGTGGTTGTTTCTTTTGCTTTTCTCTGTGTGAGTCTGGTAGTGGGAGGTGTGTTGTTCTTTCTCCTGTGATGAGTTTATGAGAATGTAAGAGATGTGTAATATCCCGAACGTCGTTACGGCATAAGTTTTTAAAACAATCGCGGAGTCGCCGGTTTTTTGGCAAATCACGGGAAGGGAAAATAAAAATTGTAGAACATTGAAAAATATTAAAATTATTTTAAAATTTTAGAGTAGGTCGCCTGGGAGTGGGTCGACCGCCTTGGGCCAAGGCCCAAGGGGTGGCGCACCCACCCCCAACCGCACCCCCACCCTTGCCCCTTCTAACCCTAGACCCCACCCTCCCCTTTTCCCCACACCCAGCCGCCACCTCCCTCCCTGCCTCCCTTGTGGCTGCCCCCATCCAGAATTGGTGCCCCCAAGTCTGCTGCCATTGGAGGGAGAAGAAAGGAGAAGGAAGGAGAAGAAGGAAGAAGAAGGAAGGAGAAGGAAGGAGAAAAATAAGAGGAGGAAAAAAAGGGTGATCCACCATCTAGGTAATTTTTCCCATCCCAAACCCTCTATTTTTCAGAATAATTAGGGTTCTTGGCACGGATTAGAGATTACCTGCTGTCTGCATGTAGATTGATTCGCGCAGCGCGTCTATTTGCACGGTTTAGACCTAGTAAATGATTTTTCCTGCGGACTCTTCCAATAGTAAAGTTGTAGAGGACTTCCAGACGCATCTCCTGTATTTGTTTTGGAATTTTTGGCCATGGGATCTGGGAGTTACAGGGTTGGTAATACTGTTGTTCGACAGGCGAGCAGATTGGTACAGACCGACATTAAACTGTGAATTTGAAGTAGTAAATGATTTTTATGATCATGGCCGTAATTGAGAAAGTTGTATAGAATCGAGTAATCTAGTTGCTGTAGAAAATTTAGAATTTTTAGACCCCTTTACTATTTCTGGGACGCAATTGATTTTTGCTGTCCAGTCTGCCAGAATAGAGATCTTTCTCTGTTTTGGGCATTAAATTAAACCTAGTTGTGATCAAAATAAAAATATGTGTTCTATATGAAAAATGTAGTATTTTAAGTGATGAATCAATAGAGGTATCTTTTGCTGTAAGTGGATCAATATTTTTGAAGATACGAAAATGTTAAGCAGCGCTGCTGCAGAGGGTAATATGCTGAATTGTTCTAGCGACGTCTTTAATATTTTTAGTCACGTTTGTATGCTGTAGCTGTGTGCTGAGAGTTTTTTTTGGACAGGTGGTCTTGTCCCTGAGCGCTCTTGATTTGCTTCGCTTCGTCGGTTGAGGCAAGTAAACGTAGCGGTGGTTGCTACCGTTTAACTTGTTATTCCTTCTACTTGCAATTTACATTATTATCATAATTTGATACATTATACCATGATTGCATGATATTTTAATTGTGGAGATGGTAGCAAGTATTGATATGTTGATAATCTGCTAGCAGACATGTAGAATTCTTGCTTAATGTTATAATGTGGATGTGGATATGTTGTGAGCATGATGATGCTCATTCGAAGATGGATTAATGTGATTTATGATTATCATATCATTCATATCATATCATGTCATATTCATATGTGGATGTCGCCGCACCTAGCCGCGACCGTACCGGTATAGCATCGTATATTGCCGTAATACGATACACCTCTTATCCCGCTGGGAGCATCGTATATTGTCGTAATATGATGCACCTCAAATCCCGCCGGAAAAGAGTGATGGGGAGCATAGCATGAAGCATTCATATGCATTTATTTGTTGTTAAGATGACTGCATTCATATGCCATTTAAATCTGAAAATTGAAGAGGTATGATTCATGGAAGATTGTGGTGGTTTAATAATTGTGGACACGAATTGTGGTTGTGAATGTATGGAATTAAATGATGATGTTTATTTGTTCGTAGTTTGAATAGCTTGTTAAACTGTTTGCTTGGTAAGATTTTTATCTCAACCTTGTTTCTCCCTCCCTACAGGTGGACTTTAAGCATGCATTGGGAAGGGTAGAGCGGCACCACATTGATGCACTTGGATTATATTTTAATGCTGAAATAAAGTTGGAAGAATTCTAGTCATTGCTTAGCTATCTTGTGGATGAATGTTTCATCTTAATAATGTTAAATTTGGATCTGTCCCTTTGGTTATTATGTTGGATTTGATTATGAATATTGAAATTATATCTTTATTCTGTTTTCCCTTAATTGCTTATGCTTCCGCTTGTATTATCTTGTTTAGTAATTGTTGCCAGTTTATGTTATCTTGTAAATTGGCTAGTTGTAGAGTAGTTTTAGTAGCATCCCAGGGTAATGTGAGTCTTAGGGTGTTACAAGATGGGGTGAATTGGCTATAGACAACTCATGTAATCATTCATGTCTTCTCAGCTATCCATGAGATGTTCCCTCTCAGTTATGTTGTTTTTGTGTTTTGTTTCTACTCTTTTGGTTTAGTCTTCGAGGTCATTTGCTCTGTCTCAGTTTTCAGACTTTCTCTGTTCTTCTTTGCTCTTTTGTTGATTGGAGTTAATTTTCTTGATCAGATAGCTGAATCTTTGTTGCTATGAACTGGGAATAGCCTCAAGGTTACTTGACCAATCCATTCCCAAGAGAAAAAATTAGATTCCATGGATAATCTTTTCTCTCAGGCACGCACCTCACTTCCTCTGTTTGCAGATTTTTGAGGGTTTACTGTTTGCTGAAAACAGAGGATTCTCGTGCTTTTGTTCTTCTCAGCAGAAAGATGAATTTGTCTTATGTTTTCTTCTCCTGAGGTTATTACCTTTATCTATTCAAAAGTCTCAGGACTGTAGGAATCAAGAATCACAAGCTATGAGTATTCTGTGACTTCTCTTGTTGTATTTTCAGTTTTATCAGTCTTATCATTGGTTCAGTTTTAAGTTTCAGTCCAGATTTGGGTTCTTTGCCTCTTTGGTCTGAATTTTCTTCTCAATAAGGTCAATATGCTGTTTAGGATGATGTCCTGTTCAATTGACCCGAGAAGAGCAGCAAACCGCGACGAATTTCTTGATTTTCAGAAAACTCCGCAGTTTCTGTTTTTCAGTCTGTAGCGTGCGGTACTACCGCTATTTCAACGTCGGTACTACCGCTCGTCGGTACTACCGCTCAACGACGGTATTACCGCTCATCGATGGTACTACCGCACAGCGACTGAGTTCATAGGCGGTACTACCGCTCGGCTAAATGGTACTACCACTAAGAGGTACTACCGCTCCTCACAGCGGTACTATCGCTTACGGTCAGACCAGGTCTAGATCTATTTTTTCTGGATTGTCTCTCTCTAGCCTTGCTTGCTGATCTTCCTGACAGTTTTCAGTGGGCGCCTACCTTCTGTCTTCATAGCTTATGCAGCCATTCACCCCCCTCTGTTGCCATTTTGGTCCTACAATTGGTATAAGAACCGGTTAGCTCTCTTCTATAGATCTTAACCGGTCTCCTGACAGTTGAACGAGTGGTCTTGGTGAGACAAAATCTGTTGGCCATCCAGAACAGGCAGAAAAGTTATGCAGATGTGAGAAGAAGGGATCTGGAATTTGGGGTGGGAGGATTAGTTCCTCTTTAGAGAATCTCCCACCAAGGGTGTGGTGAGGTTCGGAACCAAAGGGAAGCTTAGGCCGAGGTCCGTCGGGCCTTTCATGATCATGGCTCGGATCGGGGAGTTGGCATACCTCTTGGATTTTTCAGAATCTATGCGCGAGATGCAAGCATTGAGGAATAAAAAATTTTAAAATATGTCAAGGTGCTTTGGTCGCAGCAGACAGAGAGAGAGGCCACTTGGGAATTGGAGTCTCGTATGTGTGAGAATTATTCACAATATGCACATGTTAATAGGATTAAGTTTAGTTGTGATTAGTCTTTGGCGTAAGCATAGAAAGAATTCGGGGTCGAATTCTGTTTAAGGGGGGTAGAATGTAATATCCCGAAAATGATTCGAGAGATAGTCGATCAACTGGAGGAAGGGACCTTATAGGAAAGAATTAAATAAAGATTTTTAGAGGGAATTTCTGAAAATTTTCTAGCAACCTGGGCCTGGGCCTTGGCCCATGGGAGGCCGGCCAAAGGGGAGGTGCCCTCCCCAAACCCTAGCCACCACCCCTTTGCCCCCTCGCCTCCCCACAGCCACACCCCTCCCCGCCTTGCACCTCCACCATGTCCAACAACACTTCTCTCCCATTGTTGTCCCTTGGTGCTAGGAGAAAGCGAGATGGAAGGAAGAAGGGAGGGAAGGAGAAGAAAGGAAGGAGGAAGAAGGGGAAGAAGACGGGTGATACCAAGGGGATCCCCTAGGTAACTCCCCCTCATCTCGAATCCTTCTGTTTTTATAGTAATTAGGGTTCTTGGCACGGGATTAGAAGGGATTAGCAGATTGATTATCCAATTAGAGATTTCTGCCATGCGTCTTGTAGATCAATCCATGAGACGATTGCTTTCATGATTTAGACCCACGAAACAATTTTTCCTGCAGGTATGACCAAAGGAAAATTGTAGAGGACGACGAGATATACTTTCTGTAATTTGTGCAGAATTTTAAGCCGCGGGATTTAAGCAGAGTCAGGAACATCGCTGTCTGTCAGGGGTGCAGATTAGGGCATATTGCTGTTTTTAGGGGTAGTAGAACGTTAGAATCTGGCTGCCTAGATTGCCAGAACAGATAACGTCCTCTGTTTTGCGCATTAAGTTACACCTTGCTAGGAGAAAAATAAAAATATGTGATCTACATGAAAAGTGAGGGTATTTAAGTGAGGAATCCATAAATATATCATTTGCTATGAATGGCTTAATATTGTTAAAGATACAAAATAATTAAGTAAGCTGCTGCTAATGGACAACAACAGAGAACCTTTATGAGATCGGCATGCACGGGGAAAGGAAAGATTAGTCTTATTGCACTTGCACATTCCACCCATAATGGAAATAAAGGAAGAAAAAATAAATATAAGGCGCAAGGACTATTTAAGTACCATTTGATTATTACTCTTGGATCTTAATTGTAATAAGAGTTTAAGTCCAACGTCTCGTATTTTCGTGTGTTTGGTTGCAAGTGCTTTATTCTGAAGTCTGGGAACCTAGATAAGTTCGAGTCACGATCTTGTGATAGGATCTTTTGTGTTACTCGACTTCTTCACGGGCGTATAGGGTCTAGAACTACGAGTCTAACAAAATGGTAGAGACCTGTGAGGTAACCTTCGATGAGGCCAGTCCGGGGACTATGCCCGATATCTTAGGTTCTTTAGAGCAGTCCGAGACTATCTTTGTGGATGATGAGGAGGATGGAGATGAGGGTTATCTACCTGATCCAGTTCCTCCTCCCCTTGAGGTGCCTGCTTCTACCACCGCACCTCAAGGAGATCAGCCTATTCCTTCTGTATCTTCAGGAGCTAGTGGCTCTGTTCCTGTAACATCCTGAAAACTTAGAGGATCTGTATAATAAAGTGTTGTAGAATATTTTGTAGAGTATTGTGTTGAGTTGGGTTTTGAAGGTGTTTTTCTGAAGAATTTCGTGGAAGAGCCCATTTGTTTAATTAATAGAGAATCCTAAGTTTGAATTCGAATCTGAAAAGATGATCCATAAAGAAAACTCCGAAAGTTAACGTAAATAGGTTTTCAAAGAAACAAGGATGATTTAAGTTCGTAGTATAAGTGGCGTATGCCGATGAAAGCTTCCTAGAAATGAGTAGGGCAAACTTAGATATATATATATATATATATATATATATATATATATATATATATATATATATATATATATATATATATATATATATATATATATATATATATATATATGTATGTATGTATAGGAATGTATATATATGTATATATATGAGTGCTTTTACACAAAGTAAATATATCTCCAATTATAAAAGAAAAAGAGGAGAAAAATAAAAAGGAAAAGAAGTCAGTTGTAGGCCTAAGAGTATTAAATAAAATAACCATTTTGTGGCAAAATAATTTTATTAAACCCAAAAATATCTCTTTGAGCCTCTGTGAATTTTCTAGAATTTTTGGTGGTGATTTAGTATTTTTCCGAGTTATATTATGCCTTCTAGCATTTCTGAAAATTCAAAATTCAAAATCAAAATAAAACCCAAAACCCCACCCCTACCGACGTGGGATCGGTGGATCCGCCCACGTCGCCCTCGGATCCGCCCTCCCTCTCCCTTGGGCCGACACGCGTCCGGTCCGGATGGCGCCGCGTCCCACCCAGCGCCATCTCGGCCGCCCGCGCGGATCCCTCACCCGCGCCCTCTCTCTCTCTGGCAAGCGGGCCCCGCATGTCAGGGCCCCCTTTTCCCCTTTCTTCCTCCTCCTCCGCGCGCGCGCGCCCGGACACCCCCCCTCGGCCGTGCGACGCCCATGCCGCGGAGACCCCACAGAGGGGGCAGCGTTATGGGGAAAAGACCCCCACGTCGTCCCCGAACCCCGCCGCCTTCCACCGCGTGTTCCGCCGCCGCCACCGTCAGCTGGCCCGCCGCCGCCGGCTCCTCCGGCAGCCTTTTGCCGGCTATAAAGCCCGGGAGCAGCCTGAAGGTTCGTAGTGCCCACCTCATCATTTCTCGGTAGCCCATTACCCTCAAGAGCCACCCGATCACGGCGATCGCCTTTCTTCCCCAACTCGGCCGGCCTCGCCGCAATTCCACCGATCCTGCCGTGGGAGCTCAATTCTTTGCTCTCACACCATCCCTGCACCGCCGCTAAGCTTCTCCCAAGATCTCCCGAGCTCGCTGGTCGACCGTAGCTCACGGGCCGTGAGCCTCCCCGAGCCGCCGCCGCTCGTCGCCGACCCACCTCCGGTGACCCCGGCCCTCCTCGTCACCACCACCGGCCGCAAGCTCGCTTTGCATTTCACGACACCCCGAACCTCGGTGAGCCTCCCTCGCCGCGACGGCCACCGCCTTCCCGCCTCGGGCCGCCTGCTCCACCCCCGCACCCCTCAAGAGGAAAATCACCCTATGGGGTGAGATAAAACCGAGCGGCGGATTGGCTACCGTCGCTCACTCCTTCCCCGGCTCCCTCGGCGCGTTCGAGCCCCGCTCACGCAGCGCCGAGGTTGAGCCTTTCTTTTAATTTCGCCACGACGGTGGGTCCCACCGTCGCCGATCACAAGATACACCGCGGCGGCCGACAGGACCGCATGCCGTGGCCACGCGGGCGGCGTGAGCCATGCCGCTGGGCCCCACGTGTCGGCGCCATGAAGGTGATCCGACGATGGGCCCACATGTCGAGTTTAATATTTTCGTGATTTATTCAAACCAAGATATTCAAATGTGTATAACTTATTCATTTTAGCTCCAAATTTAGTGAAATCAATTTCTAAATTCATCTAAAATCAAGGGCTACCTAATGAAACCAGAACCAACACTTTGAAGCTTGTTCAAATTTTCATTGTGTTATTTGATTGTTGTGATGATTTTTATCGAATTTTCGCAGATAAAACGTAGCTTTCGAGACTCAAGAGGAGGAAGCTGTAGCTGCTGTAGAATCCAACGTTCAAAACCCATACCTCAGCAACCAAGGCGAGTCAATGCTTTGATCATTTTGAGCCTATGTTTTCAATAAAGTATTTTGGTTTAAGTATTATAATTTGCATGCTTATATCTATGTTGCAATACATGTTAATTTTCGCTTTTAGATATATGTCCATGTTCTCTTGATTTAGTATATGTCCTTTGCAATACTTTTGGCTATGTGATCCTTGTCACCCTAGTAAAAGTAATAATGCTACAACTCCTTTGAAACTAAGTCTATAATTATAAATGCATGCTTAGAGTTATTTTAGATAAACAAGGGTGTGAAAGCACCCTAGCATATCTTGCAAACTAAAGAAAGCAGTATTGGGCAGTCATTGCGATGATGACTGGTTTATGTTGGTATAAGTGTATTTTTCGTCCGAAAGAACTTTACCGCTTAATTATCTGGCGGATGGTTGAGGGTATGGGTGTTGAATGGTGCCGTGATAGCACGATTTGTGATAAAGTGGTGCCGTGATAGCACAAGGGATTGTGGTAGACCCGCCCGAGATAACCATTAAGGACCGAATCTTGTGATGACCTCCCACGGTACCACAGGTGCAACCACATGCTGGCAAAGTGTAGGCAGGGCTAAATAATTTGCATGGACTTAGTAAGAGTTGCGTCAGTGTGAACACGGGCGGGTAGAGGATGGCCACATCCTCCGACGTGATGGCGCAAGAGGGGCTTCGGAAGGGTGGTCGTGCAGGAGGAAGTGGAAACCTTAGCGGTCGTAACTCGCTAAGAACATGCATCGTAAAGGCTGCGTGATAGTCTACTCAACCACGTGGCTAAGGAATCATGTGGGGCAATGAGCAGATCTATCTCATGTGGGTAAAGTGTACACACTCGCAGATTCAAAACTATTCGAATAGACGTGCCCACGGTCAAGGGCGGACATGGGAACTTAACTAGATATAGTTCTGTTTCAAAAACTTTGAAGGGGTGGAAATGGAGAAGTGGAGGGCAGAGAAAGACCCTTATTTGAGTTGTCCTGGGTGTCGTCCCAGTGGTAATGTAAGCGACTATACGCTGAAGGCATGGTATGAAGAGCAGAGACCATGTAATGGTGGATGGTCTCTGATTCGATAAAAATAAATGTATATATCATCGAGTATCATGTTTAAAGATTCAACTGGCTAGGTCCTAGGAAATTTAAGTATTATAGTTAAAAAGCATATTCCATAAACAAAATAACCGAGCCTTCCCTTGTTGAAAGCCTTGCATATTACCCTCGCATTACGTGTGTTGACTCGCTGAGCACGGTGGTTAGTGTGCTCACTCTCGCAATACCAAAAATCCAGATTCGGGAGCTCAAGATCCGTATGCCTTCGAGGAAGCACCTGCTACAGATGGAGAAGACCGCGCCGGGAATTAGGACGAATAATCCGTGCTTAGAACCTAAGGCATCTAGACTAAGGTGTGGCTTCGTCCAAATATTACTAGAGCCCTAGTAATGTTTGTATGGCCACTTTTGCCCTCAGTCTCTGCTTGTGGTTTAAAAGCCTACTTTGTGTCTCTTCCGCTGCTAGACTTTTGAATTGTAAATATTTGGCCTGCTTGGCCCTAATGTAACTACTGCGTCTTTGTGAAGGCCTAACTACACTTTTGCAATGTAATATTATTATGGCTTGTTGTGAATTCCGCGTGTATGAAATGATTCAGCAATGTATCTGTGTGCATTATCTACTGATCCAGGGAATAATGCGGTAAGGCACAGCAGGGTCTGGATTGCAAAATCCGGGTCCGACAGAGTGGTATCGAGCATCTGATTGTAGGGTAAAAACCTTAGTTGGCCGTTAGTATTTAGGCTGTTGTATATTTAAAAATGTATAAAAGGAATTTCTTAAAAATATAGCGTAATATTTCTTCCGCATCCTTCCTAGCTCTACTCATTCTACTTTTCGGTTGCTATTTGAAAATTACTAACGATAGTATTTAATCACGATGGCGGAGCTGCAGACGTTGGACACGGGACTTCTTCGCTCACTGAGTATGCGAGGGAGAGTTTATGGATATACTCCGCAAACTACTCCACTACTTGGGCTACGAGGACGCGCCCATCTACCGCGGACGGAGGACCAGGATAGGAGGAGACGAGTCTGGTTGGTGGAAGGGTGAGATAAAACCGAGCGGCGGATTGGCTACCGCCGCTCACTCCTTCCCCCCGGCTCCTCGGCGCGTTCGAGCCCCGCTCACGCGGCGCCGAGGTTGAGCCTTTCTTTTAATTTCACCGCCGACGGTGGGTCCCACTGTCGCCGATCACAAGATACACCGAAGTGGCCGGTACCGGACCCGCATGCCGGGGCCACGCGGGCGGGCGTGAGCCACTACCACTAGGCCCCACGTCGTCGCCGCATGAAGCGGCTGGTAATCGACGATGGGCCCCACATGTCGAGTTTAATATTTTCGTGATTTATTCAAACCGAAGATATTCAAATGTGTATAACTTATTCATTTTAGCTCCAAATTTAGTGAAATCAATTTCTAAATTCATCTAAAATCAAGGGCATTTTATCTGAATTTTCGCGCGTATAAAACGTAGCTTTCGAAACTCAAGAGGAGGAAGTCTGCATGTCAGAGAATCCAACGTTCAAAACCCGGACCTCAAAGAACCAAGGCGAGTCAATGCTTTGATCATTTTGAGCCTATGTTTTCAATAAAGTATTTTGGTTTAAGTATTATAATTTGCATGCTTATATCTATGTTGCAATACATGTTAATTTTCGCTTTTAGATATATGCCCATGTTCTCTTGATTTAGTATATGTCCTTTGCAATACTTTTTGCTATGTGATCCTTGTCACCCTAGTAAAAGTAATAATGCTACAACTCCTTTGAAACTAAGTCTATAATTATAAATGCATGCATAGAGTTGTTTTAGATAAACAAGGGTGTGAAAGCACCCTAGCATATCTTGCAAACTAAAGAAAGCAGTATTGGGCAGTCATTGCGATGATGACTGGTTTATGTTGGTATAAGTGTATTTTTCGTCCGAAAGAACCTTACCTGCTTAATTATCTGGGCGGATGGTTGAGGGTATGGGTGTTGAATGGTGCCGTGATAGCACAGATTTATGATAAAGTGGTGTCGTGATAGCACAAGGGGATTGTGGTAGACCCGCCTAGATAACCATTAAGGACTGAATCTTGTGATGACCTCCCACGGTACCACGAGATGCAACCACATGCCGGCAAAGTGTGGGGTGGCTAAATAATTTGCATGGACTTAGTAAGAGTTGCGTCGGTGTGAACACGGACGGGTAGAGGATGGCCACATCCTCCGACGTGATGGCGCAAGAGGGGGCTTCTGGAAGGGTGGTCGTACCCGGAGGAAGTGGAAACCTTAGCGGTCGTAACTCTGCTAAGAACATGCATCGTAAAGGCTCTGTGATAGTCTACTCAACCACGTGGCTAAGGAATCATGTGGGGCAATGAGCAGATCTATCTCATGTGGGTAAAGTGTACACACTCTGCAGAGTCAAAACTATTCGAATAGACGTGCCCACGGTCAAGGCGGACATGGGAACTTAACTAGATATAGTTACATTTCAAAAACTTTGAAGGGTGGAAATGGAGAAGTGGAGAGCGAGAGAAAGGCCCTTATTTGAGTTGTCCTGGGTGTCGTCCCAGTGGTAATGTAAGCGACTATACGCTGAAGGCATGGTATGAAGAGCAGAGACCATGTAATGGTGGATGGTCTTTGATTCGATAAAAATAAATGTATATATCATCGAGTATCATGTTTAAAGATTCAACTGGCTAGGTCCTAGGGAAATTTAAGTATTATAGTTAAAAAAGCATATTCCCGCAAACAAAATAACCTGAGCCTTCCCTTGTTGAAAGCCTTGCATATTACCTACTGCATTATGTGTGTTGACTCGCTGAGCACGGTGGTTAGTGTGCTCACTCTCGCAATACCAAAAATCCAGATTCGGGAGCTCAAGATCCGTATGCCTTCGAGGAAGCACCTGCTACAGATGGAGAAGACCGCGCCGGGAATTAGGACGAATAATCCGTGCTTAGAACCTAAGGCATCTAGACTAAGGTGTGGCTTCGTCCAAATATTACTAGAGCCCTAGTAATGTTTGTATGGCCACTTTTGCCCTCAGTCTCTGCTTGTGGTTTAAAGGCCTACTTTGTATCTCTTCCGCTGCTAGACTTTTGAATTGTAAATATTTGGCCTGCTTGGCCCTAATGTAACTACTGCGCCTTTGTGAAGGCCTAACTACACTTTTGCAATGTAATATTATTATGGCTTGTTGTGAATTCCGCGTGTATGAAATGATTCAGCAATGTATCTGTGCATTATCTCTCGATCCGTGGAATAATGCGGTAAGGCACAGCAGGGTCTGGATTGCAAAATCCGGGTCCGACAGTTCCTACCTCGACAGATCATGAGGTAGAGGCCACTTCTTCCCATCCAGGACCTCTCCGACATATCCAAAAGACCATCCTTCAGAGCAGATAATAGGAGATCTTTTTGAGCGCGTCACACGCTCAAAATCTAGCATGTCTCACTTCTGTCTCCACTCTACCTAGATTGCTAGTCCATAGTTCAGACTCTAGACGATGATGGTAACCAGCAACTTCCTAGAAATTTTGTTCCTTACTCCTTCCAAAATCCCCAGATGATTCCTGTAGGCTATAGGACAAGCTAGACAGCGCGCTACACAATCAAATGTGCCAGAATGGAGAATTGGAGTCTTAGATGAGATTAACGTTTAGCAATTCACGCAAACTTTGGTAAAATTGGTATTAACCGATACCGTACCGAAATAAGATGGTATTTGCCGATACCACACCGTATTCTATAAAATACCGTATTTCCTGAATTACTAAAACCGTATTTACCGATCAAACCATATTTACCGAACCGTATAAACCGAAAAAACCGAACGAACAGTCCTAGTCATCGCCATCACCCTCGTTGTAGAACTCCGAACTGAACTCGAAAGGGTGCACGGCACTGCCTCCCAATGGGGAAGTGCTCCCATGACCACAATTGTAGGCCCATGAATCATTGTCGACCCATGAACGGTGTCATCGCCATCACCCTCGCCTCCCAACGAGGAAGTGCTCCCATGACCACAACTGTAGGAGGATGTAGCACACCGCCAGGACTGGCTCGCTGGGCGTAGTACGCTGCGAGGCATCACACAAGCCTCGGTACATGGCACTAAGAACTGCAGATCCCTAGCTGTACTGCAGCACCTGGCCGGGCCAGGCATCCGCTAAGGACTCTGCAAGGTGTATGCAGCTAGGGTGAACGGAGTCTCTAGTGATGGTAGGAAATAAGACCCACCTGGATAGAAACATGAGGTATGCGATGAAGTGCGTCCGCACCACCTCTTGAGGCGCGTGCATGGGGCAGGTCATGAACCATCGTAGCCACGATTGTGGCACACCAGACACGTTGTCTGGGATCGGGTGATCGAACCGGTGACCCAGGCGGACCTTCCAGTCTGCCGGCTTGGGGGTGGCACTAGTGCAGCACCACGGAGCGATAGAGTTGTAAGCATAGACATGTCCTAAAGAGTAACAGTCATCTCGCCCCACCGAAAGTGGATGGTGTGAGTTTTCGGTCTCCAACGATCAACGAGTGCGGACAGCAACACCGCACCGAACTGGAATGCATGCGGTAGATCCAGCAAGCGGGCAATGGGCATCAGGCTGGTGTCCTGCAATAGTGGGATGTATCTCTGGTCTAGAGGCTAGTGCTCTCGGGGGCTCCTAAGGATCGAACTCGGAGGGTCAGCACCCGATGACCACGCCAGGCATCGGTGCTGGTCATCCCAACAAGGGTCTAGCAACTCGTACGTCATCTCCTGACGATGAAGGAAAACAAGTTTGTACACAGTGACAAGAGAATGTGCAACAAATGACAACAAAAAGTGAAATAAATGATAACAGAATGTGCAACAAATCACAACAAAATATGCAACAAATGACAATAGAATGTGCAACAAACGTAACAATATATAAACGTACCAAACGTACCAAGACACGAAGAAAATGTACACACAACTATCTCCCTACGATACATTCAGCAAAGGACAAATGTTACAAGCTAATGTGCATGACAATACACAAAATATGCACAACAAAGCCCCTCACAAATTGAAATACACGGAACGAACAATCAGCAATGAAGAACTATGTGCTTCGTACTATGGAGTGCTACTTGATGTCGGCCTGTTTGGGCACTGGCTAAAGGATTGGCCAATCGTCATGCAGAGTCTGCACTTCGGGCGCCGAACCCAATCCCCACGCTGGCTGTCATCCATGTCATTGCGGATGCGACGACCATGTCGTCTTCCAGGGCTGACGTGCTTTAGTACATTGTTCGGCACTCACTTCACCTGCCCTGGCCATAGGTCCCTATAGTGCATGTCCACCCCGTACGCATGGAACTTCATACTCTGGTTTTATATAGGTGCTGCATGTTGTAATACTGTGAGATGTAATGCGTCGACGCCCAGTGTGATACCGCGCATGCCGCGTACACATGGGAGCATGGCTTGTGTAGAAGCTGCGGCTTATTGCAGGTGCAAGATGCTTTCTCATCAATCATGCATACCTTCCTGCGATCCCCTCTAGTGTGACCCATCACGTACTTCTGTCTGAAGCGGACCTCGAACTTCTTCCTTATGTCATCTATGGTATAAGCAATATGGGAATGAGCCTTCTCCATTTTCTTATCCATGTAGACCTGCATTACCTCATAGAATTGTTTGCCTTTGTCCGGATGTTTCTTCGCCGTCATGGCTCTATTGACAAAGTACTCGATTGAACGGTTCCAACTCTTCTCCACGATTGCCGTGATAGGTAGGGATCTCACGTCCTTCAGGACACCGTTGTACACCTCGGATATGTTAGTTGTCATGATTCCATACCTTGCTCCGCCGGTATCGTGTAGCAGAGACCACATCTCCAATCAGGTGCGTTCGACTGAACCCATTGCGTGAACTCCCCAACTCTCGTGGAGCCTCCCTCCACGGCCCTAGCTTCAGCCTACTCGAGACAATGTACATGCTTGCTGGTCTCCTGATCGAGTTGCCTCCACAATGCCTCGAACTTTCACTTCTGCTTCTGCATATAAAGCTTATTGAACATCTTCATTAGGTCATTGCTATGGAACCTTCTGTGGAAGTTCGCCATGAGATGCCCCATGCACCACGGTTCTTCATATCATTCCATTGGAAGGGGGGCTGCGTCCCGTTCTGCATCGTGCGCAACGCGGACAACAAGCCTACATTACGGTCCGAGATGACACACACATCTGCACGATCTTGCACAACAGCCTGCTTCACATTGGCCAGGAACCACAACCACCTATCGGTATTCTCATTCTCCACAATTGCAAAAGTCACGGGGAGTAACTGGTCATTGGCATCAGCTACAACCGCAATGAGAATAGTACCCTTGTACTTGCCAGATAGGAACGTCCTGTCTATCGTTAGCACCGGACGGCCCCACCTGAACCCTTTTATCGCCTGAAGGAAGGCCTAGAACACTCTATCAAGAAAAAAATAATTTGGGCCTTGCGTAGAATGAACCCGCTCCTTCCTGTTAATGTATGTGCCTGGGTTTGATTCTGCAATTTGATGCAGCATTCTTGGGACCAGATAGTATGTCTCCTTGTACGTCCCGAACATACGCTGCAAGACCTTCCGTTTCACCCGACACACTGTTTGTAGTTGACATTGAACCCCAACATATTCGCTACATCCGCCAACAGAAGCTTCGGAGAAATTGACACATCTGCCACCACAAGGTGGCTTATCAGCTCTGCAACATACGACGCCGTCATGTTGTGGTGCCTATGTACTGGCGTCTCAAGCTCACAACTGTGATCCTTCAGCACCGTTATCCGAAAGTCCGTGGCGGCACCGACATTGCAAGACGGACCTTGCTAGGACAGGAGCCGTCGACACACTTGACGATGTAGGTGTCCGGGTTGGACCTATGCACCCGATACGTCCGGCTAATGTTGACGGCGCATGTAGCAATAGCTTGCTGGGCAGCACTCTTGTTACAGAAGCACTGCCCTAAAAGGAGTGCCACCTCGTTAAACCCCCACGCTGCCTCCTCCGCCCGTGGCAGAACTAGGGATTCCGCTGCGATGTCGTCCAGTCTAGACGACACGCTCGTAGCGTCGGTGGTCAAAACACCACCTAACACACCTCCCGCTGTAGGTTCGCTATCTTCGTCCTCTCCTGAACTGGTTGTTTCCACATCTTCCTCCTCCAAGTTGTGCGCTTCTTCCACTTGGTCCGCAAGGTACTTGTGACAATCAACACGGGCGGCCCAGCACCTCTTCGCACCTACATTCGCCTGAAAATTCTCCACACGCCTCCGCAAGTCTCCATCTCCCATTGCCTCACCAACTCCTTCTCTTTCACCAGCATCTTCATGAGCGCCGGAGAGTAACCCAGGCACTACATCTCCGCCAGCGCCACCAGAACTACCCGTGGTGGACGATTCTGTCCTCTCCACGAAGTGAATATACACCATTGGCCTGCATATATCGCTGCGGCCAGGTTGCACACGACCTCCATGTAGTTGCCCATGAAGCGTCAATTGTTACTTTCATAAGTTGCCACATTGTCTCCCCTGCAGCACCTACCACTGAGGCATACACTGCCTTGATCCGTAATTTGTTCCTTACGGTGTCCCGATCGAATGCAGAACGTACGCATCTCCGTAGCTCAAACAGGCTCATGGCGTTCAGATTGGGTGCCCGGATCACGGTCCGATCATAATTTGATAGGCACGCCCCGTATGGCGTGTCGCGTCCGAGACCACTTCCGTAGAACACGAACAAGTCTTGAATGTCACTCATGACGTACCTAACATAAGTGCATACTGAACCCTCTTAGTATATAACATGCAACAAGCGTACCAGAATACAGTAGCTACCGCACTGTAAGATTTCCATCTTAATTTTGTTATTCTGCCTATCACCTACAAATACGAATTGTAATTTTTGTTTATTTGTAATTCTAATTTTTTTTATTTATTTATGGAGTGCACAAACAAATTCCTATATAAATCAAATTACTAATGTAAAGTATTTTTTTTCCAATTCTCTAATTTACGAATCTTACTTCCGAATTTCAATGAAAATTAAATTACAATTTTTTTAATTTCACTCCTAATTTGTATTATTATTGTTCGAATTACTTCACCAATCCAACTAGTATTTTTTCATCATTTTTTACTTATGAATTCTTATGTAAATCAAATAACTAATTTTTTCCCAATCTGTTATTTACGGGACCAACAATCGAATTCACATAGAAATTACATTACAATTTTTCCGATGTAATTTTATTCTACTCATTCACAGTTAGTTGCTCTTTATTTCTAGTACCCAACGATGCACCATGCTTCATATATGGAGGGTTACACTTCAACATATATTTTTTCTTAATTTCTAGCACCCAACAATTAGGGGTGGAAAACGGTAACGGATTATTCGTTTTATCCGATATTCGTATCCGAGAAAATGTGAATGTGGTAAGCAAAAATCCGTATTTGAAAATATTCATATTCGACAATATTCGTATCCGTATTTGAGAATATTCGTATTCGCATTCGTATTCGAGAAGAGGAAGAGCCAAGACCTCAACTAGTACACTCCTCATTTCGCTCAACTAGTACTCAAGACTCAAGACTAACTCCTCATTTCCAGATTTCCTCAACTAGTACTCAAGACTTAAGAGCTAAGATCTCAAGTCCTCAACTAGTACACTCGGCGATCGATTCTACTGCGCCATTTCGGGTGGCCAATTCGCCGCCATTTGTCAGGTCGGATGCATGCATTACTAAACTATAAAGCGCGTGAATTCCAGGAATCTGAGATCATTACAGAACGAGGTGATGTTTACAGTTTTGGTCGATGGATACAATTGCTACAGTGTAGGCTACATGTGCGAATAAACAATGGTGCCAGAAATATAAACTGTGGAAATCATATTTTAAGAAAATTTCAAATGTCAAAATTTGAATTTAAAACCGCTAATCAAAAAAACCGGTCGATTACAACATTCGTAGGAGGATATTCGTATTCGACCGAATTAAGCATATATCCGATTGAATTAGATTACGTTACAACATTCGATTCAGATTCAGATTCGAGAATGTTGAATTCGTATCCGTATCCGTTTTAAAAATATGAATCCATATTCGTATTTGAGACTAGTCGACCGTATCCGATCCGTTTCCACCCCTACCAACAATGTTGTCCACTTTTTTCTTAATTCGACTAACTATGACTTTTTTGTTTCTAATCCGGCAACTCATGCTACCACATACAAATACAATTACTTAAATACTACTTGTTTTAACGCTTACACGATCTGCACTCACTACAACAGCAAAAAAATGTCTTCACAAAAAATAAAAATACAATATACTACAATACACCATGCTTCACATATGGAGGGTTACACTTCAACAAATATTTTTTTAAAGATTGACATGCAGCAACTTCCGTAAATAACATTTACGCTAATGACGTGCTAATCACTAATGATAATATTATAGTCGCATGGGGACGATATTTACCTTTTCTTGAAACTCACGAGGCGATCTACAACTTTCACAGTTGCAAAAACTTCAGATCCAAAACAAAAATTACTCAAAATCCCATGTTTGTAGTTCTTCCTTCCTTCACTACACTCCCTCTCTTGCTCTGCAGTTTTCTTGCTCCTCTGTCTACGCATGCAAAGTCACTCAAGGCTCCCAAACGCAGGCCATCCTCTGCATTTTATCACGCGTCTTAGGTCACTCAAATACAGACAATGCAGTAGGGGACAGCCAGTTCTGCATGCAATGTGCTGGCGTGTGTGCATATGCTCTAGGAGAAAGAGAAAAGTAGAAAGCACGGGTAGCATCAACCATCAAAAAAGCCAGCACAAAGTGAGGAAAACACGGGAAGCATGGCTTTCAGCGGTCGGACGGGACAGCACACAGGTCATGTGGTCGGGGACTACATGACTGGGGCATGAACAGTGGCCGTGCGGTCAGGACCGCACGATCTCGCGTGAACAGTGGTCGTGCATTTGGGGACCGCACGATCTCGGTGTCGTGCTGTCCTCGACCGCATGATTAACACGTGTTGGCGCCTAGAAATCGTGCGGTAGGGGAGGGGGCTATAAATATGATTGTTGTTATTTGCGAGCTAGGTCTGGTATTTTAGTGATCAACAGTGCTATTTTTGACCAAAATTCCTAGGTGGTGGTCAGACTACACCATGGTCGCTCCTGATCCATTGGATTTTGGACTCCTACACGTGGGAGTTGTCCATAAGATGGAATGGGATCCTCTGACTAGGAGAAACAAAGAGCAAAACAACAGTGGTGACTTTCAGTGATTCTTAGTTGTTCGATTAAAAAATGTGATCTACATCAGCTACTGTAAAAATCTGTGCCATCACCACCGCAATGACCACAGTGATTATAGTACAGTGTTGCTACAATACATAGCATTTCCTTCTCCCTATGAGGCACTATTCGTCACGTATTGGCCTCTGTTGATGGCTTTTGGTTACGACTGAAGGCTTTTGGCTGAAAATAAATAATAGCGTTTTGAAGAAGTAGCTTTTAAAAAGAGCGGACGAGTGGTGCAAAAAGTGAGAGAGAGAGATGCATGCGTGAGACGGGAATGAGGGTATGGAGTACGTGATGCGCCCATGACCCCTGAATTATCGACGGAGCGAGACGGAGTGAGAGGAGTAGAGAAATCACTTTGAGAAACCATGTGTTTGTATTAGCTTTTGGTTTCTCTAAGCAGAAGGTAGAAATAGAAGCCAATACGAACATGGCCTTAGCTGAGAGGAGCTGATTCCCCCTAAGTTATGGTCATGTTCTTTTAAACTTATGCCTTCTGATTTATGGTTTATAGCTTCTCCTAAACAAATAAATGGGATGACTTCTCCGCTGCCTTTTCGAAGTGGATTGTTGTGACAACATTGTCAAAGCGACTTATCAGTTTATCGTCATTCGGTTTGTTCGCACAAACATTCATACTAGAGCTAAAAACCATAAGCTATAGCTATAAGCTACAGCCGAAAAGGACCCTTTCTCGTTGCATCCTACAGCTTGACTCCTTTCCTTTCCATTCTCCTTCTCCTCTACATCCGATCCCCTTTGACGCCATCCTACTCCTTGCTTGTGCTACCATGCCTGCACCCTCGGCCAGATCCATGTGCTCTATCATGTGAGGGTCGCCAGCATTGCCTTGCTACTCACATCTGCCCACGCTGCGATTTAGCACTACTTTGACCCGATTTCACTATTGTGCTGTCTCGATTGGGGTGAAAGTTTGTAGGAAGGGGAGATTTTGAAGGACCATGTGAGAACATGTAGGATAATATTGTGATGAATCATTGTAAATTTATGGAGTGGGTATTTAATTTTGCAAAGATTACATTTTGTCTTAATTTATGGAGTCAATTATGGTTAATGGCGAGAATCGGAGCTACGCTCATGGAGGAGCTAAGACCCAAAACGATGAAAGATATCGGGTGAGATGACTGAGCTCAAGCATGGCACAAGGCAGGAAATGTTGAAGGGAAGTTCGAGCAACGGGTTGCACTATGTGGCTTAGTCAGTTCAAGTAAAGCATGACCTGATCGAACTAGAATGGGAGAGACTTACCGATGCGTGGTAAGCCAGTGGTGCACCTATATGTGGTAAGTATGATGATTGCTTGTAAGAGAAGTGAAAACCGGGTCAACAAAGAGTATCTTTGTAAGTTGACCAAAAATACTGGAAGCTACCTTGGATCAATACCACGACACTTGAGTGGCGCTTGGGGAAGTGGTTTAGGTCAAAGAGGAGCTGAAAAGATTAAGTTGGATCAAAGGCTAAAGACTTAGCAGATTCAGACTAATATGCTTTGAAAAGCGTGCATAAGTGTAGTGTGTGAGTAAAACCCGTGTTATGTGGGGTTAACGGATTTCTCCATATGTGCTAAGTGGATAGTATCTATAAGAATCAGATGGGATTGGTTGCTTTATCTATTTAACAAGTTAGGATAGAGATTTGCTAGTTAACCATCCAATCATTCTAGCCTTCCTCATTGAAGCTAAGTGTTATAGGGTTAAGAGTTTGAGAAGTATGAGTGCTATGGTGTACTCTCTTGTTTTTTAGGTGGAGTGGCTGTAAAACCTTCATTTTCAAATAGCAATATATTGACTTTATTCATCTCTCATGAGCCCCACTTGTTTTGGTTGATTTGCTCTCGATTTGATTGGTTTTAATCTTATCTCCCCCTTTCTTGATCTTGTTGGATGACAAGAATGTATAAGTGATGGAGATATCATATGAAAATCAATCCTTATCCATCTAGGCATCAAGTTTGGTAAGTTCTTGAAGTTGCCCGATTTTTGCTTGAATTAGCCTCTGCGAGTGATTTGTTGATCCAACTACTTTTGGCTTGATTCCTTGGGTGTTTTAACTTGTTGTGATATGTGTGAATATATGTAGAGTTATCTTGGCCATCATTCACCCACGAGCAAAGTCGTATTCACCGTTTTTTGCTTTTTGCTCTGTTTTGATGCAATCTTTCTTCAATTGAAAAGAAGGTTAAAATTTTAGCAATAATTCTCTTCATGGTTAATTAGAATAGGTTACATGCCGAGTTTCAAATTATTTGGATCTACGAGTTAAAAGTTACGTAAATTTGTGGTTTTGAAATAGCGTTGATTATACTGTTTATAGGGCTGGATTCACTGTAGCGGTAATACCTGTTACTGTAGCAGTACTACCACAGTTAATGTAACAGGCTACTATGGTGTTGTAGCGGTACTATCAATTTTACTGTTTATCCCTAGATTTTTAGTTTTTGATTTGCTGGCTTTTATGTTAGTTTTCTACTCTTAATCTTCATAACTTTCTAGCTATTGGAGTGAAAGATTGACGAATACTTAAGGAAAAATTTTGAAGCATCATTTACCTCCTCTGTTGCCATACTGGCCCTATAGATTTCAAGTTGAAATTTTTTTGATTAAGTTAGAAAGTTTCTTGGTCGAGTT
Organism: Bonia amplexicaulis; assembly: GCA_036346245.1. Classification (NCBI taxonomy): domain Eukaryota; kingdom Viridiplantae; phylum Streptophyta; class Magnoliopsida; order Poales; family Poaceae; genus Bonia; species Bonia amplexicaulis. Next base: position 21,569,991 of record CM070743.1, read on the forward strand.
GAAAGTTTTTAGATCGAATTGTAGGTTTTTTAGTCCAATTGAAGAAGAGAGCGGGAGGGGGGCTGTCGTTGTGCGTCCGTGAGGTGCCCTTCTGACGGACGCCCGTAGGACAGTCGCTCTGCAATCTCTCTCAATTGGTCTGTCTAGCTCATTTGGTTAGAACAAGACAAGCAGGTGTGACGTGTTACCGAACAAGTAGCTACTTTTTGTACGAGGTAGATTTGTGAGATTTGGTTTTTGACATAGCGTAACACTGTAACAGTAGTTAGGATGCAACCCACACTCATGTCTATAGGCTGAAACAAATCAATGGCGTCAGTCGAAACTTAAAACTCAATCCAGACTTCGTATCAGTCCTAAGTTATTGAATCGGGATCTCTTAACTCCATGTATCATTTTGAGTGCGTGCATTACCGTGTTAGTTGTAGTGTCAGAATTATTGGCTGGCCTGTTTAGAGCCACTGAGCAGCAAGCTAGGACATTCTGATGCAGACAGCAAAGCAAACGCAATTACCGATAGGGGTGCAAACGGGTCGGGTTAATCCTGATCGATCCGGCACCGAATCCGATTGGTACCGAATTTGGAGAAAAAATATGGGTTAGGATATGGTAACAACAATATCCGTCCCGAATCCGATACGTTTTCAAGTTTGATTTCAGATTAGTGCTACTATTTGACGTTTCATTTTCTTTTGCAATGGTAAAATAAAATCCTCCACATCAGCTATTAAGTAGTAACATCAAGTTCTTGACAGTACGTCCTCCTACTCCATTTGTTATACTGCATGCATTCCTTACAAACAAGTAGGGTGCAAACGGCTTGGGTTAATCCCGACCGATCCGGCACCGAATCCGATTGGTACCAATCCGATTGGTACCGAATCCGAAAAAAATGGGTTAGGATATGGTAACAGCAATATCCGTCCGAATCCGATCCGTTTGCACCCCTAATTACCGAGCACATGCAGAGGTGGGCAGTACCTTACCTTCACATGCAGATGTGCGAGGAAGTGACTATTACGGTGATTGAAATTTTTTTATCTTTTAGTTATCTAAATTTATACTCTTAGTTACTTGAAGTTGTAGATATTTTTTTAGAGGGGTGTTGCAATTTCAGTTGATTTGAATCACCTGAAGTTGCAGGTATTTTTTTAGAGGGGGCTGCAATTTCAATTGATTGAAAGTGCAATTTCAGGTGACTGAGAGATAAAAAAATTTCAATCACCTGTACAATGGTAAAACCGTGCAATAATATATGCCAGCTTTAGATATGAACACACCCAATCTGATGCTGAGTTTAAGGTGAATCAATGGAGAGCCGCTGTGGTGCGCAGGTGCCGCACTTGCTGTTCGTGACCAATCCACTGCAGGGCCACATCAACCCCGCGCGCCGCCTCGCCGCCCGTTTCGCGGCGGCGAACGCGCTTGTTACCTTCTCCACCGCCGTCTCTGGCCACCGCCTCATGTTCCCCTCCCTCGCGTCACCGGACGAGGAGGTCGTCGACGGGTCGGGCATGCTGCACGTTCCCTACTCCGACGGCTTCGACGAGGGGTTCAAGCCGGAGGTGGACGACGTCCGGTTCTACAACGCGCGCGCGCGCGCCGTCGGGTTCGAGACACTCTCGGGCGTCGTCACCCGCCTCGCCGAGCGCGGCCACCCCGTGACGTGCGTCGTGTACACCTTCTTGGTGGCGTGGGTGCCCGACGTCGCGCGCGCGCACGGCATACCCGCGGCGCTCTACTGGATCCAGCCGGCCACCGTGTTCGCCGTGTACTTCCACTACTTCCACGGCCATGACGCGGTCCTCGCCTCCTGCGCCAACGACCCTGACCGCGACGCCAGCATCCGCCTGCCGGGGTTGCCGCCGCTCAACTCCAACGCGCTCCCGTCCATCGTGTCCATCACCTCGCCGGAGCAACGCCTCTACGTAGTGCTCGACACGCTGCGTGATCTCTTCTTGGCGCTCGACGCGCACAAGCCCAAGGTGCTGGTCAACACATTCGACGCACTGGAGCCCGACGCGCTCCGTTCAGTACCGCAGTTCGAGCTCGTCGCCGTCGGGCCGGTGGTGCCGGACGAAGCGTCTCCGTCGAGCACGGACCTGTCCCTGCGCGACGACGCGAAGACGTACATGGGGTGGCTAGACACCAAGGCCGCGCGGTCGGTGGTGTACGTGTCGTTTGGGAGCATCCTTTCAGCGAGCAAGCGGCAGCAGGAGGAGATGAGGCACGGCCTGGTTGCCACCGGCCGGCCGTACCTATGGGTGGCACGCAAGGGTGCTGAGTCGGACAGCACCATCGGCGGCGCCGTCGGAGGGCAAGCGATGGTGGTGGAGTGGTGCGACCAGGTACGGGTACTGTCGCACCCGGCGGTCGGGTGCTTCGTGACGCACTGTGGGTGGAACTCGGCGCTTGAGAGCATCACGTGCGGCGTGCCGATCGTGGCCGTGCCGCAGTGGACGGACCAGCCGACGGTGGCGTGGCTGATGGAGGAGCGCGCGGGCGTCGGCGTTCGCGCGCTGGTGGACAGCGAGGGAGTGGCGGAACGAGGCGAGCTGCAGAGGTGCGTGGAGACGGTCATGGGCGACGGCGACACAGCAGCTGAGGTCAGAGCACGCGCAGCGAGATGGAGGGAGAGAGCAAAGGAGGCGGTCACCGGCGGCGGGACGTCGGAGATGAATATCCGAGCGTTCGGGTCACTACAATGAAGAATGGTCCATGTAGATGGTACGCACATGATGAGCGTTTCTTTGTGTGTTTCACACGGAAATGTGTAGTTGGATTTCTCGTTTTCGTAATAAAAAGATATGTCCAGTTATTGAAACAAAATCAGATTTTGTCAAAATCTTCAAAAAGGCTGAATTTTCGTTTTTGATTTGTTCTCTTGATTCTTTAGCCTATTCTCCACAAATCTCAAAGCTTAGCCACCCCAATTCTCTGCCAGCACAGCCGAATTAGGGGAGGAGGAGATGCTACGCTGTTCTACCGAAAATTCGCCGCCGCCATGCGTTTTCGCCGCCGCCTCACACCTCTCGCGTGACTGCCCTCCCCTGCGCCCGTTTCGCCAGCTCACCCGGGGGACGGCCACCCCAGGCCTTTGTCCGGCCGCGCCAGCCCCGCCCCAGGCCGCCGTGTCCCCTCTTTTCCGTTGTCGGTCCAATCCGCGGACGCCACTGCCTCCCCGAGCCGTCCGAGCATTGCCACCTCTCCCGAGCGGACAGCGCTTTTGCAGCCTTGCTCTCCACCGCCTTGGCAACCCTAGCCAACCGCAAGACGTGGCACCCCATCGACCATGCATTTGCCGCCTTATCTCATTTTTAGGCCAACTCCACCCAAACCGACTTACTCCGCTCTTTAAATCAATAGAAGACCTTCCCGATGGTGGTAGCACCTCCACGAAGCCACCAACACTCTAAATCAAACCCTAGCCGCCCATTGCTAGGTAATTGCCGAATCCCCAAACTTTGAACCCTAGAGCAATGTCGGTCCTTCGCCCCTTTGTTCTTCGATTGCTTTCGTCTACAGCTTCCCCCGAACCCTAGAGTCATGCCCCAACCGCCGCCCTAGCTTCCCCGGCCTCCTACCTCCCCGGCACCGGAAGCCGTTTCTCGGCCGAACCCGGTCACCGTGGCCGGCCATAACCAAGCCACCCTAGTTTCGGCCAACTCTTCCCCGAGCCTACCTAAACCCTAGTGATGCTCAAGCACCGCCCCAATTGCCCTAAGAAGCCTCCTTTCCGTGTCATCTCAAAATCGGCCGCAAGAGGAGGAGCTCGCCGCGGCGATTGCCGCCTCACCGAACCCTAACCCCGAAATGGAATCCCTTCACCACGAATCCGTTCATGCCCTCAAAACCCGTCATAAGTTTCCCTAGTTCACCGACGGCTGCAGTATTTTGCTCGCTTTTGTTGGCCGTCTGGGACGAAGGAAGAAGACGACCACCGCTCGCCGCCTCGCTCGGCCGAGCCGGACTGCCAGTCTCATTGCCGCTGCCGCGTCGCCCATGTGTGCTGACCTTGACCCCGTCCGACCGCACCTTGTGAGCCCGACCGCACCGCTGCTCGGCCCAGGCCTGCCGCCCGCTCGCCACCGCACCCGACCGAGCCAGGCCGCCGCCCGCACGCCCGACCAGCACCGCGCTCGGACCGGTCCACCGGCTCGACGCCAAGACGACCCGCGCCGGTGGACTTGGTTCCACCGAACCCGGCTGCCGCCGGTCGCACCCGACTCGAGTCCGAGGAATAGTGTTGAGCCCGATGAACAGTAAAATTCAGAAAAATCTAGAAAAATCCAGAAAAATCCAAAAAAATATATTTATATCCATTTTGACCGTTTTGAGCCCACCAACCCTTTTATCAAGCCCATTTCCCCATTTGGCCCTCCTAAAAGCCCAAAATTTCATTTATTTAATTTTTCTTCAGATTTTCTTTCTTTAATTTCATTTCGTTATTCCTAGCCTATTTCTTGGGCATGGAATTTATATATTTGTATTTGTTTGTGATAGCCGGACGTGGGAGGTTCTCAAGAATTGGAAGAAGAAGATCAAACTCAAGCTAAATTTTACGAAGAGTGCGAATTAGTCGAGATCATAGACCCATAAGGCAAGTTCGCATCCTTGATCATATTGAACCCGTAATTGCCTTATTTATTTATTTAATTTGTAATTTCATTATGTTATTTTGCTCAGATCAGTATTTTGGGTAAAAGTTATATTAGAATGTCATGATATTAGTTATGTCCTACCACCTGGAAAAGCCCGATTAATTTGATGGACATATTTGCCTTGGAAGACATAGAGAAATAATTATATTAGTCAAATAAACATGGTAGTATAGGGACACACCAAAATATTTTCTTTGTTAAGGATTTTATTATTTATTTATTTAGAATTTTGAAAAGTTGGAACTAGGGTGGCGAGGATCACAGAGGTGAGTCAGAAGACCTTACCCTAGGGTGGAGGCTTAGTAGAGGAATGGTGGCGGTGCTGTGAATGCTGAATGTGGGTTTGTGCATGTTTATGGCCTCAGTGAAAAATATAAGGACTAGACCCTTATGCTGAGAAAAAGAACATAGTACTCGCCCAACCACAAGTGTTGACTTGGTCAAACCTGGTTTAGTAGCTGCTCAAGTTCGATTGAACATCTGCAACTGGTTGGGGGAGTCGGAGGGTGAGTCGTATGGGAGGTGGTTAACCATACAAGCTCAGGACCGCCATGAGTCGGAGGAAATCGAGGGTCATCAGAGCTCATGGGGATCAAGGACCTCTTGAGGCGAGACTATATAAAGAATTGAGCAATGAACAACTTTGTTTTCTTAACTCGTCGCGGGAGTTGAGAGATCTTGTGGGTAAGCGGGGCAACTCTGCAGAGTCATAAAATGATGGTATTCGAATCTGCGTGCTTAGGTAAATGAAGCTATGTTTGATGGGTGATTCGAATCAAAGCATAAGTAGATTTGGGAATGGTTTGGAATTGTGGAAGGTTAATAATCACGCTTGAAAACCCTGTTTACATAATGAAGTTACTTTTGGTCTTTAATTGATTCTCAACTAAATCGCATCTACACAAAATAATAAACTGTATTCCCATCTTGATATGCCATGCATATAGTTAATGATAAGCTCAGCGTGACTTCTCGAGTACGGTAGTTGTACTCATACTTGCTAAAATCATAAGCGAAGCGCGGTTGGGAAGAGCCATGTGAAGATGATGAGATGGAATTCTACGAAGTGGAAGAAGCTTGGGATTAGGGTTATCCCGCACTCGAGTATGCTGTGGTATCTTCTTGGTCAGTAATGTAAATTAGGCCTTTGGCCCTCTGTGAACCTTGGCTTTAAGCCTTTATAATGTAATAAAGTTGACTCTTGTTCTTGAGCATGTGTTGGCAATGTTATACACTCGATGGATGTCCTCGCAATTGAACTTTCACAGGCGATTCGAGGGTTTCCTAATGCTCCCGAAATGGGGTGTTACAGAGTGGTATCGAGCCTACTTGCTCGATGTAGAAACCCTAAGTGCACTAGGAAATATTTCAAAAAAAAAAAATAAATAAAAAAAATATATATATATATATTTTGGATATAAAAATGATTTGTCTAAAAATTTAGTAATATTTTCTGTATAAATATCTTTTTCTCCTCTATGCTGGTCTTATTTTGATTTAATTTTGTTTTTCTAAAAATATTTATGTCCACCCTTTTCTAACCTCAAAATTTGGCGTTTCGATCTTGGTACCACGTTTTCGATCCGGAGGAGCCGTCGGGATGGGTCACTCGTCTTTGGCGTGTCAGAGATTCCTCCATGACGAGACCACCGCGTCCGGTGTGTCATACGAGATCCGATGGTCCATGGCAAGTCGTAGCCTGGCTGGAAGGCATGGATATATTTGGAGCCTCTACCCCACAGACCGGACATTCGACCGATCATAGAGTTTAGAGTAGAGTTACGCTAGAGAAGTCAGAACCTTTTTGTAGTAGTAAGTTTTGATGTGATGTAATGAGTTGTGGTATGAACTTTGTAAGACAGTATGTACCCAACTTATGTGTGAATAAATAAAGAATACTTTGTTTTAAATAATAATTTGTTTGCTATCAGTATCTTTAAGTCTACCCCTTCAACTCTCAATCTTTCTATTTCACTCTGGCATCTTCATCTATTTCATTCTAATCTTACCTTATGTCTAAATTCTTACTTATCTATCTGACTTGTTAAAAACTACTCTGATCTGAACCTCTAAATCCCAAAAAGCCAACAAAATGGCGGGAGGTGGAGAAGGACCTCGAGGCAGGGCGGTTCTCGCCAGAGAGGCGGATCATGACCTAGCTTAGCGAGATATTTTAGCAAGAATGGAGGAAAATAGATATCAAGCGAATTAAATCACGACGCATGTTGGAGCAACATGCCGGTCATAGAACAGATTCTTTGCAAGAAATGGAGGTAACGATCAACCGAGGAATACTGTCTGCGATCAAAGTGGGCGATTTTGAAGGCGAGACCTCCGGTCTTTTCTTCTTCACCGATCCCATGGTAGGCGAAGGCGGTTCGAGAGATGTGGAAAGGAAACTAAACACTATTGATTGCAATGACGGGAAAAGGTCTTATATGCCTCTCATCGATTACAAGGCCCGGTGCGGCATGGTGGGTAAATTGTCGACGATGAGTGAAGACAGGAGATCACCGGAAGGAATTTGAGGATTCATTCCGCCAAGCCCATGTACTGCAGGAGTCATTGAAGCTAAGCGTCGTGAATTTCGGCATTAAAACAAGGAGGACAGACGATCACGAGAATACCTTCACCGATTCAATACATTGGCCGATCGCCTGAAGAAGCAAGAGCGAGGAGAAGAAGATGGAGCGATTCAAGGAGGGATTACAAAAGTCTCTGAAGTATCACATTTCCATGGTGGATTATAAAGACTTGCCCTCAATGGTGAATAAACTCATTATATCTGAAGAAGCAAGGAATGAATTGGAAGATACTAGGAAAAGAAAGGTAATGCAAAAAACTTCATCATCAGATAGACCTAGAAAGCAAATGATGTTAGCTTTTAATCTAGAGGACAGCGAGGGAAGGAGATTTGTATTCATGCCCGGACCATGATTCAAAACTAACCAAAGCCCATTACGTTTATTGAGAATGTCGGGCCGACCTCAATCGAAGTGCTATCATTGTGGAGAAATCACTTACGAGGCAATGCCCATGATTCTGATTGAATGCTATCATTGTGGCCAAGCAGGCCATTACAAGAACCAGTGCCCACGAGGAGGATTACCTTCAGAAGTAGCAAAAGCCCATATTAGAGCACAAACGTCTTCACCCCGTCAATTTATTGCAGTGCCAAAACAGGAAGGAGGACAGACTCGACACTTCACAGTCAAACCGGTAGGAACTCGGACAACATCTATGATGTCGTGCGAGAAAAAGGAAAAGGGATCTTGAAGCCGGTGCGGGGAAGGATAAATCATATTTCCAGAGAAGAAGCGGCGAGGAGCCAACGGCGTCATCGTTGGTACGTACCTAGTTAACTTAAAGCTTCTTTGTGGTTTTGTTTGATCCGGAGCAACACATTCGTTTGTCTCCTTGGCTTTTGTTGTGAAAAATCAATTATCATTCTCTCCTTTGCAAAAGTCTTATTCCTTTCAAACTGCTGGGAATAAAGTGGAATCTCGCTTTGGATGCAAAGATTTAGATTTAGAAATCCAAGGTGTCGATTTAAGACGGACTTACTATTATTAGAGATGAAGGATTGGATGTTATCTTGGGAATGAATTGGTTAACTAAATATAAAGCCAAAGTGGATTGTGAAAATAAGCTGGTAACTTTGGTAAGTCCAGAAGGACAAGAGATAATAGTGAAAACAGATTCAGTACTAGTAGAGAGAATGAAAACTAGTATTCAGAATATGGTAGTAGAAGAAGGAGTGTCCAAAATACCGATAATTCAGGAATATCCGGATGTTTTTCCAAAAGAGCTACCAGGAAAACCACCGGATAGACCCATAGAGCTTGCTATTGAATTAATACCAGGAACTAAACCCATCACAAAGCGTCAATATCGGATGTCGCCCAAGAACTAAAGGAACTTAAGAAACAAATGGATGAGCGATGGAAAAAGAGTTTATCTGACCTAGTGTATCCTTGGTCACCCAGTCTTTGTTTGTTAAGAAAAGGACGGAGTCGGAGGATGTGTGTGGATTATCGAGGATTGAGCAGCAACTATTAAAATAAATACCCTTGCCAAGAATAGATGATTTGTTTGATCGACTCAAAGGAGCCAAGGTATTCTCAAAATTGATCCGAGATCCGGATATCATCGACTTAAGATCCGAGAGCGGGACCGTGAGAAAGCGCATTCACCACAAGATACGGATTATTTGAGTTCACAGTGGTACCATTTGGTCCGACAAATGCACCGACCTATTTATGAACACGATGAATATGGTATTCATGGGCGGTTAGATCGTTTTGTGATAGTATTCATCGATGACATATTAATATATTCCAAGACCGAAGAAGAACATCGTCAACATCTACACATTGCGTTGAGCAAGCTTAGAGAACATCAGCTATATGCTAAGTTCTCTAAATGTGAGTTCTGGATGAAAGAAGTAGCTTTTCTCGGACACATTATCACAAAAGAAGGAGTAAAGGTAGATCCAGAGAAAGTGAAAGCAGTGATGGAATGGAAGCGACCAACCACCGCATGTAAATCGAAGTTTCCTTGGCTTGGTGGATATTATCGTCGTTTATTGAGGATTCTCAAAATAACAAGACCTCTTACCCGACTTCTTAAGAAAGACAACCCATATAAATGGACGAGATAAGTGTGAAGAAAGTTTTCGTGAGTTGAAAACAAGATTAACTTCAGCCCCAGTACTTATACTTCCCAACCCTGAGAAAGATTTTCAAATCTTTTGTGATGCCTCGAAGCAAGGATTAGGTTGTGTGCTGATGCAAGAAGGGAAAGTGGTAGCATATGCTTCAAGACAATTGCGACCACATGAGATAAATTATCCAACACATGATTTAGAATTAGCAGCTGTAGTACATGCGTTGAAAATTTGGAGGCACTATTTATTGGGAAATCATTGTGAGATATTTTCCGACCACAAGAGTCGAAATATATCTTCACTCACCGATTTAAATCTTAGTCAACGAAGATGGTTAGAGTTAATTAAAGATTATGATCCGGATCTGCGGTATCACCACGGAAAAGCAAATGTTGTCGCAGATGCACTAAGTCGAAAGAAGTATCATACTATAGCCTCTATTGCAGGTGCCCAGGTCCATTGCAAGAGGAAATTCAAGGGTTGAACCTGTGTGTCGTTGAACAAGGTCAAATAGCAGCATTAGAAATCTGTGAGACCTTAACAGATCAAATCAAATCGGCACAAGAAAAGATGAAGAATACAACGACTCATGAAGAGAAGTCAAGAAGCAAATTCTCTTGAATTTGTTAAAGATGATCGAGGAATTTTAAGGTTCGAAATCGTTCTTGTATACACGATGATAAGGAGTTAAAAGATTTGATATTGCGAGAAGCTCATTCGTCTCAACTTTCTATTCATCCGGAGGCACAAAATGTACCAAGACACGAAAAGAGATCTTGGTGGAATAAAATGAAGAAAGAAATAGCGAGTATATTGCCTGTTGTGATACATCGAGAAAATAAAAATAGATCATCGGAAACCATCAGGATTGCTAAAACCTTTGCCAGTCCCAGAATGGAAGTGGGATGACATTGGTATGGATTTTATTACGGATTTCCAAAAAGTCGAGATGGTTATGATGCTATATGGGTAATTGTAGATCGACTAACCAAAGTGGCACATTTCATACCGATCAAGCAAACCTATGGCAAGAATAAAGCTGGCGAGTGTACTTAACAAAAATAGTAGTATTACATGGAATCCAAGAGAATAGTATCGATAGAGGAGCACAGTTCACGTCTACATTTTGGGAAAAAGCGCATGAAGCCATGGGAGCAGACTTAGCCTTGATCTGACATACCACCCGAGCCAGGAGGACAAGCGAGCAGTGAATCGGATCTTAGAAGACATGCTTGGGCATGTGCATTGGTCTATGGAGCGACTTGGGACACGTGCTTACCCTTTGCAGAATTCTCTTATAATAATAGCTATCAGGCCAGTATTAAGATGGCACCGTTTGAAGCTCTATATGGAAGAGAATGCAGAACTCCGTTAAATTGGATGAGGCAGGAGAGCAGCGGTTCTTAGGTCCTAAATTGTTCAAGATCTGAAGCCCGCATCAAGATTGTCGAGAGAAAAGATGAAAATAGCCAGAGCCGACAAAGAGTTATCTCGATAATCGTCGAAAAGATTTAAGCTTTGAAATAGGAGATTGGGTATATCTCAAAGTTACACCTTTCAAGTCAGTCAAAAGATTTCAAGTTAAAGGAAAGTTAGCCCCAAGGTATATCGGCCCATTCGAGATCATTGGAAGAGTAGGAGAAGTAGCCTCTGATTGCGGTGACACCAAACCCGGCGAGTGCATAACGTATTTCATGTGTCTCAGTTACGAAAGTGTCTTCGTCACCCAAACAGTGAGCGGATCGAGTTGATGATATAGACCTACAAGATGATCTATCTTATGAAGAAGAACCAATTCAGATTTTGGAAACTACAGAGAGGTAGTTAAGAAGCAAGAATATCAGATATCATAAAGTTCAGTGGCAAAATCACACAGCAGATGAGGCAACCTGGGAAAAAGAATCAGATTTGCAGCGAGAATTTCCCAACCTACTTCTTAACCTGAGTTGATCTCGAGGTCGAGATCCTTTTTAAGGAGGGTAGGTTGAAACAAAATCAGATTTTGTCAAAATCTTCAAAAAGGCTGAATTTTCGTTTTTGATTTGTTCTCTTGATTCTTTAGCCTATTCTCCACAAATCTCAAAGCTTAGCCACCCCAATTCTCTGCCAAGACAGTAGAATTAGGGAGGAGGAGATGCTCTGTTGTTCTAGAAAATTCGCCGCCATGCGTTTCGCCGCCACACCTCTCGCGTGATCGCCCTCCCTGCGCCTGCTTCGCCAACACTGGGGACGGCCACCCAGCCTTTGTCCGGCCTGACCCGCCCAGCCGCCGTGTCCCTCTTTTCCGTTGTCGGTCCAATCGCGGACGCCACTTGCCTCCCCGAGCCGTCCAGAGCATTGCCACCTCTCCCGGCGGACGGCGCTTTGCGACCTTGCTCTCCACCGCCTTGGCAACCACAGCCAACCGCAAGGCGTGGCACCCGTCGGCCATGCATTTCTGCCGCCCTTATCTCATTTTAGGCCAACTCCACCCAAACCGACTTACTCCGCTCTTTAAATCAATAGAAGACCTTCCGGTGGTGGTAGCACCTCCACGAAGCCACCAACACTCTAAATCAAACCCTAGCCGCCCATTGCTTGGTGGTGCGAATCCCAAACTTTGAACCCTAGAGCAATGTGGGTCCTTCGCCTTTGTTCTTGATTGCTTTAGTCTCTGACTTCCCAGAACCCTAGAGTCATGCCCCAACCGCCGCCTAGCTTCCCAGGCCTCCTACCTCCCAAGACCGAGGAAGCGTTTCTCGTAGAACCGGTCACCGTGGCGGCCATAACCAAGCCACCCTAGTTTGACCAACTCTTCCCGAGCCTACCTAAACCCTAGTGATGCTCAAGCACCCCCAATTGCCCTAAAGCCTCCTTTTCCGTGTCATCTCAAAATCGGCCGCAAAGAGGAGGGCTCGCCGCCGCGATTGCCGCTCTCATGGAACCCTAACCCCCGAAATGGAATCCCACTTCACCACGAATCCGTTCATGCCCTCAAAACCCGTGTAAGTTTCCCTAGTTCATGACGGCCAATTCTTGGTATTTTGCTCTGTTTACCGGCCGTCTGAGACGAAGAAGAAGACGCATGCGCCCGCTTCGCCGCGCCTCTGGTGAGCCGGACCGTCTCATTGCACCCGACCGCGTCGCCCAGCATGAGCTTGACCCAGCCCCGACCCACCCGCCATGAGCCCGACCCATGCTGCTCGGCCCCGGCCTTGGCCAGCACCCGCCGCCACCGTAGAGCGACCGAGCTGCCGCCCGCCCGCACGCCCGACCGCACCAGCCCGCCCGGCCGGGTCGGTAGCCTCGCAAGACGCGCACGACGACCCGGTGGACTTGGTTCCACCGAGCCGGCTTGCCATGTGCCGGTCGCACCCAGGCTCGAGTCGAGGAATAGTGTTGAGCCCGATGAGCAGTAAAATTGAAAAATCTAGAAAAATCCGAAAAATCCAAAAATATATTTATATCCATTTTGACCGTTTGAGCCCACCAACCCTTTTATCAAGCCCATTTCCCATTTGGCCCTCTAAAAGCCCAAAATTTCATTTATTTAATTTTTCTTGATTTTCTTTCTTTAATTTCATTTCGTTATTCCTAGCCTATTTCTTGGGCATGGAATTTATATATTTGTATTTGTTTGTGATAGCTTGGACGGAGGTTCTCAAGAATTGGAAGAAGAAGATCAAACTCAAGCTAAATTTTACGAAGAGTGCAATTAGTCGAGATCATAGACCCATAAGGCAAGTTCGCATCCTTGATCATATTGAACCGTAATTGCCTTATTTATTTATTTAATTTGTAATTTCATTATGTTATTTTGCTCGGATCGGTATTTTGGGTAAAAGTTATATTAGAATGTCATGATATTAGTTATGCCCTACCACCGAAAAGCCCGATTAATTTGATGGACATATTTGCCTTGGAAGACATAGAAATAATTATATTAGTCAAATAAACATGGTAGTATAGGGACACACCAAAATATTTTCACCATTAAGGATTTTATTATTTATTTATTTAGAATTTTGAAAAGTTGGAACTAGGGTGAGCGAGGATCACGAGGTGAGTCCAAGACCTTACCCTAGGGTGGAGGCTTAGTAGAGGAATGGTGGCGGTGCATGAGCCTTTGAATGTGGGTTTGTGCATGTTTATGGCCTCGATGAAAATATAAGGACTAGACCCTTATGCTGAGAAAAGAACATAGTACTCGCCCAACCACAAGTGTTGACTTGGTCAAACCTGGTTTAGTAGCTGCTCAAGTTCGATTGAACATACGCTGGCTGGTTGGGGAGTCGGAGGGTGAGTCGTATGGGAGGTGGTTAACCATACAACTGTAGGACCGCCATGAGTCGGAGGAAATCCGAGGGTCATCCGAGCTCATGGGGATCAAGGACCTCTTGGCGAGAGACTATATAAAGAATTGAGCGGATGAACAACTTTGTTTTCTTAACTCGTCTGTCGGGAGTTGAGAGATCTTGTGGGTAAAGCGGGGCAACTCTGCAGAGTCATAAAATGATGGTATTCGAATCTGCAGTGCTTAGGTAAATGAAGCTATGTTTGATGGGTGATTCCAGAATCAAAGCATAAGTAGATTTGGGAATGGTTTGGAATTGTGGAAGGTTAATAATCACGCTTGAAAACCCCTGTTTACATAATGAAGTTACTTTTTGGTCTTTAATTGATTCTCAACTAAATCTGCATCTACACAAAATAATAAACCTGTATTCCCCATCTTGATATGCCATGCATATAGTTAATGATAAGCTCAGCGTGACTTCTTTGATCTACGGTAGTTGTACTCATACTTGCTAAAATCATAAACAGAAACTGCCAGTTGGGAAGAGCCATGTGAAGATGATGAGATGGAATTCTACGAAGTGGAAGAAGCTTGGGATTAGGGTTATCCTGCACTCGAGTATGCCTGTGGTATCTTCTTGGCTGTAATGTAAATTAGGCCTTTGGCCCTACTGTGAACCTTGGCTTTAAGCCTTTATAATGTAATAAAGTTGACTCTTGTTCTTGAGCATGTGTTGGCAATGTTATACACTCGATGGATGTCCTCGCAGCTGAACTTTCCTGGGCAGTTGCGAGGGTTTCATAATGCTCCCAGAAATGGGGGTGTTACAGTTATCATTTAGATATTTTTTCTTAACAATTATCTAAATTTGAGACCGTTAGATTAAATATTCAACTGCCTCTTTTTTTTTTAAAGAGGAGATTTTTTTTGGAGAGAGTGGGAAGAGAATTCATAGTCGTTGGATCTTTAATTCAATGGTCCTAAATCTAGATGATAGTTAGAAAGAAACATCCAGATAATATTTACCAATACCCTAATAAAAAATCTCTTATGGATGATGACGTACGCTTGCCTTGCCTTAGAGGAGCTTCACAAGACGCAACAGCTCTGTTCGTTCTTCTGTGATGATGCAAGCCTCCGGGCCGGGACAAGAAACGCTATCTTGGCAACAAATGTAGTACGCGAGCTAGTGTTTACTACTCTAGCCTCGGAATTCTTGATTGCATAATGCTTTTTCACTTGGATTTGGGAGCTGTGTCTACGGACCGTGGGATTCACGCGGTCAAGGTATCTTCCATTAATATATATTGAAGTATTGACTACATAATAAAATAATGATATTAAATTTGTCTTGCATAATATTTTTATGATATATATTTTTAATTATTTTTGTTAGTATACTATGATATAAAGCATTAGTATACTATGATATAAAGTATTAGTCAAAGTCTTACATTAGAGATAATAAAAAGTAAAAAAAAAAGACCTATATTTGTGGACAGGTTTAAGGTCGTCATGATCCTGGGATGGTATGATCTCACGTCCATAAAAAAAGCTAGTTAGAATTGTTAGAAAAGCTAATCTCCTTGTATATGTTTCATGTATCTAGAGAAATCCGGGTGGTTAAGATTAGTTAGCTAATTATATCTCTTTCTAATCTTAGAATCCTAATTACCCGGGTTACCATCCAAGTTGTTGTACCTGCCGTGGTTGCCGGCTATTGGCATCTATATTAATGCAATCGCGGGCCAGATGAAGGTGACCGCTTCCAGCACCTTTTGATTGAGGGGGAGTGTTAGACAAGCTACAGTGTCAAGGTCTAGCACAGAATCGAAATACAAGGCATTAGCAAATGCCACAGTCGAAATCATGTGGATACAAACACTGTTAGCAGAACTTCAAATTCCAAGTCCTCCTGCGGCAAAGTTATGGTGTGATAACCTTGCTGCTAAATACTTATCATCTAATCCTGTTTTCCATGCTAGGACAAAGCACATTGAAGTCGATTACCATTTTGTACGTGAAAGGGTGCAAAGAAAATTACTAGAAGTCGACTTTGTCCCTACAGGAGATCAAGTGGCTGACGGCTTCACCAAGGCTCTACCTGTTCGACAGCTAGAGAATTTTAAATTCAATCTCAACTTGGGAAGTTTTGATTGAGGGGGAGTGTTAGAAAAGCTAATCTCCTTGTATATGTTTCATGTATCTAGAGAAATCCGGGTGGTTAAGATTAGTTAGCTAATTATATCTCTTTCTAATCTTAGAATCCTAATTACCCGGGTTACCATCCAAGTTGTTGTACCTGCCGTGGTTGCCGGCTATTGGCATCTATATTAATGCAATCGCGGGCCAGATGAAGGTGACCGCTTCCAGCACCTCTGATTATTTCTCAAGAATCTGTTGCAATCTTGACGACCTTTGTCGGAGCCACACAACTTAGCCCGATTGGCTGCTGAAGAAGGATGTCAAATAGAAAGACATATTTCTCTGAGGAGCGACCCATGTCAGATAGGAAGGCAAGGAAACCATCGAGGAGACTAGTGCAGAAGTGGTAAGCGGCGGATCCAAGATTAAAATTTATCTAGGATAGACTTAGAAACGTGAAGCAAACAATTTGCCATCACATAAATAAGAGTATATGCCACAAAATAGAAGTAACAACTACAATTTACATGCAAACATGTGTAGATAACAGTAGGATATGAAAAATACGAGTTGTAGAAGAAACAATCTGTCAATTGTAATAGATAGATGGATAAGTAGTGTCACAATTTCATAATAGAATATAAAAGATGCAATAAAAAAGAGAAAACAAAAGACATACCATTAAATAGCTAAGAATGTCTAGCAAAGGAATTTTCGTTCTCCGAGATTTCCCGAAAATATGTGGTACCCGAAGATCGGCTGATGGCCGAATCATCGGCAAGAGCAAGGTATACATTCAAGAATGCTTTGCGAATTGAGTTCTCAATAGATTCAGAAAATGTGCCATCTTGTGATGCTTGTGGGAATTCAGAATCCTCAAAGAACAATCTTATAGCATGCCTTTTCATGTAGGCTGCCGCATCTGAACCCCCATGGCCATCGAAAAACTAAAAGCACCAGCACAATTAATTCAACTGGTGTTACAGAAGATTAAAAGTATGATAAGCATCTGTAGAAGCTCGTAGATACCCCATAGAAGGCACTAGGCGCTGGGCACATCAATAATGAGCCAAGATGACCAGAAAGATCATCAATTCGGATATGTTCATGTTCCATGGATTGCCTAGGTCCTATATCAGCAAAACTGCTAGATCAAATCTTGGAGACAAACTGTAATGGCTCCACAAGTGCCTTAAATTCCTTCATTAATCAGACAATCGTTAAATCCGTAGTTATGCTGCAGTCTCATCTAGGGTGAACAAAGACACCCTGCACCCAAACCATATCATGGGGAAAAGTTTACACATCTCCGACCAAATTAAGAGAATTGAGTTGCCAACCATCACAAGGCCAATCATTCCAAGTGTTCACATGTCATTATTTCAAACTGACTGAGTTGATCATAAAGGTAATTTAACGAACATTTCAATACTGAATTGATGAAACAACTAAAGGTATACAAAATTTCAATTCCAAGTAAAAGCCAACATAATCCTGATATGTCCAGCGATGAATTTAACCACGACGGATCATACTACCTATCTTGTATAGGCAATTAATCAATATGCGCCGGTGAATCATACTACCTATCTTGTGCAGGCAATCAATCAATACGCACTCGACAGATCGATCCAATGATTCCACCAACCATTTCTAATTCCATGTTCCCAACCACCATCAACAGTAGAAATTACACCAGGATTAGAAAGCAGCAACACAAAAGGCTGAACCTTTGACGCTTGTCGTTTGGCCCACGCCCACCGCACCCCTTGGCGGCCGGCTTGGGTGCTGCCCGCCGTGCCCCCTTCGCCCTTGCGCAGCGCCCGACCTACGCTGGCTCTGTGCGGCCTACACTGGTGCGCCCCACCTGCGAATCTAGCCGTCTAGGGTTTGAACTTGGTGTTGGAGGTGATTGCTGAATGCCGATCGATTCTCTGCCTGACTCTCTCTCTCTCTCTCTACCACTTTGTTCACTCTACTAACACGCCCCTGCAGTCGGAACACCGGCAAGACGGACGTTCAGACTGAATCGAAACTCGGTAAAGACGGATGTAGGTAGCCTCTTGGTGAAGATGCTGGCGTACTGTGAGGTCGTCGAAACATGAAGAACTCGAACATCGCCAAGAGCCACACGCTCCTGAACAAAGTGAAGGTCTATCTCGACGTGTTTGGTGCGCTGATGCTGCACCGGGTTGGTCGATAGATAGACAACACTCATATTATCACTATAGACGATAGTAGCTCGGTGGAGAGGGCTTCGAAGCTCATGTAGTAACTGATGAAGCCAGCAAGCCTCGGCAACGGCATTGGCAACGACCGGTGTTACGCTTGACCTTTGGAGCGAGATATCGTGTTACGGCGCTTGGAAGACCAGGAAATGAGATTATCACCAAGAAACATAACATAGCTTGATGTAGACTTGCATGTGTCTAGACACCCTGCCCAATCTACATCAAAATATATGACTGGGTTCGCCGATGGAGATCGATGAAGTTGGAGCCCATAGTCGATGGTGCCACGTAAGTACCAAAGGATGCGTTTAACTTCCGTGAGGTGAGGCTCTCTGGATCATGCATATGAAGATAGACCCGCTGTACGACATAGGCAATATCTGGTCGTGTGAAGGTGAGATATTGTAGGGCACTTGTAAGGCTGCGATATTGAGTGGCATCACTTTCTAGGATTCCAGCAGATCCAAACACTTTGGGATGAGTATCAACCTGTGTGCTGCAGGGTTTGCAGTCTGACATGCTAGCACGCTCCAATATATCTAATGTATATCGTCGCTGAGAGAGGAACAAGCCACTACGACTCCGCTGCACATAAATACCTAAAAAATGATGAAGTGCCCCGAGATCCTTCATAGAGAATTCTCTTTGCAAAGCTGCAATGGTCCAGTGAAGCGCAGCAACGGAAGATGCCATCAAGACAATATCATCCACATAAAGAAGAAGATAGACGGTGTCAGCACCACTATGGGAAATGAACAGAGATGTATCCAACTTGGCTTCACAAAACCAAGAGTCAGCAAAAATGAGGCAAAGCGGCTGTACCAAGCTCGGGTCACCTATTTAAGGCCATAAAGAGACTTGTTCAGAAGACAGACGTGGTCTGGGCATGAAGGATCGATGAAACCGGTCGGCTGGGAGCAGTAGACTGTCTCAGTCAGTGTGCCATGAAGAAACGTATTCTTGACATCAAGCTGATGAATGGGCCAGTCTCTGGAAAGAGCCAAAGAGAGTACAATGTGAACAGTGGTTGGCTTCACGACCGGGCTGAGAGTCTCATCGAAGTCAACACCCAGACATACTCATTCTCCATGGTGCTACGCTAGTTAGGATCGGCTAGAGCAGACCGATACATCTTTGGGATCGGCGAGAGCGCCATGGCATGAAGGTTGAGTCACTAGACGGGCTGTCAAAACCCGAGCTTGCCACAGGTGACCATGGCGTGAGAGTTGCTGACAGGCGGGACTGGTACCGTGCCATTAGGCAGAACGTCCATGGGAGAGGCGGTAGTACTACTCAACACGAGAGCTGCAGCAGTCGGTGTAGTTGTACTGTCAGCGGGCGTAGCAGGCGTGTGGCCCTGCACCGTACGTGCGGCCGCACCCGTCAGCACGGGCAATGCGTGGCCCGCTGGTGTAGCGGACACAGGCGACGGAGGTACTTCTGCAGGTGAGGCGCTGCCTGCGCTCCCTGCAGGTGAGGCTAGTGGTGCCAAGGTGGCCGCACGCTCGACCACCGGGTCAGTGACCAGTGGGAACAACACCATGGGCGCAGCAGCAGACTCTGCAACCATGGGGGTAGCTGGTGTGACAACCAGTGGTGATGTACCTGCATGGAAAGAGCTGCGTGGTGGCCCGACTGGAATCGACGCGCTGTCAATATTGGACAAAAAATCAAATGCAGTAGGTGATGGGGTGTTTGATTCAACAAAAGGAAAAGATGTCTCATCGAACGTCACATGATGGGAGATGATGACTTGATTTGACAAAGGATCAAAACACCAGTAACCTTTGTGATTTGATGAATATCCAAGGAAGATGCAAAGGGTGGAACGAGGCAAGAGTTTGTGGGCAGCTATAGCGGATAAGTTGGGGTAGCACTTGGAGCCGAACACACGAAGGTGGTCGTAATGCCATACAACACAAAGAAAAGTGTAGAGTGGTTTAGTGTCTTTGTGGGTAGGTGATTGAGGAGGTACGTGGCTGTGTGGAGTGCTTCGACCCAATAGGAAGGAGGAAAACTCGCTTGAAATAGGAGGAAGCACACAATATTATTGATGGTGCGAATGGTGCGCTCGGCCTTCCCATTTTATTGAGAGGTGTTGGGACACGACATACGAAGGTCAACGCCATGAGTGAGGAAGAAAGTGCGGGCAGAGGAGTTATCAAACTCCCGACCGTTGTTGCATTGGATGCTTTTGATTTTCACGCCGAACTGAGTAGCCACGTAAGTGAAAAAAATTAGAGATGATGGGGAAAGTGTCAAATCTAAGACGCAAAGGAAGTGTGCAAACAAAATGTGAGCAATCATCAAGAATGACCAAATAATATTTGTAACTGGATACACTAGCAACAGGAGATGTCCAAGATCATAGTGGATTAAATCAAACTTATTGATAGCTCTATAGTTGGATGTGGCAAACGGCAAGCGCACATGACGAAGATACCGGCGAGTCGGGAGATGGTGTCGTGTCTAGGATGGCCAAGGCAGCGATGCCACAGGGTGGCAGAAGTAGCAGCTGCAATAGCACATGAGGCCTGCGCCGGTTCGTGGAAAGGATATAAAAGTTCGGAGCTATTGCACCTGATAATCACGTTCTGGGATCGTAGATCCTTCATAGAGAGACCAAACGGGTTAAACTCAATAGAGCAATTATTGTTAGTAGTAAACTGGCGAACATATAGAAGATTCTTGATAAGGCTAAGAGTGACTAGAACATTATTAAGATGAAAGTTGCCAGGTAAAGTTGTTGAGCCAGTAGAGGTGACAGGCAAAAGGGACATGTTACCGACAACGATTGATGAAGGAGTAGATGACCATGGCGAATGGAATAAAGATAGGTTATCGGAGTCCGATGTCATGTGTGAAGATGCCCTAGAATCCATGTACCAATCAGTCGTGACGGGAGGAGAAAGTGTCATAGTGCTGAACGTGTTTGCCAACAACTGCTAGTTCCAAGAGCCCGCCATTGGAGTCCAAGTTGGTGGAGGAGCAGGGGAAGCCAGGGATACTGGCTGTGGAGGTAGTGGGTAACCACTAGAAGGAGGTCCTACATAAAACTCTTGTGGTGGTGGTTGGGGCGCGGGTGCTGTTGGTGCTGTACACCCTGTGCTCTCGGGGGTTGTCTGCCAGGGATGCTAGGATGGGGACCAGGCTACATCTGAATGGTCCCCGTCCACGGATTGTAGAACGAGGGCCAGGTGAAGACACCCCCGGTGTTGGAGCCGCCCCCGTTGTCGATGTCGTTGTTCTTCCCACGTCGGCAGCGTCGGTTGGAGCTACCAGACCCGCCCCCGGGCCATGGTGGGGGAGTGCTTGGAGAGGGGCCTGGGCTACGTCCAGTCTGGGCACCACCAGATGCCGGGGTGGTGGGAATGAGGGCAGTGGACGGCGCCGAGGGATGCGAGGCCATAGTCATCTCTTCGAGCAGGAGGTCAGATCAAACCTCGAGGAAGGTGGGGAATGGTCATTGACTCTTGAGGAGAACCGTCATATATGTGAACTTCTCGTTCAGGCTGCACAAAACGACGAGAACAAGTTAATTATGTACTGAGGCACCCTTGCTCAGCAGCTCGCCTACTGAACCACCCCTGCTCAGCATGTCTCTGATCCGCTGAGCTACTGTAATGCGGCAAATGAGACATGTCACCAACCATGGCTGCCGAGCATAGGGAAGAGTCTCGATTTGGAAAAATGAGCTTTTGAGGACAAATTTAACAAAAAATGACTATAGTGCCATATATATAAACAGTTTAAGGAAATGTTGCAAGTACAACAAACATTAGGTAAGTCGAATGCATTCATGGACATGCAGGGAGTAGTTACAGAAGTTCTATCATAAGTCATGGAGCTATCACCATGCCATCCAAGCCAGAGCACAACTATATATAGGCAAGTTTCAATCTCCCACACGGCAGTTGTATGTCTGACTATAGTGAATGCTCACTCATTTAATCTGATTCGATGCTGTGTTTTCTTGCTTTAGTTTATAATTTATGGTTGTAGATTATGTTGGGATATGGGTAGGCTACATTAGCACAGATTAAAATTTTCTACCATAAAAACAAGGAAGCTATATGAGTAAAAGATCATAGATCATTACCACTAGACGCACAGTGCAGTGGAAGTAGAGTTGAGACAGCCGGTTCAATAAAGCGCGCGCCAGCGTAGTGGAAGCAGTTGATCATACTCTGGCCAACTGTCTCCTCCTCGCGATCATCCCATTTAGGACCACAGTGACAGTAGCACCTCTATCGAGGTCCACATGTCTAGGAATAGAATGTCGTGCGTCGATGTGCTAGCATCAACGTGCACAACAGGAGTTATGAGAGGTAGTGGCTAGGGTTTCAATGGGTATGTCTCGGGATACCTCCCTTAGCCCCCACATCTCTCTTTATGTAGCCTCTAATCGGATCCATAACTAATACGATCAGATATTATATCCAACTTAAAAAGCCTTAGGCTGGATCTTTATCCAATACGAGTAGAGATCGTACCCCACTCGGAGAACCTCCTACTAGATCGAATATGAGTAGAGATCATATCCCACTCAGAGTCTATCATCTGGACCATTATCGTTCTGACCCATTAACTATGTGATCATGTAGGTTCATGTATATTTGGCCATGGGCCAAAAACTCCTATTTGAAGATCATATCAGACGACTCCTAAATATACATAAAGATCATATCGTATGAACATGTATAGTACTTATGTACTGACCCCTTTGCATCACGATACTAGATCGATTTGAAGGAGAGAAGTGTGCCATCCTATGATAGCTCGATCCTTCACTCTTGCTGCATATTACTCCATGTGAATGCTCTCCCTTTGATGGGCAATCCTATTAGACGAAGATAGCTAATGACTTCATTGAAGATACGTATATCATTTAAATTGCCTCCCGGTCTGTTTCTGTTTTCCACTGAACGGTAAAAATTAAAATCACCCAGAATAATCCATTTCGAATTGTTTGGGAAAGTGACCCCATGCAACCAATTAATGAAGCTATCTCTTTCAGGGCCCTGACAAATCACTGAACAACCACTTTCCTCTACTTTCTCCCGAAGGGATCTCCATTTATCCACAGAGTTAATGCCTCTAATGTTCCAGCATAGAACATTCCAGTTTCTGTTACTGTTACTCATGATAACAATAGGGAAAACAAATTAGGAGCAAGATGGAAATGATCACAGATCAAAACCATAAATAAATAAGACAACATTAAGATCCTCTTACAGAAACATCCCAGAGGCAACTTTAAACAGAATAAAAGGCCCCAACAGAGTAACATCCAGCATAAGATGTCTGACCAGGTATGAACTAGAGGTTTGCAGTACATAATCATGAATATAAAGTCTGACAAGATAAAAGCGAAATAGGGACTAAATAACTCCATCTGCTTGGAAGTCCCTCATCCAAAAGTCTCCCTACTGTCTGGAGGCTGATATATCTGGATTGGGCTGACCATCATAAGCAGGGTCTACTTGAAGCTTGTCTACATTGACTCCTAGAGCAACACCGCAATCGACCCCAGCCGCTTGAAGGCTTGGAAGATTCTGAGACTTTTTATCTTTGAGGATCGATGAAGGAGAATGTGAGCTGGAATAGTGCTTACAGAATCACTAGGAGAAGCAGGAAATGCAGGCTTTGCAAATCTTCCGCGAGGTTTGCCTCGAGTATTCAAAGCTAAGGCATCATATTTGAAGCCACCTCTTACTATGTTCAAAGCCAAACTCTGATTAGTGTTCTATTGAGACAACTGAGACTGAGCTGATGGAACAGAAATTTCCACCTCTGGACCCTGAGCAGGCACAAAAATTCTTGAGGAAGCGTCTGAGGCAGGGGATGGAACAAAGACAAATTCTTGTGCTTGATCAGCAGGAGCAGCACTTGGATGAAGCTCCAAGCAGCAGCTAGTGCTAGTGCATCAGAAGTCAGAATCTAGGGTAGCAGTTTAAGAAGCCAGAGAACTTTGTCAAGGGACGTGTGAACCACGTCACCGCTGTAGAAGCACAAGCTGCACCAGACGTCGTGCTAGATATGTTTCTTGTAAACTTAGTACCAACTTCAGCTCTTTTTTATTCTGGAGCTTCCCACTCATTTATTTCTAAGACTTTTGTCGTTAAGAATAGGTTCGGTATGGTTTGCCATGATAGTTTACTCTCTTAGAGCAGAAATGAGAGCAGGAACCTTGTGTCCAAAAGTAGAGTTGCTTATAGATGGGACCTTATTCCTAGCAGACCTTGTGGTTTTAGAATCTCAGGGTTTGGATGTAATTATTGGAATGAATTGGTTAGCCAAGAATAATGGTCAAATAAATTGTGCTACCTGATCCATTACCCTCACCAATGACCAAGGAGTAGAAGTGGTCTTCACCCTTGGAATTTCTAGAAAAGGAAAGTGTGCTCTTAATCAACTTTAAGTACTAGAAGAAGTACTGGTTGTGCGGGAATATCATGATGTATTTCCAGAGGACTTACGTAGAATGCCACTGGATAGAGAAATTGAGTTTGTTATTGACTTAGTCCCCGGCACCACTCCTATATCCAAGAGGTCGTACCGTATGCCAGCTAATGAGTTAGTTAAGTTGAAGAAGCAGATTCAGGAATTGGAGGATAAAGATTATGTTCGTCCAAGTTCATCACCTTGGGGAGATCCTATTTTGTTCATCAAGAAGAAAGATGGTAACATGAGAATGTGTGTGGATTATAGAGCACTCAATGATGTTACCATCAAGAATAAGTATCCTTTGCCTGGGATCGATGATCTGTTTAATCAGTTGAAAGGAGCTAGTGTCTTCTCCAAGATAAATCTAAGGTCAGGGTATCATCTGAAGGAGAACGGGTAGGCTACGGTAGCTACAACAATTGATTTTCTACCGCGTTCAACCAGGAAACATGTGTGTAAGGGAGTCATGGATAGTTACCACTGGATGCGCTGCGCAGCGAAAGAAGAGTTGGAGCAGCTCGGTCCAACGTAGATGCGCGTTGATGAAGAAGAAGCAGTCGATCGTTTCACGAACTGAATGTCTCCTCCTCGCGTCCTATGCAATAGCCTTGCGCTTCTCGCCAATCAGCACAGCAACAACAGTAGCGGCGCCTCCACAGAGTCCACATGTTCAGGATGGAACGCCGTGCGCTAGTGTGCTAGCACCACACGCCCGGCTAGGGTTTCGGGATATAGCCGAGGGGAGGTGGCGGCCAGGGTTTTGAGCATGATACCCTACCTACAGCCCCGCCTCCATATATTTATAGAGCATGCTAATGGGCTTCCATTTTGTAGGCCCATTAGAACCCTAATCCCATATGAATCAATATCCCTCTTAGCCTATAAAACCGAATTGTTTATGATTGCCTCTTGGGCACATCACTAACATCATCAGTTGAAAATCCATGCCGAAGACATCCCCAAGACTGCATTCTCCACCTGTTATGGACAGTATGAGTTCACCATCATGTCCTTTGAACTGACAAATGCACCTGCTTATTTCATGACCACGATAAGTTTGTGGTAATTTTTATAGATGACATCGTTATCTACTCTAGGAATAAAGAAGAGCATGAGAATCATCTCAGGATAATTCTGGAAAAACTTAGAGAGCATCGGCTTTATGCCAAATTCAGCAAGTGTGAGTTTTGGCTAAAATAGGTAGCTTTCCTCGGTCACATTGTGACAGCAAAAGGAATTGCAGTTGATCCTTCCAAAGTAAACAAATTGATGGAGTGGAAACAACCCACTTCCGTAATAGAGGTCAAAAGTTTTCTTGGACTTGCTGGTTACTATCGCCGCTTTATAGCAGGATTCTCCGAGCTAGCAAATCCAATGACTCAGCTTTTGAAGAAGGATAGGATGTTTGAATGGACAAAAGCATGTGAGCAGAGTTTTCAGACTCTCAAGAAAAAGCTAGTCTCAGCACCAGGTCTTGTCTTGCCAGATGTGCATAAGAATTTTGAGTTTTTCTGTGATGCCTCACGTCAAGATCTAGGTTGTGTTTTGATGCAAGAATGCAGAGTGGTAGCCTATGCATCTCGTCAGTTAAGACCACATGAGTATAATTACCCCACTCATGACCTAGAACTAGCAGCCATAGTGCACACTTTGAAGATTTGGTGTCACTATCTCATCGGTAACCGTTGTGAAGTATACACGGGCCACAAGAGCTTGAAGTACATCTTCATGCAAGTAGAACTCAACCTAAGACAGCAAAGATGGTTAGAGTTAATCAAGGATTATGATATTGGGATTCACTATCATCCAGGCAAAACGAATGTTGTGGCCGATGCACTAAGTAGGAAGTCCTATGCAAACAGTGTTTTGTCGAAAGAAGACCAGATCCAACTTCTGGAGGGAGTCTCACGTCTAAGTCTAAACCCAGTGGACCAGGGTGTTCTCTGTAATATCCCGAAAGAATTGCATCGATTAATTGTTTAAGTAGAGGGGCGTAGAGAGAAAGAATACAATAATCTGTTTTAGGGGTTTTACGAAATTTTAAGGCAACTGGGCACAGGCTTGGCCTGTGGGATTCTTTGGCCCAAGAGGGAGGAGGCCACTCCCTTAACCCTAGCCTCCCACCCCGCGCCTCCACGCCCTGCGCCTCCACTCTCCTGCCGCCGCCCGCCCCGCCTTGCCTTGCCTGCCGCTCCCTGCCGCCCGCCGCCCTTCTGCCGCGCGCCACCCGCCGCTGCCACAGCCGGTGCCGCGTCACGCCGCGGTGTGTCGCCGTCCTCTTGTGCAGCGTCGTCGCCCGGCGGTCTGTCTTGACTCGACGTCTTCTCCTCCCGGTCTTGCCGTCGTCGTCTCTCCGTGCGGCACCACTTGGATCGAGAGGAAGGAGAGGAGGAGTTCGCGGAAGAGATCACGAGCGTGTTCATCGTCTTCGTCGTGTTCTTCGTCTTGTCTTCAAGGGTAATCCCTGCTAACCCATCTAGATGGATAATTTAGCCAAGTTAGAGTTTCGTCGGTTTTACGGACTCTTTGTGATGATTGGGTTAATCAGCAGTTTTGGGTTAGATCCGTCGGGATTCAGGTCTGGACCCCTTCTAGATAATTGTAGAGGACGTAATTATATTTCCAGGGAGTGCTAGAACGCGTTATTCCGATATGTGTAGCGAAAGTTATGATTTTTCTAGTGTGGCTATTCGGCAGATCGGGGAAGTTCTGGACAGTTTTCGGTAGATCGTTTTGGGCGACGGGAAATAGGGCGAATCAGAAATTCTTCATGTTAGAAAAGTTGTAGATAATTTTTTTAGCTTTCTAGAAAGGTCAAGAAGTCTGGATTTCGATGATCTGGGCGAACGTTATGGCTGTTTTAGTGTGCTGTCCAGAGAGGTGGATGGGATTGTTGATGTTTTTAGAAAAGTGATTGGTGCGGGTAGAAAATGGAAGAATTTGGGAGGCTCACCAACTAAGTTTAGTTAGATAATTTGATTATATTTCCAGAAAGTCTGAGAACGCCTTATTGGATTTATGTACAGAAAGTTATGAATTTTTGAATGTGGCTGTCTGTGGAGGGGCAGACTTGGCCGAGAGGAGTTGGGGGGTTAGTAAGATAAATATTGTGGGGATGGTTTAGATAATTATTATTTTAATCTAAAATACCCGCTACTGTTACTTTAGTAATTATTTAATCATTATTCAGGAGGAGAGCGGATTCCAGGGGTTGTACCTTCTGCTCGTTCTTCGTATTCTCGCGGTTAAGCCAAGTATAACCATGATGTGATATATTGTTATGGATTGATTGGTGATGTTTGAATCGTGAGTGTATTATATGTGATTTTTATCAAGTGTGAGATGATGATGCTATTTATGTTCAATTTCAATTATGGCATAAGTGAGATTTATTGATGCGTACTATGCTGAATGCACATTTACTTTGTTGTTACATTCACATATATGCATCATGCTGATAATTGTTGAAGTCTTGATCATGCGGTGATCAAGCGTCGAGGTCCCCACACTTGTAAAGTGTGGGCAATTGGTCCCCTGCACTGAGGTGCAGGCATGGGTGTGCATTGACGGATGCACACTCCGCATTACCAGTAAAATGCGAAGGGATGAGATAAAGTATTTTGATCATAATGCATGGCATGGAATTCATATGTTAAAGTATCTTTTACCAGTTAATGTACATGTTTGTTTGATGTTGATTATACTTGCTGAGTCGTTGGACTCACCCTTGCTGTTTTGTTTATTTAATTTTAGATACCAATGTGAGAATGGCATGCATGGGATCAGGAAGGGATTAGCTTCGTTGCACGTGCACTATTCATTCATTACAAAATAAAGACAGTCAATAAATTCTGAGGAATAGCTAGTTTGATAGTTTTGGTTATTATTCATCAAGTTAAATGTAATAAAGGCTTGGTACTGTTTGATATTATTTCCGTTCATTATTTTGGAACCACTGCTTTATGCTTATTGGAACTGCTATCTAGTTAATAAACAAAGGAGGTTATGCTGAAGTTTCCATGTAGTTTATGTTAGATGTTTTTATTATGTTGTTGGATAGTAGCATTCTAGGCCTATGT
Source organism: Bonia amplexicaulis (assembly GCA_036346245.1). Taxonomy (NCBI): domain Eukaryota; kingdom Viridiplantae; phylum Streptophyta; class Magnoliopsida; order Poales; family Poaceae; genus Bonia; species Bonia amplexicaulis. Next base: position 21,598,496 of record CM070743.1, read on the forward strand.
TTGGCTGGGATGTTACATTCTCTCAGCTTTAGAGATACAATTTGCTCTACCTAACCAGATAAAGGAAGCCCAAAAGGTTAATGAGGATATCTAGGAAACCAGGAAGAATATGAGAAGAGGCAAAGCTCTAGGATTCAATGAAGATGAAAATGGAACCGTCTGGTTTGAGAACCGCATATGTGTGCCCAATAATCAAGAAATCAAGAGCATGATTCTACTACGAAGCCCATGAAACCCTATACTCAATTCACCTAGGTCGTACCAAGATGTACCAGGACATTAGAGAAAGATACTGGTCATTAGTATGAAAAGAGAAATTACAAAGTGTCGAGACCCCGGATTTTCGAATCCGGACCCTCTGTTTATTACAGCACTAGTCCCAGATCAAAGCTAGTGCACACAGTCAAACAGTGATGAATACATAACCAACCACGTTTTATTACAATAATAGATAGTACAGACTAAAATGCCTCTTTATTATAACTGAGATTTCAAGACCTCACAAACTCACAAAACACAGCGGAAGCAAAAGAAATTCTGATGAAGACTCATTAATATGCCACGGACAATTGACTGGGGAAGTGCAACCTAGTACTCCGGAAAGCCTTCGTCGTATCCACATACGAAGTAGTCGTAATCTCCTTCTTGAGCTTCATATTCCTCTGAGATTTGTTTTGATTGCAGCATGTGAGTACATAAAATACTCCGCAAGTCTTGGGAAAATGCAGTAGATGCAAGGCTTAACAAAGGAAGGGTTATATGGTTCTTTTGCATAAAGCAGTATTTTATTTCAAATACCATTAAATATTTTCGAAGGCATTAATTTAATAAAGTAATTGCTTTAACAAAAACTACCAAGAATATTATAGCGAAGGTTCTATCCACCAACACTAGTTAACCAACTCTAACCGCCAAGGTTCAAGACTACGGGTTCCATCCACCCACACTGGCTCCATCCGCCAAAACACAACTCCGAGAGTTTCATCCACTCTCGGGTTCCTAAAACTTTTACTTTAAAATCAAAACCTAAGATCTACCATGTGAATGCATTTCTTGCTCGCCTTTGACCGTGGGCACGGCTATTCAAATAGTTTAATACTCTGCAAAGGTTGTACAACTTTACCCACAAGAGATAAGTCATCTTAATAGTTAACATGCTTCCTTTTACATGAGACCCAGATAAAATATCACAAAGTTTTTACCTCACTGTAGTCTAGCTAGACACCACCCGTTGAGGTTTCACCACTGAAGGGTTAAATCCACCACAATCAGAAGCCCCCTCTTGCGCCATATGAGTACAGTAAATCCCTGTCCCTCACTGTGGATAACCAGTAAATCCCTGGCACCCACTTTCCACTAGTGGTACCTAAACTAGACTATCGTAAGTTAATCAGCTAGGTCGTACCCATATAGACTTGTTGTTGTACGGTAGTGCTCAGTTTGGACAATCACAAGCATCGGTCCTTAATTGACTAGGGCGGAACATTCACAATACAAGTTCTCGTGCTAAATCCGCACCAATCCAATCTTACCATCCGCCCAAGTCTAAAATAATTTTCATATTTTGTCTTATTTTAAAAGAACAGTGGCAACATCAATCGCCACTAAATTTCTAAATAAAAAGATTAGATCAATGAAATACAATTTCCACCCCAAGGTTACAAAGGTTGAGTAGCTTGACTAAGCTTTTACTTCCATTCTAAAGTTAGCAAAGAATAGTAATATTCTCATTACTGAGACAAAGGAAAACCTAAGATTACAAGGGTACATTGCATTCAACTTCAACGAGGGCATATCAAAATTGGATTAAGTAATTCCTTAAGACAGAAGTTATTGTTTTATGTAAATAGCAATGCAAATAAATTTAAAATAATAAAAATCATTTCTCAAACATAGGTACCAAATGTTCAAAGAGACTTGCCTTCTTGCACGCTATCTAGGCCTTCTTACTGCGGATCTGAGAATTCTTCGACGACGTCGGGTTCTACGCGCAAAACGACAAAACAAACTGATAAATAAATATAAATAAAATCATAAAAATTCAATATATATACTGGAAGGAAGTTTATAATTTTATATGAATTTAGAAGAAAGATTCAATGGATTCTGGTTTCACACGAGGGAGAAAGAATATCTAGAATATTGGTTGGAAAAGAAATTACTAGAAAAATATTTGGACCTAGAAAAATTGAGTGGGTTTTATGGAGAATTTACCAGGTTTGAATTTGAATTTTGGAAGTGCATAGAAAATTTGGAATGAAACTGAAGCTGTGAAAATAAACAAGGTATTGGAATGGGTTTTATTTGAGTTTGTTGGGTTATTTTCACGTGTAGATTATGGCGACTCTAAAGAGTACGATTTTAACAATTCGTAGCACCAAGACTTCGAGCAAGGCAAGTTACACATTTGATCATGTTGCTCCTAGTAATTAAAATTATTTATGTTGTTTTTAAATTATTATGCATGTGTACTTTTATTCAAATTAATTCAAATCTGATTTAAACTCTAGTTACAACCATTTCCTTTGTATATGGCCAAATTTGACATTGAACATCAACATGCCTTGTCACTTTAGATAAAACTCTAGTTAGTACACTAGTATGGTCTGGAGAAATTTTGTATCAAATGCTTAGACCTGTTTAGGCATAATTTTTTGTTTTGAGATAACTTGTTCACATAAAATGTTAAGCTTTTAAAATGTACTCTTGACTTCGTTGAGTCAAGAAAGGCTATGAATTATTTCAAAATAAAATATAAATCTAGTTTAGACTTGGGCTAATGGTTGATGGTGGGTACTTGCTAGCATGCATTATTGTTCGGTGACACAAGGTTGATTGCCAGGCACAAGGGGTACATGGTTGGTGCCTAAGTCAAGTTAAGGACCAATATGTGAGCTACTATTACAAAGTTACACCGTACTACTACAACTCTGGAATGGGATAGACCTAGCTAAGTAATTTGTAAAGTTCCAACTTGGTTTCGCTATATGTTGAATGTGAGCGTGGCGTAGGCCACAAGAAGTCTCACATGATTCAAGAGGGGGCTCCAACATGTAGATTCATGTTGTGGTGAAATCTTAGTGGCGGCGTGATCAACTTGACAACGGAACATTGTAAAGGCCTTGTTATGAACTCTCAGCCGCACACCTAAGGCAGTGTGCTAATCGCGTGGCAAAATGAGAGAACATGTCTTGTAGGTAAAGTTGTACACCTCTACAGAGTATCAAACTTCTTGGGTAGCCGTGTCCGCGGTCATGGACATGTCGAGTATGGTTTTTCATATATTAGACTTTCAATTTTAAAAAACTGGTTTTGATGGAAATTGTTGGAATATTTTTAGAGAAAGATGGATCAGGTGGGATACCTGTGGATAGGTTAGTGTTTGGTCGGAGCCTGCATTATCGATATTACTTTGTTAAATTGTTGTTTCTATCTATTATATCAAATTCAACTTTTCAATCTACTTACAGTATTTACTTCAATTTTGCTTCACGCTCAATTAACCTTACTATGCCTTCCATTGTCAACCCTTATACATGCATTAACTCTGTTAAATCTTCTAGTTTAACTTGTGGAGTACTTAATGTACTCAAGTTGCTAAATTCACTGTTTTCAGAGGATGCCTTCATCAGCTTTGGTGAGGATAACGATGAATAGTTCACGTCTTACAGTCGTTCATCTGTGGGCAGGCAGGATGGGCTACTCCTTGTTATTTATTTTCAGTTGTTTATCTTTATATTTGACTTCGAGCCCTGCTATTGTAAACTTTGGCCATAAGGCTGTACTTTTCTTTTAATTAATAAAGTTTGGTTGTTATGCATGATATGTATCCCTGTTAACCCTATGTGCACTAGCTTTTCCTGGGATAGTGTGATTTACACAAAGAACTTCGGATTTGCTGCTCTGGGGTCCGACAAAGTGCCCCATCAAGGAATAAACTGCCCTTGCCAACATTCTGCTACCAGGCCTAGATGCTTTGCCAACTACTACATGTCTTGAATGTGGTAAGATAGGACATGACGCCCAAGCATGCCCTCCACTACGACAAGTTAAAAGAGGATCATGCTTCACCTGTGGGCAAAAAGGACACTATTGCTATGAGTGTCCAGTCCCCTACTACCTCTACTGCAAGGAACACCATCTACCAGAAGATTGCCTCAAGAACCTAGTAGCATGTACATGTTGTGGGGAAAAAGGACATCAAGTAGACCAATGCATCGCACACTGCCCCAACTGTGATGAAGACCACCAACCCGGAGAATGCCCAATGAGTAATGTCACATGTTTTCTTTGTGAATGACAAGATCACTGCCCCAAGGATTGTTCCATGAGCCTATTGTTGATCAAAGCAGCCGAGATACAACGTGCAAGCCTCCAAGCTGGCATCTAACTCGTCATGCCTGGAGCTGGCAAAAACAATTAGTATTGGTCACCCGTCACTTTAAGGGGGTAGCCAGAATAAATAAGAAGTGCCCAGGCACCACGATGATAGGCCCTACTACCACTCTAGCATAAAGGGAAGTTAGCAACCAGCGTTGAAGAATAGCAAGCCCCAAAATATCAAGCGATGAAGTGAAGCTAGCTACAATCTAACCAAAAGAACAAGGTTTCTCCTATGTGCCTCCCTTTCCATGTGTTAACCCACTTTTGTGTAGATTTCCTCTCTCCCGACGGCACCAAGAAAGAGGGCAACCTATCAAGGAAAGCCTTGTAACCAGTTGCTAGCCAGCTTGTCCCCACCTCTTTCTTTCTACTTTGCCTAAATCTCAGGGATGAGATTCAATTTAGGGGGGTAGGATCTGTAACACCCCAAAAAAGGAACCATAGTAATTGTGAAAATTATAAAATCCTTTCCTTGCTTTCTAGTGCATCTCAAAAAAAAATTGGCATTTATTCGAGTTTCTTAATTTGGTTCCTTGCCAAAAACTCGATTAATAAAAATCAAAATGTTGAAATCAAGAACCAAGATTGAAAATCAAATTAAGGAATTCCAAATTCCCATGGAAGCCCTAAATTCAAATAAAAAATTTGGAATTTCAAATCAAAGTTAATATCAAAACCTTCCCATCTAATTATCATATCCAAGAATTCAAATTCTGAAAATTTAGAGTTTTCTCTCAAGACTCAACAATGTTAAAGTTCAATTTTCCAAAAATTTGCTTCAAGGTTTCGAATTCAAAACCTATTTACAAAATTAAGCCCGAAATTCAAAATTCAAAAATTCTTAAAACTCCTCTTGGGCTCGGCCCCTTTTTCCGACCTGCTTTGGCCCGACCAGTCTTTCTCCACCCGGGCCACCTATCCTCCTCCTTCTTCCTACCTCCTATATTCCTGCTTCCTGAGCCACGTGCGACACACATGCTGACCTCACCAAGGCCGCCCCGGTTTCGCCTCCTCCCCAGCGCTAGCTCCTCCCCATGGCATCATCGTCGTCGTGCAGTACCTCTCCTCAAGCCTATATTCTCACCTCTCCCCCTTAGCCCCACTGCGCGTTGCCTTCCTCCACCTTCTGCCATTACCGATGCCAAAACCGCTCGTGGTTTTCCTATCATGTCCAAGCCAGCCCGCACTGGCACCGCATTGAAGCCAGGATGCATTGACTCTGCACCAACACCACCCTACCACCGGCCTACCTCTACGCCCCTCCGCCTGCGCCCTCGCACCGGCCTATGGCCACCGAGCCTCATGGCACGCCAACGTCACCATTCGGTGTTACTCCTCAGTGCATGACTTCAATTTTCCCTTAATACGCCAACTACTTCCCGAGCTAAAAAGAGCCAACGTCCCTCAAATCGAGCTCACCCGAGCCGCTCCTGTGCGTGCCGACGGCCACCACACGTCCCGATCACCTCTATGAACGCCTCTAAATTTTGCTTGCATCACGGTGTGCCCCCACACCCCTACTAGCTCACTCCCTCAACCAATTGCAATTCCATTGCCGAAGCACACCGCACCTGCCTCTCTTCATTCTCTGGCCAGCCACTGCCTCCACTTTGACCATCACCTCCATAAGGTGCTCCAGGTCAATTCATTGTTGTGGGAGCACCGCCTCACTGCCCTTGACTCTACCCCACTGACGGCCGAGTCCCTCGTTGACCCCAACTTGCCGCCCACAGGAGCCACCCGTCACCGTTCTCGTCTTCTGCCACTGGCTTGCTCCGAAGCTTCTCTGACCACACGGTAAGCGAGGTGAGCTTCCTCCTGCTCTATTCATGCCTATGCTCGCCCTAGTTTGCTCCCTCTCCTCCCTGGTCACCATCGCCCCGCGGCCTCCCTGTGCTTAGGTGCACCGACCACTACCGGCCCTCTAGGACACCTCTCGGCCAGGCCTGTCTCCTCCCTTGACCTTAGTCTGTCCCCAAGGTTCCGTTTTACCGTCCTCCGACCTCTCTTCGACCGTCCCTCGCCAGCATCGCCGCCCGCCTCCCCTGGCCGTGTGCCCCTCCCTGCCTTCCCTGTTTTCTACTCGATCAAGCCCCTATCTCTCTCTTTCTCTCATGACAAGTGGGCCCAACTAGAAGATGGCATCTAGCTCATGTGTGTCTTTGTATCCTCTCACTTTATTTCTAAATCTTGAAAATTTTATTTAAAATTTTCTCAAAGGAGCAAGGTATTAAAATTTGATTTATAAGTAAGGATGGAAATGAGTAGTTAATTGGAAAATTATAATGGAGGCTCTTGCAATTAAAAACATATCTTTAATTAATTTCGTGACAATAAAGATTAATAAAATAAAATGATGACCATCATGTAAAACTAAAACAGGATTATGCATGAACTATTTTCCAAATGACAAGTAATTATCATGGACTCAATAAATGTTAATGTTAAACTTTTTTTAGTGGTAATTCATAACAATCTCAATAAATAATAAGATAAAAGATTGATTTGCGAGTATACAATTTGTACACAACAATTATATACTCTAGAATAAGCTTCTTAAGCAATTAACTCATTTGAATGTGAGTGTTTATCTGTGAGATTAATTGCTAGCAAAGCTTACACATCCAGTTGTCATTAATCATCCAACCATTAACATATAATGGAGAAAATAGATGACGACCCGATTATGAGTATATATGACTACATAAGCTATATATACTCAAAGGATATGTTTCAAAGTAAAGATCCTTAATATGTGCAAGAAAGAACATGGATTAATACTAATGAAACCACAAAATATAGAGTGAATTCTTCCTAAATGTGTGCATACAAGAAAATATAATAAAGATATATGCACATATTTAAATTTGACTATTTATGGAGTTCAATCTATATTTTGGATCCGAGGAATGCACTAAGTTATAAGAATATGATGTCGAATGCATAGCTCTGTGATTTTCACATTTTCATCCAAATGAGACTAAGTAATATCATAATTAATAAACACTTTAGTCTCAAGATTGCATTTGTCATTAATCACATCCAAATAAGACTAGACAATATCATAGTTAATAAACAAATTAGTCTCATAATTGCATTTGTCATTATCACTAAAACCAACTTAATGGAGCTTAAGCTTACAGCCATCGATCCTCCCTAATCCCCTCTTCCTCCATAGCCTCTAACCCAATCAACTAGCCAAAATCATCTCATTTTCGATTCCTCCCCAAATCCCAATCTCCTTCGTCTGGTCACCAGTCGTCGTTGAGGCTCCTACTGTAGCGAGAGGAGCACCAACCAACCAAACCTACCCTCATGTTCCCGTCCTCTCTACAAAACCCTAGTACAATCTGGTTCCCAATGGCAATCTATCACCTACCATGGCACCGCCGCTCACTGGCCCCCGCTTCCACGCTATCCTCCCCTACCGTGTCCACCTCTAGCCCTCCTAGAACTATCTGCTTTCATCCCATGCCCATCAAGGAGCAGCACCATGTTGGGGTGGCAACATCGAACTCCTGCACCGACTAATTTCGTCAGCTACACTGCTCCTTCTTCCATTACGGCATCCAACTCCCGCGTCGACTCAGTCCGTCTACCTACCTTCCACCATTGCCTCTCGCTCCCCAACCCTACCCCCATCCTCTCACCCCGCTATTCTTGTCACCGCAATTGCCTCCTCACCCCTATCTCACCCACGCGCGCTCCCTCATGTTCTCCTCCATAGAACTAGTAGGCAAAGGTGTTGAGCACGAAGCCCTGGCCCTTGTTGCAGCCAGCACTAGAGGCAAGGCAAGCACGGAGGGGTGCTGGTAGAGGGGCATCTCTTCTTCTCTCCCAACCATGTATGCCCCGGTCATCCGCGAACTGCTCAAGATGGTTTCTATTGTGCTTGTTGTCAACTTGTTTTTGTTCACATCTACCAATCCTATGATTGCATCTGTCATCTCGTCCGCATTTGCATCTGATAATCTGGAAAAAAAAATTTACATGTTTTCATGGTTACCACTTTGCCCCAAACCCTAATTACTCACCCACCACCGTCACCCTATTTTCATGCACAGTTTAACCACTTCATTTTCCATACGCCAGTTTCCGTCGCCATAAGGATAATGCAATTTACGTTGCACAAGTGAAGAATAGCTATATCGAGACACATATGACAAAGTATATGTAGAAGAATGGAAATATAGAAATACAGAAAATTCAAACAAGTGACATAGAGAATGTGTCAGGTGCTTCTTTGACGAAACGTATACATAGGTATGTCATAGGCATGAGGAGACATAGAGAGTTGTTATCCTCATGGGGAACTATGTAATTTATAAAGTGTTTATCCATTGTGATGAAGTTGAGTTTTGTCTCATGGGGTTTTCTTAATTAAAGGTCCTTAACAAAGCAGCATATACAATGGCAGATACACGAATTATATACTATTTTCTTCTTGTTGATTGTTTCCACTGGTTTTTTGTTGATTGTTGATCGTGTGTGTTGATTGTCGGCAACACCGGCTCAGTATTACAGCAAAAACTACCGTATACTTGCGCGATCCGGTCCGGAACCGACTACGCGGGCGAGCCGGATGGGTCCGATGGCGGGTCCGACTTGAACACTAAAAAGTCGTGCTACTTTTTTTCGTGGCTATTCCCCCTCCGTTCGACACACGCGAACCCACCACCGACCACGCACCCATGGCGGCGGCGAGCCCGGTCAGCGGCGCGGTAGGCGACGGACTCCGGCGGCTCACGCAGCTCTCGCTCGTCTCGAAGGTCTGCTCGGAGCTGGAGGCCCATCTCGGCGTCGGCGACCGCGTCCTCGCCGAGTTCGTCGTCGAGCTCGGCCGCTCCTCCGCCTCCGTCGCCGACTTCGGCGCCAAGCTCAAGGCCCACGGCACCGAGGTGCCGGACTACCTCGCCCGCACCCTTCACACCGTCATCCACGCCATCCCCGCCCCCGCCCCCGCCCCCATCCCTAAAAATACCAGTACCAGGGGATGCGAGGACAAGGAGGAGGAGAGGGCTGGGGATCCCGGGCTGTACCAGGTGTGCCGTGGGAGGGTCACCCGGGTGGTGGACGCCGGGTGCTTCGTCCGCCTCGACGGCGCGCGCGGCCGCGAGGGGCTCGTCCACGTCTCCCAGATGCCCGGCCGCCGCGTCGTCGTGAAGCGCGGCCAGGAAGTGTTTGTCAAGATCGTCTCCGTGCAGGGAGGCAAGCTCGGATTGTCGATGCGGGACGTCGATCAGGACACGGGGAGGGACCTCCTGCCGATGCGGCGTGGTGGGGAGGATGGTGCGCCGAGGGCAAACCCATCGTCTGTTCGTACCGGAGCCACCGGGAAGAGGACGGGGCTGTTGGGAATTGTGATTCCCGAGGAGGACGCTGCTGGCCCAGCGCCACGGAGACCGATTAGGCGGATGAGCTCGCTGGAGAGGTGGGAGATGAAACAGCTGATTGCTTCAGGGGTGCTGGATGTGAGTGACTACCCGGTGTTCGATGAGGATGGTGAGGGGATGCATTACCAGGAGGAAGACGTGGAGGAGGAGCTCGAGATTGAGCTTAACGAAGATGAGCCGGCGTTTTTACATGGACGTGGCCGGTCCTCGATTGACATATCTCCAGTGAGGATTTCCATGAACCCTGAGGGGTCACTGAGCCGAGCAGCTTTGCTGCAGGCCGCGCATGTGAAGGAACGGCGTGATATTCGGAGCCTGGAGGAGAGAGCAATGGTTGATTCCATCCCCAAGGATCTGAATCGGCCGTGGGAGGATCCTGTGCCTGATGCAGGTGGGCGGTATCTCGCGCAGGAGCTCAGGGGCGTTGGACTATCGGCGCAGAGCATGCCGGAGTGGAAGAAAGAGGCTTATGGGAAGACTGGAACCTTTGGGCACAGGTCGAGGCTTCCGATACAGGAGCAGAGGCAGAACCTTCCAATCTACAGGCTGAAGAATGAGCTTACCAAAGCTGTTCATGACAATCAAGTTTTGGTGGTTATCGGTGAGACTGGATCAGGAAAGACAACCCAGGTTACACAATACCTTGCTGAGGCAGGCTATAGTACAAGCGGGAAAATTGCATGTACTCAGCCTCGCAGGGTTGCTGCGGAGTCGGTTGCAAAACGAGTAGCAGAGGAGTTTGGTTGTCGATTGGGAGAGGAAGTTGGTTATTCTATACGCTTTGATGATCACACTGGACCTGATACTGTCATTAAGTACATGACAGACGGCATGCTCCTACGGGAGATTTTGGTAGACAGGGACCTCTCTTGCTATTCTGTGGTCATGCTTGATGAGGCACATGAGAGGACCATCTACACAGACATTCTCTTTGGCTTGCTAAAGCAGCTAATTAGGCGGAGAACTGATCTTAGGTTAGTAGTCACTTCCGCCACTCTTGATGCAGAGAAGTTCTCTAGGTATTTTTTCGATTGCAATATTTTCACGATTCCCGGAAGAACGTTTCCTGTGGAGATACTATATACAAAACAGCCAGAGAGCAACTACATGGATGCTGCATTGATCACGGTATTGCAGATCCATCTGACTGAACCCGAAGGCGATATCCTCTTGTTCTTAACTGGCCAGGAAGAAATCGATCATGCCTGTGAGTGTCTCCATGAGAGGACGAAGGCGCTGGGTAAGGATATACCAGAGTTGCTAATCTATCCAGTGTACAGTGCTCTTCCAACTGAAATGCAGTCAAAGATCTTTGAACCTGCTCCTCCTGGGAAGAGGAAGGTGGTTGTGGCTACCAACATAGCTGAAGCATCTATTACAATAGATGGGATATATTATGTTGTTGACCCAGGCTTTGCGAAACTCAACGTGTATAATCCGAAACAAGGGCTGGATTCACTGGTTATCACTCCGATCTCTCAGGCATCAGCTAAGCAAAGAGCAGGGCGTGCTGGACGTACAGGCCCAGGCAAGTGTTACCGCCTATACACTGAGAGTGCCTATCGCAATGAAATGCCCCCCACAACAACTCCGGAAATTCAGAGGATCAACTTGGGGTGGACTGTTCTTAATATGAAAGCAATGGGAATAAATGATCTATTGTCATTTGACTTCATGGACCAACCAGCACCTCAAGCACTCATCTCTGCGATGGAACAATTGTACAGCCTTGGTGCCTTAGATGAAGAGGGTCTTCTTACCAAACTGGGAAGAAAGATGGCTGAGTTTCCACAAGAACCACCACTTTCAAAGATGCTCCTTGCTAGTGTGGATCTCGGATGCAGTGATGAAATAGTTACTATCATTGCGATGATTCAAACTGGGAATGTGTTCTATCGGCCAAGGGAGAAACAAGCTCAAGCAGATCGGAAAAAAGGAAACTTTTTCCAGCCAGAAGGGGATCATCTCACCCTACTCACTGTGTATGAGGCATGGAAGGCAAAGCAGTTTTCAGGACCATGGTGCTTTGAGAATTTTGTTCAGTTAACATCACTACGGAGAGCACAGGATGTGAGGAAACAGCTCCTCGATATTATGGATAAGTACAAGCTTGACATTGTCTCTGCTGGGAATGATCTCACCAAGGTAAGGAAAGCCATCACCGCCGGATTCTTCTTCCACGCTGCCAGGAAAGATCCCCAGGCAGGATACAGGACTCTTGCTGATCATCAGCAGGTATATATCCACCCAAGCAGCGCTCTCTTTCAGCAGCAGACGGAATGGGTGATTTATCATGAAATTGTCTTGACCACGAAAGAGTACATGAGGGAGGTTACAGCCATTGACCCTAGATGGCTTGTTGAATTGGCGCCGAGGTTCTACAGATCTGTAGACCCCGCGAAGATCAGTAAGCGGAAGCGCCAAGAAAGGATTGAACCCCTGTATGATAGATACAACGAGCCGAACTCATGGCGCCTTAGCAAGCGCCGTGGGTGATTTTGTCTGCACGCAGGTCTACTTATTTCTTGCAGCTTTTTCAAGCAGCGTCTGCTCTTTGATGTAATGTCAGCTGAGTACTTTTGTAAGTGTATGTATACATATGTAAGCTCTGCTAATGCATTGTGCCCAGATGATTGCAGTGTAGTGACATGTACATAGCTTTTTGTTGCTTGAATTTTGAAGACCTGCGAAGCAAGTTCTGTTATGAATGCAGAATGCAGATAAGTTGTTCTGGTGAAATAGCTGCCTGTAGGTTTTTTAGTGCTGTTGGCCCAGCAAAACCAGGCATCAATGGTGATGCCCAGACTGCAAATCCTGTGTGGTTCAGGAATCAGGATCATACGTAACATGTGAACTTTGTATCCTTCGTTGTTTGATCTTTGCTCTGATGCATGCCAATCTGTGTTTACCCCGGGGGGCATCTCACCGTGGTTGCAGGTGTTAAATGGCGAAGTTATCAATACCGTTCTGTTCTAGCCGGTATGGGCTGGTATATACGTACCAGTCCCTGAACAGGTACAAAGTACCTCTATGTTCCATACCAGTCCAAATACCAATCAATATCGGTTAATACCAGTTAGATACCGGTCATACCAGTTTTAATACCGATCAATACCGGCTGGTACTGATAGAATTGATAATACTTTTTATTAACTATATGTTATATTTGATAATACTACTATATATTTAGAATAATATCATAAATGATATTTGGTGTGCATATAATTAAATAAATATATAGTTATAAATATATACTCGCATTATTACATTAAATTCAAAACGTACTATTCCTAGAATCAAATTGGTATAGTCTCCGAAACAGTTTTGACAAGTATGGTTAAATGGTTTGGGGTTAGGAGAAAAGGATGACAAATTTTAGGTTCAGTTATGTGGCTGATTTAGAAGCGATGTGATAAATTACTGATTCTGATTCAGCTCTCTTTATTTGTTGCATCACTGTGCGCGCAACACTTGGGGCTAGAGCTCATTTTGGCCACCCAACTTTGCCAAAATGTAACCATAGACGGAACAGTACAAACTTCCTTGATGGTCAAATTTTGGCTCTGCAACTCAACCAGCTGGACATAAAAGAAAAAGGAACGGTCATTGTAGAGTTGGGGTTTTAACAAAACAAAGAAATTTATAGGTCTATTCTTTTAGGCTGCGGTTTATTAAACTAATAAATAGTGATAGCCGAGAAAAACTAAAACCGCTGAAAAGCCAAAAAAAAAACAGGACCTATACCGCTTACACAGGTGTACTGTCCGTATCAGTTCGTTGCCAGAAAAAAGAATGCTCTATATGCTTAGCAGTTAGCAGTAACACTCAGCGTAGACAGTCAGATACAAGGTATATCTTCATCTCCCCATATTACAGCCCATCTCTCCTATACAAAACCTCAGATATTAGGGTCCATATATACTTGTTAATTTCTTGCCTGGTAGTACAAACGTTCATGCTTAAAACTGTGGGCCAGGGTTCAAAAAAACCAGCCGTACCACCCGTAACCGGATTTATTTGTGGAAATCGGTAAAAAAAAACCGGCCAGGTTATTTTTAGGTGTAATACATTTACTAGTTTGGTTTAAGACATTTTAGATCTTTTTGGTGCTAGATTACCTATTATATGAGCTAAATGTGTTTCAATTATTATACTCCCAACTTAGTTTTTTTTTTCAGTTTTTAGCGGTTTTTCCTATTTTCAGCCATTTTCCTGGTTTTTTATGCAGTCTTTCTGGTTATCGGAACGGTTACTGGTTTTCAAACCATCCAAATTCAAATTTTAATTCACCAATTTTGAATGATTTTTTGTAGGTTTTCTGGTAACCGGCCGGTTACCGGTACCACCTACCAGCCGGGATTCCTTCCGGTTCTTGGTTTTTGAACCTTGCTGTGGCCTAAGCCAATCGGATGCAGTTTATGTGTGCTGTGGTATTTAGTTGTTGCCTACAGAGTACCCAAATGATGCAATGACAATGGATGATCACTATATAGAGATGCAAGGATAACTAGCTGAGACCAATATGAAGGTAAGGGAAATCCGAGTCAAGCATCAAGTTTCGACCCCTAGAAGCTTAAGGCAACCAAAATTCAGCAAGAATTCACTGTAAGGCAACCAAAATTCAGCAATTACAAAAATCAACTATGGAAGTTATTACCTGTAGTCAATGGCGGAGCCACGCACGAGCTGTGCCTGTCATTTGATCCCACAACTTTTTGCATAACAGTTTAAAACTTTTAAAAATTTACATGGAAATCCAAAAATTAGTAAAGATGTCAATACAATTGATTCTACAGGTTTAAGAACCTGACTAGGCCACTGATTACCAGAGCTTGTAAAACGGTTTTGCACGAAGGCTGGATCATATGTCCGGATGAGGGCAATAATAATGGTGTTGTAACGTCCTCTATGCAGGCAGCTAGTGAGGATTTGCCTGTGCACAAAAATTTATACTGTCCCCAAGCATGTGTTCTGTATAACAGAACGAACAGACGAACCAAGATTATCTGATCCAATCATATAACTGGTAGGCCTTTTCTTTTTAACTTACGAATTATAACTTCCTCTGAACAAGTAAATAGGACGATTCCTTCGTCTTTTTTCAAAGAAACGTATTGAAACAGCCTTTTCGAAACGGTTTATTGGTATTCGGTTCGTTCGTACAAACGCTTGTGCTAGGATCAAAAGCCATTAGCCACAACTATAAACCATCAACCACAGTCGAAAAGAACCAACCCACCCGTAATATGACCACAGCATTATCTTGTGTCAATCCAGCAAGCAAGCAGCCCAGCCAATAAAAAACTACGCGCCTCTCTAGTAGAGGCAAATATTCAATAGTTCATCAGATCCAAATAATTACCAAACCAATAAGCTGATCTTAGAAATTCTTTCAATCGTTAGTACTGATAAGCCATTCTTAGCAATAAAGGATTGAGTCGAGCACAGCAGAACCTCCCTTAGTGTAGTTTGGAGGATCATTGCAACTGGAGACCAATCAGGGAAGGGAGCAACGAAGCAATGAATATAATTGAAGGTACAGTATAGTTTCAAAGGTTTTAACATAATGATGTTAAAACAAATTAGCTCAAAACAAACAAATACATTGATTCAAAATTGTAATTATTCCACTTCTAATCATAGTTTTTCTCTTCAGGTGTTCTTTCTAGACCAAAATCATCAGAGCTTCGTTCTGGACCAAAAGTAACAATTTTCACGTACCACACCACAAGGCAGTTTCTCCTTGAGAATTGTAAGAACGACCATCTCAGTTCTGGAGATATTCATGTGGCTCTTCAATACATAGCACTTTTCTTTCCGTCTTCCACTACCACAGGATGTATAAGATCACTCCAGAACAGGACATACGACCAAAACCAGACGCAATAGAAACCAATGATATCAGAATCAAAGATGCTTTCAGCCGAGTTAGCACTACCCCTAGCCTGCTGTATGATCATTGATCAGGTGCAATGCATACAACCATTCAACCAGCATACTTACATACTAAAGCTTATCATCTCTACTTGTGTCAACCGAATTAAACACACTCCGAGGTTCATGATCACCAGCTACCAAACCAAGAGTGTAGGATGGTTGTATAAAGAAAAAGGCAGTTAAAAACTGTCACTGACTGGACCTATAAATACTGCATACGAATTATTCAATCCCAGAATTCTTGCCAAGTACATCCCAAACCATAACCATCAAACTTTACTTGATAATTACTGGGAACAACATAAGCCGTAAAAAAGGTGACAGCGTTACAATAATCAATTCAAAACCAATAAAAACCAACATATGGGGCAAAAGATAGAGAGGGAACATCACAGGAAGTAAAACTTAGCATCAGAAGAGCTACTTGTTGAATTTAGTGCCAAAAAGCATCAGCAGAGCAACTTGTCGAATTTAGTGCCAAAAACAACGCAATGAGACCATATCCAGCCACAAAACAGAAATCTTTTACAAACATCTGAAACACAAGTAACACATCAAAATTCTCAATACCCATAACCTGATAAATCCCAGAGTCTTAACAGAGTTAGAAAGCTCTTAAGCATATCAAGTTATCAACATAGCACAGCAGATAGGCATCAAGCCACAAATCATAATTCCCTTTGAACTAGACACGGCACAACTCTACCCCCGCACACCCTTCACAAAAGAGTAATTGGATCCACCCTTTTACTTGCAGCCATAAAAAAAGTTGGTTTCACCTCAAGGAAAGTAAACCCTCCCACTCTTTATCAGGTCATAGCAGATAGGGGTTTACAATCACCAGCTACCAAATCCAAATATGGTAAAATCATGTAAATGTAGAGGTGAAGCATGTATGTATCAAAACAAAAGAATGGCATGTATCAAACTATGGCACCATCTGCCCCTAAAGCTCGGTTTCTAACCAGACCGACAATTTTTAGGCCATGTTTCCTTTTTAATAAAAACAGAACATAGGTAATCAGTTTAAACCAGACCTACACATGCCCTATCAAAATTATTGGACTCGTCTTCAAGATCAACGAAATCCCCGCCAGTACATCCATGTGTGCCGAACCCTATTTGGCAAATCAACAAGCCACAACAATAACGACACAATCATCATCACATAATTGGAGTAGCAAAATGGTAGTAACATGTAAAGAGCAAAGTCAAAGCATGTATAATAATAATAAGAAAAAACAACGGAATGCTTGTGCCCCCTGAACTTTGGCTTCTAACCGGACAAACAGCTGTTCTTTTAACCAGAGAAAGAACGCCTGTTTGCTTTTAACCAGTCTAATCCGGTCCAACAAATGCCTACGGAAATTCTTGGACTCAAGCCGTCAAGATCGCAGAAAGCCACCATCCCGAATTATCCAATCCTAATCGGCAAATCAATCGAGCAGAGCACAACACAGGCCACAGCAATAACGCCATAATCATCATCACGCAATGGCATCAGCAATTTTGCAACAGCATGTACTAGATTAAAAGAAGGTAATCCGACAATAATTAAAACCGCCTCAAATCCTAACAATATCTCATTAAATCACAAACCACCGATACCATCAATCCACAACAGCCTACCATAGATAGTGCCATACTACTGGAACAGAAATTATAACTAGGAATATAGAAAGCTTAGATCTTGTCGATGTCCTCGTCCTCGAACTGGATATAATTCTCGCCTTCGCCGTCCTCGGGCCCGTCGACGTCGACGCCCTCGTTGAGCCTGAGCGTGTCCGGGAGCTCGCCGTAGGCCTTGAGCAGGCGCGCCTCGTCGTTCATGTACTTGAGGATGACGTCTGCCTTGTCGTCCTGGTAGTCGCGGAGGCCGACGAGGATGATGTCCCCGGCGGCGATCCAGACCTTCTTGTGCATCTTGCCACGGATGTGACAGAGGCGCTTGGTGCCGTCGACGCAGATGGCCTCGCAGCGGCCGTTGCCGAGCATGCGCATCACCTGCGCGTACTCCTGCCCGTCCTCCTTGAACACCAGCTCGCGCTTGTCGTCGTCCGCCTCATTCTTGCCCCGCTTCCGGTTCTTGCCTCCCTTCCCCTTGTTCTTCGGCATGGCGGCTGCTTCCTTGGTCCTCGGCGAGACGAAAGCTGCGGCGGTCCTGCGGCGTCCTGCGGACTCCTGGGCCGCCGCGGCAGCAGGTTTATACTGGGGAAGGGGAAGACCGGTGTGGGCCCTCGGATTTAGGGTTCGAGCCGATGGACGGTTGAGATTTGATCTCTGGGATTGCCTTGTCCGGGTTGCACCCGTTTAGGGGATTTTTTTAGTTCGAACCTGAAACTAGGGGTGGAAAGGAGTCGAGCCGAGCCGGCTCGAGCCAAGCTCAGTCTGACTCGGTTCGACTCGACTCGTTTTCGAAACGAGCTACGCGAGGGGCTCGGCTCGGCTCGAAATGAGGCTCGAGCCGGCTCGCCATCCCGAACAAGCCAAAAAGGCTCGCAGATAACAGCAGCAGAATTTCACAGCAAATTCACAGTAGAATTTCACAGATTCACAGCAGATTCACAGCAGATTTTCACAGCAATTTCACAACAGAATTTCACAGCTGATTCACAACATATTCACCAACGGCCAGAGCGGAAGGTCGACGCGGCGCCGAGCGGAGGTGGGCGGGCCGTGGGCCGGCGGCGGCGAGCGAGCAGCCGAGCGGGCGCCCAGATATGGCCGAGCGGAGGCAGCGGCAGACCGAGCGGAGGTGGAGCGGACGGGCGGGCGGACGCCAGATCCTGGCGAGCGAGGCGGCGGAGCGAGGCTGAGCGCCCAGATCCTGGCGGCGGAGGAGGGCGTCTGCGGCCGAGTGGAGGCCGGCCGAGCGGAGGCGAGCGGTCGGAGGGTTGGTGCTGCACGGAAAGTAGAAAGTAGAAAGTAGAGGGTCGGTGCGATGTGAAGCCAGAAAATAGAGGGCTCGGTCGACGCCTCGCCTCGCGATTGGGTATTGGGTAGAGCACATGCGAGCTAAAATAAGCTCGCGAGCCAGCTTACGGGCGGCTCGAGCTTGGCTCGAATTTTTTGCGAGCTGTGAAGGAGGCTCGGCTAGGCTCGAAAATTTACGAGCTTGAGCCGAGCCAGCTCGGCTTCGAGCAGGCTCGCAAGCCTCGAGCTATTTTTCCACCCCTACTTGCCCGCTAAGCAATTTTAAGAGAGATAATTCGATTTTCTTTTGTACTTGGCGTTCTGTTACCATTATTACGGTATGTCGATCGATGGAGTGTCTTCTATTATCGTGATTGCTGGGTCGTATAGACACATCATACAGCTTATTTAACATTCACCAATGCGATACCATACCTTACAAGTGCTTGAATGGAGGCGGTAAAGCAATAGAAAAATGTCTCTAGCGCTCAATGGCACGTTGATTACTATGATTTGCTCTACATCAAACCCCAACAAGTATTGAGCCATTCATATTAGCTTTTACTTATAGTTTTTAGCTTTAACTTATAAATAGTATCAGCGTGTAGAGAGCCGTATGGAGAGAGAAACTCACGTACCATTTTGTCTGCTATAAATAAAGTCACTACAGTGTGTACTACAATCAACTAGTAGACCCTGTTATAAAAAGACACTTCGTTTAAAATCTAGGTACAATGGAAAAGTCATTTCCTATAGAAAAGCAGCTTTTAAAAGCTAATACAAACAGGAACATAATATGTTTTTAGTTTTGTTGTCTCCTATTTTGTTAGTTCTCAATTGCTTTTTTCTTTTTGCTTTTGGATTGGTTTTTAGGTACATGCGTGTTTGAGTCAACATTGATCCAATGGTTTAAAAATAGATTAAATTTTGCAAAATCACACTTCAAATTTTTATAAAATCATACTTATTCTTACAAAACCATCAGAAAACTATACTTTCTGAAACTAGTTTCACAAAATCACACTTACTCTTACCAATAGGTTCAAAGAACCACACTCCCGCTGCCTACAACTATTTTGATAGGGTGGATCTATATGTCATTGAGACTTCATCACCTAACCCCGTTATTCCAACATGGAGGGCACTGGTAGTGGCCAACTTCACTGCAATTCAACTTCCTTCTCCTGCAGCAAGGGTGTTCTTCTCTTGCTCTATCAGATTCTTCAAAGCAAACAACACACTCTACGTCAGTTGGCTACGCAACATCGCCCTCTGCGTCGACGTAATGGTGTTATGTGCTAGAGCCTTAATAACATACCGGTCCACCCTATTAAAATGGTTGCAGTTGATGGAAGTGTGATTGTTTGAGACAATCAATAAGAATAAGTGTGGTTTTGTGAAACTAGTTCTAAAAATGTAGTTTTTTCTGATAGTTTTAAAAGAATAAATGTGGTTTTGTGAAATTTACTCCTAAAATATATGACTTCAATTAAAGAAAAGAAAGCATAAGTAATCTTACAAAATGGACATCCCCATATTTTTTATGGTGTGACTAAATGGGAAATAGACATATTCGTTTTGTTCTTTGACTTTGCCTTCTCTAGAAGCTGAAATAAAAATGGCGACTTCTTTAAGCAGTTTCACGAAGCTATTTCTCTAAACGACTTTTTGAGCGAAAAACCGTATGCGCCGTCTGTGTCGGTGGCTCCGTCTTTTACCGTCGTATCAAAAAGTACAGACAAAACCTATCAACCACAACCAAAAATCGTCAGCGACAGCCCAAAAAACAGGGGCAGTGTAGTAATCAATTTTGAATAGTTGTGATTTGTTCTTTAATCAACTTTGTAATGGTAAATCTCAATTTTTCCTATATGTTTATCGTATTCCGTAGCTTGAGTATTTTTAGTGATGTAAGTTAGTGGGAATTGAAAGCTTTGGGACCCAGTTAGTGGGAGTTGAAAGCTCTGGGACCTAAGTATGTGTAACACCCCCATTTTTGGGAGCGTTATGAAACCCTACGAATCGCCTGTGATTGTTCATTGCGAGGACATCCATCGAGTGTATAACATTGCCAGCACATGCTCAAGAACAAGAGTCAACTTTATTACATTATAAAGGCTTAAAGCCAAGATTCACAGTAGGGCCAAAGGCCTAATTTACATCACAGCCAAAAAGTTACCACAGGCATACTCGAGTGCAGGATAACCCTAATCCCAAGCTTCTTCCACTTCAAAGAGTGCTGTCTCATCATCTTCACATGGCTCCTCAAAACTAGCAGATTCTATTTATGATTTTAGCAAGTATGAGTACAACTACCGTATTCGACAAGTCACGTGAGCTTAACCATAACTATATGCATGGCATATCAAGATAGAGGGAAACATGTTTATTACTTTGTGTGGATGCAGATTTAGTTGAGAATCAATTAAAAACATGAAAGTAACTTCATTAAAGTAAACAGGGGTTTTCAAGCGTGATTATTAACCTTCAACATCACCAAACCATTCTCAAATCTACTTATGCTTTGTTACTGGAATCACCCATCAAACATAGCTTCATTTACTAGGAAGCACTGCAGATTCGAATACCATCATTTTATGACTCTGCAGAGCTGCCCCGCTTTACCCACAAGATCTCTTAACTCCGCCAAAGAGTTAAGAAAACAAAGTTGTTCATCGCTCAATTCTTTATATAGTCTCTTGATGAGGTCCTTGATCCCCATGAGCTCGGATGACCCCACGGATCTCCTCCGACTCATAGCGGTCCTACAGTTGTATGGTTAACCACCTCCCATACGACTCACCCTCCGACTCCCCCAACCAGTTGCAGATGTTCAATCGAACTTGAGCAGTTACTAAACCAGGGTTGACCAAGTCAACGCTTGTGGTTGGGCGAGTACTATGTTCTTTTACTCAGCATAAGGGTCTAGTCCTTATATTTTCATCGAGGCCATAAACATGCACAAACCCATGTTCGGTTCATGACCGCCACCATTCCTCAACCAAGCCTCCACCCTAGAGTAAGGTCTTGGACTCACCTCGTGATCCTCGCTTACCCTAGTTCCAGCTTTCCAAAATTCTAAATAAATAATAAAGTCCTTAACAGTGAAAATATTTTGGTGTGTCCCTAAACTACCATGTTTATTTAACTAATATAATTATTTTTCTATGTCTTCCAAGGCAAATATGTCCATCAAATTAATCGGGCTTTTCCAGGTGGTAGGGCATAACTAATATCATGACATTCTAATATACATTTTACCCCAAAATATTGATTTGAACAAAATAACATAATGAAATTACAGATTAAATAAATAAATAAGGCAATTACGGGTTCAACATGATCAAGGATGCGTAACTTGCCTTGCGGATCTATGATCTCGACTAACTCGTATTCTTCAGTGGGTTGATCTTGAACTTGACATTCTCCTTCCAATTCTTGAGAACCTCCGGCGTCCGAGGCTAACACAAAAACCAATAAAATAAATTAATTCCATGCCCGAAGGACTAGGCTAGGAATAAAGAAATAAAATAAAGAAAGAAAATCTGAAGAAATATTAAATAAATGAGATTTTGGGCTTTTAGGAGGGCCAAATGGGAAAAAGGACTTGATATTTGGGTTGGTGGGCTCAAAACGGTCAAAATGGGTATAAACATATTTTTTTGAATTTTTCTGGATTTTTTTGAATTTTTCTAGGGTTTACTATTCATCGGGCTAATCACTGTTCCTCGGGTTCGGTCGGATGCAGCAGGCGCGGCGAGTGGGCTCGGTGCAACCAACACCAGCGACGGTCGGGCGGATCGAGCAGCAGGCGGGCGGGCGGACTCGGTCGGCGCGTCCGGTGCGGTCGGCGGGCGGGGCTGGTTCGGTCGGCGCAGCTGGGGCGGCGTGGTCGTGTGGTGGTGGTCGGCGGCGGGCGAGGCGGTGGCTCGGTCTAGCGCAGGCGGTGCGGGCGGGTGGCGCGGTCGGACGCCATTGACGCAGTGCGGCCGGACAGCGGCTTTCGGTTGGGTAGGCGGCGGCGAGCAAGCGGCGGGTGGCTGGCTCGGTCGTCTTCCTCCTCCGACACCGTCTGGTACCAAGCAGAGGAAGGAGGCGGCGGTCGGCGAAGGAGCTAGGGTGGTTTGCGACGGCAACGGAGAGCATGAATGGGTTCGGGGTGAGGTGGGGGTTCCGTTTCAGGGGGTTAGGGTTCCGGTGGAGGCGGCAATCGACGGCGGCGAGATTTTCCCCAAATCGGCCAAATTTGAAATTACGGGGAAGAGAGGGGTTAATCGGAGGATTTGGCCGGTGCTTGAGCAACACTAGGGTTGAAGAGAGCTCGGGGAGGAGTTGGTCGGGGCTAGGGAGGCGGGCTGGGTGGCCACTGGTACTGTTCTTGGAGAAGAAGGGGCTCACGGTGCTGGGGAGATAGAGGGCCGGGGAGCTAGGGCGAAGGTTGGGGAGTGCTTTGGGGATTCTAGGGGTGCTACCGGAGAAGGGAATCGGAGAATGGAGGACCGGAGATGGGACATTGCGCTAGGGCTCAAATTTGGGGATTTCGGTGATTACCGGCAATGGGGCGGCTAGGGTTCGAGGGGCTGTGTTGGTGAGCCTTGGGGAGGTGTGGCGGTCACCGGGGAATACTCCAAGGCTCAAATAGCCGAAGTAGGTCGGTTTGGCTTGAGATGGCCGGAAAACGGATAGGGACGGCGGCAACGCTTGGCCGGAGATGTGCCACGTCCGAGGTCGGTTTGGGCGCCAGAGAGGATGAGGGTGAGGTTGCAGGGAGTGCTGTCCACTCGGGAGAGGTGGCACGGTCGGGAGACTTCGGGAAGCTTCGAAGCGGAGGTGGCGGCGGCGGATTGGCCGCAGGCGGCAAAAGTGGGGACACGGCGGCCTGGGCAGGGGTTGGTGAGGTCGGTGCAGATGTCCACTGTGCCCAGCTGGCGAGACAAAGGAGCAGGGGAGAGGGGTCACGCAGGAAGGACGAGGTGGCGGCAAACAGAGCGTGAGCGGCGGCGGTGGTTTTGCCGGACGAAAAAAAAAGTGCCCTCCTCTTCTCCCCCCTTGATCCGAATGAGCTGGCAAAGGATTGGGTTCAAAATGCTTTGAGATTTGCAAGGAATATGACAAGGAATCAAGAGATCAAAGCAAAAACGAAAATTCACTCCTTTTGCAAAATTTGACAAAAATTCAGTTTCATTTCAACCTACCCTCCTTAAAAAGGATCTCGACCTCGAGATCAACTCAGGCCAAGGAGTAGGTTGGGAAATTCTCGCTGCAAATCTGATTCTTTTTCCCAGGTTGCCTCATCTGCTGTGTGATTTCGCCACTGCACTTTATGATATCTGATATTCTTGCTTCTTAACTGTCTCTCTGTAGTTTCCAAAATCTGAATCGGTTCTTCTTCTTATGACAGATCATCTTGTAAATCTATATCATCAACTGGTATCTGTTCTGCTGGGTGACGAAGACACTTTCGTAACTGAGACACATGAAATACGTTATGTACTCTGGCCAGATTTGGTGTCAGTTGTAACTTGTAGGCTATTTCTCCTATTCTTCCAAGAATCTCAAATGGTCCGATATACCTTGGGGCTAGTTTTCCTTTAACTTGAAATCTTTTTACTGACTTGAAGGGTGTGACTTTGAGATATACCCAATCTCCGATTTCAAAACTTAAATCCTTCCGACGATTATCAGCATAACTCTTTTGTCGACTCTGGTCTATTCTTATCTTGTCTCTGACAATCCTGATGTGGGCTTCTGTATCTTGAACAATTTGTGGTCCTAAGAACTGTCGTTCTCCAGTCTCAGTCCAATTTAACGGAGTTCGGCATTCTCTTCCATATAAAGCTTCAAACGGTGCCATCTTAATACTGGCCTGATAGCTATTATTATAAGAGAATTCTGCAAAAGGTAAGCACGTATCCCAAGCTGCTCCATAGACCAATGCACATGCCCGAAGCATGTCTTCTAAAATCTGGTTCACTGCTCGTTTGTCCTTGATTTGCGGGTGGTATCTTTGTCTTGAAGGCTAAGTCTGTTCCCATGGCTTCATGCAGTTTTTCCCAAAATGTAGACGTGAACTGTGCTCCTCTATCAGATACTATTCTCTTTGGAATTCCATGTAATACCACTATTTTTGTTAAGTATAGCTCTGCCAGTTTATTCTTGCCATAGGTTTGCTTGATCGGTATGAAATGTGCCACTTTGGTTAGGCGATCTACAATTACCCATATAGCATTATAACCATCTTGACTTTTTGGAAATCCGGTAATAAAATCCATACCAATGTCATCCCATTTCCATTCTGGGACTGGCAATGGTTTTAGCAATCCTGATGGTTTCCGATGATCTATCTTTATTTTCTGACAAGTATCACAACGTGTAATATATTCTGATATTTCTTTCTTCATTTTATTCCACCAGTATCTCTTTTTTCAAATTCTGGAACATTTCTGTACCTCCTGGATGTATAGAAAATTGAGATGAGTAAGCTTCTCGTAAAATTAAGTTCTTCAGCTCTTTATTTTTGGGTATACTATAACAACTTCGGAACCTCAAGATCCCTTGATTATCTTTAACAAACTCAGTTGAACTTTCCTCTTGATTGCAAATCGTTGTATTTCTTCATCATTCTCTTGAGCTGTCTTGATCTGATCTGTCAGAGTCTGTTGAATTTCCAATGCTGCTATCTGACCTTTTCCATCATATATGGGTTTGATTGAGTTTCATGTAATTGGGTTGAATGTCCCAAAATAGAGGCTATGCGATGAAACTTCTTCTGACTCAATGTATCAACAATGATGTCGTTGGCTCTAACTGCTTTTTCTATTGAGATATGATTTATTCTGCCTTGGACTGGTCTCCGTATTCCTTTGCCCTTGTCCGTTGCGTTGTAGTTGTCGTCTAAATTCCTGCTGATTTGACTGTAATTTGTCGACTCTGGCTTTCTTCTTGCTGTTTTGGTGCAGCGATAAATTGTCGTGGCGAAGATATCTGCGTCCTGACTTGGGCCTTTGCCTCTTCAAAAGATAGTCCTCCTCTTAGGCACTGATTCTTTAAATGATCAGCTTGGCCACAATGGAAACAAGCGGGGTGCCACTGTGGACACTGCTTCTGAAAATGGTCCCCATCACAGTTAAAGTATTTCGGATTTGAGATTCTCACTGTCTCTTAGGGTGGAGTTGTGGTATTTGTATTTTCTTGCCTTTCTAGTGTTTGATCTGGGATGCTAGGATTACTTGCTTCCGAGGTGCATTTGATGATGATATTACCTGTACTATCTTCCTTTTCTGTGTACCTTCTAATTCCTTTTGGGTTTCCTTTGATATAGTGAGTTTATTTACCATTGAAGGTAAATCTTTAAAGTCCATAGTCGAGATATGATGCTTCAAAGATATCTGCAATCCTCCTTTAAATCTTTCAATCTTCTTCTCCTCGATCTTCATATCATCAGGGGCATAACAGGCCAATGTGTTAAACTAGTGAAGATACTTTGTGACCGTACATTCTCCTTGCTTCAACACGAGAAATTCTCGATGCTTAACTTCAATCACCCCAGTAGATATTTGGGTTTGGCGAAAAGAATCCTCGAATTTTTTTTCCAAGTAATTTCTCAACCTTCAACCATAACTTGATAATTCATCCACCAGGTTACTGTTGGTTCTTGTAGCTAATGAGAGGCATATAACACATTTTTCCTTGTCGTTGCACTGGACAGTGTTTAGTTTTCTCTTTATGTCTCTAAACCAATCTTCTGCCACCATCGGATCAGGCGAAGAAGAAAAGATTGGGGATCGGGTCCTCCGAAAATCTGCCCATTTTGATTGTACGGGCAGTCCTTGCTGACTATTTCCTTCACTTCTCTTAGCAATCTCTTCTAATAGTTTAGCGTGATGTTCCAACATCTTAGCTTGACTAAGTTCCGCTTGATGCTGATTTTCTTCCATCTTTGCAAATAGGTCTATTATATTTGGCTGCCTTGCTCCTTCTGGATAAGAACTGTCTTGCTCTTGTGATTCATTTCCATATTCAGCCATCTTAGTTGCTCTTTGATGGGATTGAGAATTAGATATCTGTGAGTTTTAAGAAAGTTTGATAGGAAGTAAGAATTCAGATTTAAGATAAGATTAGAGCGAAATAGATAAGGACTTAGAGCGAAATAGAAAGACCGAGATTTGAAGAGGGTAGACTAGAGATACTTATAGCAAACAAATTATCAGATAGGCAGAAATAGTTTTTATTCATTACACAAGCTGGATACATACCATTCTTACAAGGTACACATCTCAACTTGTTTTACACAATCAAAAATGTATTATTACCAAAGGTTCCAACTATACTAACGCACACAACTCTACATTTTCTGACTTCCTTTCTTCTTCTTCTCTTTTTTTTTCACATCGCCAAATTTTGAGTTTAGATAAGAGTAAATATATATAATATTAGGAAATAAAACTTAGTTTTAAAATAAGGCGATAGATAAGGTGAGCGGAAAGAAGTTACACGAAATACTATTGAGATTTTATATAACTCATTTTTATAAGTAAAATAATTTTAATAAACACAATGCACTTAGGGTCTCCTACAGTCGAGCAAGTAGGCTCTGATACCACTCTGTAACACCCCCATTTTTGGGGCGTTATGAAACCCTACAATCGCCTGTGATTGTTCATTGCGAGGACATCCATCGAGTGTATAACATTGCCAGCACATGCTCAAGAACAAGAGTCAACTTTATTACATTATAAAGGCTTAAAGCCAAGATTCACAGTAGGGCCAAAGGCCTAATTTACATCACAGCCAAAAAGTTACCACAGGCATACTCGAGTGCAGGATAACCCTAATCCCAAGCTTCTTCCACTTCAAAGAGTGCTGTCTCATCATCTTCACATGGCTCCTCAAAACTAGCAGATTCTGTTTATGATTTTAGCAAGTATGAGTACAACTACCGTACTCAGCAAGTCACGCGGAGCTTAACCATAACTATATGCATGGCATATCAAGATAGAGGGAAACATGTTTATTACTTTGTGTGGATGCAGATTTAGTTGAGAATCAATTAAAAACATGAAAGTAACTTCATTAAAGTAAACAGGGGTTTTCAAGCGTGATTATTAACCTTCAACATCACCAAACCATTCTCAAATCTACTTATGCTTTGTTCTTTGGAATCACCCATCAAACATAGCTTCATTTACAGGAAGCACTGCAGTATTCGAATACCATCATTTTATGACTCTGCAGAGCTGCCACCTTTACCCACAAGATCTCTTAACTCCGCCAAAGAGTTAAGAAAACAAAGTTGTTCTTGCTCAATTCTTTATATAGTCTCGCCAAGATGGGTCCTTGATCCCCATGAGCTCGGATGACCCCACGGATCTCCTCCGACTCATAGCGGTCCCTGATTGTATGGTTAACCACCTCCCATACGACTCACCTCCGACTCCCCAACCATTGCGGATGTTCAATCGAACTTGGCGATTACTAAACCGGGGTTGACCAAGTCAACGCTTGTGGTTGGCGAGTACTATGTTCTTTACTCGACATAAGGGTCTAGTCCTTATATTTTTCACTGAGGCCATAAACATGCACAAACCCATGTTCAGTGCCCGCGGCACTGCCACCATTCCTCAACCAAGCCTCCACCCTAGAGTAAGGTCTTCGGACTCACCTCTGTGATCCTCGCTTACCCTAGTTCCAGCTTTCCAAAATTCTAAATAAATAATAAAGTCCTTAACAGTGAAAATATTTTGGTGTGTCCCTAAACTACCATGTTTATTTAACTAATATAATTATTTTTCTATGTCTTCCAAGGCAAATATGTCCATCAAATTAATCGGGCT
This sequence comes from Bonia amplexicaulis, assembly GCA_036346245.1. Lineage (NCBI taxonomy): Eukaryota > Viridiplantae > Streptophyta > Magnoliopsida > Poales > Poaceae > Bonia > Bonia amplexicaulis. Next base: position 21,626,955 of record CM070743.1, read on the forward strand.
TTTCCAGGTGGTAGGGCATAACTAATATCATGACATTCTAATATACATTTTACCCCAAAATATTGATTTGAACAAAATAACATAATGAAATTACAGATTAAATAAATAAATAAGGCAATTACGGGTTCAACATGATCAAGGATGCGTAACTTGCCTTGCGGATCTATGATCTCGACTAACTCGTATTCTTCAGTGGGTTGATCTTGAACTTGACATTCTCCTTCCAATTCTTGAGAACCTCCGTCCGAGGCTAACACAAAACCAATAAAATAAATTAATTCCATGCCCGAAGGACTAGGCTAGGAATAAAGAAATAAAATAAAGAAAGAAAATCTGAAGAAATATTAAATAAATGAGATTTTGGGCTTTTAGGAGGGCCAAATGGGAAAAAGGACTTGATATTTGGGTTGGTGGGCTCAAAACGGTCAAAATGGGTATAAACATATTTTTTTGAATTTTTCTGGATTTTTCTGAATTTTTCTAGGGTTTACTATTCATCGGGCTAATCACTGTTCCTCGGGTTCGGTCGGATGCAACGGGCGCGGGCGAGTGAGCTCGGTGCAACCAACACCAGGCGACCCGGTCGGGCGGATCGACGCAGGCGGCGGGCGGACTTCGGTCGGGCGCGTCCGGTGCGGTCGGCGCTGGGTCGCTCGGTCGGGCGGTATGGCGGGCGACGTGGTCGGGTGGTGCGGTCGGACGCGGGCGGGGCGGTGGCTCGGTCGGCGCGGGCGGTGCGGGCGGGGTGGCGCGGTCGGACGCAATTGCGGCAGTGCGGCCGGGGACGAGCGGCTTTCGGTTGGCGGGCGAGCGAAGCCAAGGCGGGCGGGTGGCTGGCTCGGTCGTCTTCCTCCTCCGACACCGTACGGCCGGCCGAAGCAGAGGAAGGAGGCGGCGGTCGGCGAAGGAGCTAGGGTGGTTTGCGACGGCAACGGAGAGCATGAATGGGTTCGGGGTGAGGTGGGGGTTCCGTTTGGGGTTAGGGTTCGGTGGAGGCGGAATCGATCGGCGAGATTTTCCCAAATCGGCCAAATTTGAAATTACGGGAAGAGGGGTTAATCGGAGGATTTGGCGGTGCTTGAGCAACACTAGGGTTGAAGAGAGCTCGGGGAGGAGTTGGTCGGGGCTAGGGAGGGCGGAGCTGGGCTGGCCACGGCGGCCGTTCTTGGAGAAGAAGGGGCTCACGGTGCTGGGGAGATAGAGGGCCGGGGAGCTAGGGCGAAGGTTGGGGAGTGCTTTGGGGATTCTAGGGGTGCTACCGGAGAAGGGAATCGGAGAATGGAGGACCGGAGATGGGACATTGCGCTAGGGCTCAAATTTGGGGATTTCGGTGATTACCGGCAATGGGGCGGCTAGGGTTCGAGGGGCTGTGTTGGTGAGCCTTGGGGAGGTGTGGCGGTCACCGGGGAATACTCCAAGGCTCAAATAGCCGAAGTAGGTCGGTTTGGCTTGAGATGGCGGAAAAGCGGATAGGGACGGCAACGCTTGGCGGAGATGTGCCACGTCCGAGGTCGGTTTGGGCGCCGAGAGGATGAGGTGAGGTTGCAGGAGTCTTGTCCACTCGGGAGAGGTGGCACGGTCGGGAGACTCGGGAAGCTTGAGCGGAGGTGGCGGCGGATTGGCCGCAGGCGGCAAAAGTGGGGACACGGCGGCCTGGGCAGGGGTTGGTGAGGTCGGTGCAGATGTCCACTGTGCCCAGCTGGCGAGACAAAGGAGCAGGGGAGAGGGGTCACGCAGGAAGGACGAGGTGGCGGCAAGCAGGCGTGGCGGTGGTTTTGCTTGCGGACGAAAAAAAGTGCCTCCTCTTCTCCCCTTGATCCGAATGAGCTGGCAAAGGATTGGGTTCAAAATGCTTTGAGATTTGCAAGGAATATGACAAGGAATCAAGAGATCAAAGCAAAAACGAAAATTCACTCCTTTTGCAAAATTTGACAAAAATTCAGTTTCATTTCAGTATGCAAGACGTAAATAGAAAAGTAAAAACATATAATCATTGGTATTATAGATGGAAATATAGGTAGTGTATGGTTAGAGGATGAACCTGTACGTGGATAGGATAACACAAGTGGATGAGCCGAAGGATGTGATGACACATCAGCATTGGGTATTCTAGGCCCTGATTTTTTTTGGCTTTTAACTTTTAACTTTTTTAAAAATCAAAATAAACAGTACAACTTTTTGAAATGGACTCTCTGAAAGACTTTCTAAACCTAAAATCGTATGCACCGTCTACATCGGTGTCTTCGCTGTCGTCTTGAAAAGTTCAGACAAAAAATATCAACCGTAGCGCAAAAGAACGGGACACAATTTCGTTAAGAATAAATTAAACTCTACCTTTGGAGGGACTCTGGAAAAAGAAAATTGCACAAATTAAAATTCGAACATGTGATCAAAACATGCCCATCGTCGAGTCGTGGACCAATCTAGGCCAATATGGTCAATTAATCTCAAATATAGCTTCCTTTACGTAGCAATTCCGAATTTGATCTCCTAGTCATGTTGCTGGGGAGCGTAAGGTGGCCTGGTGCGCCCAGTGTTTACATATTGTAGCAAATTTTTAGAAAAAATTATTTAAATAGACACTTTGTATAAATTTTTAAATATGCCAAATGAGCTTAAAAAATAAGAATTTTTTTATGGAGCCTCCCAACACAATGTACTTGTTTGTAGAATTTTTCCATAATTTTTACCGCTCTGAATTTTTCTCGAAAATTGTATTTACTATAGTAGTAAGTACAGTTTTTGAGAAAAATTCAGTATAGTAAAAATTATGAAAACATTACACAAGCAAGTACATTATGTCAGGAGACTCCACAAAAAAATTTATTATTTTTGAAGCTCATTTACTATATTTAAAATTTTGTACAATGTGTCCGTTTAAATAATTTTCTCTAAAAAATTGCTACAGTGCACAAACACTGTAGCAAGTTATCTGGTACGGTCCTGCACACCAGGCGCGCTCCCCGGCGCATGAGGTTGCTAGCACGGTACAATCAGATTAGCGGCCAAAAGCCAGAATTGCTGCACGGAGGAGGCTGCTCGGTTAGATTGAAATAAAATAGTATATAGTTAAAATTATACTATAATTAATTAAAATTACACTGTAATTGATAATGGTTTATTTAGTATAACTAAATTTAAAAAATTTAAAAACAAAAAATAGATTAGTCTATCACGGATAATACAAACGAATACAGAAAAAAGAACCGGCAAAAGCACAAAAAAACCAAAAAATTAGACAAAATGAAAGTTATAAAAAATAAAAAATAAGTTAGAAGTTAAAGTTCAAACTAGAGGTGGCCAAGTGGTGGGACGAACCGTGTCGGCTCATGACCCGTCTTGATCGTTGGGTCGCCGGTGGACCGGGCGTGCCTAGGCCGACGTGTGGCACGCCGCCCTACCGCTAATCTCGTAAATGGTAGTCTTGAACCTTACTAACCCTACCAAATTAAAATAGCCTTTTTTGACTGTTGGGGTTAAATAATTCAGAAAAAATAGCAACAAATTCAAAAAAATATATGAAATTTTTTTCTATAAATAGGAGGCATCAGGCCTCTATTTTGCACATCTCAAACCTCACCATCTTCTCTTTGTTCATCTGTGAAAAATTTGGTAGTGTTTGTGCAAATTTGGCAAAATTAGTGAGAAATTTGTGCAAAATTCAAAAATCTTCAAAGAATTTTCTGAGAGTAGCAAAAGAGGTAATAGTGCTGTCTTATTTTAATTTTTTTCTATTATTTATTGATTCAATAGTAAGCTAATTGTTCTTTATTATTTTAACTAGCTGAATGTTCGTGCGTTACTACGGATTTTAAAATTTGATCATACTATATGTTTTGATAACGGGTGGCGAAGGAGGGAGGGAGGAGGCGAGGAAGAAATCGGGGAAGGAGCGCACGGGTTCGTGGGGGTGGGGGAGGCGGGCGCACGGACGTGGGAGGGTGGGTGGGTGGGTCAACACGTCGACAAAGTATCTTTTTGTCAAGAGAGGTGGGAAGGGTGGGAGAGGCCGCACCAACTACCAACTCCTTCTTTTATAATAGTTAAAGAATTGCAATTGATTCAATGGAGAGCTACGATTTTCAACTCTCCGAATTCGGTCTCTATGCAATCCTTTCAAGAAGGATATTCATCCGCGGAAGGTCCACAGCTACAATAAACTGGAGAGCCAGAAGAAACGAGGCTTCGGTGGCGCAGGGTCCAATCGATCCATCTTCTGTTGACTCAACAAGTGCATCCACAACCCATAGCACGGGTGCAAAAAGAACAAGAGCCAGTACATCAGGAATTTAGAACGATTTCGACAAGAAGTTCAAGACCGACGATGATGGGAATTCGGTGAAGTCTGCTGTTTATACAATTTGTGGAAATGAATTGTCTGCAAAATCTTCAGGTGGGACAGGTAACCTGTAATGACTTGCTGCAAGCTGCAAAAGAAGGTAAGGAATACAAATGTGTTAGACACAGCTGCAATATAAACCCCGACGGCTCGGTACGTACTTGGGAGTACAACCCAGAGGTTGCCCGGGAATCTCTTTGTAGATTAATTGCTTCTCAAGATTTACCTTTAAATTTTGGTGAGTCTGATGCTTTTCAAAAATATATTACGACTGCTCGTAACCCTCGATTTAGTATTGTATCTAGGCAAACCACAACTAGAGATTTAATTAAATATTATAACAATTATCGTGAAAATTGAAAGAAATGTTTCATACATGTACATTCTCTATTGCTTTGACATCAGACATATGGAGTGGTAGGGCCAGAGAGGATTATATTAGTATTGTTGCTCATTATGTTAATGATGACTGGGTAATGAAAAAATAATTATATGATTTAAATTAATTAATGTTTCATATAATGTTGAAAATATTACAGAAAGTATTATTAAAGTTGTAGAAGATTTTGGCCTCACAGATAAGATTTTTTCTAAAACTTTAGATAATACAGCTGCAAACACTAAGGCTATGAAAATTCTTACTCCTTTGTTTAATACTTGTGCACAATCTTTCTTACTGCATCAACATTGTGCTTGTTATATTATTAATCTTATTGTTAAATCTGGTTTAAAAAGATTAAATGCTTGTATTGATTCTTTTTAGAGATGCATTTTCATATATTAATTGTTTTAACCAACAAATAGCTACATATAAGAGTTTTTGCATAGCAATGAACGTCCGTTCTAGAAAATTTGGCTTAGACATGCCTGGTAGATGGAACTCTACTTATCTTATGCTTAAACATATATTGCCATATAAGAGCACCTTATCTATTTTCCTTCACACCCAAGGTCATCAATCTCGTAGCTCCTCCAGTAGAACCCAAGTTAGAGACCCTGAACTTACCGATGACGATTGGGTTGTTGGTAAAGAATATTTTCCTTTTTAGAACTTTTTCATAAAGCTACACTTTATCTTTCTGGAGTATACTATCCAACCTCTCCTCTAATTGCTCATAATATTTTTTAAATTGTCACTTACTTAAAGGCTTTTGAAAATGATCCTATACTACGAGATGTTGTAGTTGCCATGAAAACTAAGTTTTAAAATATTAGAGGAAAATTCCTATTTTATATACATTCACCTTTATTTTGGAACCTAGGGCTAAACTTCAAAGATTTATAAATGTATTACAACTTTTAAGTGATGTTACCGATTTAGACTATTGTACATACTATAGAGTAGTTAAGGATAAATTATATGAGGTATATGAGAAATATGAAAATAAGTTTGGGTCCGTGCGTTTGGAAAGACCCTGGTAGCCCCTAGCAACTCTAGGGGGACTATACAATGGGGCAAGATTTTTTGTTCTTCCTTTGGAGATTCTCGTGTAGGTGCAAGTACACATCAGTCAAGAGGAGGAAGACAACAAAGCACTGGAGACCTATCAAGCTATCTCAACAGTGATAGCGTCAACTTAGAGCAAGAGTTGAACATCCTCTCATGGTGGCAAACCCAGAAAGTAACATATCCAGTGCTATCCATATATAGCGCAAGATATGTTGACTGTTCATGTCTCTATAGTCTCCTCGGAGTCAGTCTTCAGTCTATCTGGAAGAATAATCGAGGAGCGACGAACAAGTCTCTCAAACGAGATGGTCAAAATTCTTCTGACTGTCAAAGACTGGGAACAAGCTGAATCAAGACTCTAACATACTGCAGATAATGGAGATTTAGAAGAATATTTTGAGAATTTATATCTAGATAGCAATAAATAGGATTTTCAATATTTTTCTTCACATGTAGTCACTAATGAGCTTTATAGGCTGTACTCTTTTTTCTTTACTAATGTTTTCTCAAGTTGAGTTTTTACTTGGTAAAATTTTTAATGAGGCAGTCATCCCATGTAATTTAACATATTAATAAAAGCTCATTATATCATTGAAAATAATTATTTTCATTATTAACAATGTCTACAATTTTCTATAATTGTTTTGAATTTTTTCTTAAAATTCTACTATTTTTACATTTTTTTTAAATTTCTACAATTTATTGATTTGTTTTCTCTTTTCCCGACTTAATCAGAGCCGACCGGCCAAGACTACCTGTTAAACCGTAACCGTGCCCATGGGCCAGCACGTCACATCCCATTTATTAAGCGGGCCATAACAGGCTGTGTTTAAACGGGCCGTGCCGTCGCCAGCTCGTGCCTTGCCGGATCGGCACGGCCATTGGACACCTCTAGTTAAAACAAAAAAAAATGAGCAGTGTGTCCACGATTTCCCGTCGTTAGGGGTGGAAACGGATCGGACACGATCGAATAGTCTCAAATACGAATACAAATATATATTTTTAAAACGAATACGAATACAAATTTGAATATTTTCAAATACAGATACAAATATTCTTGAATATGAATACGAATATTTTTGAATACGGATTTTCTCGGATACGAATATCGGATAAAATGGATTCCTAGCGGTTTTGCCGATTTTTCACCGGTTATCGGTTATAAACCACCTAAATTTAAATTTTGAATCACAAAATTCGTACAGATTTTTCATGGATTCTAGGAACTGATCGAATACGAATCGAATATTCTCGAATATAAATACATGTATTCTCGAGTACGAATATTCTTAAATATGGATATAAATATTCTCGAATACAAATATAAATATCTTTCAATACGAATTTTATTTATCATATTCATATTTTTTTAAATACAAATATCGAATAAAAGGAATTATTCGTTACCTTTTCCACCGCTACCCGTCATCGTCGTCACTCACCCACCCCTCTGTCTTTGCCTGGTCGATTGATTGGTTTCGTTCACCAGATCTCCCGGTACGCACCGAAGGAAGCTCTCTTCCATGGCTTGCCCCCCTCTCTTTGCTTGAGCCCTAGAAACCTCTAGAACCCTGACCCAACTAGCAGATTGGTTCGACCGCCACCAAGAACCGCATTTACCTCGAGCTCTCCGCTTTCTCTGTGGCTCTTTGACCAGGACCTGCTCCGTATTCGCTTGGAATCGCGCGGAGATGGACGGCGACGGAGCCCACCTGAGGAGCAGCATCAAGAAGTGGAACGTCATCTACCCCGTGTACATCAACTCCAAGAAGACGGTCGCCGAGGGCCGCCGCATCGCCGCTGGCAAGGCCTGCCCCGATCCCACCTGCATCGAGATCGCCGACTGCTGCTCCTACCTCAAGATCCCTCACGCCATCGAAGTATCCGTCTTTCTTTCGTTCTTTTCGTTTAAAATTTTGCAGCTTGGGATTACCAGTTCCCCTTGGTCTTCCTTGGATTTGTATTTGTGCTAATGTTTGGACTGCTCGTGTTGTATGTGTAGTTGGATAAGGCGTACCCGCGAGATTTCTTCCAGGTGGGGAGGGTGAGGGTGCAGCTCAAGGAGGACGGCTCCCCAGTCAATCCTGCGATTAAAACAAGTAAGTGCTGAATTGCTGATTGATCCTGGAACCCCTTTTTCCTTAGATTTGACATTGACCTGCTTGACCTGCTTTTAAACTGTATTTGATAAATGGAACAATGCTCTTTGCTCTACGAATAAAGCTCGTGATTTTGTTCTGAAGAATACCGTTTCAGACTATCCTAAATTCCTATTAGTGCAGCTAGTAGAGCTGAGAGGAATAATTATATGATTTGCCAATGTTTTTGTGTGCACATGGTTTGTGCATGTTTTGATCACATCTTGGATGGCATAATGTTTGTGCAAAGTCCAAAAAATGACACTGATCATGTGCTATGGTTAAAAGGCACACTTTAATTTGTTAGAAGGAACTTAACTTTGGTCCCATGCAATTTCTACCTCCTTTGTCAAGATTTTGTGAGATTAGTATTCTTCTTATAAGTTGAGATTATAAATCTCCAGATCTAATGCACATAAATGCTTGTTAAGGAAAAGGATGCATGGTAGAAGAATAGCAAATCCATTTGTTGTGTGATTCTCACTTCATTTCATCATAGTGTATGAGTGTACTGTTGTGAAGATGGGCTTTTGATCTTATGATATCATCATTAGTAGCAAAGACTTAGATACTTCCAAACATTAATAGCAAGGAACAAGGCTCTCCTAAAATGAATAGAACATAATTTCCATCCAGCCTATTACAACTCACACCGGTAGTTCATCTTACTTAGGTATGCGCTGGTACCGCATGGGCTCATGGCTCACATAGATATGATTATCTTGAATTGCTTACTGCATGGTTTGTGACAATTTACGCTATTGGTCATTATATGCAGATATTGATTCTGTAATTAGCTACTGATGTTTGCAGAAGTGTAGTTAGTATAATATATTATCTCAAAAACAATGGAACATGCAATAGATTTGATGACTGGCCTTTTAATATTTTTCAGATTTGCTCGATTGTTTTGTTCCTCTCCTAGTTATTACCAAATTCATGGATGATCTTTCCCCTGAACTAGAAATCTATGTGGCTCATTTGTCTCAAAACCCTGATGTCTTTTTGTGTTTGATTAACAACATATAGATAATGACTGTGGGAGAGTAAGGTTAGTAACCATAATGGGTGACATACGAGCAAGTAAAATTGATTTTAAATGATATAGATAATGACATATTAGAACATAACAATGGCCAAATAAAGCCAATCATCCATATTACACTAGTACATTAATGTATGTCATACAACTGTTGTATTCTGATGTACTAGTATGGTGTGGCATGTAAGTTGTGTTTAGCCATCAATTATGTTCTAATCTAGGTTCATGTCATGCCTTTTGCCATCCTTTTCTTTTTCATATTTTTCCTTTTATCTCTTGTAATATCTTTTGTTATCCCATTTTTTAATCTCTCCTCCATTTCGCTTTCCCCTACTAACAGCCAACTAATGATTGCTACTTTAGCAAACGTGATGTTGCGGATGCTACAACTTATCTACATATAGGTCGTAACGTCATAGCAACTCATCCGGAGAAAGGCATTGATTAAAGCATTTACCGGTGTTTGTGCAAGAGGTGTGCTATCGATAGTAAAGTTGAACATAAGAGTTTGAAAATACTAAGCACTTGATGTTATCTCCAAATCCATGTTGTCTGAGGATGTTATGAGAAGACTCCGCAATGTAGGAAACAAGCATGAGAATGTTCAATTCATAGAATGTTCAAAAAGCAAGGCCTGCAGCCTGGCCGTTACTTTGGATGTGTTCAGGAGGAATTGTCGTGAAGCCCTGTCCCACATAGCATGATTTAACTGAAAAATGCGAGTAGAGATTGGACAAAAAGGGATAAGGTTGTGATGGAGTGCAGGAAACAGTTCATTTTATTTTCCCTGTTATGCTCCCATGGCTGTTAGTTGAAAAAACAGTAACATAGGTCCATTAGGGTCTCCACCAAGTTATCGTTATGCAACTGGAAATTTTGCTGGTAAATGAGTTCTAGGGCATAATGAATAATGCAATGCATAAAGAGAATAGGAGAGCATGCTTGCAAATGATCTGGGGAAAGGGTTTTATTCGACCCCAAATTTTCTAGGAAAAGGCTAGTATAAGGAGTTCAACTGTAGTCTTGAAGTTCGAACCATCAAAGTTGGAAACCAAATATTCCCTATTTGCCCTATTAGGAAAGCAAGTTTTTGTTCTCAACATGGATTTCTTTTGTCTAAATTTTATGTAGATAGATGCTCTAGGAGGTTTCATGGTTTTTAGATGTGTATGCCATGACTGTTTCATTTCCTTTGTATAGTGCGAAATTTCTTTCACTGATTTGCTTACTCTTTTGAGTTATGTGGCTTACATGTAATAATACGAACAAATTAGCTGGCAACTGCTGGAGTGAACTTAGATTGCTATGGAAATTATGTTACCTGACAAGGTCTAAGATGGGATGTTTTGTGGCACCAAAAGGTTTGGGGACAAAATGCATACATCCCCATCTGCTGACCACTTGCTTCCTGGGCTTTGTGGGGCCATGTTGTCACAATCTGATAAATTATTCTTTTATTTATTTGTTTATTTCATTTTGTTAGAGAATATATTTTAGTGTAAGAACATAGTTATCATCAGTTATCTTTGATTCTATATAATATGTCTAGTTTGACTATACCATGTATATGTAACTATGTTGGATCATGCCTACTTAGTTATGTTGAATCTATAGTTATGTTAGCCAGCACCATGGTAATGATGTTGTTCATCTAAAAAATTGGTTCGATTTTGCTAATTAGAGTTGATGCATGAGAGGGATAGATCCTAGTTTCTTCCAAATTCAGCTTCTTTTAAACGTAGTTGGCGAAAATTTCCATCACTTTTAGCTCTGAAGTCGAACAAAAGTGTCCAACAGGATACTCATAGCTGAATCCATCTGGATCTCTCTTCTAGTTATATATAAATTTTCTGCTACTGATAAGATTTTCCAATTTATTCCATGGAGTATTACTGTACAAAAGAGCATCCCCTGTTGTTCTTCACACGTGTGTGTGTGTGTGTAGTGTTGATGAAAATAGGTCTTCTTATCTGTTTATTAGTAGTGTCTAACCCCATCCATGGTCCATCTCTATCATTTGGAGACAGTTTGCCTAAATTGTTTAGAAACTTTTGAAGTGTTGATTACAACAAAATGTTGCTGTGCTTTAGTGCTATACTGCTATTGTATATCTTGAAGCTTTGACGCTCTTCTGTTGGACGCCACTTATTTTTCTTCTCTCTTAAAAAAACATATTTTTCATTTTCTTTTTGAGTGAAGCGCGAAGCGCAATACTATGGGAAAACAATATTACTGTTATTCTAATTACTCATATTTCTTGTATGCTCTGCTACATTAATTCTGAATTTATTCTAACTAGGACATTACTCCTAGTTAGTTCTATTCTCAGTTTTTGATGGCTGGCCATTCTTGAAATCTTATAGTGCAACAAGATACGATGAACATGTTCTCTCTATCCTACTGACACCACTCCTTCGCATTACAGAGAAGCAGCTGATGATCCAAATAGCAGAGCTGGTCCCCAAGCATCATGGGAGGACTAAGAAGCAGGAACCGGCGGCGACTTCTTCAGCTTCAGGCTCTTCAAAGCCAAAAGGCGGGAAGAAGAAAAAGTGATGAATGAGGGGGTTCTGTGTCTGCTCTGAGGCCTGAAATTCCGTGTTCGAAAATTTTCGTACCTCTCCCCCTGGTCTTGATAGTGATCTTGAGAAGCTACAAGCAGGATTGCAGCAGTGGTAGTCGAATTTAAAGATGCTGACTGTTTGTTAGGACTTTGTTTACAAATCCAACTGAGAGATACTTTGTTATACTGAACAGAGCTCATCTGGAATTATTTATGTAAATGATATCTAAGCTTGGAAGTAGTGTTCCTTTTTAGAGGATATTTAAGCTTCTTGGTGGGGGCACGACGTGTTCCCAAGGGCTAATAACCCATTTTGGACGGAGAGGTGACGAGGACGACCAGAACGGGTGACGTGAGGACGACGGCCGTGGAGAGGAATGGTTTGCGTTCCGTGGCGGCGGCTTGGCTGGAGATGCTCTAAGGAGAGCTAGCATCGGTGGCCCTATAGCGGCGGCGGCTTGGCTGGAGATGCTCTAAGGAGAGCTAGCATCGGTGGCCCCATGGCGCCGCGGTGGCGATGGCCTTCGACGACAGGGTGGCTCGGGAGAGGGAGGGTGGCGCTGGCCTGCGACGACAGTGTGGCTCGGGAGAGGGAGGAGGGAGGGTGGTGTTGGCACTGTTCCGGCTCTTTTGTAGCTGAATAGATTTGTATTGTAGTCTTTTATATTTTAAGAAATTTTGTTACCAGTGTTATTTTGCCTCTCTTATCAAATATAATTATATTATATAAGTTTTTTGGTCCTCTTATTTCTAAATCCTAGCTTCGCCTCTAACTGTGACTCAAGACTGAGGTGGACCTGAGACGGTGGATTGGCAAGCGGCGCGGTGTGGGACAGCCATGGCGCGGCTCGTCGACGGGGATCCGTGGGAAAGAGAGAGTTCCTTCAAAATCGATGTGCCCCGTTTTCTCTGGTATTCCTGCAATCCAATCGAATGAACACTGGATAAAATTACGGAATTCTCAAAATTTTGCTGCATATTTCCCACGGTACAAACAGGGAAGTTTAGATCTCTCCGCATGCTGAGGTGCGGTAGCTATCAGTAGTCTTTCCCGTTAGGCAAATTTCGTCATTGTTTTGTGCGTTCGCGCTCGCTGCTGCCTGCCACAGGACAATGCAACCATAAATACCATCGGTCCGTCCAAATTCTTTTCAGCTACCTCCTCCTAGGATGTCCGATAGGCGGGTACGGCGATATGGGTACGATGATACGGTGATATAAAAATTTTCAAAAATAAAAATACATCGATATGACTATATATATATATATATATATATATATATATATATATATATATATATATATATATATATATATATAGAGAGAGAGAGAGAGAGTGGAAATCCCATCCCACTTAAATGTTTTTACAGGAAATCCCCTGTGCTTTTAACAAAAACCCATCAAATCCACCATTGTTGTTGTATATTGTAGCATTTCCATTTAAGTGCAAAGCGCAACGGGTTTTCTGCAAAAGTGTTTAAGTGGGATGGAGTTTGGAGTTCCCATCCACCCCATCTGAGCCATGCAATCTAGATCGGATGGTCCACGCCGTCATTAGCATCTTAGCACTGAAATAGCTATTAGCACTAGATATGCTCCCATATATATATATGTATATGTGCATGATAAATCTTAGCAAAAAAAGCATTAGTGAACATTGAATAACTAAATAACGGATCATGCAGAATTAGCCAAATAGGTAACATTCTTTGCAACATAACATAACATAGGTTGATAGTTGATAGAAGATAGGAATAGATTACAACTTGCAAAAGGGGAAGCACAAGGCCAAATTTGACTAATTAAACTAATATTTGACTGCTTCAACTTGTATGCTCATTGCCCTCCCTCGTCTCCACATATGAACCCCTCAAATTCATGCTCATCTAGTGAGAGATCAGCTGCTTCAAGAACGTCAACACCATCAAAGGATTCGAAGCCATCTCCCCCAACATCCCATGTTTGGGTTGGCCCTATGGAATAATCATTAGTTTCTTGAAAGGAGATGCAAGTTTTTATGCACAAACACTAAATCCTTAGCACGTTCAGGTGTAAACCTATTTCTCCTTATGCTATAGACAAAACCATAGGTACTCCAATTTCTTTCACAACAACAAGAAGAAGATGGCTGCCCAAGTAACTTGAGAGCTAATGCTTTCAACTCTGGGGTCCTAACTCCATAAATGCCCCACCATTGTTTTGGTTCAAGATAGGCTCTATTTTCAATTGAGTCGAAATCATCGTAGCCTTTCCCAAAGAGGGAGAAATCAGCAAATTATTGCTTGATTTTTCTCAGGTCCTCCACAATAGGAAAAAACTTTCTAAAGAATTTGTTCCTCATTTCTGAAATTTCAATGTCCTTATGGGGGTACACGGTTAGAACCTTGAGAAAGCCAGTTTGGACTATAGTACCTATGAATGAAGACATGAATGGAAAATAAAAAATGTCAAGAAATCAAGAAAGTGGGAGTGAAATGACAAGGAAAGAATATTATGTTTTTACCTCGGATTTAATGAGTGTGCCAAACTATAGAGAGGTGTATTGCTTTTGCCCCACCGATCCACCAAAATGGCATGAACAATGTCGTAAAATATAGAACTTTCATGCAGCTCCTTTCCTTCATATCAATAAATGCTAGCTTTTACCTTCTCTATCATGGTGTCCCACTCTCATATATCAAATGGAGACATGGCTTGTTGATATCGGCTGCCCGTAGCATTGAATAAATGGGCTCGGTAAAATCCAGGCTGAATCTGATTTTATCCCACCACACATCATTAAGAACCTTATCTTTCACAAATTGTGCTTTGCCTACATCATCCTCCTTATATGCAACCCGTTTGTCGCTAACAATCATTAGCACAAGTGATTCCTTGAGAAGAAGTCTCTTTAACATGACAATTACAGATGCAAACGTGCGTCAGTAATAGCAAGAAACTTGAGCTTACTAAACTCATTTAACATTGACAATCTCATGCCGTGATTCATGATGAAATTCTTGATCATGTTGGCATGCCCTGCAATCTCACTTATCCACATGAGTTCATCATTTTCACCATCATTGTTCTTTGCAGAACATATGTTCTTCAATGCCAAATTCATGTGTGAACAACACATGGAGTCCAAAAGATATGATTGTACCTCTGTTCAACGATCATCCCAGCAGCTTTGCAATTTGCAGCATTGTCTGTACTCACTTGGACAACATTCTTTGCTCCAACTTCTTCAATCACGGCAATCAACTTCTCGGCAATGTATTCCTTTTTCTTCACCTCTCCTTCGGTGTTAATTCCTCTCAGGAACATTGGTCCACTCTCTGTTATAACTAAGAAGTTGATAAGTGGCCACCTCTGAGCATCCGTCCACCAAGCTTCTTAATGCCCTCAAGGGCTACTACCACAAGGCGGCGTTCATCTAGTCTCCGGAAGCTGCAGTAGCCTTTGATGCCCTCAAAGCTGCACTAGTGTCAGTCCCGTGCTCTAATTGCTAGACTTCGACAAACCTTTTTTGGTAGATTATGATGCCTCGAGTGTTAGGTTAGGCGCAGTTCTCCATCAAGGCACCGACCCTATTGCATTTTTTAGTAGTGTCGTCACCCCTCATCATGCCAAATTGGTCGCCTACGAATGTGAGCTCATCGGCCTTGTTTAGGCTGTCTGCTATTGGAGGCCATACCTTTGGGGCCGACCGTTCATTATCCGCACGGATCATTCAACCTCAAATATCTATTGGACCATCGTCTTTCCACAATTCCGCAGAACACTTGGGTTAGTAAATTATTCGGTTATGGTTTTGCTGTTGAGTTTTGACCCGACCGATAGAATGCTGTTGTGGATGCTCTCTCACTGGGATGAGGCTGATTTGTCCCTTTATGCTCTGTCTGGCCTCGAGTTGATGGCCTATGACAGGAGCTACTTACCTTGCATGACTGGGTTTTCATGCAACAATTGGTTTGTGTAGACATAGCTGGTCTAGATTGGACTCTGATGGATAGGTTCCTTTTATACAAAGGCCGCATTTTTATCCTGGATGTGTCAGCCGCCTGGCCACAGCTCTTGGCCTATGCACACGGCACCAGGCATGAAGGTGTCCAACAGATGCTCCAATATCTGTGTGCTTCTTTTTACAATGTTCATGCTGACCGTCTTGTTCACGACTATGTTCAAGGGTGTGAGGTCTGTCAACATCATAAGTCTGACATTTGCATCCCACCGGGGTGCTCCAGCTATTACAGGTTCCTCAGTTGGTTTGGGCTGACATAGTTGTGGATTTTGTGGAAGGTTTTTTGAAGGTTGGTGGCAA
Organism: Bonia amplexicaulis; assembly: GCA_036346245.1. Lineage (NCBI taxonomy): Eukaryota > Viridiplantae > Streptophyta > Magnoliopsida > Poales > Poaceae > Bonia > Bonia amplexicaulis. The sequence goes on from CM070743.1 coordinate 21,642,790, forward strand.
GTCAATTATCTTAACGGTGGTGGATTATTTTTCCAAATATGCCCAATTCTTGGCATTGAGTCACCCATACACTGCCAATAGCATCGCCTGTCTCTTCTTCAATCAGATTGTTCGTCTTCATGGCCTGCTGTGCTCCATTGTTAGTGACCGCAATTTAGTCTTCACAAGCAACTTCTGGACAGAATTATTTCACCTCGCCGGCGTAAAGTTTTAGTTTAATTCAGCATTTTATCCCCAGACTGATGGTCAGTTGTAACATCCCGAAATTTGGATATTCAAAAATAAGGAAATTTTTAAAACTTTCTATTGCATTTTCAGGCATTCAAATTTCTTCTGAATATTTATTTGAAGTCTCCTGAGTTTTGAGACATACAAATTAATATGTTGAGAGGTCATATCCAAAAATAATAATAATAATAATAGTAATAAAGTTAATGAAAGATGTGGGAATAATTTAATACAAAAGAATCACAAAATTTCAAACTAATTCTAAATTGCACCCAAATCTGTAAATTAAACTAAATAAAAATCTACCCTAAATCAAATTGACCAAACAAATGTTAAAAGCTCGCATTTAAATAAAAAAAATGAGAATTCTAAATTTGAAAATTACGCAAAACTCAAAATCAATAAATCCTTATGTAAGTTAAAAGTTTAAATTAAAAATCAAAATTTCAAATCTTGGCTTGAGCTCTTAATTCTCTTTTTCTTCCCTTTTTCCTTTTTTCTCACACTTCCATGTGGGCCCACTCATTTTTCTCTCCTCCTTTTCTTTTTCCCTCCCCCCTCTGTCGCGTAGCCGAGTTGGCCTCCTCCCTTTCTTTTCTTTCTTCTCCCCACCCGCGCGCCCCGCTCCTTCATTTCTCCTTCTCCCTCCTCCTTGGTAGAGCTCGCACTTGCGTTACTCCCTTTCTTCTCCCTCCTCCCCGTCTCCCCTCTGCTCTGCAAGCGCCGCCGGTGACTTTTAGCGCATAGAGCCCCAGGCCAGGCAAAGACCGGGGTCTCCCCAGCCGGCCGGTCTCCGCCATCGACCGGTCCGCCGCCAAGCGCGCCTCCCACCCCATTGCAGCTATAAAAGCCGTCGGCCTTCCTCCCATAGCTGCGTCATCTTCCCCCTTTTTCTCCCCGATTCAGCCTCGTCCCCAATCCACGGTCACCGCCGCCTCACCCCACCCCGTGGCCGTGATGCCCCCCACCACCAGCGTCATGGTGTGCTCCAAGCGGCCTTCTCTGTCGGGACCTGGATTTCTACATCCGGCCCCTCTGTGTATTTCAGCACTAGTTCCAGATCAAAGCTAGTGCACACAGTTAAACAGTGATGATTACATTGCCAACAACGAATATTACAATAATAGAAAGTACCGACCAAAAGGTCTTACAACACAAACGAGGTTTCTAGACCTCACAAATAAACACAAACACAGCGGAAGCAAATTAAAGATTGATAAAATCCTATCAATACGCCACAGGCAATTGACTGGGGAGCGCGACCTAAACGCCTGGAAATCCTCCATCAAGTCCACCCGCAGAGTGGTCGTAGTCTCCTTCTTGAGCTTCATACTCCTCTGATATATATTTTAGGTATAGCATGTGAGTACATAAAGTACTCCGCAAGTCTTGGAAAAAATGCATTAGATGCAAGGCTTAACAATGGAGGTTATATGGCTCTTTTGCACAAAGCAACATTTCATTTCCAATACCAATAACTATTTTTGAAGACGATAGTTTAACTAAAGTATTTACTCAAACTAAAATCATTAAGCATTTTTAATCATAACGATTCCACCACCAAGTTTGGTACTACGGGTTCCAACCACCCACACTGGTTCCAACCACCAGGGCAAATTCCCCGAGAGTTTCATCCACTCTCGGATTCCCAAAACTTTGTTTTAAACCAAAAATAAAGATCTACCATGTGAAAGCATTCCTTGCCCGCCCTTGACCGTGGGCACGGCTATTCGAATAGTTTTAACACTCTACAGAGGTTGTACACTTTACCCATAAGAGACAAGTTATCTTAATAGTCACCACGCTACCTTTGGCATGAGACCCAGATAATTCATCACAAAGCCTTTACCTTACTCTAGTCTAGCTAGACACCACCGTGAGGTTTCACATTGGAGGTTAAATCCACCAGACAATGACCCCTCTTGCGCCATATGAGTCAAGATAACCACTGTCCCTCACTTGTGAATAACCCAACAACCACGGCATCCACTTTCCACTGGTGGTACCTAAACTAGTCTATCATAAGTTACTCAGCTAGGTCGTACCCATATAGACATGTGGTTGTACAGTAGTGCTTAGACTGGACAAACACAAGCGTCGGTCCTTAATTGACTAGGGCGGAACATACACTTTTCAAGATCTCGTGCTAACCGCACCAATCCAAACCAACCATCCGCCCTGGTCTAAAAACAATTTGCTCATTTTAATTTTATTTCACAAAAGAGTGGCAACACCATCTGCCACTAAGTTCTGATCAAAAGTCTAGTTCATTGAAATATAATTCCCAATCCAAAATTACTAAAATTATATAGCTTGTCTAAGCATCTTACTACCGATACAACAATTATCAAAGATTCATAATAATCTCAATAATGAGACAAGGAAATTCCTAGGGTGTCAAAGGTACATGGTTGTCAAAGTCAATTGAGGGCATAACAATTCTTCGGTTTAACTATTACCTCTACAACAGAAACTATCATTTTATGTAACATAGCAATGCATTAAATTTAAAATAATTGAAAAACATTTCACAAACATAGGTTTAAAGATGATCAAAGGAGACTTGCCTTCGTGTGTGATTTCTTGATTCTCTGGCTGCGGATCTGCGAACTCTTCGATCAGGTCAGATTCTACGCGCAAAACGAGATCACAAAAGATAAAATAATACCAATAAAAATACAGATATTATAATTATATTACTTAAAGGTAGTTTATTAATTTAGAATAATTTAGGAAAAAGTTCCAACTGATTCGGAGTTAAAATGAGGGTGAAAGAGGTATTTGAATTTTTGAAATTTAAATTTAAATTATAAATAAATTTCAAAAATTTTAAAAGATGGCAGGAATGTGTAGATTGGAATTTTTGATGAATTTAGAAATTTGAATGGACTCAATCGGAGTTAGGATGAAAAAGTTATGGCTTTGGGAAGTTTGAAAACAATTAAAATGAATAAACTGGATTTTGGATTTATTTTCTAAAGGAAATTCTGAATTATGACGTCAGCATCAGATTTTCTTTTCGGCTGAATTAATTTTATACGGAAAATCGGGTTTATGGCGTCGGTGACGTCGACCACAGGGTAAACCCAGCGACAGTGGGCCACGGTCCATGGACCGGGTCCGCGGAGGAAGGGGATAGCCGAGGTGGCACGGCGTCTTGACAGCAGCGCGCGTGGCGCCGATGCGGCCTGCCACTGCGGCGAGGTGGCGTGGATCTGGCGCCACACGGCGGCCACGTCGGCACGGTTGACCGACTTTGGAGAAGGTGGCGGCGGCGCGCCCGTGGCGGCACGGGGCGCGGGCGGAGGAGGAAGAGGGGAGATGTGGAGTTCATTTCACCTCGGGATGGGGCTCGGCGTCAGTGGGGTGGCCGGCGGCGAGGAGGCGGCGGTGGCTCGGGAGCTACGGTGCGGCGGCGCTCCGGCGGCAGTAAGGCGGCCAAGGGACGGAGGAGGTTGTGGCGGTGCGGTGGCTTCGGGGTGGTGACGGGTGGCGGCGGCAGAGGCGGGCGATTTCAGAGGTCGAGACGGCGGCGGCGGCGATGGCGCCTGATCTTGGGCGCTAGGGCGGCGGAGAGGAAGAGTGAGGTGGGGAAAATGTAGGGAGGAATGGGGTGTCGGGAAGGCTTTAAATAGGGACGAGGGAAGATGGTGGCGGGATTTCGCCGAAGCGGGGTGGCGGTGGTTGCGAGAGAGAAGAGGGGAGTGGGCGTGGGCGCGGGGAGAGGGAGTGGGCGGGGTCTTGTGGGCGGTTAGGAGAGAGAGAGTGGGCGGCGTTGCGGAAGGCGGGAGAGGCCGAGTTGGCCAAGGGCGGTTGCAGGCGGTTGCTGAGGCTGCGGGAGGGAGGCGGCGGGAGCCGGAGGTGGGGATGACAGGCGGGCCCAGGCGGAGTGGGGTGAGGGAGGCGAGCAGGCGGGCACTGAGTGGCGAGTGAGGGAGAGCGGACGGAAGGGATTGGGCGGCGGCGTGGCAAGATCTTGCCCGTCCACGTGTCGAGGCGTGGGAGGGAAGGCGGGATGGCGGCGGTGACATGGGCGGCGATCCGGCCGTCACGTGGCGGCGGAGGAGGGAGAGAAAATAATTTTTCTTTTAGTTTTGATTTTGAAAACCTAGAAATTTCAAATAAGCTCGAAAAATACAAAATAAAATTCTAAAATTCTAGATAAATTTATATAAGTTTCTGGGGACATTTTGAGTTTAGATAAAATATTTCCAAGTTTTTTTGGTAGTATATTTTCATATTAAAATTTCTTTTTAATTCTAAAAAAATTGATTTTAAAATCTGGAAAAACTCAGAAAAATTCAAATAAGATCCAACTACTTTGAAATAATTAATTTGAATTTAATTTTCAAAATTTGCAAAATTTGGGATGTTACAAACCTACCCCTTAGGATGAATCTAGTCCCAGAGATTCGGATGGACTGGGAAAAAGGTTGGGAAACTCTGATCTTAAATCCTCTTCACGCTCCCAAGTTGCTTCAGACTCAGAATGATTACTCCATTGTACTTTACAGAATTTGATGCTCTTGCTTCTGGTTTGACGTTCTGCTTCATCCAAAATTTTGACTGGATACTCTGGATATGTTAGGTCCTCCTTTAAAGTCACTTCTTCTAAAGGCATTTGTTCTTCTGGCACTCTGAGACACTTTCTTAACTGAGACACATGAAAGACGTCGTGCACATTCGACAACTGAGGTGGGAGCTTTAACTGGTAAGCAACTTCTCCCCTTTTGGCTAGAGCAGGGAATGGTCCAATAAATCTCGAACAAGTTTCGATAATGATGAAGCAGCGCAAACCCTTGAGAGGTGAAACTTTCAAATACACATGATCTCCAGGTATAAATTCTAAAGCTCTTCGACGATTATCTGCGTAGCTTTTCTGTCTTGTTTGTGCTGTCTTTAATCTGTCTTGAACCAGACGAACTTGCTCTTATGCTTGCTTCAACACATCAGGTCCAAATACTTGTCCTTCTCCTGTTTCTTTCCAATACAATGGTGTTCTGCATTTTCTGCCGTACAGTAGTTCAAACGGAGACATTTGCAAGCTAGATTGATAGCTGTTATTATAGGAGAATTCTGCATATGGCAAACTTTGATCGGCTAGCTTTATTTGCCAAAGCACAAGCTCTCGACATGTCTTCCAATATTTGATTTACTCTTTCTGTTTGACCATCGATCTGCGGATGATATCTTTGTCTTGAAGTTTAAGTTTGTACCCAAAATCTCATGCAGTCTCTGCTAAAATCTTGATGTGAATTGTGATCCTCGATCTGACACAATCTTCTTTGGGACTCCATGTAAACAAACTATTTTTGACATGTATAACTCTGCGAGTTTATCTCCAGAGTATGTGGTCTTCACGGGTATAAAGTGTGCAACTTTTGTTAGTCGGTCCACAATAACCCAAATTGAGTCATAACCCGACTTGGTTCTTGGCAATCCTGTTATGAAGTCCATACCAATTTCTTCCCACTTCCATTCAGGTATCTGTAAAGGTTGCAGAAGTCCAGCAGGTCTCTGATGTTCAGCTTTGACTCATTGGCGCACATCACACAAGGCTACATATTGACAATTTCCTTTTCATACTTGACCACGGTATCTTTCTTTGAGATCTTGATACATTTTGTGCTTAGGGGTGAATTGAGTATCCAGACTCATGAGCTTCCTTCAGGATTAGCTCTTTTATTTCTTTCTTTTCGGGTACAAGAATTCTTTTTCCAAACCAAAGGATACCTTCTTCATCTTCTGAAAAATTTGGTTCTTTACCCTTTTTCATATTCTCTTTGATTTCTTTGACATAACTATCTTCTCTTTGGGCTTCCTTGATCTGGTTCTCTAAAATTGGTTGAATCTCCAAAGTAGCTAGGAATCCTTCCTCCACTACTTCTAGATTGAGTCGTTGAAATTCTTCATGAAGTGCGGGTTGTTGTCTTTGATCATCGATTATTGCAATAGCTTTTTACGCTCAAGGCATCGGCTACTACATTAGCTTTTCACGGATGGTAATGAATTCCCACATCATAATCCTTTATTAACTCCAACCATCTTCTCTGTCTCAGTTGAGGTCGGGTTGGTGAAAATATACTTCAAACTCTTGTGATCCGTATAAATTTCTAGCGGTTCTTGATTAAATAATGCCTCCAGATTTTTAGAGCATGCACTGTGACTAGCTCTAAATCATGGGTTGGGTAGTTACGCTCATGCGGCGCAATTGCCTCGAAGCATAAGCTACCACCCTTCCTTCTTGCATCGAACACTGCCCGGACCTTGTGCGGATGCATCATGAGAATACTTCAAAATCCTTCACGATATCCGGAAGGGTCAATCTTGGTGCGAAGTTAACCTCTTCTTGACTCTTGAAGCTGTCTTCACATGATTTACTCCATTCAAACTTCTTTTCTTTCTTTAGTAATTGGGTGAGAGGTCTTGCTAGCTTGGAGAATCCTTCTATGAAGCGGCGGTAATAACCGGCTAATCCCGAAAACTTCGATCTCGATTCTTGACTTGGGTTGTGTCGATTAAGTACATCATCACCTTCTCGGGATCTCTGAGACACTCCTCCTGCTGAAATAACATGACCCAAGAAATCTACTTTCTTTAACGAACTCACACTTCTTGAACTTGGCATACGGTTGGTGTTCTCTGAGTTTTCAATACTATCCTCGGATGTTGGGCATGTTCTTCTTCATTTCGAGAATAAATCGAGAATGTCATCAATGAACACGACGACAAACTTATCCAAATATTCCATAAACACCTTATTCATCAGATTCATAAAATACGCGGGAGCATTGGTCAGGCCAAAGGACATTACTGTAAACTCGTATAACCCATAACGAGTAGCAAATGCTGTCTTTGGTATATCCTCCGGTCTGATCTTCATTTGATGGTAACCTGATCGAAGATCAATCTTGGAAAAGACACATGATCCTTTTAACTGATCAAATAAGTCATCTATCCTGGGTAGAGGGTACTTGTTCTTGATTGTTGCATCATTCAATGCTCTGTAATCCACACACATCGTGAGCGCCATCCTTTTTCTTCACTAAATCTTGGTGCTCCCATGGTGAAGAACTTGGTGCGACAAATCCTTTCTCTTGTAGTTCTTGGATCTGCTTCTTGACTTCTGCTAGATCATTGGCAGACATCCGGTAGGGTCTCTTGGAAATTGGGGCTGTTCCGGGTACCATATTAATAACAAATTCAACTTCTCTATCTGGTGGCATTCCCGATAAATCTTCAGGAAATACATCTAGATATTCTTTTACTATAGGTACTTTTTCCATAGTTATTCCCTTCAAGCTGTTCAACTCACATCCATTCCTTGAGGATAAACTCGGCTTGCACTCTATTTGGATTCCTTCAGAGTTGGTAAGGGTAATAGCACGGTTGGCACAATCTATCTGCCCTTTATGCTTGGTTAACCAATCCATTCCAAGTATCACATCTAGACTATTGGAGTCTATTATAATAAGATCCGCTAGGAACTTAACTCCATTTATATCTACGGTTGCTCTAGGGCAGACCGTATTAGTCCTCATTTCCCTTTCCGGTGATTGGACTAGCATATTATTCTTTAATAATTGAGCATCCAAATTGTTTCTTTCAGCAAATCCTTTGGAAATAAACGAATGCGAAGCTCCAGAATCAAATAACACCGGCGGTCTGCGAGTTGATAAGGAACTTACCCAGAACTACCTCGGTGCTTCTGAAACGCTTCAGCGGTAACATGGTTGACATGTCCCTGTTTATCACTTGTGGAGTCCTTCTCGCTTGCGGTGTTCCACGGACTTGTCCTACTGGTGGGGCTCGTGCTGGAGTAGTCCCCAGGTTGAAGCGGACAGGGGTCACTGCTGGGCGTTTCTACGGACAGTTGTTGGCGTAATGCCCCATGTTCTTGCAGTTGAAGCTTGAATTCCCTCATTGCGGTCTTGTTTTGTTGGGGTTGACCTCCATTGATTGGTCGTGGAGCCTGAGGTATTGGGCGAGGTCCACTTATTGGTGTCCTCGGCACACTTGGCATAGAAGGCTTGAAAAAGTGTGACTGATTTGGACGGTGGCGAGTGTTACTGGCACCCTGCTGTGCCTGGAATTTCCTCTTTCGGACTTCATGTAACTGACGTTGAGCATCTTCTTGGATGATAGCTAGCTGCACCTTGAGATTGGGATCCAATCCTTGCATGAATCTCCAAATTTTTGCTGCATCAGTTGCAACATCCTCTGAAGCATATCTGGCCAGCTGGGTAAATTTGTTCAGATACTCAGTCACGTTGAGGTTTCCTTGCTGCAACTTATAGAATTCCATCCTTTTCATTTCCATGATTCCAGTAGGAATGTGTGCAGTACGGAATGCTTCTTCAAGCTCAGGCCAAGTAATAGCTTGTGCATTACGGTGGCGACACAATAATTCTCCACCGATTAGGCGCAATTCCTTTCGGTGGTGGCGACATACAATACTTTTTCATTTCCATTGCATTGTGCCAAATTCAGCTTCCTTCGGCGTCCTTGATCCGGTTGTCGACTTCCATCGGTCTCTTGACCCCGAAAGTTGGGGACGAGTTCTCATAAACTCCCCACTGGATTGTGGTGCTTGATTGGGTGCTGCGAATTTCTTTGGACTTGGTTTTGGGCTAAGGCTTGGAGTAGCTAGAATGCATGGCCATCATCATTCCATGTTAGGAGCTTGAGCTGGCGGGGTGGAATTGGATTCTTGCCTATACAGGTGAGCATTGACATTCAGGCACATTGTTTAAGACTTTGTTCCTTGTGTTCACCATCTTAGTAGTAGCGGGGTTAGCAAAGGAAAGAGGAAGTAGCATAGGTAAGAGATTAGGGAGACTAAACCACATCCCAAACAAACACACAAGGAAAACACGGACAACAATTTGAAAGGAAACTTGTCTTGAATTCAAATTAAATTTTAAAGGAAATGGCTGTACCACGGTGCACAAGTGCTTAGTACAGTCCATCCCACACACTAGAATAAAATACAAATCGTTCTAAGGAATTAAACATTTAAATTGGGTGCTCTTGTCTCTGCAACTACTTGTCCTCCTCGAAGACAAGCTGCTCCGGACCCTCCTCTGGGTCCTCCTCTAGGATACCCACGTGGCGCAGCTTACAACCACACTCGGGCGGTTGCAAGAGGCCGGAGTGAAGATGGTCACTCTGCTGGGGCAATAGATCGAGAACGAGGCAGGGAGCGAGAGAGGCTGCGTCTCTTCTTTGGAGTCTCCGTTGTTGATGTCGGTGGCGGACTAGGCGCCGCACACACTGCGTCTTGTGGTAGGGTGCGGGGTCTGTCGCCGAGTCGAACTTGGTTGTTGGGGACGACTACGGTGATCTTGGTGAAGATGGTGTGTAGTCGGTGGAGGCCGCATGTCAGCTCGGAGTCGCCCCAGCTCAAACTCTGCTGTCTGGCTATGGATGAGCTGAGCACGGAGAGTGTCGGAGTGCTGATAGCTAGAAGTGAGTAGCATCTGGAGCTGTCCAATCTCCTTCAAAGCGCTGGCGTAGGTGGCTGCCATCGCCTGAGTGAGCTGAACCTGATGTGAAAGGCGGGGATCGTCCACGGCGATCTCAAAAGGCTGCGGATGACTCTGTCCCGCTCGAGTGGATGAAAAGAAACAATAGGGCGACTGCTGCAGAATCTCCTGGTGAATCTGGCACAGACTAGTTATGGCCAGACGAGCTGCATCTTGGGTGGCGTCCGAACGATCGATCGAGGATAATCAATGGGGTATCTATGGGATTGAATTCCCTTCCGTGCATACAGGAATACTTCCATTGTCCAAGAATCTCGATCCAATATCCGGACTTTCCGCCCTCTGAAGATAGGCAGCAGACGGAACTTCAGGTACTGCATAAGTTGGCGAAGAAGCTCAACAAATGCACCCTCAGTCTCAGCATGGGAGATGTAGTCCAACGAATCTGCGGAGAAGTTTAGTAAAGAATTTTGAGTAAGTGATTATAAATAGAACAGAGATAAAGAAGTATAGAAAAATTTTCTAGAATATATATTTTTAATAAATATAGGTCCTTAAGGCTTTTGCCATTCTAAACTAGGTCACGTCCTACAGTCAAATTGGCTCTGATACCATCTCTGTCGGGACCCGGATTTCTACATCTGGTCCCTCTGTGTATTTCAGCACTAGTCCCAGATCAAAGCTAGTGTACACAGTTAAACAGTGATGATTACATTGCCAACAACGAATATTACAATAATAGAGAGTACTGACCAAAAGGTCTTACAACACAAACGAGGTTTCTAGACCTCACAAATAAACACAAACACAGCGGAAGCAAATTAAACATTGATAAAATCCCATCAATATACCACAGGCAATTGACTGGGGAGCGCGACCTAAACGCCTAGAAATCCTCCATCAAATCCACCCGCAGAGTGCTCGTAGTCTCCTTCTTGAGCTTCATACTCCTCTGATATATATTTTAGGTATAGCATGTGAGTACATAAAGTACTCCGCAAGTCTTGGGAAAAATGCATTAGATGCAAGGCTTAACAATGGAGGTTATATGACTCTTTTGCACAAAGCAACATTTTATTTCCAATACCAATAACTATTTTTGAAGACGATAGTTTAACTAAAGTATTTACTCAAACTAAAATCATTAAGCATTTTTAATCATAACGATTCCACCACCAAGTTTGGTATTACGGGTTCCAACCACCACACTTGGTTCCAACCACTGGGCAAATTCCCGAGAGTTTCATCCACTCTCGGATTCCCAAACTTTGTTTTAAACCAAAATAAAGATCTACCATGTGAAAGCATTCCTTGCAGCCCTTGATCGTGGGCACGGCTATTCGAATAGTTTTAACACTCTGCAGAGGTTGTACACTTTACCCACAAGAGACAAGTTATCTTAATAGTCACCACGCTACCTTTGGCATGAGGCCCAGATAATTCATCACAAAGCCTTTACCTTACTCTAGTCTAGCTAGACACCACCCACTGAGGTTTCACCGCTGGAGGGTTAAATCCACCCAGACAGAAGCCCCCTCTTGCGCCATATGAGTACAGTAACCTTGTCCCTCATCGTGAATAACCGGTAACCACGGCATCCACTTTCCCTTGGTGGTACCTAAACTAGTCTATCATAAGTTACTCGGCTAGGTCGTACCCATATAGACATGTGGTTGTGCGGTAGTGCTCGGACCGGACAAACACAAGCGTCGGTCCTTAATTGACTAGGCGGAACATACACTTTTCAAGATCTCGTGCTAACCGCACCAATCCAAACCAACCATCATACGGTCTAAAACAATTTGATCATTTTAATTTTGTTTCACAAAAGAGTGGCAACACCATCTGCCACTAAGTTCTGATCAAAAGTCTAGTTCATTGAAATATAATTCCCAATCCAAAATTACTAAAATTATATAGCTTGTCTAAGCATCTTACTACCGATACAACAATTATCAAAGATTCATAATAATCTCAATAATGAGACAAGGGAATTCCTAGGGTGTCAAAGGTACATGGTTGTCAAAGTCAATTGAGGGCATAACAATTCTTCGGTTTAACTATTACCTCTACAACAGAAACTATCATTTTATGTAACATATCAATGCATTAAATTTAAAATAATTGAAAAACATTTCACAAACATAGGTTTAAAGATGATCAAAGGAGACTTGCCTTCGTGTGTAATTTCTTGATTCTCTGGCTGCGGATCTGCGAACTCTTGATCGAATCGGATTCTACAGCAAAACGAGATCACAAAGACAAAAAATACCAATAAAAATACAGATATTATAATTATATTACTTAAAGGTAGTTTATTAATTTAGAAGAATTTAGGAAAAAGTTCCAACTGATTCGGAGTTAAAATGAGGGTGAAAGAGGTATTCGAATTTTTGAAATTTAAATTAAATTATAAATAAATTTAAAAAATTTGAGAAGATGGAAGGAATGTGTAGATTGGAATTTTTGATGAATTTATAAATTTGAATGGACTCAATCGGAGTTAGGATGAAAAAGGTATGGCTTTGGGAAGTTTGAAAACAATTAAAATGAATAAACTGGATTTTTGGATTTATTTTTCTAAAGGAAATTCTGAATTATGACGTCAGCATCAGATTTTCTTTTCGGCGAATTAATTTTATACGGAAAATCGGGTTTATGACGTCGGTGACGTCGACCACAGGGTAAACCCCAGCGGGTGGGCCTGGTCCATGGTGGGTCGCGGAGGAAGGGATGGCCGAGGTGCACACAGCGTCTTGACCGCATGCGCGTGGCGCCGCGCGGCCGCCACTGGCCGAGGTGGCGTGGATGTGGCGCCACACGGCCACATCGGCACGGTTGACCGACTCGGTAGGAGAAGGTGGCGGCGGCGCTCGGCGCACGGCGGCCCGGCGAGAGGGAGGGGAAGAGGGGAGATGTGGAGTTCATTTCACCTCGGGATGGGGCTCGGCGTCAGTGGGGTGGCGGCGGCGAGGAGGCGGCGGCTCGGGAGCTATGGTGCGGTGGCGCTCGGCGGCAGTGAGGCGGCCGAGGGACGGAGGAGGATCGCGGCGGTGCGGTGGCTCGGGGTGGTGACGGGGTGGCGGCACGGCCGAGGCGGCGCATTTCATCGGAGGTCGAGGGCGGCGGCGATGGCGCCGCAGTCTTGGGCGCTAAGGCGGGGAGAGGAAGAGTGAGGTGGGGAAAATATAGGGAGGAATGGGGGTGGGGAAGGCTTTAAATAGGGACGAGGGAAGATGGTGGCGGGGATTTCATGAGGCGGGTGGTGGCGGTGGTTGAGAGAGAGAGAAAGAGGGAGTGGGCGTGGGCGCGGGGAGAGGGGAGTGGGCGCGGGGTGCTGGGCGGTTAGGGAGAGAGGTGGGCGGCGTCTTGTGAGCGGGGCGGGGTGAGGGAGGCAGCAGTGGGCAGGTGGCGATGAGGGGAGGCGGACGGAAGGGATTGGCGGCGGCGGCGTGGCAAGATCTTGCCCGTCCACGTGTCGGCGTGGGAGAGGGAAGGCGGGATGGCGGCGGTGATGTGGGCGGCGATCTGGCCGTCCACGTGGCGGCAGGAGGGGAGGGTAGAGAAAAATAATTTTTCTTTTTAGTTTTTGATTTTCAGAAAACCCTAGAAATTTCAAATAAGCTCAGACAAATACAAAATAAAATTCTAAAATTCTAGAAAAATTTATATAATTTTCTGGGGACATTTTGAGTTTAGATAAAATATTTCCAAGTTATTTGGTAGTATATTTTCATATTAAAATTTCTTTTTAATTCTAAAAAAATTGATTTTAAAATCTGGAAAACTCAGAAAAATTCAAATAAGAACCAACTACTTTGAAATAATTAATTTGAATTTAATTTTTCAAAATTTGCAAAATTTGGGATGTTACATTCTTCCTCCTCCCTCAGGTAATTGAACTCGGGCGTCCCCGGCTCGCCGCACGGCCGACTTTCCTCACTGCCGGCCAAAACCGCCATTTTCGCCACCATCGCTCCCTCGGTCAGTCCCAGGCCGATTCATCGCGATGGAAGCACCTCCTCGGCACCATGAAGCCTCCCCAACCGCCGCCGGAGCTCCTCCTCCACCCTAGGTCGCCGGCACCACGAGCACGACCGCGCCGCCGCAAGTCATCGCCGCCGGCCTCCACCGTTGCATCTTCGGCTTCACGGACAGCTTGGTAAGGTTTCCCAGCCTCTCTGCTCGCCTCGCTACTCCCTTCCCTTCCACGTCGGTGCCATCGCCCCGAGCTCATCTCACCGCCGCCGCCTCTCCGCCTTGACCGCCACGGTGCCTTCCGTACCGGGCTGCCACCCTGGGTCCTCCTCTCCTCCACGGGTCCCGTTTTCGGTCTCCCGCTTCCCAGTCGCTCCTCGCCGGCGTCGCTACCGCCCAGCCCCGGCGTCTCCCTCCTCTGTTTCCGGCTGTTGGCTCCTTTGTTTAGCCCCCAGCCCCCGCTCGCTTCTTCAGTATTTCTTTCCCCCAATCAGACGCGAAAGACCGAAGGCCCAGCTGGCTAGCCAAGTGCACGCCTTAAGCACTTTGCCCTCAGGTCCTGAGTTCGATCCCACCGTCTGCCCCTTTTTGCCATTTCATTTTATTTCAATTTTTGTACCCCCATTTCAATTAGTAAAAATTAAGGGAAATTAGGAGATAATCTAGGGAAGGAATAAAATTAATTAGGATGTAAAATAAGATTATTTGAGATTTAATAACAGATTAAATTTTATATAAGTAATTAGTGTAGTTTGGAACATTTAATTAAAATCTAAGTTTTAATTAAAGGCATTAATAAAGAAAAGTGGCTTTGGTTAAATGTTCAAAGTTAATAAAGATACCTTTAATTATAATTAGAATATATGCATTAGCAATTAACCTGCTATCATTAAATAAATCTCGGTAGTAGATTTAATTAAAATAGCAATATTAAAATATGACCCAGTATGATAAATCTTGTCTAGGTAAATAAATTTAAAAATAAAAATAAATCTAAGCCTAATAATAACTAAAGTATAGACAAAATAAGAATGGTGCAACTAGTTAAATCCTAATGTTAGATTTAAATAAATAACAACATCGAGCACAAATGTATATAACCAGCTAGGACTCGTATAAGTAGATCGTAGTTCAAATTAAACTTAGCCTAGTGATAATTGAATATACATAAAATGTCGTACCACAAAATGCTATAACCCAAGATTCTAAAATTAATTTGGAAAGATAAAAATTGTATACATCGCGTGTATAGTGTATGCCCTGAAAGTTAACGCTCGACAAAATAATACTCAAATCATAGGTCTAACCTGATCCATAAAAACTTCCTTGATACATACAAAAATATATAATAAAATGAACTATTAAGAAAAGATCGAGTCATCAAATTCTGCCATCGACCTTCCCTCAAATCACCCAAATCGCTCATTAACTCATAATAAAGCTAAATTGAGTTTATTTGGATTTATCTGGACCTTTGAGTTATTCCATTTATTTGGATTCAGTTGCTTAATGCGTAATTAGAAATTGGAGTCCTGAGGAATCAGTGGATCTAGCGTGATCAAGATTAAGGTGAAGGTAAAGGCCAGAAGCTCAAGACCGCGGTAAACCGCGCCAGACGAGTCAATACTTTGATCATGTTGAACCTACATTTTCTGCAAATTACTTTGGTTTGAATTATCAAAGTGCATGCTGTTATTTTATATGCAAATACATGTTTAATTCAAGAATTTAGTTATATACCCATTGCTTACCTTGATTAATATTACACCCCCTTTTGAATAGTTGATTATGTGAACTTTGTCGCCCTAGCAAAATTTATGATATTAATCTTTCAAAAATAAGTTCGTAACCGTATGCCATGCTTAGTACTGCATAGATATTCAGGGGCACCAAAATGCCCCAAGCATCACTTTTAATCATGAGAAAATTTGGTTGGGCAGTCATGGTGGTAATGACTGGTATATGTTCGATATGGTTATTTTTTGATCCCCAAAAGCTTGCTTGAATATCTGGGCGGATGGTTTCGGGCCTGGTGTGGTGCAGTGGAAGCACAAATTATGAAGTGTGGTAGAACCGCCCAGATACCACTAAGGATTGAATCTTGTCATGGCCTCCTATGTAAAACAGTTCAACCACAAGTCTGTAAAATACAACTTGGCTAAGTAAATTTATCGAAATTCCCAGACTCATCTCACTGGTAGTGGAGAGAAGTGGATAAGCAAGGGCAAGGGGAGGCCTAAAGGGACACCGAGTGGAGGGTGAAGTTTCCCAGTCGTACTAGCGCTGAGGGGAGTGGAGCCCGAATAACGCTAGAAACCGTGGGGAACATCCCGTGCATAGATGGGATCCACCACAAGTGGGCAGTTTCCCATAAGGTGATATGACAAAAGGAACTAGATATTTTGAAAAGTCACTGTGATGGTCTGCTCAACTGCATGACTAAGGAATCATGTGGGGCAACGAGTTGATTGTCTCTTGTGGTGAAAGTGTACAAACTCTGAAGAGTCAAAACTATTCGAATAGCCGTGCCCACGGTCATGGGCGGACATGGGAACTTAACCAGATATAGTTCTATTTCAAAAACTTTGTGGGTGGGAATGGAAAAGTGGAGGGCAGTGCAAGGCCCTGACTTGAGTTGCCCTGGGTGTCGCCCCAGTGATAAGTTAAGCGACTATAACGCTGAAGGATTATGCATATGGTGCAGATGCTATATAACGGTAGATGGAATCTGAATCGCTACTATTATTGCATTCTCTTACACATTATGTTTGTTCAAACTGCTAAGTCTCAGGAATTTCTATGTATTATATTTCAAAAGCAAAATGCTGATAATAGTTCACATAAAATAAGATGTCAGGAAGAATAAATAGAGTTGTAAGAATAGAAAATGGCTGTTTGTGGTAAACGCATAAAAATGTCGGTGGATCTATGTCGATCATAAAAAGAGAACGGTAGTGAAGATTCTAGGAGAAGTAAATTGGTGGAGTCTAAATGGATTGATAGGCCAGATAGATGATTTAAATAATTTTTGGAGAACTAGAAAGTGCAAAGGAAATTGCGGGATTACGATATGGATAAATAATATGAATTCTTGGAAGAGGCTGGAAATAATGTGATTAATAGGATTTGATCAAATACTAGAACGATGAGTTGAATTTCTGGGGTTATTGGGAAATGATAACGAGTACTAGAGTGTAATTTTGATCAATGATAACATTGGTGGATGTACACTAGTGAGTCGTAGACTTGATCACTGATAGTCTTGGTGGAGGTAAACTAGTGAATTAGTAAGAGGTAGATAATGGTAAATAAGATTGATTATTGGAAGGGCAGATTATGGTTTTGGATCACTAACAAAGAATTGGATTGTTAGAAAGTCCTGATAAGAATGATTTTTGGTGGAATAAAAAGTAATTATGTTAGGGGATTGCTAGAAATTACGAGGTGAAGAATTGACAAATAGCAATCACAAGATTGGATTATTAGGAAATTATGACACTACGGATATCAGTGGATACAAAATAAGGGACACCAGATTTTCACTGGAATAAGGAGCTAAGTAAATTGTAGAATAATGAGCCTAAGATTGGATTTATGAATTGGGGGTGGATATTCAGACTCATGTACGGAATTGGTAATCTCGATTCGATTATTGAATATTTTGGATAATGCAATAGAGATTATTTGATCGGTGGGTCACAAGTAAAGGTATTGAATTATAATTAAGTTGTGTAGTCAATAAGTTGGCAATTGGTATATCTGAGATCAGGATTATATGATCCGGGTGCAATTTGAGATTGGAGGAACAAATTTATGAGGAGGGTTAGGATTATGTGAGAATCAAACACCCATGACTGGATTGATAAGATGGTGGGTGATAGAATAGAAAGCGTATAATCGGTGAATTAGATAAGTGATAACACTCGCTGTTCGGAGTTTTAGACAGCGCTAATAACACCATGATTAAATAAAAAGAATAATGCAAACAGTAATTTTTGGCAAATAAAACAACCTGAGCCTCTCCTTTGATTTTGTAATACCTGAACGTCGTTACGGCATAAGATTTTAAATCAATCGCGGAATCGACGGTTTTTCGGTAAATCGCGGGAAGGGAAAAATATAAATTGTAGAACATTGTAAAATAAATTAAATAAATTAAAATAATCAATTTAAATATTTTGGGCTGTCCGGAGGGTGGGCCATTGTTTTGGGCAGTCGGCCAAATGAGGGCCGTACCCTTCCAAACCCTAGCACCCTCTTTATAAACCCCTCCTTGGCCCCTCCCTCTTTTCCACCCCAAACCAGCCTCCACCACCCTTGGCGCCCCTTCTCCCCTTGCTGCTGCCTTGGTGCCAAGGAAGAAAAAAAGGGAAGAGAGGAAGGAGAAGGAGGAGAAGGAGAAGGAGAAGGAAGGAGAAGAAGAAGAGGAGGAAAATTTTTGGGGGAATTTCTTCAAATTAGTAATTTTATCTCATTTAAAATCCTCTGTTTTATGGTTTAATTAAGGTTTTTAGCACAGGTTTTGATGGCAGAAATTAGATCAATTGCCCGATTAGAGTTTAATCGCGGGCTGATTTTAGATCTATTCAGCAGCGCTGACTTGTCTCATGGTTTTGATCTAGGAAACGAATTTTCCTGCGGGTCTTCCTAAAAGTAAAGTTGTAGAGGACTTCCAGATTTATCTTTTGTATTGTTTTCAAATTTTTCTACCGTGGGATCTGGGAGATACGGAGTCGGCAATACCGCTGTCCGGCAGGCGGACGGATTGGTACAGTCCGGCTGTAATCCGGGATTTAAAAATAGTAAACAAATTTTCTGGCTTTGGTCGTAGTTGGGAAAGTTGTAGATAGTTTAGATATATAGCTTTTATATAAATTTGGGAATTTTTTAGGCCTCTGTGCTGTCGTGGGCACGCATTTGAACGCGGCTGCCCAATCTGCCAGAGCAGAGTCTTTCCTCTGTTTTGGGCATTAATTTACTCCTAGCTGTGATTAAAATAAAAATAGGTGTTCTCCATGAAAATTGTAGGTTTTTAAGGCATGAATCCAGAGAGGTATCATTTGCTGTTTTTCAATTTATATTTTTAAAGATACGAAATTGTGAAGCAGCGCTGCTGCAGTTGGGATTATGTTGGTTTGTTGGGCGAAGTAGAGATTGCGCGGGTTCGGGTTTCTAGTGATGTTTTTATATTTTTGTCATGCTTGTATACTGTGGTAGTGTGCTGAGAGTTGTCTTATGGACAGGTGGTCTTGTCCCTGAGCGCTCTTGAATTTTGTTGATCTTCGCCCGTCGGTTTGAGGCAAGTGAATGTGGCGGTGGTTGCTACCGTTTAACTTGTTATTCATTCTACTTGCAATTTACATTATTATCGTAATTTGATACATTATGCCATAATTGCATGATATTTTAATTGTAGTGATGGTAGCAAGTATTGATCAAGTGATATGTTATTAACTTTGCTAGTAGACATGTGGATTTCCTGTTTAATGTTATATTGTGGAACATGAAACAAATATGTGGTGGATGTGGAGATGTTGAGAGCATGATAATACTCCTTGTGGATGAATTAATGTGATTTATGATTTATTATATCATTCATATCATATCATGTCATTTGCATATGTGGATGTCGCCGCACCTAGCCGTGACCGTACCGGTACAACCTCTTCTCCCGCGGGAAGCAATTCCCTGCCTTGGAAAGAGTGGAAGGAAGATAAGCATTCATATGCATTCATTTTTTGTTTGAATGACTGCATCCGTATGCCAATTTGCATTCATATGCAATATGTTGTGGAAAGATTCATTTTGCATTCATATGCAATATGTTGTGGTGAAGATATGTTGTGGAAAGATTTATTTGCATCCATATGCAATATGTTGTGGTGAAGATATGTTGTGGAAAGATTTATTTGCATCCATATGCAATATGTTGTGGTGAAGATATTTTGTGGATTATTCAACTCCATAGTTGTAATGTGGAATTCTGAGTTTCATTGTTGTGTTGTGGATTTGGCTCATGTGAGCTATTTATGGTATGAGGATTGTGGTTGTGGTCGTGGAATGAGATTCGTCCCTTGTGTATGGTAAGGGTTGAGATTGCGGCATGAAATTCTTTTCTCATATACATATTAATTGTTGATAGCAAATATGCATGTGAGAAATAATAATGTATTGAAGTAAAACATACATATGTTTTATTGCCTTTGGTAGTGGTAGTGGATGATGTTTAAAGTAGTTAAACAAGATTTATTTGCTAATACTTTACCGTCATGGATAGTGTTTTGATGTTGAGGATGTAAACATTGTTAATTGTGGAAGGTTTAATGTTGATGATTAATCTATTGTGGTTATGGAAGATTAAATGTTTCTTTTGCATTTAATAGAGGATAAAAGACGCATTCATATGACAATTAAATCTTAAATTAAAGAGGTATTATTCATAGAAGTTTATGGTGGTTTAAATATTTATGAACATAAATTGTAATTGTGGATGTATGGAATTATAATGATGATGTTTAAATTGCTTGTAGTTTGAGTAACTTGTTAAACAGTTTGCTTGCTGAGATTTTTATCTCACTCTCGCTTCCCCCTCCCTACAAGTGGACTTTGAGCATGCATTGGGAAGGGTAGAGCGGCACCGCACGGATGCACTTGTATTATAATCTTAATACTGAAATAAAGTTGAAAGAAATCCAGTCTTTGTTTAGCTATCTTGTAGATAATTGTTTCATCTTATTAATGTTAATTTGGAACCGTTCCTTTGGTTATTATTGTTTAAGTTGATATGAATATTAAACTGATCTCATTGTTCTGTTATTTCCTAGTTGTTTATGCTTCCGCTTATATTATCCTGTTAATTAAATGTTGCCAGTTTAATTTATCTTGTAAGTTGGCTAGTTGTAGAGTAGCATTACTAGCATCCCAGGGCATTGCGGGTCCTGGGGTGTTACAGATTTGCCATGCATATTAACTATTTGCATCCTGTGTATTGGCTCGCGGAGCACGGTGGTTAGTGTTCTCACACTCGCTCTCATAACAAATCCAGAATCAGGAATCGGATCGCTACACATCAGCAATACTTTTGGATCTTGATGGCAAAGAAGGTGAAGACGTCAAGGGTTAGGTCGCGAACCTCCAGTTGATGACTGTGTCTTTGCAATTTCGATTCGGCCTAATCGGCCCATGTGTAAGTTTACTATTTTATTTATGCTTCCGCATGGTATGTATTTGATATTCATTTTACGTATGCGTGAGCACTATCTGCGATCCGTGGAATAGTGCAATAAATCACAGAGGATTCCGGATAGTAAAATCTGGGGTCCCTACATCAGTCCAAGGTGACGAACCGTATCATTACGATGTACCTTCGTTGTTTGGTGGGTGATAGGCCGCGACACTGGCTTCGTTGGTTGCCTTAGGCGGAATTTTGCTACAACACTTCCTAGCAGACAGCTCTTTGCACGACGCCTTTAAGGTGATTTATGGCCGGTATTCGTCGACCTTGCTTTCCTTCCAGCCGGGCCTTTCCTGTGTCACAGCGGTTGACAAACAATTGGTGGAAGATAATACGATTTTTTCCAATATCCAGGTGTGGCGGTAGGATTGGAAATGGCAATAGAGGGGGGTAAATCTGCCTTCAAAACCGCCCCAAAGTATCCACATGATTCTTCTTCTCTGATAGCGATAGAAGCTATGAAGAAGGAGAATAAATGCTCTCCAAAAATCTAAACAAGTCACAATCAGCAAGAAAAACAAGAGTCATGAAAGCCTCAGCCGGTCTGACCGCCTTTGCTTCCACAGTCCGACCGCAAAAGGAGGTCTTGATCGGCCGGTGAATACCAGTCGGTGGAGAGCGAGCTGATTCAAGAGCAGGTATGACTGGCGACCGAAAATCGCTGATCGAAAAACAGAACAAAAACTACTCTGCTGCCGAGATAAAACAGAAGCAAAAGATCAGAGGACAGACGGCTTAAGCCTGTACAATGAATGAAAACTGGACCGAACAGTAAATACTGATGAGAAAAGAAAATCAGAGAAATTGATGAGTGCTTGCTGTTCCTCTCAGATCAAATGAACAAGACCTCAAACCAAATAACAGAAAGTCCTTAGGGAGAAGAAAATGCAGACAAGAAATAGATGAAAACAGAGAAGACTGAATTTGTCGAGAGGAAAATAGCAGGCGACAAAACTAAAGGCGAAAGCAAGCGAAGAACCTTCACCAGTGCAGTGAAAAGGATAAAATAGAAATTACTATTCTGACGGAAACAAAGAGCACAAAAGGAGAACTAACAAGTGCCTCTTTGCAGAAGACCAACAGAAAGAAAGAGGCAAAAAGAGAAAAGCAGACAAAAAGAAAAGAGGTCAGGTGGCAAGAAGAGAACGAAAGCAGCCGAAAACAGAAGAAGTACACGATCAGGCGGCTTCAACCTTCAAGAACTTTTGCTCGAGGAATCAAAAACCACGAAACTTGAATCCTAGCAAGATCAAGCTTTCCAAAAGAGAAATTACCAAGGAGATGCAAACTGTTTGCTATGGTCAGTTGGCACGGCTCAGACGATTAACAACCATATGAACTTGAGACACAGAACAGAGAACCGAGAGTACTCTTTGAATCAACATTTTGCTCTTCGGGAATGAACTGGTCACTTGACCTTGAGACTTATCCTCGTCCAGAGCAAGATAAGGACTGAAACTACTCAAGCAAAGAACATCATCCAAGAGTGAAAACCAAGAGCCGACTCGAGAGACAGAAGAGAGGAAATAAACCAAAAACAGACATACAAAAACATCCAAATAGCAAAGACAGATGAACTCAACATGAGGAACAGAGCTGAATGATTGATATTGAAAGATCTACAACACATACAACCAAAGATACATGAGCACTTGTGCTCACTCAGATCCAACTCATGCAGGAACGAAACAAAGACAAAAACTCTTAGACATGGAGAGAAAAAGAAAGAAACTCTCACATTCTCTCTCAAGTGGCTCTAGAGAACAACCTCTCTATTTATAGCCTCCACTACCGGGTTCCCCATTTGCTTTACCCATTAACACGAACCGAATCTGCTTCCACTTTGCAGCCTTGCGCATTTACCAAAATGCCACTCCTGCACCTTCCTGGAAGCTTCCTCATTTCTTGTTGTCCACGCCTCGCAACCACTTCGAGTCCTCGCCGTCTTCGGCATCTCCCGACCGCTTTGACCTCAGCACCGCCTGTTCCTAGTCCGGCCACCTCATGCGTCGCCACAACTCCGCCTCAAAGTCCTGCAGCCATCACAGACAAAAAACATTACATAGCACCGCTTGAAATACTGAAATCATACATTTGCATCAGTAGAAGGAACTCAAGCATGAACTACTCAAATCAAACTCAAACTTTCCAGAACACGTGTCAATTACTCATCACAAACATGGGGTCACCTCCACATGGTCTCTCAGTGGCTCCTTCAAGCTCAATTTGCTATGAAGCATCAGTATGATCGCAAGCATTGGGCGGTTGAGTTTGAGGTCGGCGATTAGGTTTGGTTGCGTCTTCATCATTGGACTACTTCCTCTATCACCAACCCCACGCAGTCCAAGTTGTCACATCGGTATTATGGGTCGTTTCCAGTGTTAGCTCGCATTGGCGAGGCGTCCTACAAGCTACAATTACCACCAAAGGCCCCCATACACAATGTCTTTTATGTCATCTTTCTGAAGAAGTTCATTGGGACGCCTTCGGATGCTTTGCCTCCTTTACCGGTCATCTCTCATGGCCAGGTTCTTCCTATGCTAGACAAAATTTTACGTGCCTGCCTTAATCATGGTTTGGGAATTGTTAATTCAATGGATGAGTACAGTGGCTTCTGATGCTAGTTGGACAAATTTGGAGGATTTCAAGAAGAATCATCAAGGTATACAGCTCTAGGACGAGCTGTTTTGCGCAGAGAGCGGCAGTGTTGTCGACACCTTTGTGGGCCAGACTTATTAGCGGTGTTGGTGTCCAAGGGATAGTTCGGCGGCAGGAGAAATAGCAGGGTCAGCCGAACCTGACTAGAAGTCCAACTCGACTTGACAAGAGATAAGATATCTGATTAATTACCTTCTTTAGAGTATTATTGTTAGGATAGTTTGCTATCTCTTCCTTAAATATGATATGTTTTCTTTTCTTGAGTTAGTCACGTGATATATAAAGGCCATGAGTGCTATTCCGAAGAAATCAATAAAGATCAGGAGTTTTTCTAACCGGCTGGCTGTAGGTCAGAGCCTCCAGCGTGAGGGTGACTTGAGCCTTCCTGGCATTATCTTCCACCTTAACATGCCAAGAACGAGTAAGTAATGAAGATGTCTTATGAAAATTAATCCGCAGGCATCTAGGTAAGTTTTGGCAAGTTATTGAAGTTGCCTGGTTTTAGTTGAATTTGACCTTCTCGATTGATTTCTTAATCCAAGTGTAGGACCGAAATGACGACAGAGGGGGGTGAATGTCGTTCTCTTTAAAATCGCCCCCGAGAATTCGTACACTGCAGAATGAGGCAACTCACAGAAAATTAATTCTGCTAAAACTAGAAAGCATGCGATACTAAAAAATTTAGCATAAATCAGAGAGTAATCAGTAAAAATTTCAGCTGAAAATAATACTGTTTGAGCTGCATGCAAAATGGCCAAAGATCAGCAAAAGAAAAGAAATAAACAGACCTTCTTCGGCTGACTCAATCTTGGCTGAACGCATCAGAGAATAGAAAAAGAAAATAAAGAAGCAGTCCTGCCGCAAGATACTGAGAAACAGCAAAAGAAAACTGAAAACGGGCAGGCACGGCAAAGCAAAAAGAAGAAAGAAAAGGACTGCAAAAGGAGAAACCGAAACTGCCTACTGCATGTCACTTACTGCTGCCTCCCACTGCTGCTGGCCGAAAGAACAAATGCAGCAGTTGGAAAAAATCGGAAGACTGAATGCTGTGAACGTTGTGAACTGAATCGGCAAGACAGATCAATAATCGGCAAGAGAATGAATGCTATGAACAGAATCCTGAGGCTTGCCAAAAGGAATAAACAGAGAAGACAAACCCCTATTGCTTGAGATCCTCAAAACATAAATTTTTGGGTCATACCAAGAAACGGTCTCAGATCAAAAGAACACAAGACTCAGGCTACCCTTCATAAAAAGAAAAACTAAAACGCTTGCTGCTCTTTTCGGATGACTTCATTCTAAATACCAAATCAACCTCTGGGAGAAGGAAACGCAGACAACGAAAGGAAAAAGAAATGAACCGATGATATGCTTCTCAGAACATTTCAGCAGTACTCCCATCAAACCATCAGAATGACCATAGAGCAGGAACCAAAACACACAAAAGAATAATTTGGCTGAACAAGGAGAATAGACAAAACTAAGAACCGAAAAACAGAACCAAAAGATAAACTGCTGAACAAGGAATGAAACTAGAAACCACAAACACAATAGGACTGCAAATACAAGATTGCTCTGATGAATTCACTAGCCAAATCTTTCCCTTTGATTCAGTTTAACATGAGCACACAGAAGAGAAGATAGACATCCCCATACGCATGGACATTAGAACAAAAAGAATGATTACAAGTCTCTAAATCCATCCTCTCCCTCTCAATCCTCAAGAACACCAAGAGCCTCACATGCCTCTTGGGAGGAACACACAAACACACAAAGGGATAAATAAGCTCTAAAAACCATTGTGATCCTCAAAGGGGTATGCAGCCCCCAACACCTATTTATAGCCCTTGGCTAACGGGTCTCCAACCCGTTACGCCGACTAAACCCTAACGGAGCCGTCTCCCGCATGTGCAGCCTTGCGAATTTACCGATTCGCCCCTCCTGCACCTTCTTGGAAGCTTCCGCGCTCCTTGTCGTGTACTCCTCGCAACCACATCGAATCTCCGCCGTCTTCGACACATCCGACCGTTCTGACCTCAACGCCACCTGCGTCTAGTCCGGTCACCTCGTGTCTCGCCACGACTCCGCCTCGACGTCCTGCAGCCACACAGACAAGAAACACGTCAAATAGCACCGCTCGATACATGAAAGCGTAACTAGCATCAGTGACACAATATTAAGCCCAAACCTGTCAAATCATCAGAATAATCATCCTAAACCTATTGACCAGGTTTGACCAAGTCCGACCGAGCCCGTTGCACCACGCAACGACATGGTCCGAGCCAACCAACTCAAACTCGACTTCCCTAAGCCGAAGTCAATTACTCATCATACACATGGGATGACCTCACATGGTCTCTCAATCTCCCCCTTGATGAGTATATTGACAAACACCGAAAAAGCATGAAGTTGAGTTTGAAGAATCCAACATGGTCCAAAGAAGAGAATGAAACAAATGACCATGTCGACAGAAGGAATCGCTAGATTAACTCAAGAAAGATCAAATTGTTCTTCAAAGTTCTAGAAAGATCTCCCAAAAGACTTTTTCTCCAATATTCTCCCCCTTTTGGCAATAAACACATCAAGGATGCAAAAGAGAGAATATAACATATTTTGGAAAAAATGACTGAAGTTTGTTTATTCTAAGCATTTAGAGCCATGAGAATTATCCAAAATGACTATAATGTATTACATCAAGCCATAACACATAAATATGCTATCTAGATTATGACAAGATATGTATATGCTAGCTAAATCAAAGAGATAACAATCTGAAATGTAGTGCAATTTGTTATCATGTCAAGTCATCAATAAACAAAGTCTTAGCTAGAGACATCCAAAGATGATGCAGGCCATGTCAATAAGCTAAGCGGAACCAAGAAACTAAAATTGAGTCCAAATAGAGTGCTATTTGCTCAAAAATGACACATTGGTTCAAGTACTTGGTTCTGTTGTAACTTAAGCAAATTGAGCACAAATGACATATTTTTCTTTTGAAACTTATGGTCATGTCCAACCAGATTTTTGTAAAGTCTTGTGCTAGATCTCAAGCTTTATGCGATCATTCCAAGCGAAAAGCTTAAGGAAATGATCTTGGTCATCCAAAACTCCCCCTGAGTTCATGCCTAGTGCAATGGCAAGCCGTCTCATGAGAAAGAATTGGTGAGATCAGTTTTTTCGCATAAAAGAGATCTTTTTACCTTTTAAACGATTGTACTTGCCTATGCATCATCAAGAGACTAAAACAACTCAATCTAAGGCTCAATAGAGATTCAACGCTCAACTCAGCCTATTTGACATAGCATGGATCATAAAAGGATAGCTCAAGAAAGACTAATCTCGAGTGCTAACATGACAAATTTCAGTTCAAATTGAGCAAGTTTAATTAACTTATCATGGCACAAGCTAGTTTACACATATGAAGTCATGATAAATATAGCAAATAAGCACAAGTCATGGCAAGGTGTAAAACATTTTAAACATGTCATCAATGGATAATAATCAAGGCTCCATGTAATTATATTACAATGCAGAATGACATGCAATAAAATCCAACTCCCCAACAACATGTGATGCAGCTTTTAGTTCAAGTTGAGTTATGTCAATATTAAGATCTAGAAGTTTCCAAATGAACTCCCCCTGAACCAAAGTAATAAAATGAGAAGCTGGCAAATAAATCAAGAAGGGCAGTCCTTAAAGCATAGATAAGATAGAAAACTAATGACTCGATGACTCTCATCTACCCCATATGACTCGGGACTATCGGTGACGGAAAACACACACTAGAGAGCAAACACGCACTGTCTGCAGGGTGGCCCAACCCCGCTAGAACCTACAAGAAGTGAGTGAGCTCAACCTAGTGAGATAAGAAACAGCTATCCTGGAAGCACAAGATAAGAGTAAGAAGTCTAAGCAACTTAGCAAGAGACACACTCTAACCTATGCTGGAAGGACTAAATCCAATGCACCCGCAGATGCAATGCAACAGTAAAGGGACAGAAGCATAATTAGAATTATAAGCGAGAAAGCCCAAAGCTCCCCTCACAAGAGTCCATAAGACGAGACCACCCCAAGCTCTCCCCGCAGATCTGAAAACCTCGTGCTATCCAAAGGCTTGGTGAAGATATCAGCCAACTGGTGGTCACTCTCCACAAATTGGAGCACGATGTCACCCTTCTCTACATGGTCTCGAAGAAAATGATATCTGATATCGATGTGCTTGGTCCGAGAGTGCTGCACTGGGTTCTTAGCAATGCTAATCGCAGACGTGTTATCGCAAAAGAGCGAAATACGGTCGATAGCTAACCCAAAGTCCCGCAGAGTCGAGACCATCCAAAGTATCTCGCTCTGAGAATCGGTTGTGACAACATACTCGACCTCTGCGGTGGGTGTGCAACAGGACCGCTTCCTCAAGACCAGAAGCGAGAGAAATGCCAATGAGCGGCAAGTACTGAAGTGCTCTTCCTATCTATCCTCTGACAAACAAAGTGCGCATCCGAAAAGGCTCTAAGGGATGAGCGGGAGGAGGAAGAGTACCGATACCATAGTCAATGGTAGCTCGAAGGTGCGAAATATGCGCTTCACCACTTTGGCGGTGAGACACGCGAGGAGAAGCTCGAACAGGGCACAAAGACACACGGAGAAGTGTATGTCCGGTCTCGAGGCGATGGTCGAGAGAGAGTCAATCATACCGAACTCCTTTTGATCAAGCGGCTCGCCGTCCTCATACGGGTCAAGTGTGGTAGTAGAAGCCATCGGAGTTGACACCGCTTTCCATCACTCATGTCGAAGCGTCTCGGGAGATCACGGGTGTACTTGCCTTGATGCAAGAAGGTACCCTCCCGAGTCGCTTGATCCGGAAGCCAAGGAAGAAAGTCAACTCACCCATCATGCTCATCTCAAACTCATTGCTCATGACATCCGAGGCGTGAAACTAGAGCATGAGAAGAGAGCACCAAGATAATGTCATCGACATAAATTTAAGCGAAGGAAGGTCATTGCAAGCGGCGAATGAACAAGGTCTTGTCAACTTTACCCATCTCGAAATCATGCCTCAAAAGATAGGACTTAAGCCTCTCATACCAAGCTCTAGGGGCCTGCTTAAGTCCATACAACGCTTTGGAAAGCTTGTAGACATGATTATGATATTTGGGGTTCTCGAAACCTGAAGGCTGTCTGACATAGACTTCTTCCTCAATGAAACCATTGAGAAAGGCACTCTTGACGTCCATCCGGTAAAGCTTGAAACCCTTAGAAGCTGCAAAGGCAAGCGAAATTCTAATGGCCTCAAGTCTAGCTACGAGGGCAAGGTCTCCTCGAAATCCGGACCCTCAACCCGGGAGTACCCACGAGCAACCGTCTAGCCTTATTTCGAATGACTACCCCATCCTCACTTTGCTTGTTCTTGAACACCCATTTGGTCCCAATGATATTGTGACCTCGAGGGGGCTCAACAAGCATCCAGACCTTGTTTCTCTCGAAACTCTCTAGCTCCTCATGCATGGCATTGACCCAAGACTCGTCAGATAGAGCATGACAAACATCCTTGGGCTCGAAGGAGGCAACAAAGGCAGAATGGAGACAAAAGAGTGACATGCCAGTTTTTGAGCGAGTAACTCGCTCAAAAAGGTCTCCAATGATCTGCTCTGAAGGATGAGATTTTTGGATATGTTTGGGAGGTCCAGGATGAGATGAAGAAGTGGCATCTACCTCGTGAGCTGATGAGGTAGGAACAGAGCCACTAGCTCCAGAAGAAGCAGAAGGCATGGGCTGATCACCTTGAGGTGCGGTGGAAGAAGGCACCTCAAGGGGTGGATGAGGGACTGGATCAGGTAGACAACCCTCGTCTCCATCGTCCTCATCATCCACGAAGATGGTCTCGGACTGCTCTAAAGAACCTGAGATGTCGGGCCTAGTCCCCGGACTGGCCTCATCGAAAGTCACCTCACAGGTCTCTACCATTTTACTAGACTCGCAGTTCCAGACCCTATAGGCCCGCGACGAAGTCGAGTAGCCTAGAAAGAGTCCATCACAAGAACGTGACTTGAACTTATCTAGGTTCCCGGTCTTCAGAATAAAGCACTTGTGAGAGACCATGTGGAGGTCATCCCATTGTGAGTGATGAGTAATTGACATCTGTTCTCAAAAGTCGAGTTTGAGTCGGTGTGTTCGGACCCTGACGTTGCATGGGTGCAACGGGCTCGGTCGGACTTTGGTCAAGCTTAGTCGTATGGGTTAGGATGTATATTCTGATATTGCGACTTGTTTGATCTTGCTAATGCTATTTGCGCGTTCATGTATCGAGCGGTGCTATGTGACGTGTTTTCTTGTACGTGTGTCCGCGGGGCGGTGAGGCGGAGTCGTGGCGAGACACGTGGACCGGACTAGGCGCAGGTGGCGCTGAGGTCAGAACGGTCATGAAGTGTCGAAGACGACGTGGACTCGACGTGTTGCGGAGCGTGCGAGGCAAGGAGCGCGAAGCTTCCGGAAGGTGCGGGAGGCGAAATGGTCATTCGCGAGGCCGCAGTGGGGGCGGGCCCGTTAGGGTTTAGCCCGTAACGGGTTGGAGACCCGTTAGCCAAGGGCTATAAATAGATGTGAGGGCTGCATACCCTAAGGACACTTGAGAATGAGTTAGGGTTTGAGAGCTCATTCATCCCTTTGTGTGGGTTGTGTTCCTCCCAAGAAGCATGTGAGGCTCTTGGTGTTCTTGAGGATTGAGAGAGAGAGTATGTATGAATGTTCTTGGTTTGTGTCTCTCCTTGTTTGTATGAAGTAGAGTTCTTATCTTTCAAGCATGTATGAGAGACTTTGTTTATGATCCGGTTTATTCGGTTTCTCTGTGATTCTTTTCTTTTGTTAGTCTTTTCTCTTCTTGATGGTTTAAGTTCTATTTGCTATTTGAGTTTACATTCACCATCTTATGAAGGACAACATTTGAGTTTCTTGTTTGGTAGAAGATCGATTGGTCAAGTTTTGAGGGCTGCATAATTTAATCTCTTTCGCATCATATTTCTTGGGATTACTTTCTCTGCCGACATCTATAAACCGCCTCCCATTCTAGTCTTTCTTTTGTTGCTAAGCGGCCCCTTTTGGTGGCTATAGTCTATATTCTCGGTTGTGTTTCAATCTGTGTTCATGTTCTTTCAATTTGTTCTTGGTTTTGCTTTCTCTTCTAGTCTTTGTTTTGTCGTGCAATAATTCTTGTTCCCTCTCGGCGGGTTTTGGTCGGTTGAATCTTTAGCTTGATTAAACAAAATATCGCTACTCTTTTGCTAGAAACAGCCAACTGCTCACAGTTCTTTTTGCAGTTTTGGACAGCTGCTTTCCTTTTGCTTTTCAGCTGAACCATGTGCATGTTGTTGGTGGCGACATTTGGTTTCGATTCGGTTTGCTCGAGTTCGATCCTGTAGCTTCCGATTTGTGTTTGTCTTTTCGGTATAGTCTTCATGTTTCAAAGACTTTGATTCTCTAACAAAATCTCCACTCATGTTACATCCATTTTAGCTCTTGCGGCAGCTTTTAGCTTTGCCAATCATTACGATTTTCAGTCAAGATATTAGGACTTTAATCGTCATCCCTTAAGTCTGAAAGAGGGTAGCAGTTACTTGGCATTCTTTCGGTTTTGCGTTTGTTGCATTTCTTCGTTCTGAAGTTGCCACCTATTTGTTTTGCTCAAGATTTGATTGATTTTGTCTCGTTCTTTGAATCTGCAGCTCATATTGTCTTCACGGTACGTGCGATTTTAGTTCCTTGTCGTGGTAGTTGATTTCTTTGTGTCGTGGCGGCGGTCTTGATGCTACTCTCTACCGGTAGCGAAACAACGTTTTTCTTGCCGTGGCGGCCGTGGCGATTGATTTGGTGTGTCGTGGTAGCCGATTTTCAAGTATCTGCTTTGCCGTGAAAAGCTTTGAGCACAATGTCTGCCGTGACTTTGTTTTGAGCTCAGTTGTCTTAATCTTGTTAGCGCTCATTCCTTTTCAACTTCATAGCTACCATAGCTATCGGAGTTGAGTTTTTCCTGAATACTTTGGGGGTCGATTTTAAAGAGGCACCATTCACCCCCCCTCTGTTGCCGTTTCTGATCCTTCAATTGGTATCAGAGCCGGTTAGCTCTTCTTCATAGATCTTAATCGGTCTCAAAGAGCCATGGCAACAGATAAGTATTCCACCAAGCCGCCCATCTTTGATGGCCTGGATTACCATACGGAAGAGTCGAATGGAAACATACATCCGAGGCTCGGGGTATGCCATCCGCGAAGGTGAAAATCAATTTGTTGTTCCTGCCGATGAGAACATCAATGCCGGGAATATGGCTGATGTTAAGGCAAATGCAAAGGCAAGGAACATCATCATTCAGGGATTGAGCAGAAGTGAATTTGATCGCATCTCTCACCTGTCGTCCGCTCACGACATCTTGGTGACCCTCGATGCATACCATGAGGGCACCACGGATCAAACGGTTCGACAGGACCGGTTCAGCGAATCTGACAAATTCGAGATGCTTCTGGCGAGTCCTTGACGAGTGCTTTTCTCGCTTTCACAAGATTTTGAGCAACCTCCGAGCCGTCGGTCTCACATACTCCGA
This sequence comes from Bonia amplexicaulis, assembly GCA_036346245.1. Classification (NCBI taxonomy): domain Eukaryota; kingdom Viridiplantae; phylum Streptophyta; class Magnoliopsida; order Poales; family Poaceae; genus Bonia; species Bonia amplexicaulis. Next base: position 21,674,960 of record CM070743.1, read on the forward strand.
CTCGGATAACGCTCGACAAATGCTTTTCGCACTCGATCTTGGGTTTGGGAGATGAAGGTAACTACCATCAAGGATACCACAGACCTCTCGACCCTGACTCTTGATGCGCTTTACTCGCGCCTCAAGACTCACGAGATTGACATAGTCTCTCGTCGGTCGAAGTCTGTCGATGGCATTAGTCACCGATCCCGCGGATCTTCTTACGCTAAGCCGATATGTGGATTCTCCTTGTCGCTCTCGTGACATAGCGATGATCGGTTAGAGCGACTATGGACGAACGACTAGCCCTCCTAGCGCGTAGATTTTCTCATGCCTACAAGAGGAGGAGGGATGGTAAAGAGGAGGTCTGGATTTGCTTGAGTGTGGTGGCCCCAACCACATTCGCAAACCGCCCAAGCCGGAGAAGGGCAAGAACGACTCTGGCGGTTCGGGCAAAACGACTACACCGACAAGAACCGCAACAAGAAGACTCCAGCTGACGCAAGGCAAGAAGAAGTTCCGCAACTTTGGAAAGGCCAAGCTCTTCCACGCGTCCTCACCGCCTCGACGACCTCGACCTCGGCGAGGTGGAGGGATGGAGCGACGACGACGGACGGGGACCAAGAGCCCAAGGATAGCGGCAACGACTTCTCCGGCATGTGCTTCATGGCCCTTGAGGCGAGATCGTGACAATGAGCTCTACTCCGACTGACGACGGTATGTCCCTCCTATGATCAACTCAATGAAGCTTTTCTTAAGTTAGGAGGATTTTATGCTAGATCTAGAGCTAGATGTAGCGAGTTGGAGAAGGAAGTAGATAGATTGTCACGGAGCTTACTTCACTTATATCGCTCCCTCCGTGATGAATGTGATACATGCCCCGCTTTGCTTGGAGATATGGAGAAGTTAAGGACCTCGCATGATAGTTTGTCCTCGAACTAGACATTGTTAAGGTGGAGAACATTAGTCTTCTTCTTGAGCTTGAGATGAGTAGGATAGCTCTGTTTCATCTTCTCTTGTTGAGACTATTTCTTGCACCTCATGTGAGGATAAGGACAATGCTTTTAGAGGTCTTTATACCATGTTGCTCGATCTGCCCGAGATTTGTGAAAGTTGCAATAATTTGAAGATGAACCTAAAACGGACAGATCATAAAATTGCTGAATTACAAGCTGTTCTACTTGAGCCTATTACTTCATGTGCAAATTGTCCCAAACTTACTGCTGAACTTGAATCTGTCTCCAAACAGTTTCAAAAATTTGTTGATGATAATAAGAAAATAGCTCAGTATGCTTCTAAGGATCCTGTTAGCTCACCATGCAAAAGTTGTAATAAACTAAAATCTGATTTGATTGCCTTAGATGAAAAATGTGTGAAGCTAACTAAGGACCTTCTAGAAAAATCACATCCTTCTTGTGCTTTAGGTCTTTGAAGTGTTGGAAAAGGATAAGGACATGGTAGAGGCGTTTAGGAAGAGTTACGAGAACCAAATGGCTAGGATTAGGGCTGCCCCTGTGTGTCTGTGAAGCCCTCAAGGTTGAGGTGGCGTGCATAAGGAAAAATACGCACGTGCTATTCGCTCTTCTTCTGTTGGTTCTTCTTCCTCTCCTCCTGTTGTTCCCTCTTCTTCTCCCTGCACTTCTTGCACTTCTCTTTTTTGAGAGTGTCAGTATCTTATGAACACTCTCGAGAAATTTGTAGGAGGCAAGAAGAAACTCAACCTTATTCTAGACCAGTCTAAGATTTTCAGATTCCATAAAGGTCTAGGATATGATTTTCATGAGGATGTGAGGAAGCATCCACCGTCGTGCTCAAATCCGTAGCCATGAGGTGTGATCGAGGTCAAGCCCAAGAACAAGAAAGTTCAAATTAAATCGGCGGGCTTTGTCCAAGGGTTTCGACGACAAGGTGAATTCACTGCGACACGCCTCTCGGGCGAAGCCATCTCATGCTACTTTAGCCTTTCCGAAGGCAAAGTATCATTGCACCTTCTGTCAGAAAGATGGACATCTAATTGACCATTGCTTCAACGTGCCAAGATCGCGCGTAGAGACCGTGTTGAGTCTCTTAGGCATACTCAGGGCCAGCCCCAGACCTTGAGTGCACCTAAGACCAGCACAAGGTCTAGGCTTGCTACTGTTGGTAGCTTTGGGCAACATCGAGGACTTGGTTCTTCCGAGTTTTCGGTTTCGCCCTCATCTTTGTTCTGATCGTGACTTGGCCGTCACGAGGGTAGATCTCGTTTTCCCCATCGAGACGACTACCGCGGCGTGACCGGCGTGTTCTTGATGCCCGACTCGCTCTCCCATACGGATCGGATTCGAAGAGCGCCAGTGTCCGTCCACGGACCTTCCGCTCTTTGAGCGACGGAGGCGTGGGATAGTTAGAGGTCGATCGTGTGTGACTACTTCTTCTGCTCGACGTGTGACTCAAGATTGGGTTCCAAAATCTATTTTGATTTATCCCGATCTTGAGACTTTACTCTGCTTGACTCGGGTTCGGGCGGGGAAGGGAAAAGTTTGGCTTGTAGACTCGGGTGTTCACGACACATGTTGGAGATTCTCGTTGGTTTCTTCCTTACCCGTGCTCCAGGTGATGAGACGATCACCTTTGGAGATGCTTCATCTGGGCGCGTAATCGCCAAAGGTACAGTGCGCATTAATGATTCATTTATTTTAAAAGATGTTGCCTTGGTTAGTAAGCTGCAGTACAATTTGCTTTCCGTTTCTCTAGCTTACCGATGACGACTTTGAGGTGAGTTTTAAGAAAAACAATTGCAAAATTCTTGATTCTTCGGGTAGTCTGGTTTATGGATTTTCGTTTTGGGAGGATCTTTCGTGCTGATTTTTCTCGAGTCTTGGTGATTCTCTCCGGTGTTTGGTTGCTTACGAGTCCCGTGATCTTTCCTTCGGCATAGGAGACTTGGTCATATTGGTTTTGATCATTTGACCCGAGTTAGCGGTCACGACCTCATTCGTGGTCTGCCGAAACTCAAGATGGTCAAAGATCTTGTTTGCGCTCCATACCGGCACGGCAAGATGGTTGCCGCCTCTCATCCTCAGGTCCGATTACTATGACCGGTGATCGGGACATTGCTCCATATGGACACAGTTGGACCAGCTCGAGTGAAGACAGCAGGAGGGAAGTGGTACGTTCTTGTTGTGGTCGATGACTATTCGAGGTACTCTTGGGTGTTTTTCTTAGCCTCGAAGGATGAGACGTTTTCACATTTCCGAGGTCTTTTCAGTAGGCTTTCTGTTGAGCTTCCGGGTGCCTTACGAGCGAGAATGGCACGGAGTTCAAGAACTCCTACTTTGAGAGTTTCTGTGATGAGACCGGTGTAGAGCACCAGTTCTCTTCTCCATACGTCCCTCAGCAGAATGGCGTCGTGGAGAGGAAGAACCGTACCTTGGTCGAGATGGCTGGGGCGATGCTCGATGAGTACTCTACACCGCGGAAGTTTTGGGTGAGGCTATAGCCACCGCGTGCCATGTTTCTAATCGAGTTTTCTTGGGCACACTTGCACCGCACTTCATATGAGTTGAGATACAGGCAAAGCCCAGTGTTTCTCATTTTGTGTGTTTGGTTGCAAGTGTTTTATTCTAAAGTCAGGAACCTAGATAAGTTCGAGTCACGATCTTGTGATGGACTCTTTCTAGGCTACTCGACTTCTTGGCGGGCCTATAGGGTCAGGCTGAGTCTAGCAAATTGGTAGAAACACGTGAGGTGACTTTCGATGAGGCGGTCAGGGACTAGGCCCGATATCTCGTGTTCACTAAAGCGTCCGAGACCATCTTCGTGGATGATGAGGATGGCGGAGATGAGGTTGTCTACCGATCCAGTCCCTCTTCCACCCCTTGAGGTGCCTTCTTCCACCGCACCTCGAGGTGATCGACCCTTACCTTACGCTTCTTACGGAGCTAGTGGCTCTGTTCCTACCCGTCGGAGTAACGAGGTAGAGGCCACTTCTTCATCTCATCAGGACCTCCAAGACATATTCAAAATCTCATCCTTACGAGCGGATGATTGGAGATCTCTTTGAGCGAGTCACACGCCCAAGTGCAGGCGTAACGCTTTTCTGTCTCCACTCTGCCCAGTAGCTTCCTTTGAGCCCAAAGACGTTTGTCATGCTTTATCTGACGAGTCTTGGGTCAATGCCATGCATGAGGAGCTCGAGAGTTTCGAAAGAAACAAGGTCTGGACGCTTGTTGAGCCCCCTCGAGGTCACAATATCATTGGAACCAAGTGGGTGTTCAAGAACAAGCGAGCGAGGATGGGGTAGTAATCCGGAACAAGGCTAGGCGGTTGCTCGTGGGTACTCCTGGGTTGAGGTCTAGACTTGAGGAGACCTTGCCCTCAGTAGCTCGTCTTGAGGCCATTAGAATTTCGCTTGCCTTTGCAGCTTCTAAGGGTTTCAAGCTTTACCGGATGGACGTCAAGAGCGCCTTTCTCAATGGCTTCATTGAGGAAGAAGTCTATGTCGAACGACCTCCGTGTTTCGAGAACCCCAAATACCCTAATCATGTCTACAAGCTTTCCAAAGCGCTGTATGGACTTAAGCAGGCCCCTAGAGCTTGGTATGAAAGGCTTAAGTCCTATCTTTTGAGGCATGATTTCGAGATGGGTAAAGTTGACAAGACCTTGTTCATTCACGGCTTAGCAATGACCTTCGTCGCCTAAATTTATGTCGATGACATTATCTTTGGCGGCTCTTCTCATGCTCTAGTTTCACAGTTCTCGGATGTCATGAGCACCGAGTTTGAGATGAGCATGATGGGTGAGTTGACTTTCTTCCTTGGCTTCCAAATCAAGCAGACTCGGGAGGGTACCTTCTTGCATCAAGGCAAGTACACTCGTGACCTCCTGAGACGTTTCGACATGAGTGATGGAAAGCGGTGTCGACTCGATGGCTTCTCTACCGTTCTAGACCCGAGATGAGGACGGCGAGCCGTTGATCAAAAGGAGTTCAGAAGTATGATTGGCTCTCTCTTGTACCTCACCGCCTCGAGACCGGACATACACTTCTCCGTGTGTCTTTGTGCTCGGTTTGAGCTTCTCCTCGTGTATCTCACCGCCAGGCGGTGAAACGCATCTTTCGGTACCTTCGAGCTACCATTGACTATGGCATCTGGTACTCTTCCTCCTCCTGTCTATCCCTTAGAGCCTATTCGGATGCAGATTTTGCCGGCTGTAGGATAGATAGGAAGAGCACTTCGGGCACCTGCCAGTTCATTGGCACTTCTCTAGTTTCCTGGTCCTCGAGGAAGCAGTCTGGTGTTGCACAATCTACCGCAGAGGCCGAGTACATTCTTGCTGACCGATTCTTTGTAGCCAAGTGCTGGATGGTCTCGACTCTGCGAGACTTTGGGTTAACTATCGGCCGTGTTCGCTCTTTTGCGATAACACGTCTGCGATTAGCACTGCTAAGAACCCAGTGCAGCACTCTCGGACCAAGCACATCGATATTAGATATCATTTCCTTCGAGACCATGTGGAGAAGGGTGACATAGTGCTCCAGTTTGTGGAGAGTGACCACCAGTTGGCTGATATCTTCACTAAGCCTTTGGATAGCACAAGGTTTTCAGCTCTGCGGGGAGAGCTTGGGGTGGTTTGTCCTTATGGACTGTTGTGAGGGGGAGCTTTGGGCTTTATTGCTTTATCATATTATTTATGCTTCTGTCTCCCTACTGTTGCATCGCATTTTCGGGTGCATTGGGCTTAGTCCTTCTAGCATAGGTTAGGGTATGTCTCTTGCTGAGTTGCTTAGACTTCTTGCTCTTATCTTATGCTTTCAAGATAGCTGTTTCTTATCTCACTAGGTTGAGCTCACTCACTTCTTGTAGGTTCTAGCGGGGGTTGGGCCACCCTCGGGTGAGCAGTGCGTGTTTGCTCTCTAGTGTGTGTTTTACTCGACATTTGTTGTCACGAGTCATATGGGGTGAATCTGAGTTTATGCGAGTCATTAGTATTCTCTATCATATCTATGCTTTAAGGACTACCTTTCTTAATTTATTTGCCAGCTTCTCATTCTTATTGCTTTGGTTCAGGGGGAGTTCATTTAGGGAACTTCTAGATTTTAATGATGACATAACTCAACTTGAACTAAAAGATGCATCATATGTTGAGGGGGAGCTGGATTTTCTGCATGTCATTTTGCATTGTAAGATAACTACATTGAGCCTTGATTATTATTCGGATATGACATGCTTACGATGCTTTACATCTTGCCATGATTTATGCTCATTTGCTAGATTTATCATGACTCCATATGTGCAGACTAGCTTTTGCCATGATGAGTTAATTAAAATTTGCTCTATTTGAACTAAAAACTTGTCATGATTAGCAATTAAGATTAGTCTTTCTTGAGCTATCCGTTTATGATTCATGCCATGTCAAATAGGCTAAGTTGAGCGTTGAATCTCTCTTTTGAGCCTTAGATTGAGTTGTTTGAGTCCCTTGATGATGCAATAGTTTAGTACAATTGCTAAAAAGCAAAAAGATCTCTTTTGTGCGAAAAAACTGATTTCACCAATTCTTTCTCATGAGACGGCTTGCCATTGCACAAGGCATGAACTCAGGGGGAGTTTTGGATGACCAAGATCATTTCTTTAAGCTTCTAGCTTGGAATGATCGCATAAGGTTGAGATCTAGCACATGATAAAAATATGGGTTGAAAACAACCATAAGTTGCAAGAGAAAAATATCATTTGTGCTCAATTTGCTTGACCTGTTAAAAGAATAAAGTACTTAAACTAATGTTTCACTCTTGAGCATATAGCACTCTTTTGGACTCATTATTAGATTCTTGGCTCCGCTTAGCTTGATCGACATAGCTTGCATCATCCTTGGATGTCTCTAGTTAGATTTTGATAATTGATGACCTGACATACTCATAATCTGCATTCACTTTCAGATTGTCATCTATTTGCTTCTAGCTGTTTTATACATATACTGTCATGATCTAGATAGCCTTTCTTTGAATTATGGCTTGATGTAATACATTATGATCATTTTGGATAATTCTCATGGCTCTTCATACTTAAAATGATCAAATCAGCCATTTCATCCATTTTCATGACTTTTTCTCCTTCCTGCATTCTTGATGGGTTTATTGCCAAAAGGGGGAGAATAGTGGTAGAAAAAGCCACTTTGGGAGCTTTGAGGAAAAATTGTTCTTTCTTTTGCTCATACATCGACATGGTCATGAGTTTCATTTCTTTCTTTGGACCATGTTGGACTCTTCAAACTCAACTTCATGCTTTTTCTGGTTTTGTCAATATACTCATCAAGGGGGAGATTGAGAGACCATGTGGAGGTCATCTCATTGTGAGTGATGAGTAATTGATATCTGTTCTCAAAAGTCGAGTTTGAGTCGGTGTGTTCGGACCCTGACGTTGCATGGGTGCAACGGGCTCGGTCGGACTTTGGTCAAGCTTAGTCGTATGGGTTAGGATGTATATTCTGATATTGCGACTTGTTTGATCTTGCTAATGCTATTTGCGCGTTCATGTATCGAGCGGTGCTATGTGACGTGTTTTCTTGTCTGTGTGTCTGCGGGGCGGTGAGGCGAGTCGTGGCGAGACACGTGGACCGGACTAGGCGCGGTGGCGCCGAGGTCGAACGGTCATGAAGTGTCGAAGGCGGCGTGGACTCGGCGTGTTGCGGGCGTGCGAGGCAAGGGCGCGGAAGCTTCCGGAAGGTGCGGGAGGCGAAATGGTCATTTCGCGGGCCGCAGGTGGGAGCGGGCCCCGTTAGGGTTTAGCCAGCGTAACGGGTTGGAGACCCGTTAGCCAAGGGCTATAAATAGATGTGAGGGGCTGCATACCCCTAAGGACACTTGAGAATGAGTTAGGGTTTTGAGAGCTCATTCATCCCTTTGTGTGGGTTGTGTTTCTCCCAAGAAGCATGTGAGGCTCTTGGTGTTTTTGAGGATTGAGAGAGAGAGTATGTATGAATGTTCTTGGTTTGTGTCTCTCCTTGTTTGTATGAAGTAGAGTTCTTATCTTTCAAGCATGTATGAGAGACTTTGTTTATGATCAGGGTTTATTCGGTTTCTCTCGTGATTCTTTTCTTTTGTTAGTCTTTTCTCTTCTTGATGGTTTAAGTTCTATTTGCTATTTGAGTTTCATTCGACCATCTTATGAAGGACAACATTTGAGTTTCTTGTTTGGCCGAAGATCTGATTGGTCAAGTTTTGAGGGGCTGCAGTAATTTAATCTCTTTCGGCATCATATTTCTTGGGATTACTTTCTCTGCCGACATCTATAAACTGCCTCCCATTCTAGTCTTTCTTTTGTTGCTAGGCAGTTCCCCTTTTTGGTGGCTATAGTCTATATTCTCGGTTGTGTTTCAATCTGTGTTCATGTTCTTTCAGCTGTTCTTGGTTTTGCTTTCTCTTCTAGTCTTTGTTTTGTCTGTGCAATAATTCTTGTTCCCTCTCGGCAGCAGGTTTTGGTCATTGAATCTTTAGCTTGATTAAACAAAATCTGCTACTCTTTTGCTAAAGCGATAGCGCTCACAGTTCTTTTGCGCTTTGGACATTGCTTTCCTTTTGCTTTTCAAATTGAACCATGTGCATGTTGTTGGTGGCGCGACATTTGGTTTCAGATTCGGTTTGCTCGAGTTCGATCTGTAGCTTCCGATTTGTGCTTTGTCTTTTCGGTATAGTCTTCATGTTTCAGCACTTTGATTCTCTAGCAAAAATCTCCAGCTCATGTTATGTCCATTTTAGCTCTTGCAGCAGTTTTAGCTTTGCCAATCTGTTCTGATTTTCAGTCAAGATATTAGGACTTTAATCGTCATCCCTTAAGTCTGAAAGAGGGCAGCAGTTACTTGGCATTCTTTCGGTTTTGCGTTTGTTGCATTCTTGTTCTGAAGTTGCCACCTGTTTGTTTTGCTCAACATTTGATTGATTTTTGTCTCGTTCTTGAATCTGCGGCTCATATTGTCTTCACGGTTTGTGCGATTTTAGTTCCTTGCCGTGGTAGTTGATTTCTTTGTGTCGTGGTTAGTCTTGAGACTACTCTCGGCTGGTAGCAGAAACAACGTTTTTCTTGCCGTGGCAGCCGTGGCAGTTGATTTGGTGTGTCGTGGTAGCCGATTTTCAAGTATCTGCTGCCGTGAAAATGCTTTGAGCACAATGTCTGCCGTGACTTTGTTTTGAGCTCAGTTGTCTTAATCTTGTTAGCGCTCATTCCTTTTCAACTTCATAGCTACCATAGCTATCGGAGTTGAGTTTTTCCTGAATACTTTGGGGGTCGATTTTAAAGAGGCACCATTCACCCCCCCTCTGTTGCCGTTTCTAATCCTTCAACTTGCAACCAAACACACGAAAATGAGAAACACTAGGCTTTCGCCCATATCTCAACTCATAAGAAGTGCGGTGCAAGTGTGCCCTGAGAAAAACTCTGTTCGAAACATGGCACGCGGTGGCTATGGCCTCAGCCCAAAACTTCCGTGGTGTAGAGTATTCATCGAGCATCATCCTGGCCATCTCGACCAAGGTACGGTTCTTCCTCTCCACGACGCCATTCTGCTGTGGGACGTGCGGAGAAGAGGCGGTGCTCTACACTGTCTCATCACAGAACCTCTCAAAGTAGGAATTCTTGAACTCCGTGCCATTGTCACTGCGGATCGCTCGTAAGGCACCTGGAAGCTCAATAGAAAGTCTACTGAAAAGACCTCGGAAATGTGTAAACGCCTCATCCTTCGATGCTAAGAAAAACACCCAAGAATACCTCGAGAAGTCATCGACCACGACAAGAACATATCACTTCCTCCTGCCGACCGCACTCATTTGGTCCAACCGTGTCCATATGGAGCAGGTGTCCGGTGCATCGATCATAATGCTTGTGTGGGAGAATGAGGCGGCAACCATCTTGCCGTGCGGCATGGAGCACAAACCGGATCTTTGACCATCTTGAGTTTCGGCGAGACCACGAATGAGATCGTGGCGCTAACTTGGGTCAAATGGTCAAATCCAATATGACCAAGTCTCCTATGCCAGAAGGAAAGGTCGCGGAACTCAGAAGCAACTAAACAACGGAGAGGATCACTAGAAGACTCAGAAAAATCAGCACGAAAGATCCTCCCAAAACAAGAAATCCATAAACCGGACTACAGAAGAATCAAGAATTTTGCAATTGTTTTCTTAAAGCTCACCTCGAAATCGTCATCGGTGGTGAGAGGCGAAAGCAAATTGTCTGCAGCTTACTAACTAAAGCAACATCTTTTAAAATAAATGAATCATTAATGCGACAAGTACCTTTGGCGATGACGCGCCGGATGAAGCATCTCCAAAGGTGATCGTCTCATCACCGGAGCACGGCAAGGAAGAAAACCAACGGGAATCTCCGGTCATGTGTCGTGAACACCCGGATTCAACAAGCCAAACTTTTCCCTTCCCTGCCCGGCGAACCTGAGTCGAACAGAGAGTACAGTCTAAGTACGGGGATAAATCAAGAGTGATTTTGGCACCCAATACTGAGTAACACGTCAAGCAGATGAAGTAGTCAAACACGACTGACCTCTATGTACCCTACGCTCTCTGTAACTCATTGAAGCGAAGGTGCGTGTGGCAGACACGAATCATTCTTTGGGTCCGGCGCTACGGAAGAGCGAGTCGGCGCACCGGCAACAAGCTGATCACGCCGCGGGTACGCATCACGATGGGAAAAACGAGATCTACCCTCAGAACGGCGGAAGTCATGACCAGAGGGAGCATGAAGACAAAAATAAAAACTCGGAAGAACCAAGTCCTCGATCTTGCCCAAAGCTACCAACAAGAGTAAGCCTAGACCTCGTGTTGGTCTTAGGTGCACTCAAGGTGCGGGCGACCACGAATCGCTGAGAGACTCAACACGGTCTCTTCGCGCGATCTTGGCGCGCTTGAAGCAATGGCCAATCAAATGTCCATCCTTCTGACAGAAGGTGCAATGATACCGCCGCCGAGGCGGTAGCATGTGATGGCTTCACCTTCTGAGAGGCCGAAGCTGCAGGTGAAGTCACCTTGCTGTCAGAAATCCTTTGGACAAAGCCCGCTGATTTAAATTGAACATTCTTGTTCTTGGGCTTGACCTCAATCACACCTGTGGCTACGGTGCGAGCACGACGGTGGATGCTTCCTCACATCCTCACGGAAATCATATCCTAGACCACGATTGAACTTGCAAATCTTTGATTGGTCTAGAATAAGATTGAGCTTCTTCTTGCCTCCTACAAATTTCTCGAGAGTGTTCATAAGGTCTTGACACTCCCGAAGAGAGAGGTGCAAGAAGAGCAAGGAGGAGAAGAGAGACAGAAGGTAAGGGAGCGAAGAAGAACAACCAACAGAGAGGAAGGCGGCTTGTGCGCGCACACCGACTCGAAGAACAGTCCTATTGCTAGCTGGTTGGTTTGCGTCGCTAGACGTCTCTACCTTACACGGGGGCTTCTCCACCTTCTCCACAATCACACTACAAGCACAAGGTGGCTTCTCTAGAAGGTCCTTAGTTAGCTTCACACTTCTCATCCAATGCAATCAAATTAGATTTTAGTTTATTACAATTCATGCATGGTGAGTTAACAGGGTCCTTAGAAGCAAACTGAGCCAACTTCCTATCATGATCAATCATATCTTGAAACTGTTTTGAGACGTATTCAAGTTCAGCAGTTAACTTTGGACAATTCAAACATGAAGAAATGGGCTCTAGTAACACAGCTTGTAGATCGGCAATTTTATTATCTGCCGTTTAGATTTATCTTGAGTTATTGCAGTTTCACAAGACTCGGGCGGATCGAGAAGCATAGTGTAAAGACCTCTAAAAGCATTGTCCTTATCTTCACAAGAGGTGCAGAAAGTAGTCTCAATAGCAGATGAAGGAACAACAATCCTAGTCATTTCTAGTTCAGCTAGCAGACTAACATTCTCCACCTTAAGAATATCTAGCTCAGAGGTCACACTATCATAAGAAGTCCTTAACTTCTCCATATCTCCAAGCAAAGCAGGGCATGTATTACATTCGTCACGGGAGGGAGCAGATATAAGTGAAGTAAGCTCCCGTGATAATCTATCTACTTCCTTCTCCAACTCGCTACATCTAGCTCTAGATCTAGCATGAAATTTACCTAGCCTAAGAAAGGCATCATTAAGCTGGTCGTACGATGGGTATACCTCGTCGGAGTCGGAGTAGAGTTCGCAGTCGCTCAGTTCGCCCTCAAGGGCAATGAAGCACATGCCGGAGAAGTCATCGCCATCTTTGGGTTCTTGATCACCCGTCCCGTCGTCGTTGCTCCATCCCTCCACCTCGCTGAGGTCGAGGTCGTCGGCGGCGAGACGCGGTGGAAGAGCTTTGGCCTTCCCAAAGTCGCGGAACTTCTTCTTGCCTTGAACAGGTGCTGAGGGCTTCGTGTTGCGGTTCTTGTTGATGTAGTCGTTCTTGCCGGAACCGCCGAAGTCAGTTTTGCCCTTCCCCAACTTGGGGCAGTTTGCCCGAATGTGGTTGGGGCCACCACACTCGAAGCAAATCACAGGACCTCCTCTTTTACCATCCCTCCTCTTGTAGGCATGAGAAAATCTACGCGCTCGGAGGGCTAGCTGTTCGTCCGTAAGCTGCTCTAACTGATCATCAGTTATGTCACAGAGAGCAGCAAGGGAGAATCCACATATCGGCTCGATGAAGAAGATCCGAGCGGGATCGGTGACTAATGCCATCGATTGTGACTTGACCGACGAGAGACTATGTCAATCTCGTGAGTCTTGAGGCGCGAGTAAAGCGCATCAAGAGTCGGTCGAGGTCCGTGGTATCCTTGATGGTAGTCACCTTCATCTCCCAAACACGAAGATCGAGTCGAGAAAGCATTTGTCGGCGTTATCCGAGTCGGAGTATGTAAGACCGGCGGCTCGAGGTTGCTCAAAATCTTGTGAAAGCGAGAAAAGCACTCGTCAAGGACTCGCTTGACAAGCATCTCGAATTTGTTGTATTCGCTGAAGGCTGGTCTGTCGCTGTTGTCTTTATTTGGGTGGTGCCCTCATGGTAAGCATCGAGGGTTGTCCAAATATCGAAGGCGGGCGGCGGTGAGAGATGCGATCAAACTCGCTCGCTCAATCCACGAATGATGATGTTCCTTGCCCTTGCGTTTGCCTCAACATCACCATATTCCCGGCATTGATGTTCTCATCGGCAGGAACAACAAACTGAACCTTCACCTTCCTCCAGATGGCATACCCCTGAGCCTGGATGTATGTTTCCATTCGGCTCTTCGGAAGGGTAATCCGGGCCATCAAAGACCGGAGGCTTGGTGGAATACTTGTCCGTCGCCATGGCTCTTGAGACCGGTTAAAGATCTATCGAGAAGAGCTAACCGGCTCTGATACCAATTGTAGGACCGAAATGACGACAGAGGGGGGGTAAATGTCGTTCTCTTTAAAATCGCCCCCGAGAATTCGTACCTTTGAAGAGCAGGCAACTCACAGAAAATTAATTCTGCTAAAACTAGAACGCATGCGATACTAAAAAATTCAGCATAAATCAGAGAGTAATCAGTAAAAATTTCAACTGAAAATAATACTGTTTGAGCTGCATGCAAAATGGCCAAAGATCAGCAAAAGAAAAGAAATAAACAGGCCTTCTTCGGCTGACTCAATCTTGGCTGAACGCATCAGAGAATAGAAAAAGAAAATAAAGAAGCAGTCCTGCCGCAAGATACTGAGAAACAGCAAAAGAAAACTGAAAACGGGCAGGCACGACAAAGCAAAAAGAAGAAAGAAAAGGACTGCAAAAAGAGAAACCGAAACTGCCTACTGCATGTCACTTACTGCTGCCTCCCACTGCTGCTGGCCGAAAGAACAAATGCAGCAGTTGGAAAAAATCGGAAGACTGAATGCTGTGAACGTTGTGAACTGAATCGGCAAGACAGATCAATAATCGGCAAGAGAATGAATGTTGTGAACTGAATCCTGAAACTTGCCGAAAGGAATAAACAGAGAAGACAAACCCCTATTGCTTGAGATCCTCAAAACATAAATTTTTAGGTCATACCAAGAAACGGTCTCAGATCAAAAGAACACAAGACTCAGGCTACCCTTCATAAAAAGAAAAACTAAAATGCTTGCTGCTCTTTTCGGATGACTTCATTCTAAATACCAAATCAACCTCTGGGAGAAGGAAACGCAGACAACGAAAGGAAAAAGAAATGAACCGATGATGTGCTTCTCAGAACATTTCAGCAGTACTCCCATCAAACCATCAGAATGACCTTAGAGCAGGAACCAAAACACACAAAAGAATAATTTGGCTGAACAAGAATGTAACATCCCGAAAATTTGGAAATTCGAAAAATAAACAATTCTGTATTTATTGCTTTATAATTGTTTTGGAAATCAACTTTTAAAGCAATTCTTAAATTATAGAAATAAAGTATTAGAAAACAAAGATTTTAAAATAAGAAATCTGAAAAGATGATCCAGTGCAACAAGGAATATAGTTGGTCCCAAATTCCAAATAAAGAAATGAGTGGAGGAAATAAAATCATATATATATATATATATATATATATGTAAATATATCTATATGGGTATATAGAAAATAGAAATAACATAAAGGGTTTTAATGAAGAAATAGATGCAAACAAGCTCCTCATAAAATTAGGATTAAAAGTATATATATTTATATATACATGTGTATATTCAGATAAAAATATATATATATATATAACAAATGGGTCACCACCGAACTGCCCGACCAACCCCGCCCATTCACGACCCCCTTGCACATTGTTCTTCTTCTCCGACCTCCTCCTCGCTCGCGCCTCACGGCCGCGCCCCTCTCCCAGCGCGCGCTCGCCCGTCTCCGGCCCGGCCCGCCTCGGCGCCCCAGCGATCGGACAGTATCTCGCCACCGCCGGACAGCGAGCACCGCCGTCTTGTCCGGAAGCGCGCCAGCCGCGCCCCGTGGCGCCATGCGAGCTCCCGCCCACCGTCGCCGATGGTTTCCTCTGCCGTCGCCCACGGTTTTCTGATCCACCCCCTCTCTTTCTTTCCCGCCCTTTGAGCTCGCGTCTCCCCTCTCTCTCTCTTTCTCGCCGTGCGTGATTCTCCTCCCGTGGCAAGCATGCGCCCGCCGCCGCAGCTCACCGCTCGCGCGTCCCCTTGCGTCGCGGCACAAAAGCTCGCCCGAGCGGTCGCGCGCCACCGGATTTCGCTGCCGCCGCCGCGACATTGCCGCCCGACACGACCGACGACCCGCCCGTTGCACCGGTCGTACTAGCATTGGGGAGTGGAGCCCGCATAATGCTAGTAGCCGTGGTGAACATCCCGTAACGTATGGGACCCACCGCAAGTGGGAGCGACTCATAGGGTGAGATGACAAGTGGAACTAGATATCCGAGCAGTCATGTGATAATCTGTTTGACCACGACCAAGGAATCGGGTGGGGCAATAGGTGGATTATCGCTTGTGGTGAAAGTGTACACACTCTGCGAGTCAAAACTATTCGAATAGCCGTGCCCACGGTCATGGGCGAACATGGGATACTTAACTAGATATAGTTCATTTGAAATGGTTTGTGAAGGGAATGGGAAAATAGAGGGCGATAGACTGCCCTAGTTTGCATTTGGCCTGGGTTTTGTCCCAGTGGTATGTTAAGTGGCTATAACGCTGAAAATTGCAATATGGTGCAGATGCCATGTAACGGTGGATGGTATCTGTATCGCTATTACAAAGGCTGTACTTCACTTTACCTTTTAAAAGCTGCTAGATCATAGGGATTTTAATTATGATATTCACATGCAATTTTTGGCAAACAACCAAACCCCAGTCTTCCCTTGATCTAGCCTAGCATGTAATTTACTGCATTCTGTGTGGTAACTTGCTGAGCACGGTGGATAGTGTGCTCACACTCGCAATATCAAAACAGAGACAGGAACGCAGGGTCATTACGATCACGAAGATGCCCCGGTCAAGGAGGAAGGAGACAACGATGAGAATTAGGGTGTCGCTTGCGCTTTTGAGCACAGACAAGTTAGACTTTAGGCTGTGTGTGCACGTATATAATCTAAGCCTAGGTGATATACAATGCACACATATTCCCCAGTCGCTTGCCTGTGGCGTTGGCTTACTTTTGTTCCGCTGTGATACTTTGATGACTGATAACATTTGGCCCTAGGGCCCCTTTTGTAAACTATTGCCCGACGTGGCGATTTCAAACTTTGATTGTAATATTTGATGTATGCGATGTATGTATGAATCGACAATGTCTTGTGTGCACTAACTCTTGATCCGAGGATTAGTGCAATAATCACAGAGGATTTCGGATTGAAAATCCGGGTCCAAGCAGAGTGATATCGAGCATACTGTTGTAGGGTAAAAGCCTTAGTATGGACACTAGACAAGGGATAGGATTATACTCTTACAAAACTTATGAAAAGAGTTTCCAAAAATATAGCGTATTGTTTCTTCTCCTATCCTCCTTAGTTCTGCTCTATTCTATCTTCATTGAATATTTTAAAAAAAATGTTACTAACACTAGTAACTCTTTTCACAGATGGCGGGATATGCAGCGGAGGGCAACTTGGACTTCCTGTCTCACGGCCTCCCCCACGGGGAGTTCGCCAGCCTCCTCTGCAGGCTTTTGCACCACCTGGGCTATAAGGACCAGCCCATGTACCGCGGCCGCAAGGCCGTGGCCGGTGGAGTGGAGAGCTGGGTGGTTGAGGTGTTCATCTACGCCAAGAGCGAACAGGATCCCCCTCACGTCTTCCGGACCGAGCACACCAGGAGCACCCGGGTAGCGGCCATCCAGATGCAAGACGTCTCGCATTGCACGACTGCGGCGTATACAAGACCAACTGCGGACACGCCATTCTTCTACTTCCCATCGCACTAGGAGGGTGCGCAGAACAACGAGACCTACCGCGGTTATCGAGGACAACCCGATGCTTACGCATCGGGTTGATCTCACCCGCTATGGGCTCGGCTCACCACACCGCCCGGAGGAGATCACCACTCTCGCGACACCTCGTCTCCCAAAGACACGGAGATGGCGACCTCGGGAGCAGCTTGCTCAGTGCGAGCAGGCCTTGGCGGCAGCCAAGGCAGAGGCAGCTGCAGCGCAGGCACGATCGCGGCGGTCCCAGCTCCTGCGCCACTCCGGCACCCCGCCCGGCCGGCCGGGCGCGGCGGGCCCCAAGACCGCCATCTGCGCGCAGGCGTGCGACCTCGGGACCACGGTCGACTCTTAGCCACGGAGGGTCACACCGCAGCGCAGCCGCTCACGCCCGAGACCGACCCTCCGAGTTTAGCGGCGGTCGGTCCCGCTCCCGATCGCCGACTTCTGACCCCTCCGGCAAAGTGCGCGGATTCATGGAGGAGTAGATCGGATGGTGCGGTACTAAGGGGTGTATCGTAGCATGTTGTCCAAGACTCTCTGTATCGTAGTAGCTAGCCCGTTGAACTTTAATTAATTATGTTGTAATTGTAAGTCCAGCTTAGAAGCTGGCTATGTGGTGTTTTATTCTATGAAACCGGCCTTGTGTTTAAAGTTACTTCTGTCGTTTATCTTGATGGCTTTTATTTGCTGAGTTGGCAGTCTTCTTTTGCTTTGCCTAGTATTAGTATTAAGTCGATCGTATGTATAATTATAACTGCAGATGGCCAGCCAAAGGGTAACTAGGGCCCAGACCCATGCCACCCACAACCAGGCGGAGGTCGACTCAACCCCTGGGGCCTCGCCAGCAAGGCGTGGACCAACTCAAGACCAAGGAGCCGACCTCCCACCCCCACCGACAAATCCCACGATGGCACAGGTCATGGCGCAGCAAACCTAGTTGCTGCAAGCCATTGTTAATGGGCAACAAGGAGGCTCTAGCCGGTCCAGGGCTGACCTGGCCGATTTTCAGAGAACCCGGCTCCTCACCTTCTCTTCTGCCGACGAACCTCTCGAAGCCAAGGATTGGCTTCGGGATACTGAAAGGAAACTGCGCCTAGCCAAGTGCGCGGAAGAAGACAAAGTGGTATTCGCAGCTCATCAGCTCCAAGGAGCCGCGGCAAACCGGTGGGAAAACTACCTTGCCGCCAGGGGACAAGAAGAGACCTCCACAGACAGCGACATGGAAGCCATACCATGGACAGAATTTAGAACGGCATTCAAGTCCAACTTCATTCCGACCGGAGTAATGCTGATGAAGAAGAACGAGTTTCGTACCCTCAAACAGGGGAACATGTCAGTTAACGAGTACCTTACCAAGTTCACACAGCTTGCCCGCTACGCCCCGAGGGACGTAGCAGAGGAGGAGGAGAAAATTGATGATTCTTTGAGGGTATGAATGAAGAGCTAAGGGTGCAGCTGATCGTCCAAGACTTTCCCGGCTTTCATCAAGCGGTGAACAAGGCGATCACGAAAGCGAGAAGAAGAACTTGGAGGCCACCATAAGCGCAAGATGGCGATCAATGCCACAAGGAAGGTTTGTCAAAGGCTCTTCAACAACTCTAACTTCTCAAGGCTGAACAGTTCAAACCCTCACCTCATCGCCTAGTCGATGGCGAGTTCAATGCAAGGACGCCAAAATATTGGCTCGGGTCGGACCACAAGCTATAAGTGCTTCATTGCGGTGAAAAGGGCACTTTGCCAATAGATGCCCACACAAGCAGAATGCCCTGTCGCATCAAGCCTCGGCCTTGACAAGGGACCTCAGACATCTCAAGCCAGTAGAAATGCCCCAATGCCCAACCGTGGTAGGGTCAACCATGTCACGGCGGAAGAAGGCGAGGAAGCGTGGAGTCCTAATGGGTGCGTTCTCTGTCAAGTCAATACCGGACAAACTCTATTTGATTCAGAGCTTCACATTCATTTATATCCAAGGGTATCTTGACAAACTAGGGTTATCTACCTATCCTCTAAAGAGGCGATGAGTACTTAAGTCACCGGTGGTATGATTCTGACTACCTTAGTATGCCACAGGGTAACAATCGTCATGGAAAGGTGCGACTTTCCATGCACTGATAGTACTAAGTTCCCGGACCACGGATATTATACTAGGAATGGGTGGTTAGCCGATATAAAGGGGTTATAGACTGTGCCTCCAGGACAGTGAAACTGACTAAATGTCTTGGAATGACCATAGATGTGAAAGTGGACCGACCATACCGATGGGGCCGTGCAATATATTATTGTGAAGATGTACCCCTGGAAGGAATGATGGTGGTACAAGATTACTCGGAAGTATTTCCTGAAGATCTACCCGGCATGCCCCGGATAGAGACACAGGTTTGTTATTAATTTGAAGCTGTGCCGCTCCTGCTTCCAAGAGGCCATATAGGATGACGGTGGAAAAGCGGAAGAGCGAAGACCCAACTCCGGAGCTGCAGGAAAAGGGATTCATCGGACCAGTTCCTCACCTTGGGGATCTCGGTACTATTTGTAAAAAGAAGGATGGCACACTAGGATGTGTGTGGATTAAGGGCATTAAATGAAGTAACCATCAAGAATAAATACCCCTTCCGGGATCGATGATCTATTTGACCAACTTGGTGGAGCCACCATCTCTCTAAAATAGATCGAGATCGGGTTACCACCACTGAAAATTAGGGTGAGGACATACCCAAGACACTTTCACCACTAGATATGGTTATGCGAGTTTACGGTCATGTCCTTGATCGACAAATGCACCCACTTCATGAATCTCATGAACAAGGTGTTCATGGAGTATTTGGATAAGTTTGTAGTGGTGTTCATTGATGACATCCTTATCTACTCCAAGACGGCAGACGAGCATGCAGAGCATCTACGCCTAGTGCTAGAGAAGCTAAGAGAACATCAGTTATATGCTAAATACAGCAAGTGTGAATTCTGGCTAAGTGACATCAGCTTCCTAGGACATATAGTGTCCGCAGAAGGAGTATCAGTTGATCCCGCCAAAATTGCAGCAGTGACCGAATGGAAGCAACCCTCCTCCGTTACTGAAGTGCGAAGTTTTCTGGGATTGGCAGGATACTACAGAAGATTCATAGAGGGATTTTCTAGAGTAGCCAGGCCATTGACCCAGCTACTCAAGAAGGAACAGAAGTTTGAATGGACCAAAACACTGCGAAGGAAGCTTTCAAGAGCTTAAGAAAGATTGACTACCACCCGGTGCTAGTCCTACCTGATGTACGCAAGGATTTTGAAGTATACTGTGATGCTTCCCATCAAGGACTGGGATGCGTACTGATGCAAGGAGGCAAGGTCGTGGCATATGCATCTAGGCAACTTCGCCCTCATGAGGCTAACTATCCCACCCATGATCTGGAATTAGCATCAGTGGTTCATGCCTTAAAAATCTGGAGGCATTATCTGATCGGCAACCACTGCGATATATATACAGATCACAAGAGCCTCAAGTATTTCTTCACCCAGTCACATCTTAATCTGAGGCAAAGGAGATGGCTAGAGTTAATTAAAGATTATGACCTGAGTGTCCACTATCACCGTGCAAGGCCAGCGTAGTGGCGGATGCCTTAAGCGAAAGGCTTATTGCAATACCATTATGGTGCAAGAGCAACAGCTGGAGCTATACAAGGAATTGAGGGCCTTGAATTTGGAAATAGTGGAAGAAGGCACCCTAGCAGCAATGGAAATACAGCCAAGTATAGAAGAGAGAATCATCGCTGCACAACAAGAGGACCCGACGGCTTTGAGAATGAGAAGATTAATGGAAGCAGGAAAGGCGCCTAAAATGTCTGTAGATCAACAAGGGGTTTTGAAGTACGGAACACGTATCTTTGTACCTCACTAGGAAGGCCTTAAGGAGCTGATACTCAAGGAAGCTCATAACTCGGCATATTCTCTCCATCCTAGGAGCACAAAGATGTATCAGGACATGAAGCAGTGGTACTGGTGGCCACGTATGAAGAGGACATCGCCGAACATGTAGCCTCTTGTGATGTGTGTCGAGGGTGAAGGTCGAACATCGAGACCAGCAGGATTATTCTGACCATTACAAGTACCCGGTGGAAGTGAGAAGAAGTAGGGATGGATTTTATCACGGGGTTTCCCCGAACAAGGTCGGGATACGACTCCATTTGGGTCGTGGTGGATAGACTAACCAAGGTTGCTCATTTTATCCCTGTCAAAACAACTTACAAAGGAGACAAATTGGCAGAACTATACATGTCCCGCATCGTGTGCTTACACGGTGTGCCAAAACGGATAGTCTCAGATCGAGGGTCCCAGTTTACCTCGCATTTCTGGGCTAGCCTACATGAAGCCCTTGGCACCCATCTGGATTTTAGCACCGCCTACCACCCCCAGACGGATGGTCAGACGGAAATAGTAAATCAAGTATTGGAAGATATGCTTCGGGCTTGTGCTCTGGATTTCTCTAAGAACTGGGATAAGTGTCTGCCGTATGCAGAGTTCGCCTACAACAACAGCTACCAAACCAGCCTTCAGATGTCCCCTTTTGAGGCATTGTACGGAAGAAAGTGCCGCACCCCTTTACATTGGTCAGAAGTAGGGGAAGGGTCCATATTTGGGCCTGATACTCTGAAGCAAGCGGAAGAGAAAGTTCGCCTGATCAGAGATCGGTTATTGGCTGCCCAGTCTAGACAGAAGAGCTATGCAGATAAAAGAAGAAGGCCATTAAGTTTCGAAATCGGAGACCATGTCTACTTAAAGGTGTCACCCCTGCGAGGAATCAGACGATTTAAAGTCAAAGGCAAGCTTGCCCCTCGCTATATTGGACCATTTCCGATCATAGCTAAGAAAGGAGCAGTGGCTTATCAGCTTGAATTGCCTGCAAATCTAGCAGATGTACATAACGTCTTCCATGTGTCTCAGCTCAAGAAGTGTCTACGGGTACCAGAGGATCAAACCCCGATGGAAGCGGTGGAGCTCGAGGCGACGACCTACAAGGAGCGTCAATTAAGATCTTGGACACTGTGGAAAGAAGACCAAGAATCAAACCATCCGCACCTGCAGAGTGCAATGGAGTCATCACTCAAAGAAGGAGGCCACCTGGGAACGCGAAGACCAGCTAAGGAGAGATTACCCCGAACTATTCACCAGTTAGGCTGAATCTCGGGGTCGAGATTCTCTTTAAGGGGGTAGGTTTGTAACATCCCGAAATTTTGGAAATTCGAAAAATAAACAATTCTGTATTTATTGCTTTATAATTGTTTTGGAAATCAACTTTTAAAGCAATTCTTAAATTATAGAAATAAAGTATTAGAAAACAAAGATTTTAAAATAAGAAATCGAAAAGATGATCCGATGCAACAAGGAATATAGTTGGTCCCAAATTCCAAATAAAGAAATGAGTGGAGAAATAAAATCAATATATATATATATATATATATATATATATATATATATAAATATATCTATATGGGCGCCGCCACCGGATTCCATTGCCCCGACATTGCTTATTAACACGACCGCACGACCCTTGGTTGCCCATTGACAAGCGCTTATAAGAGGAGCCGACGCCCTCAGTAGACTCCCCACCTCGAGCTCTCACTCTTACCGAAGCCAATTGAACTCGGAGTGCCCCAAACGCCGGCAAGCCCGCCTCCTTCCTCAACTCCGTGATTCTCGATCCGACGACTCGAGCCCTTAGAAGCAAATTCCTCGCACCAACACCGTCTCCAGCACGCCGGGAATTCATCCCCAGCCTCGTCCGAGCTCCCTGACGCCTGTGGATCGCCGTCACTGAGCGCCTCCCCAAGCTTCCGCCACCGCTCGCCGCCAACCCCTCTCCGACGACATCCGGTCTCCACCGACACCACCATCATCTTCCTCTCAGCTTCGGCACGCATTTTAGCAGTCGCTCGCCCTTCACTGGCCACCCATCGCCGACGACGCCGCTGCCCCTCGCCGGCCTCGGCCTTCTCTGCCCAGCCACTTCCCCGAGCCACCTCAAAAGGGTATATTGCCCTTAAGGGGTAGGCAAAGCCTCCCGACCGCTATTAGCGCAGTGATTCTCTTCCTCCCGGGCTCCCGTGGCGTTCGAGCCCGCTCCCGCTACCGGGTTGAGCCTTTCTTTTATTTTCAGCGACATGTGGGCCCCACTGTCGCCGGGTATGACGAGAGGCGGCGACAGACGGGTCCCACTGTGCAAAGCAGCCAGCGAGTGGGTCCAGAGACCGAAGGCCCACTGCCGATGTGACCGCCTGAAGGTGGTACCCGACGGGAGGACCCCACCGCCGAGACACAGTCGGGAATAATAAACGAAATAAAATATGCAAGTGGGTCCCACCTGTCAGAGTTTAATAATTTTAGGAATTTATTAAAACCGAGAACTTTGAAATGTCATAACTTCTTCATTTTAACTACAAATCGAGTGAGACAAATTTCTAAATTCGTTTAAATTCAAGATCTATCCAATGGGACTGAAATCATAATTTTTAGAGTTCATTTGAATTTCTTTTGTTATTTGGATTGATTTATTGCTTTTCTTTTTATGCAAATTTTCGCGCCCGGTTAAAATAGCGTACGAGGCACAAGAAGAGGAAGCAGCTGACCCTGGCACCCAACTCCAAGAACCTTGTGACCAAGGCGAGTTACCACTTTGACCATATTGAACCCAGATTTATGCAAAATATTTCCTTTTAAATTATCCATGTGCATGCTTTATTTCATGTGGTATATCATGTTCAGATTTTCAGAATGTAGTTATACACCCAATATTATGCTTGCTAGTATTACCCGTTGAGATATTTTGGTATATGTGAACCTTGTCGCCGTAGTAAAACTAGTATAAAATAGATTTTCCCAAATAGAGTATAATGTAACGAATTGCTTAGTCATGCTAGTTAAACGGGGACACTTAGTTGTCCCGAAAACTCTCGCATGCAATATGAAAAAGAATTTGGGCAGTCATGGTGGGAATGACTGATGAAAAATTTAGAACTATTATTTTATGTCCCAAAAATCTCCAAACTTGCTTAGTATCTGGGTGGATGATTTGGAAATTTGGAATGTGGTGTGGGAGCACAAAAGTTATGGAATGTGGTAGAACCACCCAGATAGCTCTAAGGACTGAATCTTGTCATGTTAGCCCGTGTAAAACAGTACAACCACATGTCTGTAAAATACAACTTGACTAAGTAGCGGTATCGAAACTCCCCGACTCATCTCACCGGTAGTGGATAGACGTGGTTATGCAAGGGCAGGGGAGGCCTAAAGGGACACCGAGTGGAGGGTGACGTTCACCAGTCGTACTAGCATTGGGGGAGTAGAGCCCGCATAATACTAGTAGCCGTGGTGAACATCCCGTGCAACGTATGGGACCCACCGCAAGTGGGAACAGCCCATAGGGTGAGATGACAAGTGGAACTAGATATCCTGAACAGTCATGTGATAATCTGTTTGACCACCTGACCAAGGAATCAGGTGGGGCAATAGGTGGATTATCGCTTGTGGTGAAAGTGTACACACTCTGCAGAGTCAAAAACTATTTGAATAGCCGTGCCCACGGTCATGAGCAGACATGAGATACTTAACTAGATATAGTTCTGTTTCAGAAATGGTTTGTGAAGGGAATGGGAAAATAGAGGGCGATGGACTGCCCTAGTTTGGATTTGGCCTGGGTTTTGTCCCAGTGGTATGTTAAGTGGCTATAACGCTGAAAGTTGCAATATGGTGCAGATGCCATGTAACGGTGGATGGTATCTGTATCGCTATTACAAAGGCTGTACTTCACTTTACCTTTTAAAAGCTGCTAGATCATAGGGATTTTAATTATGATATTCACATGCAATTTTTGGCAAACAACCAAACCACAGGCTTCCCTTGATCTAGCCTAGCATGTAATTTACTGCATTCTGTGTGGTAACTTGCTGAGCACGGTGGATAGTGTGCTCACACTCGCAATATCAAAACAGAGACAGGAACGCAGGGTCATTACGATCACGAAGATGCCCCGGTCAAGGAGGAAGGAGACAACGATGAGAATTAGGGCGTCGCTTGCGCTTTTGGGTACAGACAAGTTAGACTTTAGGCTGTGTGTGCACGTATATAATCTAAGCCTAGGTGATATACAATGCACACATATTCCCCAGTCGCTTGCCTGTGGCGTTGGCTTACTTTTGTTCCGCTGTGATACTTTGATGACTGATAACATTTGGCCCTAGGGCCCCTTTTGTAAACTATTGCCCGACGTGGCGTATTTCAAACTTTGGACTGTAATATTTGATGTATGCGATGTATGTATGAATCAGCAATGTACTGTGTGCACTAACTACTGATCCAGGGATTAGTGCAATAATTACAGAGGATTTCGGATTGAAAAATCCGGGTCCGACAAAGGAGAACAGACAAAACTAAAAACCGAAAAACAGAACCAAAAGATAAACTGCTGAACAAGGAATGAAACTAGAAACCACAAACACAATAGGACTGCAAATACAAGATTGCTCTGATGAATTCACTAGCCAAATCTTTCCCTTTGATTCAGTTTAACATGAGCACACAGAAGAGAAGATAGACATCCCCATACGCATGGACATTAGAACAAAAGGAATGATTACAAGTCTCTAAATCCATCATCTCCCTCTCAATCCTCAAGAACACCAAGAGCCTCACATGCCTCTTTGGAGGAACACACACACACAAAGGGATAAATAAGCTCTAAAAACCATTGTGATCCTCAAAGGGGTATGCAGCCCCCAACACCTATTTATAGCCCTTGGCTAACGGGTCTCCAACCCGTTACGCCGGCTAAACCCTAACGGAGCCGTCTCCGCTTGTGCAGCCTTGCGAATTACCGATTCGCCTCCCGCACCTTCAGGAAGCTTCGCGCTCCTTGTCGTGTACGCCTCGCAACCACATTGAATCTCCGCCGTCTTCGACACATCTGACCGTTCTGACCTCAACGCCACCTGCGTCTAGTCCGGTCACCTCGTATCTCGCCACGACTCCGCCTCGACGTCCTGCAGCCACACAGACAAGAAACACGTCAAATAGCACCGCTCGATACATGAAAGCGTAACTAGCATCAGTGACACAATATTAAGCCCAAACCTGTCAAATCATCAGAATAATCATCTTAAACCTATTAACCAGGTTTGACCAAGTCCGACCGAGCCCGTTGCAACACGCAACGACATAGTCCGAACCAACCAACTCAAACTCGACTTCCCTAAGCCGAAGTCAATTACTCATCATACATATGGGATGACCTCACATGGTCTCTCACCAAGAGTTTGTGCCTTGATTCTCTGTGGTTTCTTTCTTGTTGTGACATATGAGAATATATCTAGAGCCAGCTTAGCCATCTTTTACCCACGAGCAAATCATATTCCTCACTTTCGGTTTTTGCTCGATTTTGGTGTAATCTTATTTGTTCTTAAAAAAAGTCTGAACTTTGATATGGAGTCTTGCGATCTTTGATGAATAGGTTCCTGAGATCTTGAGGAGGGTGTATGCAATATTTCATATTTTTTGAACTTAGATTTTTGGAGTTACTCCAAAAGTTATATCGGCTTGGGCTAAAATTTTCAACTCTAGAACAGCGGAGTGGTCAGACCGCCACCCCTAGTGGTCCGCTAGGAGCCCGATGAGACCGACATGAATGCAGCGGTCTGACCGCCAGAGGTGTGCTTTTTGGGGGCTTGTTGACTTTCAGTCTCTTGAGTTAATTTCTTTGGATTTTCAGCTTCCAATACTAATCTTTATAGCTCAGTAGCTACTTAGAAAAAAAATTTAGAAGGCATCATCTCCCGCTGTTGCCATACCGGTCCTACATGTATTTTACAGCAATTTTGCAAGAACGAACTCAATTCCGGCAGGAAGCTGGTCAAGCATCGACCATCCATGTATAAAGCTAGATAATGAATTAATTAGTTCTCGACTAATTATTCCCAATGTTTCCCGGAGTTATATGCCTATTACACTATACAAGAGTAAACGACCTGTAAATCTAACCAGCAGAGAACTAGAGATCAATTAATTAATCATGAGCACCTTGCAACACATCGCTAACACATATGGCATGAAGAGCCCCAATTCTTACGACGATCACACCAAGCACCTGTTTCAGTAGTTTGTGATCATGCCAAGCTCAAGCATAGGCCACCCTGTTGCGGCCGCCAAGTGGAGGCGGCGTCCGGTCGCCACCGCTGCTCGACTCCGGGCTGTAACCAGCTCTGCTGAGGCGCACGGACGCTGCTGACACCGTTGTTACTCATGCTCCAGCCCGAGCTGGCCGTCGAGCCCCCCGCCGAGCGCCCCTGAGCCTGACCGGATCCGGACGTGAGCCCTCGCAGCAAGCGGCGGCGCCATGCGGGCCTTGGCGCGCGCTGACTGCGTCGCCGCCATGTACCCTGGGATCACCGGGGGACGCACTGGGTACAGGTCCATCGGGGGGCTCTTCCTGCCCGCGTCCATCTCCACGGTCTTCTCCGAAACGCCGTCGGTGGCCGCGGCCGTCACGTAGGACGTCTCCGCGGTGACGTGCTGGTTGGCCTGCTCCGGCACGTGGTTCGGCGCCTGCACCCCGGCCATGCAGCGCTCCAGCCAGTGCCAGCCGGCGTTGCGCTCCTCGCACTGCAGCTGCGTACATTCTTGTATTATTCCTCGGCGTTTAGCAAGAACACAAAGAAAGCAGACGCACCTTGTTCTTCTGCTGCTGCTGGAACCCATATGCGTAGGCAGGGGGCCGCGCCGGCGCCGCAGAGTCCTGCCGGCGCAAGCCTTCGGCCCGGACGGCGGCGTCCCACGCTCCCTGGAAAGGGCTCACGTTGCCGATGCTGCTGTGGCTGTTTTTTGGTCGCGGCACCTGCATGTCCGTCTCGGCATCCTCCTCGTACTGTTGGTCGAGGCCGAGGCGGTCGCGTCCATAGGAGTGCCTACCGCCGTGCGCGAGGCCGTGCCCGGCCACGAGGAGGGCGGGGGCGGCGGGTCGGGCGCGCCTAGCGACGTCGGAGGTGAGGCGGCGAGCGCGTACGCGGGCCTGCGCGCGGACGAGCGCCTGCATGCAGCGCATGGTGAGGTGGACTTGGCGACGCACCTGGTGGCCGCGCACCAGCGCCTGCAGCCGCACCAGCCCGCGCAGCGCGCGCAGCGCTCTCCTCGCCTGAACACAAAGTATATTTTCATTGCGTTAGGAAAACGTTATATAAAAGATTGCGCATCTTCTTATTTCTTTCGGACTTTATATATAACGTTATATAAACGTTCTTGACTTCTTGCTTTACTAGCGGCTGCAGTGATAGGTGAGAGGATCAGCCTGTTTGGCCTATTTCCCTCCTAACCTTTCCCTTCACTTGTGTTACCTTTTCAGTCGTGAATCAATTTCTGCTCTCTGCATTTGGCAGAAGAGAGGATACAAGTGTAAACATTGTTCAGCTCGTGCAATTTATTTGATCATTTAATCTGAAATTTTGTGTCTTAAGCTTAAGTGCGATGTTGTTGACGCCGGCAGCTGTTTTATATCTGCAATATCTGAATAAAGTTCTCCTTTTTAGAAAAGAAATATCTAGAAAATTCCACAAAATCTATTCATTGCTAGGACATTCTATTCATTGCCATGGCCGTCGTCCAGTCCTATGAAGGTCTAAGTGCGTAGCGATGGTCAAACATGACGGAGAAGCCAAAGGCCCAGTGTAGGCTACCCGCCAAGCACGGCGGTCGAGGCACCATGCAGGCCAAGTGGAGCTCAATCGGGCATCACGGCGGAGCCAAGGGCGTGGCATAGGTTGAACACGGTGATAGTGGCTTGATACGTTGGAGTAATATGATTTTTTTATCCGTAGCAAAGCATAGATACTAAACTAATATGGTGCTTGAATATGACCATGTTATTTTCGGCTGCGGCTGATGGCTTTTGACTCTAGTACGAGCACTTGTAACCAAATATCGATAAACTAATAAGCTATTTTGAAAAGACTCTTCCGATAAACCACTTCAAAATAGAGGCTGAGAAACCGTCCTGTTTATTTGTTCAGGAAAAACATAAATCATAAGTTGAGACGTAGGTCGTTGAATGCGTCCATGTGTGCCCATGGATCTCTAGTGTTCCCTGTATGGGCGCATTTTGCTGTGTTGGAATTGTTTGATTCGCATGGAATGCATGGGATTCCCTCGAATCTACAACTATTCATATAAATGATACTGTATCTATTTTTTTTTCAAAATTGTCTTCTAAATGCATATTTTTACAAATATAACCTTTTTCTGAGCTCGGCAGCTACGGCAGACGACACTTATCGCCTCCCGCGCTATAGGAGCTAGGGCAGGTGCTACCAGCACCAGCCGAGCCACAGTTGCTCGGCAACATGGCGCTGCCGAGCCCCAACATTGCTAGGAAGTTAGGCTTCATGATTAGTGCTAATTAAATATGATTAGCATTAATTACATACAATTATCACTAGTTAAATGTGATTAGCGCTAATTAAGCGTAGAACTAATTAAAATAGGTGGACTACCGAGTTAGGGGAAGCTATTGTCGAGTTGCCCAGCTCGGTAGGTACCTGCTGAACTTAAGGAGAAGGCTAGATTTGCAAAAGTGAATGTCTGAAGGCTAAATTTTTTAAAAAATAACTACAATGTCATTTGTTTGAACAGTTCTACTATCTCACTCCACTGGGACTAATAAATTGAACCATGGATTTCGATCTGGGCCATCTATTCGGATCTAGGGAATAAAGAAATTCATGGAATTTGTTAACAAAAAAAATCATACAAAGAGTTTAATTGAATCATGCGGGTCGAATGTGAGATGGTCTACCTTCATTTTGAAGCTACATCCATGCTACGTACATCCATACTACGTACTGAGTGTTATTAGAACAGTTAAGGCATGCGTGGTGCTGCGTGCATATGCAAAAAAAAAAAAGGTTACAAAGTATATGTAGCATTATGCTTTAATCGTAATTGGTCCAAGATCTACAAAATAAGGTGGACAACAATTTTATGGATGATATTCTTTATTGCCCCTAGAATCACCAAAAAGTCAAACACCGTATTAACTTTGACCGGGAATATTGAATAGAATATGTAGTATTTATATGTAAAAATGATGTAAGAAAAATTGTCCTGAGAAATATTTTTGTAATATCGATGTAAGAAAAATTGTCCTGACAAATACTTTTCTAATATTCACATTCATAACTTTTTCTAATATGCGACAGTGAAAAGTTTGTATTTTATTGATTTTGAAAAGTCAAAAAGAGTAAAATTTTCTGGCTAGAGGCAGCCTGAATATTCCGAAGATATCCAAAGTGGCCTATTCCAAATATAGTTGAGGCAGCAAACCACCTCTTGGTGGGTGACAGAGTTGTGGATGTATAATACCACCTACTGGGTTCAAATTCTGGTGGCTACCTATTATACACATACGAATGTGTTTTAGTAGAAATTATATGAGTTTGCAAATTTGTTTTCGGCATCCGTCTGTTTAGGCATACGCTGAAGGATCGCACTCACATGTGTGTGTTCGTGTGGTGTGTAGTTGTGTGTTATTTGTAACCGAAAAATATATATACTCGAGGCTTTGAAGATCGAATTATAGTTTAAAATAATCGATTACAGTACTAATAGTGTTTTGATGATGTATTTTCATTTGCATGCACGCCCAGCCATGAGTAAGAAAAAAAGAACCAGCAGTACCGTCAGACTGGACCATCTAGCTCACATTCTTAACAATTGATCAATTATGGGATCCACGAAAAGCACCAGTGTAGCATAAATGGTCGGCACCGCTTGGATGCCAAAAAAAAAAAATCTTATGGACGGGCCTCCCGTGAGACCCCACTTCTCTACCATTAAATCAAAATGATGATTTTAGACCTCGCTCGGTTGAGCTGAAAAGCTATGATTTATAACTAAAATTATATTGTAACGACTGAAATTTCACTGTACTGAAAGTAGCTTATTTAGAATAATTAAATTTTAAAAAAAAACTAAAACTAGAAAAATATGCTAGCTCATTACGGACAATACAAATGAATACGGAAAAAAAAAGAACTAGCAAAAAAGCTCAAAAAAGACCAAAAATCTAGAAAAAAATAAAATTTATAAATAATAAAAAATAAATCAGAAATCAGAAGCTGAACCGAAATAAGTAGAGCCTTAATTTAATGACTGAGGAGGGGCCTCACGTTAGTCTCATAAAAAAAATCCTTCCATGGGGTAACAAACTTTAGGTACCCTGTACGTGACGGCAACTTTGACGATGATCTAATCGATTTCTCTTCAAAAGTAACCTTTTAGAGATCTAGTTCCTTTAATCGCAAGCAATCTTGATTGCCTGCTTGCTTTTAGTTTGGTATCACTCTGTAAGCAACTGATCTTTAGCCGGAGGGAGGCTTCATTTAGTTGTGCAGAAAGTGCTCATCACCAACATGTACAATAGGGACTAGCTAGCAGTTTCTTCTAATAAGATATTAGGCCTTATTTTTTTAGTTTTTAAAAGCTATTTTTCAGTTTTTTTACAGTAATTAATTTTTTAATGAAGTATTTTTTTAAGATAGAATTTACTAGTTAATTGTAGTACATACTATACTAACTTTATTCTTTTCATTTATATACGCACGAACAAATCCAAAGAAAATACGCGGCGCATTTCGGTTTTCCAGAAACCTTTCTCCTTGAAAAATTGTACAAAACTGAAAAACTTTGCAGGAGATGGAGAAGCTGATCTGTGAGTATATGTATATACGGATCGAGTAGATACGTACGTACCAAGTATCCCCGGTAGAATGCCTGGATGCGCACGGCGGCGCGCTCCTCCCGCCCTGCCGTCCTCCCGCGCGCGGCTGCGATCCTCGCCACCCTGGACGCCGCCGCAGCCACCACCATGGCTCGGCGCCGGCCCCTCCTGGGCTCCGCCTCCTCTCCGTCGTCGTCCCGCTCCCTCCCAACCACGGCGCCGCTGCCCTCATTCGTCACCTCCGGCGACGTATCGGCGGCCGGGAAGTGTTCCACGGAGAGAATCTCCACCGCCTGCTCGTCGCCTCCCCTCTGCTGAAATCCACCCATCAACGACGTCAATTACTGTAAACTACGTGAGCGACCAATTAAGAATTAAACGGTGCCAATAGCACGACGACACATGATATGCAAGCGTAACGCGCGGACCTTCTTGGCGTGGCGCGTGTCCTTGGATGGGGAGGAGGAGGAGGAGGGGCCGGGCTTGAAGACCTTCCTGACGGTGGCCAGCCAGCCGGCGCCGGGGCCGCCGGGCTTCTTGCCCATGTATGTGGGCGTGCTTTTCTGCTGGTAGCTCGCACGATCAATGGATGGAGATGAACAATGACCGTACGAGGGTGAGGTGGGGAGTGAAGGCATTAAGTGCAGCGCGGCGCGAGAGCGCCGTGAGCAGAGGTGGAAACTGATCGGATAGCGATTCGTATTTATATTTTTTAGATTTGAATACCAATTGGATAAATATCGGACCGAATGATTTATGATCTAATTTTTAAATAGGGTATTTTTTAAGACGGGTCTACAAGTTAAACGTAATACACGTTAAAAACCCAATATCTATACCAGCCAAAATCGTAAGTGAGTATCATCTCTCCGTAATTTGTACCGTAAACAATTAAAATTCAAAAATTTTAGCTAAAAATTATAAACCGCAGCAAAAAAGAATAGACCGTGACATTGGATAGGATCAGGTAGCATCGATTCTTGTTTATATTTTTTGGATTTGAATATCAATCAGATAAACATCGGATAATTCGACCGAATCCGGCTCCGTTTTCAGGCTGTGAGAGGGTGTCGGTGGGCTTTTAAGGTACGCATGCACGTCACTCACGGGGACCTTGCGCTACTCGCGAGTGCTGCAGCTAACAATGCCGCCGCTTTGTAATTAGAGGCAACAACGCAGAGCCGGTAACGTGTTATATAATTAGCCGCAAATACATTATATCTAGCTGCTATATAGCTCTAATCGTATGACCGGACTGAACCTTATCTAGTACTTCGTCCTTCGTTTCTTTTCTATTTGACCTCCTAAAACCCATACATCAAACTTTATTTCTTTACGTTTAAAACTATATGAGTATTTGTTCTGACCGAACGGAATCTTATCTATTTTGTAAACTTTTTCCCTATGTAAGAAGTAAAATGTTTTCTTTTTGTTTTCCATTTTGGGGCTATAGTTTTCCTGCAAATTTGAATGATACCATATTTAAAACATCTATCATTTTTTAACAGGAGGATTGACATAAAAACTAAACTAGGAATATATTTACTATTAAAAAAGTGTAAGTTGGTGGTCGTCGGTCCATTTTCTCTCCTCTCTTCTCAGCCATCTGATCAAAGATCAGCCATCCAGATCTGCATGTAAGTAGTTCTTCCGCTACTCGTAGAAAAGGTCGGGCCAACACGTGGGCCATGCTCCTCCTCTTCCCCCCCCCTCCCGCATCATCCGCCTCCGACTTACTTGACAGAGTTAAAAACTTTTAGAACATGTTTGTATGCATATTCTAAAAATTTTTACCACCCGTAAGTTTTAAAACATGTGGTATAATAAATTTTAAAAATCCATAGCAACGCACGGGTATTCAGCTAGTATATAGCCATATAGGACTAAAATTATGTTAATGGCCTTTAGTGGGCCACACTACTCTTATATGATGATGGAATCGAACATTATCTAGTATTTTTGTATCCTTTTGCATTTTTCCTTTGTGAGAAGTAAAATGCTTTCTCCTTTTTTTCCCACTTGGAGGTGAGAAAGATAAGGTAGGGGCTGTTTAATAGAGCCATGCTTTTGATACAAATTGGAATATATATCATATTTAAAATGCAAAATTGGCTCCTAGATACTATTCCTTTATGTCATTTGCCACAATATACTGTAAAAGTCATGTTTAGTTGATAAAAATTGTAAAATTGTGTGCATTTGCAAACCATCCATTTCCACCTCCCTCTTCCCCTCTTCCCCTTCCCCGACCCCCATTCCTTACTCTATAACACAAAATCTTCAAATGGAAAATTTTCAAACCATGAAGTTTCAACTCGAAAAAGATTCAAATCAGGAAGTTTCAACTCAAATTTTTTTTTAAAAAAATCGAGTTAGAAAAATTCAACTCAGGAAACTTCAACTCGAAAACATGTCAACTCAGGCAAACTTGAACTTGGAAAATTTCAATTCAGGGGAATTTCAAAACATGAATTTTTTTAAGGGGAAGGAAAGAGGGAGGAAGGGGATGCTGCCATGTGTTGTGACAAGTGTAGGATCGAAATGGCAACAGAGGGGGGGTGAATGTCGCTCTCTTTTAAAATCGCCTTCAAGAATTCGTACACTGTTGTTCAAAAAGATGCAAAACAAAGCACCTCACAGAAAATTAAAATTAATCTTGCTGAAATTTGGAACGCATGCGACACTGAAAAATTCAGCATAAATCAGAGAGTAGTCAGTAAAAATTTCAGCTGAAAATATTGCCGTTTAATCTGCATGCAAAAATATCAAAGATTAGAACAAGAAAAAAAAGAAAAGCATGAAAGAGACGTCCAGCCGCAAGAAGACGAGAACCAATGAATAAGAAAAGATGCCGAACAGAGAAGAACCTGAAGGCAAAAAGAAAAACAAAAGAAGGGAAAATAAAGCAAACTTTCTCAGACAAAAAGCATTCCACGGCTGAAAGAAAAAGTCTGCAGCTGAAGGGACAGAGAAAAGATCAAGTGGATCTCCTTCTCGAACAAAGCAACCGAGACTTTAATTTTAGAAACCGCATTCGGCGTTGGATACAGAGAGAAGGCGCCCAAAAGAAAAGGTTCGATTGCGGTGGGAAAACAGCCACCGATTGAGAGGAGACACAAACTGAAGCTCTCACCGAAAATATGGTCACCAAGAACTGCGTCGTGTAAACAAAGCATCAACTACGGTGAGCATCTCGGAAAAGAACACCCAAAGAAATTTCAGCCTCTTTGCCGAGAGAGACCAAAGGACATTGAGCTAAACATGAGGTGATAAGAATTGTATAACTAGATGGAGAGCAGAGATTTTGATTTACTGAAACATATACTCTAGAGCTCTCAAATTTGACACAAAAACACTTCTCATCAAGAAGCATGAACCAAGGATGAACACTGGGCAGAGAATAAATTAGACATAACCAAGGCAAGAAAAACCAAAGCACAGAATAAGCGAAACAGGGAGAAGAACATGAACAAGAAAAACACAATCCATTTCATTCCAATAACAAATTACAAAGGAGTCCCCAAACTATGTCCCCATACGCATGGACATTAGAACAAGAAGAATGATTACAAGTCACTCAATCTATCATCTCCTTTTCAATCCTCAAGAACACCAAGAGCCTCACATGCTTCTTGGGAG
The DNA here is from genome assembly GCA_036346245.1 of Bonia amplexicaulis. Taxonomy (NCBI): domain Eukaryota; kingdom Viridiplantae; phylum Streptophyta; class Magnoliopsida; order Poales; family Poaceae; genus Bonia; species Bonia amplexicaulis. The sequence goes on from CM070743.1 coordinate 21,710,180, forward strand.
GAACACAACACACACAAAGAGATGAATAAGCTCTAAAACCATTGTGATCCTCAAAGGGGTATGCAGCCCCCAACCCCTATTTATAGCCCTTGGCTAACGGGTCTCCAACCCGTTACGCCGGCTAAACCCTAACGGAGCCGTCTCCCGCTTGTGCAGCTTTGCGAAATTCCCGTTTCGCCCCTCCTGCACTTTCTGGGAAGCTTCTGCGCTCCTTGCCTCGCACGCCTCGCAACCACCTCGAGTCCACGTCGTCTTCGACACATCCGACCGTTCTGACCTCAGCGCCACCTGCGCCTAGTCCGGTCTACCGTGTCTCGCCACGACTCCGCCTCGACATCCTGCAGTCACACAGACAAGAAACACGTCAAATAGCACCGCTCGATACATGTAAGCATAATTAAATCCAAACCTGTCACATTAACAGAATATGCATCCTAAACATGTTGACCAGGTTTGACCAAGTCCGACCGAGCCCGTTACACCTCGCAACGTCAGGGTCCGAACCAACCAACTCAAACTCGACTTAACTAAACCGATGTCAATTACTCATCATACACAACGGGGTGACCTCCACATGGTCTCTCAATCTCCCCCTTGATGAGTATATTGACAAACCCAGAAAAAGCATGAAGTTGAGTTTGAAGAGTCCAACATGGTCCAAAGAAAGAAATGAAACTCATGACCATGTCGACAGAAGGAATACTAGAGCAATAAATAAAGAGTAAATTGATCTCCAAAACTCTAGCAAGATCCCAGAATAAAATTTTCTCTTTTTCTCCAATCTATTCCCCCCCTTTTGGCAATAAACACATCAAGATGCAAAAGAGAGAATATAACATAATTTTGGATGAAATGGTTGAAGTTTGTTTATTATAAGCATTTTGAGCCATGAGAATTATCCAAAATGACCATAATGTATTACACCAAGCCATAATATACAAGTATGCTACCAAGATCATGACTATGTATGTAAAGAGAAGCTAAGCCAAATAAGGTATAATCTGAATTTTTAGTTGAAGTGCTTAGCAAGTCAAGTCAAATATGATTTTAGTCTAGCTAGAGGTATCCATGAATGATGCAGGCCATGTCAATAAGCTAAATGGAACCGAGAAGCCAGTATTGAGTCAACTAGAGTGCTATTAGTTCAAAAATGATACATTTATTTTGAGTACTTGATTCTTGTAGTAATTTTAAGCAAATTGAGCACAAATGACATATTTTCTTTTGAAATTTCATGATTGTTTTCAACCAGATTTTTGTCATGTGCTAGATCTCAAGCCTTATGCGACTACTCCAAGCAAAAGCTTAAGAAGATAGTCTATGTCATCCAAAACTCCCCCTAAGTTCATGCCTAGTGCAATGGCAAGCCGTCTCATGAGAAAGAATTGGTGAGATCAGTTCTTTCGCACAAAAGAGATCTTTTTGCTTTTAACAGATTGTACTAACTTATGTGTCATCAAGAAACTAATATAGCTCAATCTATCGCTCAACAAGGATTCAAGACTCAACTTAGCCTATTTGACATGGCATGAATCATAAGAAGATAAATAAAAGCTGACTAGTCTCAAATATTAACATGACATGAATTAGGTCAAATTGAGCATTTTAATCAACCTATCATGCCAAAGACTTGACTACACATATAAGGTCATGATCTATTTAGCAATGAAGTACAAATCATGGTAAGATGTAATGAAAATATGTCATGAAAGGATAATAATCAAGGCTCCATGCATTTATTTTACAATGTAAATGCAGAAAATCCACTCCCCTCAACATGGGATGCAAATTTTAGTTCAAGTTGAGTTATGTCAATATTAAGATCTAGAAGTTCCCAACTGAACTCCCCCTGAACCAAAGCAATAAAATAAGAAGCTGGCAAATAAATCAAGAAGGGCGTCCTTAAAGCATAGATAAGATAGAAAACTAATGACTCGATCGACTCTTATCTACCCCATATGACTCGGGACAAGTGGTCGACGGTAAAAGCACACACTAAAGAGCAAACACGCACTGTCTACCCGAGGGTGGCCCGACCCTCGCTAGATCGCAAGAAGTGAGTGAGCTCAACCTAGTGAGATAAGAAACAGCTATCCTGGAAGCACAAGATAAGAGTAAGAAGTCTAAGCAACTCAGCAAGAGACACACTCTAACCTATGCTGGAAGGACTAAACCCAATGCACCTGTAGATGCACTGCAACAGTAAGGAGATAGAAGCATAATTAATATGATAAAGCAGTAAAGCCCAAAACTCCCCCTCACAACAGTCCATAAGGACAGACCACCCCAAGCTCTCCCCGCAGAGCTGAAAACCTCGTGCTATCCAAAGGCTTGGTGAAGATATCACCAACCGGTGGTCACTCTCACAAACCGGAGCACGATGTCACCCTTCTCTACATGATCTCGAAGAAAGTGATATCTGATATCAATATGCTTGGTCCGAGAATACTGCACTGGATTCTTGGCAATGCTAATCGCAGAAGTGTTATCACAAAAGAGCGGAACACGGTCGATAGCTAACCCAAAGTCCTGCAGAGTCGAGACCATCCAAAGCACACAGCTACGAAAGAATCGGCTGCGAGAACGCACTCGCCTTTGCGTTGGGATGCAACACCGGACCGCTTCCTCAAGACCAGAAACAAGAGAAGTGCCAAGGGCTGGCGGTGCGAGTACTCTTCCTATCTATCCTACTACCGCAAAGTCGCATCCGAAAAGGCTCTAAGGGATAGCAGGAGGAGGATGAGTACCAGATACCATAGTCAATGGTAGCTCGAAGGTACCGAAAGATGCGCTTCACCGCCTGGCGGTGAGATACGTGAGGAGAAGCCTGAAATCGAGCACATAGACACACAGAAAAGTGTATGTCCAATCTCGAGGCAGTGAGGTACAAGAGAGAGCCAATCATACTTCTAAACTCTTTTTGATCAACTGGCTCGCCGTCCTCATCTCGGGTCAAGTGTGGTAGTAGAAGCCATCGGAGTTGACACCGCTTTCCATCACTCATGTCGAAACGTCTCGGGAGGTCACGGTGTACTTGCCTTGATGCAAGAAGGTACCCTCCCGAGTCTCGCTTGATCCGGAAGCCAAGGAAGAAAGTCAACTCACCCATCATGCTCATCTCAAACTCGGTGCTCATGACATCCGAGAGGCGTGAAACTAGAACATGAGAAGAGCCGCCAAAGATGATGTCATCGACATAAATTTGGACGACGAGAAGGTTATTATGGGTTGGCCGCGAATGAACAAGGTCTTGTCTACTTTACCCATTTCAAAACCATGACTCAACAGATAGGACTTAAGCCTTTCATACCACGCTCTGGGGGCCTGCTTAAGTCCATACAATGCTTTAGAAAGCCTGTAGACATGGTTTGGGTATTTGAGGTTTTCGAAACCAGGAGGCTGTCTCACATAGACTTCTTCCTCAATAAAGCCATTGAGAAAGGCACTCTTGACGTCCATCGGTAAAGCTTGAAACCCTTAGAAGCGCAAAGGCAAGCGTGATTCTAATGGCCTCAAGTTTGGCTCTGAGGGCAAAGGTCTCCTCAAGTCTAGACCCTCAACCTGGGAGTACCCCTGAGCAACCAGTCTAGCCTTGTTTCGAATGACTACCCCATCCTCACTTTGCTAGTTCTTGAACACCCACTTGGTCCCAATGATATTGTGACCTCGAGGGGGCTCAACAAGCGTCCAGACATTGTTTCTTTCGAAACTCTCTAGCTCCTCATGCATGGCATTAACCCAAGACTCGTCAGATAGAGCATGACAAATATCCTTGGGCTCGAAGGAAGCAACAAAAGCAGAATGGAGACAAAAGAGTGACATGCCAGATTTTGAGCGAGTCACTCGCTCAAAAAGGTCTCCAATGATCTGCTCTGAAGGATGAGCCTTTTGGATATGTCTAGGAGGTCCAGGATGAGATGAAGAAGTGGCCTCTACCTCGTGAGCTGACGAGGTAGGAACAGAGCCACTAGCTCCCGAGGAAGCAGAAGGCATGGGCTGATCACCTCGAGGTGCGGTGGAAGAAGGTACCTCAAGGGGTGGATGAGGGACTGGATCAGGTAGACAACCCTCGTCTCCATCATCCTCATCATCCACGAAGATGGTCTCGGACTGCTCTAAAGAACCTGAGATGTCGGGCCTAGTCCCCGGACTGGCCTCATCGAAAGTCACCTCACAGGTCTCTACCATTTTACTAGACTCGCAGCCGGACCCTATAGGCCGCTGAAGAAGTCGAGTAACCTAGAAAGAGTCCATCACAAGAACGTGACTCGAACTTGTCTAGGTTCCCGGACTTCAGAATAAAGCACTTGCAACCAAACACACGAAAATGAGAAACACTGGGCTTTCGCCCATATCTCAACTCGTAAGAGGTGCGGTGCAAGTGTGCCCTGAGAAAAACTCTGTTTGAAACATGGCACGCGGTGGCTATAGCCTCAGCCCAAAACTTCCATGGTGTAGAGTATTCATCGAGCATTGTCCTGGCCATCTCGACCAAGGTACGGTTCTTCCTCTCCACGACGCCATTCTACTGTGGAACGTGCGGAGAAGAGAACTGGTGCTCTACACCTGTCTCATTGCAGAAACTCTCAAAGTAGGAATTCTTGAACTCCGTGCTATTATCACTGCAGATTGCTCGCAAGGCACCTAGAAGCTCAACAGAAAGCCTACCGAAAAGACCTCGGAAAAGAGAAAACGTCTCATCCTTCGAGGCTAAGAAAAACACCCAAGAGTACCTCGAGTAGTCATCGACCACAACAAGAACGTACCACTTCCCTCCCGCCGACCGCACTCGATTTGGTCCAACCGTGTCCATGTGGGCGGTGTCACGGTGCATCGGACATAGTAATCGTGTGTGGGAGGATGAGAGCGGCAACCATCTTGCCGTCTTAGGCATGGAGCGCAAACAAGATCTTTGACCATCTTGAGTTTCGGCAGACCACGAATGAGATCGTGGCCGCTAACTTGGGTCAAATGGTCAAATCCAATATGACCAAGTCTCCTATGCCAGAAGGAAAGGTCGCGGGACTCGAAGCAAGCAAACAACGGAGAGGATCGTGAAGACTCGGAAAAATCAGCACGAAAGATCCTCCCAAAATGAGAAATCCATAAACCGGACTACAGAAGAATCAAGAATTTTGCAGTTGTTCTTCTTAAAGCTCACCTCGAAATTATCATCGGTGGTGAGAGGCGAAAGCAAATTGTCCGCAGCTTACTAACCAAAGCAACATCTTTCAAAATAAATGAATCATTAACGCCACGGTACCTTTGGCGATGACGCGCCAGATGAAGCATCTCAAGGTGATCGTCTCATCACTTGGAGCACGGCAAGGAAGAAAACCAACGGAATCTCCGGTTATGTGTCGTGAACACCCGAGTCTGAGCCAAACCTTTCCTTCCACCCCGTGAGCACGAGTCAACAAGAGAGCAAAGTCTCGATCTTGGGATAAATCAAAATAGATTTTGGAACCCAATCTTGAGTCACACGTCGAGCGAAGAAGTAGTCACACACGGTCGACCTCTAACTACTCTCGCTCTCCGTCGCTCAAAGAAGCGAAGGTGCGTGAGCAGACACTGAAGTCATTCTTTGGTCCGGCCGCTACAGGAGAGCGAGTCAAGCACCGCAATCTGGCGATCTCGCCGCGGGTAGCCATCTTGACGGGGGAAACGAGATCTACCCTCAGGACGGCGGAAGTCACGACCGAAGGGAGCATGAGGACTAAAATCGAAAACTCGGAAGAACCAAGTCCTCGATCTTGCCCAAATCCACCAATAGTAGCAAGCCTAGACCTCGTGTTGGTCTTAGGTGCACTCAAGGTCAGGGCTGACCACGAATACGCCTAAGAGCAAGAATCACGGTCTCTACGCGCAATCTTGGCGCGCCTGAAGCATCGGTCAACCAAGTGTACATCCTTCTGACAGAAGGTTCAATGATACTTCACCTTCTGAGAGGTAGAAGTAGCATGATGAGGCTTCGCCTTCTGAGAGGCCGAAGCTACAGGTGGAATCACCTTGCTGTCAGAAATCCCTTGGACAAAGCCCGCTGATTTGAATTGAACTTTCTCAGTCCTGGGCTTGACCTCGATCACACCTGCGGCTACGGGTCTGAGCACGGCAGGTGGATGCTTCCTCACATCCTCTAAGTAATCATATTCTAGACCTTGATTAAACATGCAAATCTTGGACTTGTCTAGAATAAGATTCAACTTTTTCTTGCCTCCAACGAATCTTTCAAGAGTGTTCATAAGGTACTGGCACTCCTGAAAGAGAGAGGTGCAAGAGGAGCAAGGGGAAGGAGAAGAGACAACAGGAGGAGAGGAAAAAGAACCAACAGCAGAAGAGCGAATGACACGTGCGTATCTCTCCTTATGCACGGCCGCCTCAACCTTGAGGGCTTCGCAGGACACACAGGGGGCAGTCCTAATCCTAGCCATTTGGTCTTCGTAACTCTTCCTAAACGTCTCTACCATGTCCTTATCCTTTTCCAACACCTCAGCACAGAAGGCACAAGCAGGACGTGATTTTTCTAGAAGGTCCTTAGTTAGCTTCACACATTTTTCATCCAATGCAATCAAGTTAGATTTTAGTTTATCACAACTTTTGCATGGTGAGCTAATAGGGTCCTTAGAAGCATACTGAGCCATTTTCTTATTGTAGTCAATCATTTCTTGAAACTGTTTTGAGACAGATTCAAGTTCAGCAGTTAACTTAGGACAGTTTGTGCAAGAAACAACAGGCTCAAGTAAAGAGGCATGCAACTCAGCAATTTTATGATCTGCCCGTTTTAGGTTCAACTTCAAGTTATTGCAACTTTCACAAGTCTCGGGCAGATCGAGAAGCATACTGTAAAGACCTCTAAAAGCATTGTCCTTATCCTCACATGAGGTGCGGGAGTAGTCTCAATAGTAGATGAAGGAACAACAATCCTAGTCATTTCTAGTTCAAGAAGCGGACTAACATTTTCCACCTTAAGAATATCTAGCTCAGAGGTCACACTATCATAAGAAGTCCTTAACTTCTCCATATCACCAATCAAAGCAGGGCATGTATCACATTCGTCACGGGAGGGAGCAGATATAAGTGAAGTAAGCTCCGTGATGTCTATCTATTTCCTTCTCCAACTCGCTACATCTAGCTCTAGATCTAGCATGAAATTTACCTAGCTTAAGAAACACATCATTAAGCTGGTTGTAAGATGGGTATACCTCGTCGAGTCGGAGTAGAGCTCATTGTCGCTCGTTAAGCCCTCGAGGCCATGAAGCACATACGGAGAAAGTCGCCGCCTTTGGGGTCTTGGTCACCCGTCCCGTCGTCGTCGCTCCATCCCTCCACCTCACTGAGGTCGAGGTCGTCGAACGCGGTGGAAAAGCTTCTTGGCCTTCCCAAAGTCGCAGAACTTCTTCTTGCCTTGCGTCTGAGCTGGAGGCTTCTTGTTGCGGTTCTTGTCGGTGTAGTCGTTCTTGCCTGAACCGCCGTAGTCGTTCTTGCCCTTCTCCAGCTTGGGGCAGTTTGCCCGAATGTGGTTGGGGCCACCACACTCGAAGCAAATAACTGGTTCGCCTCTCTTTCTGTCCCTCCTCCTCTTGTAAGCATGGGAAAACTTCCGAGCTAGGAGGGCCAGTTGTTCATCCTCTAGCTGCTCTAACTGATCATTAGTTACGTCACAGAGAGCAGCTAGGGAGAACTCGCAAAGAGAATCGGCAGAAGAACCAGAAAGCGAAGTGGGATCGGTGACTAGTGCCATCGATCGAGACTTGTTGACGAGAGACTATGTCAATCTCGTGAGTCTTTAGCGCGAGTAAAGCGCGTCAAGAGTCGTGGTCGAGAGGTCCGTGGTGTCCTTGATGGTAGTCACCTTCATCTCCCAAACCCAAGATCGAGTGCGTAAAGAATTTGTCGAGCGTTATCCGAGTCGGAGTATGTGAGACCGACGGCTCAGAGGTTGCTCAAAATCATGTGAAAGCGAGAAAAACACTCGTCAAGGGACTCACCAGCAAGCATCTCGAATTTGCTGTATTCACGCTTGAACTGATCTTGTCGCACCATCTTTATTTGGGTGGTGCCCTCATGGTAAGCATTGAGGGTCACCCAAATATCGAAGGCCGACGTCAGGTGAGAGATGCGATCAAATTCGCTTCTGCTCAATCCCTGAATGATGATGTTCCTCGCCCTTGCGTTTGCCTCAACATCGACCATATTCCGGCATTGATGTTCTCATCGGCGGAACAACAAACGGACTTTGACTTTTCGCCGATGGCGTAGCCTCGAGCACGGATGTAGGTCTCCATCCGACTCTTTCAGAATGGAAAATCCATCCCATCGAAGATCGGGAGCTTGGTCGAGTACTTGTCCGTCGCCATGGCTCTTGAGACCGGTTAAAGATCTATCAAGAAGAGCTAACGGGTTCTGATACCAATTGTAGGACCGAAATGGCGACAGAGGGGGGGTGAATGTCCCTCTCTTTTAAAATCGCCTTCAAGAATTCGTACACTATTTTTCAAAAGATGCAAAACAAAGCACCTCACAGAAAAGTAAAATTAATCTTGCTGAAATTTGGAACGCATGCGACACTGAAAAATTCAGCATAAATCAGAGAGTAGTTAGTAAAAATTTCAGCTGAAAATATTGCCGTTTGATCTGCATGCAAAAATGTCAAAGATTAGGACAAGAAAAAAAAAGAAAAGCATGAAAGAGACGTCCAGCCGCAAGAAGACGAGAACCAATGAATAAGAAAAGATGCCGAACAGAGAAGAACCTGAAGGCAAAAAGAAAAACAAAAGAAGGGAAAATAAAGCAAACTTTCTCAGACAAAAAGCATTCCACGGCTGAAAGAAAAAGTCTGCAGCTGAAGGGACAGAGAAAAGATCAAGTGGATCTCTCCTTCTCAGAACAAAACAACCGAGACTTTAATTTTAGAGAAACTGCATTCGCCGTTGGATACAGAGAGAAGGAACTGCCCAAAAGAAAAAGGTTCAGTTGCAGTGGGAAAACAGTTTCAGCCGATTGAGAGGAGACACAAACTGAAGCTCTACTAAAAATATGGTCACCTGAAGAACTGTCGGCAGAAACAAAGCATCAACTACGGTTGAGCATCTCAGGAAAAGAACACCCAAAGAAATTTCAGCCTCTTTGCCGAGAGAGACCAAAGGACATTGAGCTAAACATGAGGTGATAAGAATTGTACAACTAAATGGAGAGCAGAAATTTTGATTTACTGAAACATATACTCTAGAGCTCTCAAATTTGACACAAAAACACTTCTCATCAAGAAGCATGAACCAAGGATGAACACTGGGCAGAGAATAAATTAGACAGAACCAAGGCAAGAAAAACCAAAGCACAGAATAAGCGAAACAGGGAGAAGATCATGAACAAGAAAAACACAATCCATTTCATTCCAATAACAAATTACAAAGGAGTCCCCAAACTATGTCCCCATACGCATGGACATTAGAACAAGAAAAATGATTACAAGTCACTCAATCTATCCTCTCCCTCTTAATCCTCAAGAACACCAAGAGCCTCACATGCTTCTTGGGAGGAACACAACACACACAAAGAGATGAATAAGCTCTAAAACCATTGTGATCCTCAAAGGGTATGCAGCCCCCAACCCCTATTTATAGCCCTTGGCTAACGGGTCTCCAACCCGTTACGCCGGCTAAACCCTAACGGAGCCGTCTCTCACTTATGCAGCTTTGCGAAATTCCCGCCGCCCCTCCCGCACCTTCCGGAAGCTTCCGCTCCTTGCCTCGCGCGCTCGCAACCACCTCGAGTCCACGTCGTCTTCGACACATCCGACCGTTCTGACCTCAGCGCCACCTGCGCCTAGTCCGGTCCACCGTGTCTCGCCACGACTCGCCTCGACGTCCCGCATCACACGGACAAGAAACACGTCAAATAGCACCGCCGATACATGTAAGCATAATTAAATCCAAACTGTCACATTAACGTAATATGCATCCTAAACATGTTGACCAGGTTTGACCAAGTCCGACCGAGCCCGTTACATCTCGCAACGTCAGGGTCCGAACCAACCAACTCAAACTCGACTTAACTAAACCGATATCAATTACTCAACATACACAACGGGATGACCTCCACATGGTCTCTCAAGAAAGTGTTTGGGGGATGATAATGGGGAAGGAAATCGACTCTGTTCTTTTCAGCTTGTAAAAGCTGCTTTTCGGCTTTTCTACAGTAACTAGCTTCTAAATAGAGTATTTTTTTCAAGATATGATCTACTAGTTAATTGTAGTACATACTTTACTGACTTCATTTATATCGGCAAAAACCGCACGTGAATTTCTATTACTCTGTAATCTCTCGTATAAACTGCCCAAAAGTCACAAGCCGCAGCCAAAAGCCACAAGCCGCAGCCAAAAAGAACAGGCCCGGTAGAGGATACCGCCACATAGCACAATGAGAGAAGGTGCTCATCAAAGAATTGATAAGGGTAAATCCTAAATTAGCAAAACCGATTAGTTAAAAGATGCACGGCAGCTTCTGCCCAAACAGTAAAATAGAAGTATCAGAAAAATCCGCTAACTGTCGTAGGAAACTGCATCCATGGTTCATAAATCTAGTTGTTGTGCTACTGATCAAACAATAAAGTAGAAAAATAGTAAAATGATTGAGATGAATGAGCAACACTTGTCTGCCTAAGTGGCTTTATGGTTTTGTATTTCTATTATCTTGTGAGAGTCTGAACTACGTATTTTTCTTTGTCTTTACAAGTTATTTGAGTTTTCTTAGAGTGATCTGCAGTGATTAACCATTTCGTGCTTTTACCAATAGCAAATTACATAGATTGGATTCTTGTGAAGGTTATGATATGGTTGTAGTGGTTGTTATCTTGTGCTTGACACTAGTTTACTTTCTTTATCAAATCGTATTATGTTCTTCAAGTTACTTTTGCGATCATTGTGGTACGATCTTGAATCATATTTCTTTAGTTGGGTTATTTTCGTCGACAGGGTGATCATCCACTATAAGGAGTCACACTATTAGCGATGAAATATAGTGATGAAAGTCTGTTTTGTCACTAATAACCAGATTTGTAGTGACTACAAATTTTTTCTCACTGCTTTATCGATTATTAGTGGCAAAATATTAGATCGCCACAAGATATTGTAATAGTGACGATTCTATAATGACGAGCTATCATGTTGTCACCAGGGGCGGAATTGGGCCCCCGGCAAGGTGGGCTCTAGCCCGGGGTGTGAAAAATATCTGATGTATAGCCTAGGTATTTTCATTTCCTGTGGTATTATTTCTAAAATTCACCTGTGTAGCCCACCCACCACACCCATTCTTTGTCTCCGCGTGGCCCACGTCGCAAGCTCGGCCCACCTCGCGCGCTCGCCGTTCGCTGCTCGGCCTACCTCGCGCGCTCGCCGCAGCTCCCTCCAAACCCTAAGCCCACTCGCGCCACAACTCCCTCCGAACCCGACCCGCCGCCACAGGCGCCATCTCAGCTCTCGGCGCCCCGCCTCGATGCCACCCGCCGCCTGGCCCGCCCGCCTCGGCGCCATCCGCCTCCAGCCGCCTGCCTCTCGGCCGGCGACCTCCTCTCCTCGGCTCCTCCCGGCAGCGCCCTCCTCTCCTCGGCTCCTCCGGCGCCACCCGCTGCAGTCCCGGCCGGCGCCTTCCTCTCCTCGGCGTCGCCTCACCTCGGCGGTCGGCGCCACCCGCCTCCGGCCTCGCCTCGGCACCACCCCACCTCCCGCCCGCCCTCCTCTCCTCGGCTCCTTCTGGCGCCGCCTCGCCTCGGCGCCACCCCGCCTCCCGGCCCCTCCTCGGCTCCTCCTGGCCTGCGCGGTGTAACATCCCAAAATTTTAAATTTGAAAATATGAAGCTTTTGAATTATTTTTGCCGTATATTCTATTTGAATTTGGATTTTTATAGTGTTTCTTAAAACTTTGGTTGAGATTCTGATAATTAAAGAAATTCATGAAAAACAAAACAAACATTTGTAATGCTATAAAAGAAAATATGCAAATAATAGGAAAACTAAAATTTTAAATACGAATCTGAAAAGGTGATCCAGCATGAGGAGGGAGAAACCTGAGTTAAAATATAGAATCTCATTTTGGAAGTAATAGCATAAATACCATACAAAAATCCAAAGTTGGGCATTCAAAAGTTTGTATGAACAATTCACTACGAAATTTAATTGAAGGTAGAGGACTATTAGATTTTACAAATAAACCAAGACTTGAATTAAAATTGAAATAAATATTTTAAATAGAAATTCAAATTCAAATTCCAAAATTTCCAAAGCTTTCCATTCTTTTCCATTTTCTCCTCACTTCCATGTGGGCCCCATCTCTTCTTCTCTCCTTCTCTCTCCCTCTCTTTCTCCTCTCGCTGCCGAGTGGCCCAGTGCCTCCTCTCTTTTTCCTTTCTTCTCTTTCTTCCTTTTCTTCTCTGCCCCGTGCGCCCGCGCCACCTTCTCTGTTGCGCTCAGCTCCTCACCTCCCCGTGGCGCTCATGCAGCCGCATAGCCAGAGCTTCCCCACTGAGCCCTCTATCATCATCGCATGCGCCCTATGCATTGCGCCAGCGTCTTGTCACCTCGCCTGGGCCACGCCCATGAGCCGCCCACCGTTTCTTGTCGCCACCGCGCGCCGATTCCCCACTGCCGCTCGCCATTATCTTCTCCATCCACCGCGAAGAAAATGCCTTGGCTTCTTCCCTCGCATCCGGCACTATACAATTGCTCCCCGTGCGCGCCATTCCCTTTTCCCTTCCCTCCTTTTTCCGCCCGTGCGCAGACCACCGTCGCCATTCCCACCGCCGCCTCACCCCGCCCCAGCCGCGCCGGTGATACCCCCATCGGTCCGACCGCGTCATGGTGCGCCCCAAGCGGCCTTCTCCCTCCTCCCTCAGGTAATTGAACTCCGGCGTCCCGGCTCGCCCGACGGTCGTCTTTCCCATCGCCGCCGAAACCGCTGCCGCCAGCTGCCGTGCTCTTCTCGGTGGCTCCGGTCCGATTCCCGCGGTGGGAGCAACCTCGACGCCTAAAGATTTCCGCCACGGCCGACGCCCTCTGCCGCTGGCGCTCCCGCCACGGCGACCGCCCGTCTTGCCGCCCGCACAAGACGTCGCGGTGCTCCTCGTCATCTCCTCGGCCAAGCTACCTCTTCCGGTGAGTCCCTCGTGGCCCCCTCCTGCTCATGCGCCCTCTACTTCTCCCCCTCCTCCCCGCCGGCGACGCCGCCCAGCCCGTGCGCCGCCGCCTTGCTCTGTTTTGAGCCCACCTCCTCCCCTTTTGCTTTTCTAATTGAATCCCCCTCGCTACCACAACCGAGCGAAATCCCAGTTGGTCATCAGCGCTGACTGCTTGTACTCTTCTTGTGAAGTCGTGGGTTCGATCCCCACCGGCCGCACACCCATTTTCATTTTTTTTATTTTATCTATTTCATTTTGTTTAATTCCATTTTAGTACATGAAAAATTTAGGAAAATTTGAGAAGCTAATAAATTTATTAGGGAGTGAATGAGGTTATATAATCTTTAAATTCGTATTAGTTATCATACATGAATAATTAATGTGGTTTGCATAAATGAATTAAAAGACCAATTGTTAATTAGAGCATTAGTAAAAGATGGTTATGCTTAATGTCCGAGGTTAATAAGGATCTTAATTAAGAATAGATTCAAGTTACAGCTAAGAAAAATAAATGGGAGGTTTTATTAAAATTTTAACAATAATGCTTTAATATAAAAGATTACCCTTAATAGTAGTTAAAAAAATGCATGCATATGAGCGATTGAGTAATTTAGGGAAAACCCAGATAATTGAGATAGGCAAATAAAAATTTAATACACATCAGAATTGTGTGAAAACAATTAAAAGGTTGAAGAAAAATAAAAACAATAACTAGTGGCCATGCAAAAGATGATTTATGCAAAGACAAGTTTATATCTATCAATTCGTCTACTAGGAAATGATTAGGCGAGATTTAAGTAAATAAAACATAGGAGGTAAGAATTTAATCATAAAGACGAATAAAGCATTGTGCAAAGTTAGATCATTAATGATTTAGTAATTACCATATAGGAATGCTAATGTGGCTTAATTATTTATTTACACTCTAATTAGTAATAAAAGATGGCTTTTGGTAACATGTCCAAAATCCCATCCCAAAGGTAGGAGGGTGAATAACACATCAAACCGTTTCGGGAGATTAGTTAAGCGCTGTGCCGTAACAATTTAGAGACGGAATACACATCTAAGTTAGAAACTCATAACTTAAAATATAATCCCTACCGTTAGCTTGTCGCCAATAAGTAACCTTTAACGGTAGATTTAGTCGATAGTCGCAGATGAGTAATAAATGAGAATATATTGAGCTTTGCTGTTAAAACATCAATTAGCTGGCCAAATGTCCCCATACCTCCAGGAGTTATTGAATTAATAATTCAGTGAATAAATTGAATAATTAGTAATAGAACCCCATAAAATACCACAACCCAAGTTGCCCGAATACATACACTGAAGGTTTATTTCAATAAATTAAATTTATATATCGGTTCATAGGTCTAACCTGGCTCATGGAATTTCCTAAATAAATACAAAAATAATAAAGAGAGGTTATTAATAAAAAGACCGAGTCGTTGTAATCTATCACCACCGACCTTGCCTCCAATCACACATTAACCCATAATAAAACCAAATTGAGTTTATTCGGATTTATTTGGATCTTTTGAGTTATTTGCTTTATTTGGATTCAGGTCATCTAGCGTAATTAGAAATTGGAAGTCGTGAAGATTCAGTGGATCAAGCGAGGTCAAGCCCGAAGAGAAGATAGAGATCAAAAGCTCAAGAGAAAGCCTTGTGTGAGCTCAAGACCGCGGTAAACCGCACCAGGCGAGTCAATACTTTGATCATATTGAACCTACATTTTCTGCAAATTAATTTTGTTTAAATTATCAAATTGCATGCTATTATTTTATATGCAACTACATGTTTAATTCAAGATTCTAGTATATGCCTATTGTTGCCTTGATTAATATTATATCCCTTCTTGAATATTGATTATGCGAACCTTGTCGCCCTAGCAAAAATTATAATAGTATCCTTTCGAAAATAAGTCCCTAATTATGCGCCATGCTTAGTACTGCATAGATACTCGGGGGCTCTGAAACGCCCCAAATATCCTCAACATTTTCAATCATGAGAAACTGGTTTGGGCAGTCATGGTGATAATGACTGGTATTCGTGTTGGATATGATTATTTTATACTCCCAAAAACCTCAACTTGCTTGAATATCTGGGCGGATGATTTGGGGGCTGGTGTTGTGCGGTGGGAGCACAAATATGGAATGTGGTAGAACCGCCCAGGTAATACTAAGGACTGAATCTTGTCATGATCTTCCACGTAAAACAGTGCAACCACATGTCTGTAAAATACAACTTGGCTAAGTAGCGGTATCGAAACTCCCCGACCCATCTCACCGGTAGTGGATAGACGTGGTTATGCAAGGGCAAAGGAGGCCTAAAGGGACACCAAGTGGAGGGTGACGTTCACTAGTCGTACTAGCATTGGGGGGAGTGGAGCCCGCATAATGCTAGTAGCCTTGGTGAACATCCCGTGCAACGTATGGGACCCACCGCAAGTGGGAACATCCCATAGGGTGAGATGACTAGAGGAACTAGATATCCTGAACAGTCATGTGATAATCTATTTGACCACCTGACCATGGAATCAGGTGGGGCAACAGGTGAATTATCGCTTGTGGTGAAAGTGTACACACTCTGCAGAGTCAAAACTATTCGAATAGCCGTGCCCACGGTTATGGGCGGACATGGGAACTTAACCAGATATAGTTCTATTTCAAAAACTTTGTGGGTGGGAATGGAAAAAGTGGTGGGCAGTGCAAGGCCCTGATTTGCGTTGTCCTGGGTGTCGCCCCAGTGATAAGTTAAGCGGCTATAACGCTGAAAGATTAAGCATATGGTGCAGATGCCATGTAACGGTGGATGGAATCTGAATCACTACTGTTATTGCATTCTCGTACATATTATGTTTTTGTTCAAACTGCTAAGTCTCAGGGACTTTCTATGTATTGTATTTCAAAAGCAAAACAACGATAATGCTTCTCATAAAATAAGATGTCAGGAAGAATAAATAGAGTCGTAAGAATAGAAGATGGTTGTTTGTGGAAAACGCATAAAGATGGTGGATTCATGCCGATCGTAAAAGGGGAATGATAGAAAGAGTTTTAGGAGAAATAGATTGGTAGAGCTTAAATGGATTGATATGACAAATGGATGATTTAGATGGTTTTTAGAGAATTAGGAAGTGCAAGGGAAATTACGGGATTACGATACAGACAAACAGTATGAATTCTTGGAAGAGGCTGGGAATAATGTGATTAGTAGGATTTGATCAAATACTAGAAGAATGAATTGAAATTTTTGGGAATATTGGAGGAATGATAACAATTATTGGAATATAATCTTGATCAATGATAACATTGGTGGATGTATACTAGTGAGTCGTAGACTTGATCTAATGGGATTAAAAGGATTCGATCTTGATGGATGACTTGAATTAGTGGAAATTTGGAGATATGATAATTGGGGTATAAACGCGATTAATAATATTCTTGGTGGAAAAATATTGTTGAAATGGTTGGAGATAGATAATGACAAATAAGGTTGATTATGGAAAGAGCAAATTATGGATTTGGATTGTTAACAAAAAGGATAGAATTGATAGAGTATTCTGATACAAATGATTTCGGTGGTTAAAAAAATAATCATGTTAGAGAATCATTAGAATTTGAAAGAGAGGAGTTGGTGATTAGTGATTGCAAGATTGGAATATTAGGAATCCGAAACACAAATGTATTGATGGATTCGAATAGATATATGTATATAGGGAATATATGATCGGTGAACCCTGCTGTTTGGACTCTTAGTCAGCAATCAGTAAAGAAAATATATTTTTGGTGGATTAAGTCAATTATGGCAATCGCTGCGTGGAGTCCTAGGTTGCAACTATAACACTAGGGTTCAATAATGATAATGCTACCAAAAGCAAATTTCCGGCAAATAAAACAGCCCGAGCCTTTCCTTTGATAAGCCTTGCATATTATTTATTTGCATTCTGTGTATTGGCTCGCGGAGCACGGTGGTTAGTGTGCTCACACTCGCTCTCATAACAAAATCCAGAATCAGGAATCGGATCACTACGCCTCAGCAATACTTGGGTCTTGAAGGCAAAGAAGGTGAAGACGTCAAGGGCTAGGTCGCGAACCTCCAGCTTGGTCGCTGTGGGCATGTCCTAAGGGTTCCATCTGTGTGCTTCGTTCTTCCGCTGCTGCAATTTAATGACTTCGGCCTAATCGGCCCATGTGTAAGTTTACTATTATATTTACGCTCGCATGGTATGTATTTGATATTCATTTTCAGATATCGTGAGCACTATCTCGATCCGTGGAATAGTGCAAATAATCACAGAGGATTCCGGATGTTAAAATGGGGTCCGACACGGGCGGCGCCACCCACCTCCCGGCCAGCGGCCGGCCGGCGTCGCCGTCCGCCCCCCTCCCGCTCGGGCGCTCCGCGCTCGGCTCCTGCCTGCTGGTCTCGGTCGCCGGTCTACGAGTCTACGGTCGCACCTCTGCAGTCCAGAGGCCAGAGGAGAGGTAAAGTGGTAAAGTGGTGGTGATGAATTGATGAGTTGATTGGTAATGTGAAATAGAAATATTGAAATGTGAATTGATGATTGATTGATTTCTAGCTGTAATATTGAATGACTGAAATGTAAAATACTGAAATGTGAATTGATGATTGAATGCTAGCTGCTATACTGAAATGATTGAAAAGTGGTGATGAATTGATGATTGATTGATTGTTTCTATAGTTGTGCCAATTTCTATGCCCAAGATTAGATTGTTTTTTGTATGCAAGCCATCTTTTCTGAAAATTTCTAGCAATTTTTGTTTCTGCGGTGATTCTAATCTCTAATTTGGTGTATGTTATTACTATCCATGCAGCTATGAGATGCTCTGTGAGTTCTTCAATTGCTTCGAGAGCTCCACTCAACTTCCCCGCATAAAGGGATCCAAGGCAACATTCCCCAACAGCCAACATCTGCGCTAGCATTCAAGATTTGTCCGAACAAGAATAACCTCTTTTATAAATAGTCGAGAATTGTCACTTTGTCTTTGGATTGTCATAATTCAATCTCTATTTCTTACAATTACGTATGCGGGAGGTTTACCTGACCATCTTGTGCGAGATCAAGTACATAATGCCTATGGCAATTGTCATCAATAAAATCCTTTTGCGTGACAAAAAGACATGTTGCATGAAGCCGATCTTGGGTAAACCTCCGGTTGATGCAGTTGAGGGCAATGCGAAGCAAAAGAGGGAAACCGGGTACTCGGCCTTGAGAAGGATCTTTAGGCAGAGGCTTGTGGATTTCTTCAGGGACCATCCTGAGGTATTCATCTTGTATCTTTCACTCTTGGCTATTTTTTAACTCAAGTACTTATGCAAGTTTATGAGGGGAATGAATATAGACTAAATAAATGTATGACTAGTGCTAGCTCTTTCTAAGATAATATGTATGACTCAGTTTTCTTCCGAAGTCCCTCTCGCAATAAGTTGTTGCTGTATTTGTTAGAGTACAATATATTTGGTAGGTTAGAGTCCATTGGGATTACAATCCCTTGTACCATCTTGCCCCCCAAGTCTTGTACCTCTATATATACCGCCCGAGAGGCTCAATGCAATACATCTAATTCCATTCAATTCTATCTTCTATCATGGTATCAGAGGTCTAGGTTTAGATCCTAACCCTAGCCGCCGTTTGCTTCCGCACCGCGCGCCCCCGGGGAGATCTATCTCCGCCGGGGGCAGCGCCACCGTTTAGGCGGCGGATCCTATTGATCCGGCCGCCATCGTCGTCGTCGTCAGGCAGCAGATCGAGCCTCCTCGTCGCAGTTCGCCGTGCACCGTCGCGTCCTCCTCAGGCCGTTGCCTCCTCCCCGGGGCGACCTCCGCACCGCCACCGGACTGCTCGTCAAATCCCACAAAGAAGCAGGCCAATGGGAAGCCTCACGTATGCATGCATGAGATCCGTCCATGCATGCATGTTACGAGCTCTCGAAGCCTCCGCGCTGCCAAAGACAGCAGCCTCCCGCGTCCATCACGTTCGTGCCTAGCGCGATGATGGCGCAGTTCAACACGCTGTTCGTGAAGCAGGGCATGACGCTGGTCCGGCACATCGGCCCGCACTTCGAGATCCCGCCGGCGAGCCTGCAGGGATTCGTGACCATCTCCATACGCATGGTGCGCCATGAGGCATCCCTCCATGCATGCAAGTCCCTACGTATGCATGCATGTGATTGCCATGAGGCATCCTTCCATGCATGCAAGTCCCTACGCAAGGAACCACATCGGAATTAAGGATGAAGGCACAGCCGACGGCCTCCGCGCCGGTTCGGCATCTCGGCGAGGACATCATCACCGAGATCCTCGTCCGCTTGCCGGGCAAGTCCATCCGCTTCCGAGTCGTCTGCAAGGCCTGGCGCCGCATCACCATCGACGCCTCCCGCGGCATCTGGGCGCGCGTCTTCGCCCCCGCGGCGGCCGCATCGCCGCTCCCGTCTCAGATTGGATCTGAGATTTAAAAAAAAGCTAGATGTACCCGGTGAATTGCCCTTGGAGGATCCCACTGCTGCTATTGTATCTTTCTTTTTCTTTCTTTTCCCCGATCATTAATCGGGATTGAGTCGCCCACCGCCTGTCGACCGCGCACGTATCTCCTCCGACATCGGCGTCGACTACACCGGCCTCTACATCTTCGACTATGCGGCCAGGCCGGGCACGTGATGCCGAGGGGACGCCTTCCCGCGTCGCGTCTCGGTCATTCCGTCCGCACGTCTTCATCGCCGGTTCGTCATCGCCACCACAGATCGGGACGCCCGCCAACTTCTTCCATCGTCGCCCCACTCGCCGTACTCGATGCGATCACCGATTGTGCGCGATCCACCCGGCCCCGTGGCGTCCGTCGTCAAGTACTACGCGCATCTTCTCCGAGCAACAGGGCTGCTGCTGTGTCGCCTCCTCGGGCCGCAGCACCGCCGCACGTGTGTCCCCTCGCCGTTGCATCTACATCGCCGTCCCCTGTGCATCGACGACTGCTACGCAACCTCTTGTGCGCCTTATGTCTGCACATGGTCTTCGTCATGCTGATCGGGCCTTCCTCACCGACATCGAGCGCTACCGCCGCCGCCGTATTTGCGTCGGGGATCGCCGCCAGCGCGGGCGCCCACGGGATCGCCGCCGGGTAGGAGCGCCCGCTCCCGCACTACTTTTCTCGCCCAAAGACAACCACGCTGGTTGGGGCCCTCTCCCTAGTACGTCCGGTATTGGCAACACCGGTGTGTGCTTTCGTCCCCGACGCGTTGCCGGGTTTGGCAAACCCGGCACACGCCTCGGCCCTGGTGGCTTGACTGCATCGGCTTCGGCATCGACCCTCCCGTTCCCGTCCCGTCTACCTCGATTGCATCGCCGCTTTTCGTCTACATCCTCGACGGCCCTGACTGCGTCGACCTCGGCATCGCCCCCCTTTCTCAAAGACTGCCTCGACACGTCTCCGTCATCACCATGGCGCCTCTTTTGCGCCCGCGGCTTCATGTGCGACCGCCTCAACATCGGTACCCGACCACGACTACGTCGACCACACACCATCTCCAAGACGGCATCCTCGACCACGACTACTCCGCCCTCGCGCTCGGCTACCTCGACATCGGCACAAAGGGCTACCGCCTTGCTTGAGCTACTCGTCGGTTCCTTCTCCATTCACAGCATACGCGACGCATCGACGGTTATGACTGCGGGGGGATGTCAGCTCTTCGGCTTTCCTCTCCAGTCTCACCGTCTGCGACGCCCTGCTAGATCATGGGGATGTTAGAGTACAATATATTTGGTAGGTTAGAGTCCATTGGGATTACAATCCCTTGTACCATCTTGCCCCCCAAGTCTTGTACCTCTATATATACCGCCCGAGAGGCTCAATGCAATACATCTAATTCCATTCAATTCTATCTTCTATCAGTATTGTTTAGATTTTGCCATGTTTTTTTATCATGTTTTATATTGAAGAATCGAACTAAATTTTCATATCAACGATTCATTTATAATGTATTTTTGTTATGCCGTGGTGTGGGTATAAATTTGTATTAGTTTTACGATGCTAATCTACTAAAGTTCAACCTGGGGCACGATAAAATTCTAGATCCGCCACTGGTTGTCACTACTTTATTTGTAACAGGGATCACATGTTATGGCGTCACAGTTTGCTTTATTTGTGACGAATTTATAGTGACAAACTATAAGGTTGCCACTACTTTGTTAACAAATAGTGACAACACGATATGTCATCGCAAGACGTCTTAGTATTGACAACTTTACTCTAATGAGCTGTCACGTTATCACTATTTTATTTATCTATCGTGAAATATTACATCCTCACAGGACACCTTTGTAGTGATGAATTTTGTTGTTGTTACGGCTTCATTTATGATTAGCGATAAAATAATATATCATACATGTACGTGCTTGAGAGTCACACTTAGAACCAGCATGAAATCGTGATTAGTTATTCATGTGCTAGCCAACAACATCAAATCGTTGCACTGTTGTTGTGGAAAACAAGCAGATATATAAAAGGCAACTAACTAGGAGCAACAGTCGGTGAAATTCCTGGACGCGAGAAATCATTCGGGCCTGGACCCACATGTCATTTAGAGGCTAGTCAAGAGTCTGATCGAGTTTGCAGAAGGAAAGCAACGGCTTGGACAGATGGATATATATCTACTTGCATTTCAATGTGATTGGGTAGTTACTGTTGAGGAGCCGTCGCTGATGATCAGTTCGATCGATTTCTCTATTTAATATGAAACGAGATCAATCATAGAAGACATAAAATAATAGATTGAAAACATAGAGAGATAGAGAGAACTTTTGATCTTTCTTTATTGCTTTTCTGATTGTATGTATACAAAATCTGTCGGTACGACTCTTTATTTATAATCTACCGGAGAAATGTTCACCATAGACCAAGGCTTCAGGTCCAGACCCAGGTTTCCTAACAGTTACAATGTACTGCGTAAGACTAAAAAAAAAAGAACCTATTGCATATCGTGAGAAAAAAAAACAACATAGCGTTTTGTCTAAACCTTTCCTGTACATACTCGCGTGCAGAAGAACCTATCGCCAAATCCTATCTTGTCAACAGTACGTCAACACATCCATGAACAAGGGAGAATAGACAGGAACAGTAATGCTTTGATCTGTAATTCTTCGGAGGCGACTTTGGGATTTGATGCATCTCATCCACTGCTTCCCTACTGGGCATGGAGTCTTGATGGACGCCGACGCCGACACCGAGCATGCCTCCAGAATCATCGCCACCACCGTTGTTACCTTCAGATCACCACCACCTTCCCCACGCCACGGAACAGCGCCGGTGACATCTGCTCCTCCGTTCCTTGCCGCCTTCACCCATCGTCCCTGTGTGGCTCGCAGGTTGTATACGAACGAACTGCAAGCTGACAGAAATCCTTGTCTTTCTGACACAGATCGCCGTTGCCAATATGCAGATGGAGTAGTCATCGAGAAATTCAGCATACATACAGGGAGTGGTTTGAGGTATTTGTGGGCTTGTGGCATACACTTAGATTCCCACTTCATAAAGCTATCCAAAATCTTAGCATGACGCTTTTCCTTTCATTATTTTCTCTAACGAATTTTGGTTTAGGCATTAACTTGTTCTTTGAGCGGTAGGAACTGGATCAGTGGCCAAATTTTTTTTAACGAGGATGGACGACATGCTGAAGGGGGCCACTGTGCACTTTTTACTGGGAGAACAAAGCGTGCATTAGTTCGTCGCTTCTCGTTCATTTGGAGAACATCATATTTGGGAGGCTGTAAGGTTTGTTATTTACGGTTTCTAAAAGCGGTTTTTGGTTTTTGTTATAGTACCTAACTTTTAAATAGAGTATTTTCTCAAGACGGAATCTACAAATTAATTGTAGTACATGTTAAAAGCCTAACATATGTATCAACCAAATTTGCAAGCGAGTATCTCTCCACAATCTCTGCCGTAAACAGACAAAATTCAAAAATTTCAGCCAAAAGTCATAAGCCGTAGCAAAAAAGAATAGACCCGTAGTCATACTCGTTTACATGTAATTATCTATCTAATAGAGTTGTACACATATCTCCATACATGGTAGAATGTATTGTCTTATGATCAATGCAGAAACAAAATTGCAGCAGTGTGCTTCTTTGAAATAAAGATGGCAGTGAGTAGCTGTGATAGCACCTTGTCACTGCGGTATAAAAGTTTTTGTTGCAAAAAATTCACTCCTGACGACGTTGTCATAAATAGAGATGTGCATTTGTGATGACAAAGTTGTCATGTTCACAAATTATAATCGTGGCGTATCAGTTGCACAAATATAAATGAAATAGTGGAAATTAAAGAAACCATCACCAGTGATGAAACTATTTTCACTAATTTAAATTAATTTTTGACCATGTAAGTCGTCACTTTTACACAAAATGATTACCACAACATTCGAGAACTCAGCGTCTGATCCTTCAACTTCAGAAGTCGAAGAAGAAACATATGAAGCCTAGAAGATTAAAATCTGAGAATATCTTTTTTTTGGACTTTTGTAATAAATTTACCTTAAATTTGAAACTTCCATGGAAGAGAAGCAAATGAAATGCTTTCATAAAAATTCTCGTGTTGTCTACATACCTAGATTCTGTTCATACGAAAATGTACACAGACAGTTTGTTTCGTCTCAGTATAGCTTCTGTAGTTCATACGACAAAGGTGATCGATGGATTACCACAGACGGTTATTAACACAAACCGTCTGTGTTGTCTCGATTACCACAGACGGTTCGTATTAAGAACCGTCTGTGAAATTTCTTCACAGACGGTTCTTAACACAAATCGTCTATGTTGTCTCAATTATCACAGATGGTTCGTATTAAGAACCGTCTGTGAAAATATCACAGACGGTTGCTATTATAAACCGTTTGTGATAGTTTAAGCACAAACGGTTCCGTATGAACCATCTGTGATGTATCCGTCCAGTATAGTCTCTTTTGTAGTAGTGGGCCACTGTGCACTTTTTACTGGTAGAACAAAGCGTACATTAGTTCCTCGCTTCTCGTTCATTTGGAGAACATCATATTTGGGAGGCTGTAGTCATACTTGTTTACACATATCTAATAGAGTTGTACACATATCTCCATACATGGTAGAATGTATTGTCTTATGATCAATGCAGAAACAAAATTGCAGCAGTGTGCTTCTTCGAAATAAAGATGGCAGTGAGTAGTTGACATAGTTGTGATAGCACCTTGTCACTGCGGTATAAAAGTTTTTGTTGCAAAATAATTCACTCCTGATGACGTTGTCATAAATAGAGACGTGCATTTGTGATGACAAAGTTGTCATGTTCACAAATTATAATTTTGGCGTATCAGTTGCACAAATATGAATGAAATAGTGGAAACGAAATCATTACCAGTGATGAAACTATTTTCACTAATTTAAATTAATTTTTGACCATATAAGTCGTCACTTTTACACAATATAATTTGACGGGTTAGTTTTCACAAATGTATATGACAAAGTGGGGAAATCACCGTCACTACAGTCATAATTAGTGATGAAACATTTGTCACAAATTTTAACATATTTGTGACGATGTATATTGTCTCTAATGTACTTATTATCTGTGGTACGTTTTCCATCACTAATGAACATGATTATTTGTGGGGACCGAAAAATTCGTTACTTTGTTAGTTGTGACTTGAGTGACTTGAGTATTAGTGATGACCAGTGATGAACGAAAAAAATGGCCACAAGCACTCATTTATGACGACAAATAGCCATTCTGTGATGAAAATTTACACCACAAAAACCGATTTCCCTTGTAGTGATCATCAATGTAATAACGGGCCAACCCTAAAGGTTCGCGTGGTCGGGCCCGCATCACACATTCAATTTGATTTTCGGTTATTCAAGAGCATTTTGTCACCATGTTCAGTCATTTTGAAAAGGACCAGGCCAGACAGTTGAGTTGAATGCAAATTCTGCAACTTGCAAATTTGATGTGTTCATATTGTAGAAATGGTTGGGCTTGTTTGGTCCAAATGTGTCTTCTTCATGTAGAATGGGAGCAGTATCTCATATATACTTCATAAATAATTATAAAAAATATCTGAAGATGATATGCATCTACTATGTACAAAGTTTTTCTATGTCATTTAACCTGGAGTTTATGTTTTTTTTATCATAAGTTTCATGTCGGTTCATCCATGCTCTAGTTTAACCTGAACCCTTTTTCCTCATGCTAGTAGTTTCAGAAGTGTGATTCAAAAGCTATGTCCCTGTTGCAATTATTCTGTCTATGCATGGTACCTGCGGTTGACAAGATCATTTCAAAGGAATTGGCCTTAGTGACTTCTGCTGAGCATATAATTTCTGTGGAAAACTTCTAATTTGGTATATACAGGTTGCGTTGGACATGGAGTGCTATGTACAGGAGGTTGGTGCTATTTCAGGAGTGCAAGACCGATTGACTATTTCAGGATGAAGCAACCACTAGCTGATGTAGAAATCCATTGTTGTTGGTGCTAAAAGTACACTCTTTGAGTGTTATTGTTATTCTAATGAAAATGGCTGTAATTAAGTGATGACAGTCAAGCTTATTTATGATGATCTATGTCAACTTGGACTGTTCATGTGTTTAGAACCTATGGAAGTATGTAGATTTGTTGTCAAATAGGTGAAATAATTAGTAATGTTATATCCGCATTAAAGCATAATTTTCTCACCAGTTTAAAAGCATAATTTGCCATGTTTGTTTATCAGAATTATTTTTGTTTCTCTAGATTTATTATCGAAATTTCTATTCTCATCAAGTCTGTGACAATAGCCTTCATGGGTACGACGCTACGAGGGACCTTGAAGCAATCACATGACAGGCCTTCAGAATCACAGATCACAAAGGAGGCAGAGGCAAATGCTTTTCTTGATCATATATATATAGCACATGTGTTTTTCTTGAGCATGTTACAACAACGCGCCAGAAAGGCCAAACACAAGCTGTAAAAGAGGGTTTGAAAAAATGGCAAGCACATTCCAGCTTCAGCTGATGGGGTTGTTCACTTCAGATGAAGAGATTAGGGATGCAGGCTCCCGAGTCAGGGTTTTGCTGCTCCTTCCAGATACGACCTGTCACCCGCACTTTCAGCTCTTTCCTGTCCCCGCCAGAGAAGAAGAGCGCCATGTTGCGCTGGATTATGAGGCCGTCATGGCTGTCCCGCACTTTGCGGTGGCTGTCCCGGATGCTGCGGGGGGTGCCCTCCCATATCATCTTCCTGCCATTGGCACCCACCTCAAGACTGTAGCTGTAGTTCCTCGCATCATTCTCGTCACCCATGAAGCGGAGGAATGCCATGTAGACTGGCGCCATTCCAAGCTGGAAGGCCTCAAAGTGCAGGCAGAAGTACTGCCCAAAACAATGGAAAACCTGAAAATGGAGACATTGTGTCACAGACTATATCACTCAATTCACTAAGGGCCTATTTGGAATGCAGAAATCTAAAAACGCACGAATAGGAAAAACACACGATTGGAATGTCATGACTTGTTGAATACTGCAGGAAACAAAGCCATAGGAATTATTCAAAAGATGTGTCTGATCGCCTCATAGGAAAAATACAGGAATTTTGAGATTAAATGTTAATTGATTAGAGAGGATGGAGAGAGAAAGAGAAGGTGCATTGGAACTCTCAAAGGAACTGGTAAGATGAGGTTAGACAGCATGCTAGAATTCCCCCAAAATGTGTAGGAAATTTTCATATCCTATGAAATTCCTTTGAAGCAATCTTAAAAATCAAACACCTCTCATACGAATTTTTCCTTTGGATTGAATTCCTCCATTTTTCCTTTGAAATTCCTTTGAATCAAAGAGGCAAACAGAAAAATAAAACAAGCATAGTTATCTGTACCATTACAAGGGGAAACTATCTATTTTCTTTCAGGTAGTTGGAAGCATTCTTCTGAAAAACTTTTCCGCATTCCTAGACTAACTAAACTTTTGGTAAGCTATTCAATGAAGGATAATGGAAGCAAAGTAGTATACCGGAGGTACTATACATCTTTTTGATAAAATACAAGTGGATATATAAGATAATCACAGCACATCAGGCAAATATAACAGGTAAGTGTACAACCTAGGAAACAAAAAGTCATGAAAGCATGTACTTACAGTTAGCATCCAAGTTGCATTTTCTACTTCTCTGGGATTTGACTTTACATAGCGATGGTTGAATGTGCACCCAGAATGCATGTCAACCTTATGGTCATCTCTCAGATGTGAAACAAGGAAAGGAATGTCCCCAACAATGGAGCATTCAGATCCCGCATAAGGGCAGTTATATGGCCTAAAATTGCACTGCGACTCATGCTTGAGTTTGCTGTAGTATGGGAAGATCTCTGGACAACCTAGTGAGTAGTATTTACAGGGTAGCTCAAGTGATTCAGCCACTTTTTCCAATGCCAAACACCTGATATCACCCAGCTCCTGTCGACAGGTAGGGCAGCGGTTGTGCACCCGAGCTTTGCAGGTTGAACAAAGAGTATGACCATTTTGGCACTGTAAAATGAGCAAAAGGTTATTTGTTATCAATGTTACGTTGAAAATTCTGGACATATAGAAACCTTGACGCATGTAGTAAAAATCTTGAAATGCATAATTCAAACAAATCTATCAATGCAGATTGAAAGAAAATAAACTAGTCAAGCAACAAAATTAGATAACATAGTGGGAGTGCGAGACTACACAATAATACAATATATATGATTCAAAATGTTCAAACTTGGAAGGGCATTCACTAACTGTACAATACTGAAACTTGAACGACCAATTGTAACTTGTTGAAAAGCTCATTGAAACTAAGTATAACATCCCAAATTTCGGATGCCCGAAAATGTCAAAAAATTAAAACTTTTTACTTCATCTTGTTGGCATTTGAATTTTTGCTGAAATCTTATTTGGGGTTTTCTGAGTTTTGCGCTATGCAAATTAATAACAGGGAATAATCCCCAAGTACAAACAATAATCATGTTAATAAAAGAATGGAAAAACTAGAAACAATGAAGTGTGAGTTCAAAATCTGAAAACTTAATTCAAACTTAATTCATTAAATCAAAACCTGATTTAAAGATCTGAGAGAAGAAAATATTTGAACTAAGAGTTTAGTTTGAAAAGAAAATAAAACTAAAGCATGAAAAGGATGCACGCTTCAAAAATAGGAGCAGAAAATTCAAATTGGAATTTAAATTTCAAACCAAAGCTAAAATTTGAAAGACGGAAATCTTGACCTGAAAATTTAATTTAAAAATTATATTCAAAATGCCGTAGTCTTCAAAATATCGACAAGAGAAAATTTAAATTTAAATTCAAGTTTGATTTTCAAAATATAAAATCAGAAATCCCAAGTCGGGCATGGCCTATTTAGTTTTTCCTTTCCTCTGGTCCACCAGCCAGTCTATTCTTCCCATTCCTTTCCCATGTTTCTAGCTCGGACAGCACGCACCTATGCCGTGCGCACGCCACAGCCATGACGTTGACACCGGCCATGCGCATGCCGCGTGCGAGCTTGACTAAACGCCCAAACCACGTCGTGCAAGCTTGGCTGTGCCATGCTTGTGCCTGCACGCCCCGCCTGACCGAGAGCACGCTACGAACCCAAGCACAGCTATGCCCCGACTTGCGCCCGTGTGCCATGCGCTGCCTTCACGTTGTGCCAAACCCCAGCCCGACATGCCTGCCAGCCGTCCGTGTGCCGTGCACCAAACCTGGTTGTACGCTGTGCCACCGTGGTCGTGTTGTGCCACTCTCGGCCGAGCGCCCACTTGTGCGCCATTCGCACCCTAATGCTTGCGTCCAACAAACTGCGCCGCAAACTTTGACCACAAGCCAAGCGCCACAACTTCTGACCCTGACCCAATGTCACTTTGCCATTATCATCTTAGCACCGCCCATGCTCTGCCATGGCCATCTCTTCGGCGCCCGAGCCAGGACCGACGATGCGTCGGAGCAACGCCGTCGCCCATGCTGGCCCCATGTTGTCCGGTCGTCTCAGCCACTTATTTAAACCCACGCAGAGCTCTCCCCCAATCCCTGAACCCCCTGAGCATTTCCCCTCTCCCAATTGTGAGCTTCTGCCTCAGGAGTTCACCGTCGTGAAAAGCGCCGCCCGCCACCTCATTCATCCCTCGGTGAGTTACCAACCAATTCCTCATCGCTTTGCGCTCTCCACCCAATCAAGAACCGATCCCCCACCCCCATTTTCTCTTCTTCCTCGCTCGCCGGTGCTGTAGCTAGTATGTTAAACACAAATATTTTATTCTCCCAAAAACCCCAACTTGCTTAAATATCTGAGCGGATGGTAAAAGTGGCTGGTGTTGTTGAAAGTATGAGAATGTGTGGAATGTGATAGAAATGCCCAGATAACTTTAAGGACTGAATCTTATACGACCTCCCAGTGTAAAACAGCGCAGCCAAAAGTTCATAATGGGTATGACTTGGCTAAATAATTGACCAAATCTTAAGAGTCATCTCGAATGGTGGAGATGGTGCATGCAAGTATGTTAAACACAATTATTTTATGCTCTCAAAAACTCCAACTTGCTTAAATATCTGAGCGGATGGTAAAAGTGGCTGGTGTTGTTGAAAGTATGAGAATGTGTGGAATGTGATAGAACTGCCCAGATAACTTTGCTTATAATGAGTATGACTTGGCTAAATAATTTACCAAACCTTAAGAGTCATCTCGAATGGTGGAGCGGTGGAGATGGTGCATGCAAATTCTGATCCGGCTTGAATGGGACACCAAAAGGGTGATGTTCCGCTGCACTAGTTGTTGGGGAACTTCCCACACAACTATAAGTCCTTCTTTGGAAGGGATAAACCCATTGGTCGAGATGATGAAGGGGCGAGGTATTGTAAAAGTCTTATGGTAACCTTCTTGATCTATATGTCTAAAGAAACATGCGAAACATAACAAGTTGGTTGCCTCTTGTGGGTAAAGTGTGTGACCTCTATAGAGTGAAAATTGTTTGAATAGTCGTGCCCACGG
This sequence comes from Bonia amplexicaulis, assembly GCA_036346245.1. NCBI lineage: Eukaryota > Viridiplantae > Streptophyta > Magnoliopsida > Poales > Poaceae > Bonia > Bonia amplexicaulis. The sequence goes on from CM070743.1 coordinate 21,740,381, forward strand.
TCATGGGTGGGCATTGGGAACCTACGTGAGTTAGTTCTATTTATAAAATAAACTTTGTGGTTGGGATGAAAAGTGACGGGCAGTTAAAACCTTGGATTGTGTTGCCTTGGGTGATCGGAACCAGTGATAATACTAAGCAGATGTAATGCTGGAAAACTAGCATATGGTGCAGGTAACCATGTAACAGTGGATGGAACCTACACTACTATTATTAACGTAATCTTTCACACACTTTAGAAAAATCTTTTTTAGTTAAAATTGTTAGATCTCAGGAATTTTTCTATATTTGTATCTTAAAACTGTAGTGTTTTCGCAAATAAAATAATCTTAAGCCTCCATTTGTTCAACCTTTCATGTATTACTGTACTCTTTTTGGTGGCTTACTGAGTATCTTTGTACTCACTATTGCTCAATTACTATCATTGAGTAAGTAAGAAGGAGAAAGTCAAGTCCTACGGTTATATGAAGAAGTTAACACGACTGAAAAATGATGAGGCCAAGAACTAGGTCGCGAATCCCAGTTGGCTGCCTATAGGCATATCCTGAGCGTCCCATATGTGTGAAGTTTCTGTTTCCACTGCTGCTCTTTAAAGGTTTCAGTCTGATCGGCCCATATGTAAGTCGATTAGTATATTTACGCTTCCGCAAGATATGTATTTGATGTACAGTAATGTATCTGTGAGCACTATCTACTGATTCAGGGAATAGTACGGTAAAATCACAGAAGATTCTAAATTGGCAAAATCCGGGTCCGACACTAAGAAACTTCATTCATGCATAAACTTACTTGTTCTGCAGTATTTGTTTTGTATTACAGTATATTTTGCTACAGATTATTCATTATTCTTATCCCCCACAATAATTTACTACTATTCCACAAAGAGGAGGTAGTCTACTCTGAAGTCAAATGTAAGATTACACATAAGTTACATTAACAACAAACTGGAAAAGGAATCCTTTTAAATGGACACTATTCTAACTTTCTACGATGTGCAGCAGATGTGGAAGCACAGGTCCTATTGAAGTGTTCATTTTGGGATATATCACAAAAGGAAAGTATGCTACCTACACAGCCAACATGAACACTTAATTAAAAACTGTTATACAGGATGCAATCATAGAGAATTTTGACGGCTTCGGGTAACATTTAAATTTAAACATCAATATACACATTAAAAAATCCCCTTGTTATGTATTCCAATTTGCAAATTTTGCTTTTGTTGTCAATAAGGACATGCTAAGATATATCAAAGAGACAAAGACACTACAGATACTTTCATATAGTTATTTCTCAATGTGAATAACATGAGAAAAACACACAAACAAACATAACAAAAATAAAATAACGAGTACAGAAAGAACGCATAAATTGTTGAATTTTTTAGCATAGGTAAAAAGAGATGCATAAGTACAAGAGGACTTATTTAATGGAAGATGACATATATATGTGGGCAAAACATTATGTAGCCTTGGTAAGCCAAAATAAGGTAAACTTGGGCAGGAAGCTATCAAATAATTATTGTCATAAACAAAACCTGTTTACCAAGCATGGTTTACTTGTTAGTCTGGTCATCTGGTCTAATTCAAATACAGGAGTTCTACATAGATAATTCTCAGTCAAAGAGCTCAAGAATATTGTTGCATAATGTCCATGTCATGGTATTTTGGTAAATCAGTCAAGTATCCATTAGTACATGGCTGTTAATCGGGCTATTCCCCATGAAATAAATGGTTTTTATACTCAAAATATCACAGGTCAGGTATCATAGTTCAATAGTTGAGGAAGTTCTGCGATACTTAACCACCATGTACAGGTGAGATACATTATGCTTTCAACTCAACATCCCAGCACATCGCACATTTAGGCACAATACTTCAAGTGTCATTAAATATGTGTTTAGTCATTCACCAAAATGAATATATAAACTAATTGAAACATGATATGCTATTCTATTTTATTTCACTATTTTACATGCAACAAGACCAATCGCAAGTGCTTGTGGAGTTATGGTTAAAATTTAAAGCACAAAGATCTTGTTAAGATGATTACTACCAATGTATCATGTATCAGTTTAGACATTTTGCCATGTGACTAAATAACTAACTCATGGCCAACCAAACAATATCAAAATGGATTAGTTTTAAAACCACGATATCAAAATGGATTAGTTTTAAAACCAGAATTTCAAATTTTCAATTCAGTTAAGTGTTCAGATCTGCTCGAATGAACGATTGTAATGTAGTCCAAACAGGCTCCAGTATCCAACAAGAAACAACGGAAAGGAAGGGGAAATCATGAGATTGTGTATGTAAAGAGTCTCTTGAGTCTCCAAGTTTAATATGTCTATATGAAGTATCATGACAAAAGATATTTTCACTGAAAAACTGTTGTCAAAAACACCATTTTGCTTACATGCTCATCAACCAACAACAAACAGGGATGACATAGCATTTTGGAAACGATCGATTGCAACAAATTCTATGCGATGAATACTTGGAACTCTAACTTACTTGAATAATGTGATTGCGTTTAACAAGAACATAGATAAAGCTATAAAGTTGATTGAGTTTTATTACATTAAGTGCGCAAACTGCGTTGGCGACTTGACGCTTCGAATGTGTTTTACACTTGCTGAGGGAACAAATTAACATAGATTATGGGTCTGTTCTTTTCCTCCGAAGCTGGCGACTTTTGGCTTTTGTTACAGTAACTAACTTTCAAACGGAGTATTTTCTCAAGACAGAGTCTACAAGTTAAACGATGTACACGTTAAAAGCCCAACATCTGTACCATCTAAAATCGCAAGTGAGTATCTCTCTCTCCGTAATCTGTACCGTAAACAGCCAAAATTCATAATTTCAGTCAAAAGCCATAAGCCGCAGCCGTTGCCAAACAGGCCCTATGGGCCTGTTCTTTTTGGCTGCGGCTTGTGCCTTTTGGCTGCGGCTTATGACTTTTGGGCTGTTTGTACGAGAGATTATAGATTAACAGAAATTCACGTGTGGTTTTGGCCGGTATAAATGAAGTCAGTAAAGTATGTACTACAATTAACTAATAGATCCTATCTTGAAAAAATACTCCGTTTAAAAGCTAGTTACTGTAGAAAAGCCGAAAAACAGCTTTTAGAAGCTGAAAAGAACAGGCCCTATGTTAATTTCCTTTCTCTATGAAAAGAACATTCTTTTCTTTCTTAGCCAAACAAGAGAAGAGAAAAACAAATGAATATTACTTCTTCTTTTGGGGGCCAAAACAGGAAAGAAAATAAAAGAAAAGAAATCTAATTTTCTTTTTTGATTGTCATTTGTAGTTATAGTTTTGCACAAATGACCTCTATCCAGTGTGATTTCCCAGCAAAATTGTAGATTTCTTTTCTTTCCTACTTTCCTCAAACCAAACAGAGCATCAAAGTTTTTCATTTATCTCCTAGGTGTGGAACCTTACGGACCAATTCTGCATGAAGCACGGACACTCAACAACTGAGACCATTTTAACATGATACCAATTTGCAACAGCAGGGCACACTTCGATTACCGTAAAGAACCCAACAATAATCTCCTCCATGTAGTATGCTCCATTTGCATCATGTTAGCATTCTGAATTATTGAACAAATCTAAAACGGTGTACAAAGGCCCAAAAGCTTCAGAAATTATTGAAGAAATTAAAACTGTCTATAAAGGCCAAAAAGCTTCAGAAATGATTGAAGAATAAAAACAACATCCTGATTGTAACATTCTGCCACCAATCCTGATTCCTCGCACAAGAATGATTGCACACATATATATCTCATTGTTTCTAATTTAAAATCCTTCCTGCAATTCGTATGTTAAGTAGAAACATCCAAAGTACACCATTCCTATCATAGCGTCAATTTGCCCCCTTTGAAACTCAAAACTCAAATGACCAGTTCTCTGTATGAAGATCGATCGTGCTCTCGAATCGTAGTCTTGCAAGAACCAAAAGACGCAACCAAGATCTCATCTTTCCTAAGCCAGATCAACCAAATCGCGCAAATTCCCAAGACCAGCCCAAGATCCTGGAGGCAATCAAGAATATGACCTGGTGGATCGGGGGGTACATGGAGTTGGTGCAGACGGGGCACTCGAGCAGCTCGTGCACGCTCGTCGCCGGCGAGATCAGCGGCCCGGTGATCCCCCCGCCGGCGACAGCGCCGGACGCGCCCCCGCCGCTGGGGACGACCCCGATGCTCGCCGCCGCAACAGCCGCCGCCGCAGCCGCTGCCGTGGAGGTGGAGGAGGTCTTGAGGAAGGGGCGGGGCAGGTTGGATGACATGGCGTCGTCGTCCTCCATGCCGTCCGACGACGACACGCACTCGATGCTGTCGATCATGTCCATGGCCGCGGCGGCCAAATCAGGCCGAATCGCAGACGAATTACAGGCTGGGGATCGCGAATTGGGGGGCTCGGCTCCTCTCGACCTCTCTACCTACTGCATTCGAGCCCTTGAAGAAATGGATTCCTCAAGAACTCGAGGGGGAGGGGGAGGAGAAACGGGAGAGCCCGGAGACTCGAGGGATTTCTTTCTTGCGTTTGGTTGGTCGTTTCTTGGTTTTCTTGCTCAGACTCGATTTTTTGGAAGGTTCGATCCCCATCCAACGCACCACATGTCTCCCCAATCGACACAAACTTCTTCCATAACCTATACCCCTGCCACCAGCCACGCGCCTCCTCCCGCCTTCTCACCCGCGCTGGCGCCACCCCCGTTGACGCTGGCGCCAGCATGTCATTTCCACCTCCGTCCTACGTAGCAGTCAACAGCGCCGCTCGCCTCTTCTTCCACCACCATCTCTGAGAGACCATATGAAGGTCATCCCGTTATGTATGATAAGTAATTGACATCAGTTTAGTTAAGTCGAGTTTGAGTTGGTTGGTTCGGACCCTGACGTTGCGAGGTGTAACGGGCTCGGTCGGACTTGGTCAAACCTGATCAACATGTTTAGGATGCATATTCTGTTAATGTGACAGGTTTGAATTTAATTATACTTACATGTATCGAGCGGTGCTATTTGACGTGTTTCTTGTCTGTGTGACTGCAGGACGTCGAGGCAGAGTCGTGGCGAGACACGGTGGACCGGACTAGGCGCAGGTGGCGCTGATGTCAGAACGGTCGGATGTGTCGAAGACGACGTGGACTCGAGGTGGTTGCGAGGCAAGAAGCGCGGAAGCTTCCCGGAAGGTGCGAGGGGCTAAACGGAATTTCGCAAGGCCGCACAAGCGGAGACGGCTCCGTTAGGGTTTAGCCGGCGTAACGGGTTGAAGACCCGTTAGCCAAGGGCTATAAATAGAGGTGAGGGGCTGCATACCCCTTAGGACACTTGTGAGTGAGTTAGGGTTTTGAGAGCTCATTCATCTCTTTATGTGTGTTCCTCCCAAGAACTAGAGAGGGTTCTTGGTGTTCTTGAGGATGGAGTGGGAGATGATGGTTTGAGAGTCTTGTAATCATTCCTATGGTTCTAATGTCCATGCGTATGGGGACGTAGAGGATGTGTTCTTAAGTATGTTCTCTTATTTGCGTTAAGAAGGCATTAAGAAAAACTCTTTTGTGATCGCATTTGTCTCAGTTTCAGTTGATGAGAGCTGTTCTTATTCTCTATCTTTTCTGTATCATGTTTTCTTCTTTTGCTTGTATTCTTTGTTCTTGACCTTCCTGATTGAATCTTTGGTACTAGCAGATTTTAAGTCTTTCGTTTTAGATGGTTTCATCTCTTTCCTTTAGTTGCAGTTTGGAGTCTGTTTACGGCAGCTGATTCAGTTTTTAGATGGGACTTTGCTAAGTTCAGTTCTCAGCCAAAATGTTTTTCCCGTTCTATCTTCATCTTTGCCGAACTGTTCTTCATGATTTTTCCCTAAAATTTGTCAGTTATTTGGGTTGATTTTCTGGTCTTTGGTGTCTTAAGCAAGCCGATTAGACCTCTGTTCACTTTTCGGCAAAACTTAGTTCTTACTGCTCACTTAGTTTTCAGCCGATCAGGCATCTTGCTCCAGTCGATATTCATTCCTGTGAAGTGATCTTAATCAGGCTTTTAGGTGCAGTCAATCTTTACTCATTTAGATGCTTGGTTTTTGGATCATCTTTGGTATTTCAGTGAGAGAGCTTTTGGTTACTTTGTGTCCCTGCTTCTAGTCTGCATTTCTTTCCAGTCTGGCTTGTCTCGGTACTGCTTTGAGTCCGGCTGCAGCGTCCAGCTTTGCAGTTCTTTCTCTGTTGGCAGACTGCGTTTTGGTTCCTTTTCTTTTGAACCCAGACAGACTGCACCACAGCAGCTTGAACGAAAGCATGCAGGAGGTCTGATCTCTGCCGTTGTTCAGGGTTCAGCTGGCTTGATAATTTTTGTTCTTGTCTGGTTTGGACAGCAGGCCTTATACACTTCATTTCTTTGTTAAGTTCGGCAGCGGCAGCAGCACCTTAACATCAATTCTCTGGTGTTCTGTTTTTCATGTTTTTGTGCTGGTGTTTGACCCTCTTGCATGTAGCCTAAATGATCTCCGTTTTTGCTGAATTTTTTACTGCGTACTTACTGATCTAAGCTGATTTCAACGGTGTCGCATGAGGTCCAGATTTCCATCTTTCTTCAATACTTTCGGCTGCTGCTAACTCACATCAAGTTTTCAGTTAACTTTCTCAGTTTGAACTTGCATTTCAGTCTACAAGAAAATTTGAGTAAATACCTTAGGGGTAAAATTTTGAAAGCAACATTCACCCCCCTCTGTTGCCATTTCCGATCCTACAATCTCCCACCCTTTTTCCTCTCTTTGGTTGCTCGTCGCCGCCGCTCACCACCTCCTACCGTCTCAACCTAACTCGCCACGAGGATCTCATCGCACCGCCCTCTGCCGTCCCAAAGCTAAGGCGCGCGTCTCTCACGGGCGTGCTTCCACTACCCCTTCCTCCCTCTAATCTCGGGGCTTTAGTGATCCTAATCCTAACTAGTGAACCCGAACACCCTAATTCGGCGACAACGGGAGACGACGACATCGGAGAGGAGGAGGGTGAGCTTGCCTGAGCACGAATGTGCAAGCCGATCCAAAGGTTAGAAGTTAAACTGATTTTGCAAAAAAAAATTACTTGAGTGTTGTATAGCAATCCCGTTATTTTGGTGCCTCCCTTTTTTTCTCGATGATGTGCTGGGGTTTGGGACACAAACGGAAGAAGCAGGATGCAATGAGTTGCTTGTTCAGCAGTTTAAAATTTGAAATCCAAAGGGGCATTTGCCGTGGAATATCTCAAAATTGTGTCTTTGCTTCAAGACACTAAAAAAGCATGGCCTTTGATTGTAGGACACAAAGGTTATTAAAATATCATTGCTAAATCAATAGAGAGAAGACGGGCAAAATGTCCAAGTTACCCTTTGAGTTAGACTCATTACTGGTTGGCCCAAATGGACCCAGCCGTATATGGTCCATCGAGGGCATATATGGCTTCACCTGAAACCTCCCTTACCCCCAACCATTCCTCTCCACTCTACTCTTTTCGCTCTTGCTCTCTAGCCCTACTAACGGTGGTATACGAAGCCCAAGAAGAGCAGTAGTTTGAGTCAAGTAGGATCTACAAGATCAAACAACTTGTGAGTAAGGCGAGTCAATATTTTAACCATTTTGTACCTACATTTGAATGCAAATTATGTTAATTTAAATTACTAAATTGCATGCTTTTATTTTACTATGCAAATTTATATTCGTATTAGCTCATAATTAGTTTCCCAAGATTAATTGCTTAATAATACACCACTCCTTAACATTGAACATAAAACCTTGCCACCTTAGATATAATGGTAAACATACTAGTGATAAGTCCGTATCTAAGCGTCATGCCTAACATGTATTTGGGCAATCATTGGATAGAAATGACTCGTATTTTGAAATGAAGGATATTTTCATCCCTAAAACTCTAAACTTGCTTAAATATCTGGGCGGATGATAAGAACGATTAGTGCGGATAGAGCACAAGAATATAACATGTGATGGACTAAATCTTTTGATGACCTCCTAATATAAAATAGTGCAACCACGAGTCTATAATGGGTACGACCTGACCAACTAATTTGCATCAACCTAGTGCAGGTTGCGCCATCCAGTGGTATACGATCAAGCGAGATGGATAGAAACCTTTGATGTGACGGTGCAAGAGGGGGCTTCCAAAGAGGGTGGACTAAACTCCACGGCAGTGGAAACCTTAGCATGTGTGGCCTCGCTAGGGAGATGCATTATAAAGGCCTTGCGATGATCTTTTTTATTCATACGTGCAAGTAAATATGTGAAACATAACAAGTTGATTATCTCGTGGGTAAAGCGTGCGACTTCTGTAGAGTGAAAACTATTCGAATAGTCGTGCCTACAGTCATGGGCAGCCACAAGAACTTATTCGAGTTAGTGTCCATTTACAAAATAGTCTTTGTGGTTAGATAAACATACGAAGGGTGGATAGAACCTAGTGATTATAAAGGGTGTATAAAACTCATGTATCAAAATAGCATTTGGTGGATGGAACCATTCTCTATAAAAGGTGGATGGAACTTGCACTACTACTATTATTATTGCACACTCTTACATCCTTTAAAAATATGGTTTAGTGGAAAATACTAAGTCTTATGAATTTTCACTCATTGTAACTTTCAACTGGAGCCTTTAGTAAATAAAATAACCCGAGCTTCCCTTTGTTAAGCTATGGATCTATATTATTGCATTATGTGTGTTGGCTCGCGGAGCATAGTGTTAGAAATTGGCACATTTGATTATGGCTCATTTTCTTAATTCCAAAGCATGCATGGTTTAGTACCATATTGCTAAGGCAAGGTGAGGAAGACCGATTTACAAGGTGGAGTCCTCATCACTCCTTGAATATGGATAGAGATGGTATGAGGAGGGTTCTGTCTAGTCACACACACGCACACGCACACGCGCGCGTGTATTCGTGTATTTTCGCGTGAAAATCGTGTGACTTGTGACTTGCGATGCGCGACCGTTTGGCATACCAAGTCTATCTCTATTTTGCTGAACCCTGTACCACTCTCTCTGTTTGAATGAGATTCAAACATTTGAATGAGGCAGTTATAAGTGAATTTACACTGCTTAATTCATCGCCATGATGCATAATTACATTTAAACGAGCGATTACTAGTGAATAATCGCAGCGCCTTTAAAAGGGCACCGAGACGCCCGAAAAAGTGAAAATTTTGCACCTCCATTCTTCCTCTACTTTCGCTTTCTGCTTTGTTGTCTTTGTGTCTTGTGTCATCTGAACCTCATCGACCTTTCTTCCCGGCGTGCACCTGGAAGGAGGGAGAGCGGCTATCTCCGAACCATTGCCGTAGAGAGTACCTGCACGGGGCGGCAATAAGGTTTCTGGGTAGCACATCTGCGCGACCGCTCACTGCACTACGTCATCTACGTTCTGTACTGCGTCAAGCCTACGCGGCTTCCTGTTCTTCATCAGGCTAATAAGTAAGTCATTCACGCGCACGTACGACTTTGTTACTATATTTTTCTTGAGTAGCCTGCTGTTAGTAGTAAGCTTTGCATCACTAGTTTATTGTATTTGTCTCCTCGTAAATTTTGGAATTAAAATATTGCCCACATTTTCAATAATTTAGAAACCTTATTGTGAATTTTGTTGCAATACAACAATGGCTAGTGCTTCTGATGCGATGAAATCTGAGAGGTTTTCTGGTCAGAACTTTCGTAGATGGCATACTAGAGCCAAGTTTTGGCTCATGTCTTTGGGGCTGTGGTGGGTTATCCACCTGCAGTATCCATTTACGATTGAGCAGGTCATGAAGTTTGAAAATGCAAACAACACTGCTCTTGGCTGCATTCTAACTGTTCTGGCAGATCAGCTCTATGATGTGTACATGGACTTCAAGTTCGCCACAGAGTTGTGGGATGCACTAGAGCACAAATATGCAGATGCAGAGCCAGGTCGCTGACTCTACTTGTGTGAGTAATTTTTTGACTTTAGCATGGATGAGGCTAAGTCCGTAGTTGGATAAGCTCATGATCTCTAGCTACCAGTCGGTGAGATTGCGCACATAGGCTATGTGTTGCCTCCAAAGTTTGTGACTGCGAGCATTGTTGCTAAATTCCCTGCCCCTTGGCGGGATTTTGCTACTAGTTTGAAACATAAGAGGGAAGAGATTTCTGTTGAGAATCTCATTGCAGCCCTCGATGTGGAAGAAAAAGCAAGAGCAAAAGATGCACCTAGCACATGTGGCCAGAATAATGCAAATGTCATACAGAAAAAGACTGTTGCAAAGAAGTACAAATCCAACAAACCAAACAAGACAACTAGCTTTAAGAAGAAAACTGAGAAAAAGGATTTGAGGGACATCACCTGCTTTATGTGCGGAAAAGATGGTCATATGGCGAGGATTGTCGCTTCTGCAAGATCAGAGATGGTGAATAGTTAAAGAAGAAGGTTGTTAACGTGATCATAGGCGAGGCCTCGACTGCAGGAGGGTATGGTAATCCACCTGTTGTCTTTTTAACATGCCAATCTACTGAGTGGTGCTAATGTTCACGTTTGTTCTGATATTTCCTTGTTTGCTTCTTACTAGGCAGTAGGGGCTTCCTCCATCCTAATGGCAAACGGGTCGCATGCTTCTATTCTTGGTGTTGGCACAGTGGATCTGAAGCTTAATTCAGTGAAGACTGTCTACTTGAAGAACGTGCAGCATGCTCCTACAATAAAGAAGAACCTCGCTAGTGGTTCTCTCATGTGCAGGGATGGTTATAAGCTAGTTTTTGAATCAAATAAAATTGTAATGTCTAAGTTTGGAAAGTTTGTTGGTAAAGACTATGAGAGCGGAGGCTTGTTCCGCCTAAGTATTTTAGAGTCTTGTTATAATCTGAATGTTGCAACTGGTTTAAATAAATATGAGGCAAATATTTGGCATTCTCGTTTCTATCATATTGGTTTTGATAGTATTGCTAGAATGTCCAGATTAGATTTAATTCCAAAATGTGAAATTGTCAAAGGATCAAAGTGCCAGTCATGTGTGCAAGCAAAGCAACCTCGAAAACCCTTTAAGGTATTAGAGGATGAAAAGAACTTATCACCTTTAGATCTTATTCATTCAGATTTGTGTGAAATGAATGGATTATTGACAAAAAGAGGTTTCTAACTTTAATTGATGATGCAACATGCTACTGCTACGTGTATTTGCTGAAAACTAAGGATGAAGCTTTAAACTACTTTAAAACATATAAGGCCGAGGTTGATAACCAACTAGAAAAGAAAATAAAAAGATTGAGGTCTAATCGTGGAGGAGAGTATGTCTCTCATGAATTCTCCCAATTCTGTTCTGAGCATGGAATAGTTCATGAATTTACACCACCATATTCGCCCCAATCAAATGGGGTAGCTGAGAGGAAAAACCGAACACTAACAGATTTGTTTAATGCCATATTAGAGAGTGCCGGTACGCCTAAGGCATGATGGGGGAAGCTATTCTAACAACAATTTTCATCGTAAATAGAGTAATCACTAAAAAGAGTGAGATTACTCCGTATGAGGGATGGAAGGGGAGAAAATCTAATGTTAATTTTCTGCGAACTTAGGGGTGTTTGGCAAAAGTCAATATACCATTGCAGAAAAAGAGAAAACATGGACCAAAAAAAGTCGATGGTATTTTTCTAGGAATTATCAAAATAGCACGGCCTATAGATTTTTAGTAGTTAAATCAGAAACTCCTGAGATTATTGCTAATACAATAATGGAGTCTAGAGATACTTCATTTTTTGAGAATATCTTTCTTATGAGAACAACATGTAGTGCTTCACGAACAGAGAATGTTCAAACTGATAATATTGAAAGTGAGAATAATCAAACTTCTGAACTTCCCACCATTTCTGAACCAATATGTGATATCCCTGAGGAGGATAACAATCTAGTTGGAGAAGCTCCTCGCAGGAGCAAGAGACAAAGGGTTGAGAAAACCTTTGGTGACGACTTTATTGTATACCTCATGGATGATGTGCCAAAGACTCTTTCTAAAGCTTATGCATCTTCTGATGCTGAGTATTGGAAAGAGGCAGTCCATAGCGAGATGGACTCTATCATGGCTAATGGGACTTGGGAGATCACAGATCGTCCTATCGGGTCTAAACCTGTAGGATGTAAGTGGGTCTTTAAAAAGAAACTAAGGCCTGATGGAACTATTGAGAAGTACAAGGCAAGGCTTGTTGCCAAGGGTTACACCTAGAGAGAGAGAATATTTCTTTGATACCTATTCTCCTGTCGCCAGACTAACCATCAGAGTGCTCCTTACGTTAGCATCTTCCTATGGTCTACATGTTCATCAAATGGATGTGAAGACAACTTTCCTTAATAGAGAGTTGGAGGAAGAAATCTATGTGGATCAACCGGATGGTTTTGTGATTTCTAGATTATTGAAATCTTTGTATGACCTAAAACAAGCACCTAACAATGGCACGAGAAGTTTGACAAAACTTTGATATCCGCTGGCTTTGTTGTGAATGAAGCTGATAAATGTGTGTATTATCGTTATAGTGGGGGTCAAGGAGTTATCTTATATCTGTATGTAGATGACATATTTATATTTGGAACAAACACTGCTGTAATTGATGAGGTTAAATTTTTCTTATCTCGGTGTTTTGATATGAAAGACTTGGGAGAGGCAGATGTCATTCTGAATATTAAATTGATCAAAAGCAAGGATGTGATCACTTTAAATCAATCCCATTATGCTGAGGAAATATTGAGCCGGTTCGGTTTTGAAAACTGTAAAGTTTCTCCAACACCTTATGATGCGAGCATTAAGCTTCGAAAGAATCAAGGGTTACGAAAAGATCAATTAAAATATTGCCCACATTTCCAACACATAGTTGTTTATGATCGCCCTCACTTACTCAATTAATTCAGAACTCGTGGAGCAAGACCACTAGGTCTATTATGCTGCACTCGGACCAGATAGAGAAGAGGACAATAGAGATTAGGATGATCCTTAGTAGTGTAGGTCTTGTTTCATTAGGTAGACTTTGTGGTGACTATGTGCACATCTATTATCCAGACTTTGTGGAGAATAGTATGGCATTATTTACCCTAGTCACATGCCTGTGGCAAGGTGGCCTCACCTTTTGCTTTCACTTCTGGTTTTATGTAATGTAACCATTTGGCCTGACCACCCCTTATGTAAACTCTACCCGATATGGGTTATTTGAACTCTAATATGTAATATAAGTGTTGGTATGGTCCATGCGATATATGAAGTGATTTAACAATGTATCTGTGAGCACTATCGGGGTTATGAATGGCAAATTCGGGGTCTGACAGCACTGGTATCAGAGTATACGATTATAGGGTACAGAGCCTTAGCTAGAATGGTCATTGCCTAAGGACTTGAGTCTTATTTTCCAAAACTAAACAAAAGTTTTATCAAAATATAGTGTACTACTGCTTCTACTTACCACTACTATTTCCTAGCTTCTGTTCCATTTCTTTATATCTTTAAAACTACTACTTGCACCTTCCTGTTTCCAACTATAGATGGCTGGATCAGCTATCGATGGCATGTGGGACTACACCCATGGTGAACATGAGGGAGAGTTTGTTGACATACTGCACAAGCTGAAGCAGTGCCTAGGCTACTGGCACTATCCTATCTTTAGGGGCCAAAATACTTAGGTAGAAAACAGAGAGTCCTCGATGATGGAGGTCTTCCTCTATGCGAGAGAAGGCGAGTACATTTCCTGCACCTTCAGGACCACCCACCAAAGGAGCACTTCCACTGATGCCCTTTAGGATGCTGCCTGCTTAGCTTTTACTCGCCTGTGTGAGATCCATGAGGCTGCCATGTTGGCGTCTATAAGTTCAAGCTCCATTAAGTTGGTTTTGGTGATAATGACAAATCTAATTGTGAGACTAACTTGTTTATTGATTATAATATTACCTAGTCACATTTGGATGAAAAGGTGAAAACCATAAGAGGTATGTATTCTATATCACATTCTTATTTATTCTTGCATTCATCGGATCCAAAATATAGATTGAACTTCACCAAATAGTCAAACACGAATATGTGTATATGTCTCTATTACACATTCTTGTATGCACATATTTAGGGGAGTTCATTCTATGTTTTGTGGTTTCATTAGTATTGATCCATATTCATCTTTCCACATATTAAGTATATTTACCTTCAAATATATACCTTAAGTATATATAGCTTGTGTAGTTTATATATACTCAAAATCGGGTTGTGATCAAGTTTCTCCTTATGTGTTAATGGTTGAATGATAAATGACAACCAGATAAGTAAGTTTTGCTTAAAAAGCTTATCTTAGAGTATACAATTATTGTGCATATGTTGTATACTCTAGAAACAATATTTTATCTCATTATTTATTGAGATTGTCATGAATTACCAAAAAAGTGAAGGTTGTAGAATCTAGTCCCTCCATTATGAATTAATGGCGAAGTTTGGTAATTTATGATAATAGATTTGTGAACTAATATTTTTCATGAGTTGGATGAATATGTTAGGTTCCACAAAAGAGGATAACTTGGGATGACTTCATATGTTTAAAATTATCAAGTCAAGTGGTGGATGCATCATGAGTTGATGCATGTCTAAGAGGAGATGATCATATATTGATCATCAAGTCAAGTAAAGATTCATTATGTGTTGATGGAGTTGAAGTAAAAGATGCATCATGAGTTGATGCATGTCAAAACTATGACTCAAAGCAAATGTATGACTAGTTAGGGCTAAACATGTGTTCCTAGTCTTTTACCGGTCTTGGTGTTTGGTTGAAAGACCGGATTGCTAGTATAAGTTGTCATACTATTAAGAAGGGTTGTGTCTAGCAGCTTGAGTCTCATCATGTGCTGATAGCTCAACCTTACTTGCTCTATCTCTCCTTGGCATGTGACATGTATTTGTGAATGTGTTTTGCAAATAGTTGAAGTTCTTGTGTTGAATCCTTGTAACATGGGACTATACATTGCAAATATGTTTTGCGAGTGTTTGAAGTCCATGTTTCCATTCTTTGTAGTATGAGGCTTACATTTGCAAATGTGTTTTGCAAATGGTTGAAGCTCATATATATAATTTTTTGGGTCATAGTTCTAAAAGTGTGCAAATGTGTTTTGTAACTTGTTAGAAATCATGGATAATCCTTGTGCGCATGATACTGTAGTTTGCAAATATGTTTTGCAAAATTTATTGAAGTACGTGCACTTCTCAGGGAAATCAGAACTACCGCGTGTATTCTGCGGTACTACCGCTAGTCAGAAATACCGACGTTGTAACCATGAAACTACCACGTGCGTTGGTGGTTGAAGACCATCATGGTTGAGAGCTGACTTGGTCAAACCAATGTGGTCGAAGACCTGTGTGGTCGAAGATCTATGTGATGAAAACCAGTATGGTCAAACCAGCGTGGTCAGAATCGATATGGTCGAGATCTGTGTGATCGAAACCAGTGTTGTCGACGTGATCGAGATCTGTGTGATTGAAACCAGTGTGGTCAATCCAGTATAGTCGGAATCGATGTGGTCAAGATCTGTGTGATCAAAACCAGCGTGGTCAGAATCAACGTGATCGAAGATCTGTGTGATTGAAACCAGCGTGGTTAAACTGATGTGGTCGAAGATCTGTGTGATCGAAACCAGCGTGGTCGAACCGATGTGGTATCAGAGCTTGGTCTCTCATTTATTAGGCTTCACCACCTAGAGAGTTTAAATGATGGCAACTAGTGGGATTCTGCACCTAGATGACACACCCCTATTCAATGGCACAAATTATGATAATTGGAGAATTTGTATGATTTGCTATTTTAATGCCATGAGCTCGAAAATATAGCGGATTGTAGATGTGGGCTTTTCTCCTCCTAAGGATCCTCTTGCTCCAACATTTGAGGAAGACAAATGCTCACATCTCGACAATCAAGCAACTAAAGCTCTATTTAGTGCTTTGACTGTAGAGGTGTTCAACATTATATGCAATCTTGAGAGCACTCATGATATGTGGACGAAATTCAAGACAAATATGAAATGTCCACATCAACCGATGAGGATTGAAAACAAAAGTGGATGTCAGGAGAAGAATGCTCAACCTCTAGCTCCGACGATGAAGAATCCACTACTCCCTCCACATCAACTCAATACTTTATGTCAATAAGTAATAAGAAGGTAAATAATGATAATTACAAAGATGAACCTTCTTATGATGAGTTGATAGATATACTAAAAGAGCTTAATGAATTCCTTGGGAAGGAAAAGGCTAAGTATAAGATTTTAAAGAATGAGCATGTCTCGCTTTAAAATGATTATAACAAGTTAAAAGAAGATCATGAAATTCTTCTTCTCAAGTAGTATTACAAGCCTAAGGTGGATATAGGAATTAGATGTGATTTACTAGATAATATGCCATGTGTAGCTCTTATCTCTTGCATTTCATCTAAAGTTAATGTTTCCATCTCATGTGAGGATTTAATTGATATGCCCTGTTGCTAAAAATAGATGCTTCTACTTCCTTTATGCATTGCAATAATAACCTTGTAGAGGAAAATTCTTTGGACCAGACACCCCAAGCAGGCCGAAGAGAAAGTGTGCCTAATTAGAGATGGACTGCAAGCAGCTTAGTCAAGACTATGAGCTAATGTGAATATAAATTGCATAGAAAAATTAAAGCATGTAATTTAATAATTTAAATCAATATAATTTGCATTTATAAGGTACATGCATAATAATTAAAGTATTAACTCACCTTGCTCACAAATTGTCTAGTCTAAAGGATGATAGTCCTACTCGTTTCGCTGTTATTGTTGTATGTCGTAGTCTAATCAATTTGAGCATGCAGAAATTTGAAAAATACTAGAAAATAAAGATATATTCAAATGAAAATTTAAATAAACTCCATAGCTCATGATTTTAGCTCCGTTATAAAGATCTTGAATTTAGAAACAAATTTCACTTAATTGGACCTAAGATGAATGAGAACGGTCTTTTTCTTACAAGCCTACTCTTGCTCTTATACAAAGAATGGACAAATTGTATTGATAGGAATGCATTTATTGGATGAAGGGATTCGTCGTTGAACTTTTCTCTGTTGATGATACTGCGGGAGTAAAGAAGGAGCCACCGATTGGTGGAACCATGACCACAGAAGCGACGGTGATATCAGATCCACTAGTCATGAGCACCGAGATGATCTCTGGCGAGGAGATGCAGACCTGATGGTCTCCTCCAAGACTTCCATGACAACAGCTAAGACAAGTGCTCCAGTAGTCAAGGAAGCTCTACCCTATGAGGAGGTGTAGGGGATTGGAGAACTAATCTTTGATCACACCGAGGAGGAGCTGACCAAGGATGTTACTCCTAGTGAGAACATCTAATAGAAACACACCAAGGGTTTGACCAGCCCTGCCAGTTTTGAATTGATGAAATCTGCTAAGAAAAAGAACGGGAACTCCGGTGCTCTGGATTATGCTCTAGGGCGGTTCAATTTCAAGACTGAGAAAGCTAGGTATGTGTTAGTCGTAAGAAATTTTAGACAGTTATACTTTTTTTAACTTCTTTGTGCCTTGAAGTTTTTAATCTTTCCGTTTCTTATTTCACTATTTAGGTAGCATATCTATCACCCTGGTCACAATTCTCCTGATTGCTTTTGTTGAAGAGCCATCAAAGGAGGAAGCACTCGTAGCGGCCCCTCAGTTGGTAGCGACATTAACTGAAGGAATAGAGGTTGCCATGACCAAGGATCCTTTGGTAGCTCTGACACCGTCGAAGGACCTAGAGGTGGAGATGAAGTCTGAGTAGACTGTTGTCTCTACGGACAAAGCGGTGGTCAAGGAGAAGGAAGTAGAAGTACTTCCTTCCTTTTTTGGAGGACCAATGGTCGAGAGTTCTTCGATGATAAGGAAGGGCCTGTTCTTTTCCTCCGAAGCTGGCGGGTTTTGGCTTTTGCTACAGTACCTAACTTTCAAACGGAGTATTTTCTCAAGACGGGGTCTACAAGTTAAACGATGTACACGTTAAAAGCCCAATATCTGTACCATCCAAAATTGCAAGTATCTCTCTCTCTCCATAATATGTACTGTAAACAGGCAAAATTCAAAAATTTCAGCCAAAAGCAATAAGCCGCAGCTGTTGCCAAACAGGCCCGAAGTCTCCTCATCCGAGGGACATTCTAGATCGGCGCCATATCTTCAACAACTAAAGTCTCTAGTATCTTTGGTGGAGGAAAGTGTCAGATCTTGAGTTGAAGACTAGCCCTGAGGAGCTCTAATTCACCTTTACTAATAAAATGGTCTCGATAAGTTCTGAAGACCACTCTTATTGTAATTTGGATTTTATTAAAACTTCTCTAGTTTCTTCTTCTCTCTATTATTTTTTTAGTACATAGTAGAGGTAGTCGCTCTGGTCAGAGAAATGACCAGGCGATCATTAGTCCTCAAGAAGGAGAGGGATGCCCTTCACCGATAAGCTGACGACTGGTAATGAGTTTTCTGTTCTCACTATTTTTTGCCGTGTACTGTTTGTCCTCTCGTAACTCTTTAAACATTTTTACATGTCTGGAAGCACTGTGAAGGTGTTTGAGAATACCCTCAAGAAGGAGAGGGAACTGTTCGGGTCGACCTTGACCGAGAACAAACAGCTTCTCAAGACCCTTGAGGAGAAGAGTCTCCAATTAGGAAGTAAGTTACTTCTTGATTTTTCCTTTATTGGTTTTAAGTTTTTGCTTTCTTTCTTATTTCCTTCCTTATCGTGGTTGACAGAGTTGAAAAGTTTTGAAAAGGAAGCAAAGGCTAAGGAAGCTATCATTTTAAAGATAGAAGAAGTGTCTAAAGCCAAGGACTGGTCGATTGAAGACTGGTTGAATAGATTTAATGACATCATCCTTAAGCATAAGTGGTCGAGCCTCATAAGAAGAAGAACCAAGGTAACTGTAACATCCCAAAATTCGGCTACTCAAAAAAATATGGAGTTTTTAAAACTTTTTCTTGCAATTTGCCGGCATTCAAATTTCTTCTAAATATTTATTTGAATTTTTCTGAGTTTTATGCTATGCAAATTAATAACCCAAAAATAATCCCAAGTGCAAATAATGATCAAGTAAATAATAAAAATAGAAAATGACATTACATATCACGAATTCAAAATACCAAAATCTTGAATTCAAATTCAAGTCAATAAAATGAAACCAAAAAGAATATTAGAACATATCTCTAAATGGTTAAGCCAAAACTTCCTTCTTTTTAATTTAATTAGCTTACACAACCCAAGTTTGGACATTCAAAAATTTATATACGCAATTCATAACAAAATCAATAATCTTAAATATGAAATAGAAATTTAAATTAAAAATCCAAATTCTAAAATTTTTCTTAAGCCTTTCTCTCTCTTTTTTTCCTTCATTTCCTTCCTTCTCTCTATTACATGTGGGCCCTCCCACCTTCTTTTTCTTTTTCTTCTCTCGCTCTCTTTGTCCCTTCACTGGCAACTGGGCCCAGGCCCTTCCTCTTTTTCTCTCTCTTCTTCAACTCCACCAGTTCTTCTTTCTTTTTCTCCCTGTGTGCCGCGTCGTCTTCTTCCTCCGAGCGTCCGCCCAGCCGGCCCAACGTCTCCTGTTCCTCCGTCACCGCGCACTTGTCTTGTTGCCCTCGCGTCCGCGCCCATGCCTTGCTCTTGTCGTGTCGCCAACCACCCCAAGTCGCTTTGCCACTGCGTCACCCTGTGCAACGTCGCGTCGCCGTCCCCTGGCGCCATGCCATCGCCCACGCTACGTCTTGCCCTCGGTCGTCGCAATAGTGGCGCCACAGCAACCCATCCACCGCTATAAGTAGCTCCTCCAGACTTCCCTATTACGCCTGCACTCCCCGTTCCTCCCTTATTTCTTCTCCCATCTCCGCCCGTGCGCTGGCTACAACTGCCTCACACCACCCTGGCCGCTCCGGTGAAACCCCACCACTCCAACCACGTCACGGCGTGTCCCCACTCCCCATCTACTTCCTCCTAGGTCTAATTGGAAAATGTCGCACAGAGCTCGCCAGGATGTCCCTCTTCCTCACCGCCGGCCGAATGCGCCTCCACTGCCGCCATTCTTCCTCGGAGCACCACCACCTGATTTCGTGCTATGGGAGCATCTACTCGATGCCCTGAGCCTTCTCCAACTACCGGTCACCCTTCTCATTGCCCAGCTCCTCCCTCTACGGCGACCCGACCGCGCTGCCTCCGACCGACGCCGCCAGTCCGCCACGGCAACCCCTTCTTCCCCAACCCCGGCCGACGAGGGATCCGCCCTCGGAGCTACACCAAGTCGATTCCACTGAGACGGAGCCTCCTTGGAGTGACGCAAAGCCATCTCCATCCTCACCCATCGCCGTCACATGTCGCCAGCTCGCCACCGCTGTTCCCAAGCCGCGTCGACTCCCGAGCTTGTCTCGATGCTCCCCTCTCATTTAATTGTGATCTGGTGCTGTGCGCCGCCATAACGACCATTCCCCTGTTCCGTTGTCACCCACGGTCGTCGCTGGCCAACTCCCGGTTGAATTGGCCGGTGAGACGCTGTCTTTGGGTTGGCGCAGGCGTGAGCAACCCATTTTGGGAGTGCTCAGCTCCGGCCACCATCTCCTCCACCGACGGCGAGCTCGCCAAGCGTCGGTCGGAGGAAGACGATGCAACATGTTGAAGCTCAGTCCCACGGCTACGAGTACTGTAGGACCCAAATGGCGACAGAGGGGGGGTGAATGTCGTTCTCTTTAAAATCGCCCCCGAGAAATCGTACACTGGTATTTTAGAGAAATGCAGTACGAGGCAACTCACAGAAAATTAATTCTACTGAAAACTGGAACGCATGTGATACTAAAAAATTTAGCATAAATCAGAGAGTAATCAGTAAAAATTTCAGCTGAAAAAGATGCCGTTTGATCTGCATGCAAAATGGTCAAAGACCTGCTAAAGAAATAAAAGAAAAAGGGACCAAAGGCTACGAGAACTGCACTGATCAAAGGATGACCAACAGGATACCAAAACAAGGATACTACAACAAAGAGAAAGATTGAAGACTTAAGTCGTGAACTGCTGCTGTTAGCACAACCGAAACAACACAACAATTTTGCTGGCCAAAATCAAAAGAAGAGTGACTGAGAACGCTGCCGAAAGTACTGCTGCCGAACTGCATCCACTCTTACTGACAAAAAGAAGCTGTAGCCAGCAAACGGCAAGATGAAGCAGAGAGGACTGCAGCCAAAAGCACAAAATGAAACTGCATGCAGTCGGCAATCCAAAACTGAAATCAGAGAAGACAACTGAAATGATACTGCACTAAAGTTGTTGCCGAAAAGCAGACTGAAGGCATAACGTCTGTACAGAGATTAGATGATTTAAATGAGAGTGAATCACTGCTGCCTAACTGAAATCAAATGCCATTAGAAGCTGCCAAAAACCGAACCAAAGAAAGCAGAACTGCAGAGCAGTTTGGCTGTCTGAACTGCTGCTGCCGAGCTACTAGAAAAGTACCAAATGCTGTTCTTGCTGCCGAAAGAAAACTAGCAAATCAATTATTACAACTGCTGCTCAAGGAGATCAAGGATTAAGAGCAGATTGGTCATTGATCAAACACAAAGGAGAAACACTAACACTGCAGCAGACTGAAAGTACTAAAGATCAAGAAAGGATCCGAAAGAGCAATGCCAAAGATAAATTTCTGGAGCAAGCACAGTGTTTACTGTGAGCATGTCGGCACAGGGAAGAAGTCACTGTCCAACTTCTTGGCACAGTGAAGAAATTAGCCTCCTAGTACTAGCTTGTCGGCACAAGAATGAAAAGTGAATGGCAGCAGATGTAAACTATTCGGCACAGGAATAAATAGCATCCAACTGTTAGTGCAGTTTGGCAGAGAAAGAAAAACAAGAACTGACTGCTTCTCATACTTGCCGAAGAATGCTATTGTGTGAGCATATCGGCACAGGAAAGAAGCGATTCAGAAATTAGCTAGCCAAAAACCTTTGAGCCAAATCTTTGTTCAAGGCAAAAGAAATTCAGCATCAAATCAAGAAACCAACTCAGAGAGACATGAACTAAGAGGAGCAAAAATAGCCAAAAGCTAAGAAATAAAGAAGACTGCAGAACACAGAAAGAAAACAAACAAGAACATCTCAATCACCGTTCATTCCATGTTGAGATGAATGATTACAGAGAATCCATCATACAACCATCTCACCCTCAACCTCTCAATCCTCAAGAACACCAAGAGCCTCACATGCTTCTTGGGAGGAACACAATACACAAGGAATGAACTCTTAAAACCCTAACTCTCTCTATTGTATCCTCAGAGGTATGCAGCCCCTCACCTCTATTTATAGCCCTTGGCTAACGGGTCTCCAACCCGTTACGCCGGCTAAACCCTAACGGAGCCGTCTTCCGCTTGTGCAGCCTTGCGAAATTCCCGCCGCCCCTCCCGCACCTTCCGGAAGCTTCCGTGCTCCTTGTCTCGCACGCCGCAACCACGCCGAGTCCACGCCGTCTTCGACACATCATGACCGTTCGACCTCGGCGCCACCGCGCCTAGTCCGGTCCACCGTGTCTCGCCACGACTCCGCCTCGATGTCCTGCAGACACACAGACAAGAAAACACGTCACATAGCACCGCTCGATACATGAACGCGTAAATAGCATAAACAAGATCAAACATGTCGCAATATCATAATATACATCCTAACCCATACGACTAAGCTTGATCAAAGTCCGACCGAGCCCGTTGCACCAAGCAACGTCTGGGTCCGAACAAACCGACTCAAACTCGACTTTTGCGACGGATGTCAATTACTCATCACTCACAATGGGATGACCTCCACATGGTCTCTCAATCTCCCCTTGATGAGTATATTGACAAACACCAAAAAGCACAAAGTTGAGTTTGAAGAGTCTAACATGGTCCATAAAAGCAAGAGTGAAGCTAATGACCATGTCGATGTATGAGCAAAAGAAAGAACAATTTTTCCTCAACGCCCGAAGTGGCTTTTTCTACCACTATTCTCCCCCTTTTGACAATAAACCCATCAAGATGGAAGGAAGGAGAAAAAGTCATGAAAATGGATGAAAGGCTGATTTGATCATTTTTAAGTATGTAGAGTCATGCGAATTATCCAAAATAACCATCATGTATTATATCAAGCCATAACATACAAATATGCTACAAAGATCATGACTAAGTACGTAAAGAGAAGCTAAGCAACATAAGGTATAATCTGAATTTTAATTGAAGTGCTTAGCAAGTCAAGTCAAACAAGATTTTAGTCTAGCTAATGATATCCACAAATGATGCAAACTATGTCAATAAGCTAAATGGAATCAAGAAGCTAGTGTTGAGCAAACTAGAGTGCTATTTGTTCAAGAATGATACATTTGTTTAAGTACTTTGATATTTTTGCAATTGAGCACAAATGACATTTTTCTTTAGAGATAACATGGTTGTTTTCAACCATCTTTTTATTCAGTCATGTGCTAGACCTCAAGCCTTATGCGATCATTCCAACCGAGAAGCTTAAGGAAATGATCTTGGTCATCCAAAACTCCCCTGAGTTCATGCCTTGTGCAATGGCAAGCCGTCTCATGAGAAAGAATTGATGAGATCAGTTTTTTTTCGCACAGAAGAGATCTTTTTGTTTTTGACAGTTATGCTAACTTATGTGTCATCAAGAAACTGTATAGCTCAATCTATTGCTCAACTAAGATTCAAGACTCAACTCAGCCTATTTAACATGGCAAGAACCATAAAAAGATAACACAAAGCTGACTAGTCTCAAATATGAACAAGACATGAATTAGGTCAAAATTTAGCATTTTAATTAACCTATCATGGCAAAGACTTGACTACACATATAAAGTCATGATCAAATTAGCAATGGAGCATAAATCATGGCAAGATATAATATAATGAAAACATGTCATGAAAGGATAATAATCAAGGCTCCATTAAGTTATGTTACAAATGAAGAAAATCCAGCTCCCCCTTAACTTGAGATACAACTTTTAGTTCAAGTTGAGTTATGTCATCATTAAAATCTAGAAGTTCCCAAATGAACTCCCCCTGAACCAAAGCAATAAAAACGAGAAGCTGGCAAATAAATCAAGAAATGCAGTCCTTAAAGCATAGATAAGATAGATAATACTAATGACTCAGACAAACTCTTATCTACCCCATTTGACTCCAGGATAACGAGCTGACGAGTAAAACACACACTAGAGAGCAACACGCACTGCTCACCCGAGGGTGGCCCAACCCTCGCTAGAACCTAAAAGAAGTGAGTGAGCTCAACCTAGTGAGATAAGAAACAACTAT
This sequence comes from Bonia amplexicaulis, assembly GCA_036346245.1. NCBI lineage: Eukaryota > Viridiplantae > Streptophyta > Magnoliopsida > Poales > Poaceae > Bonia > Bonia amplexicaulis. Next base: position 21,764,702 of record CM070743.1, read on the forward strand.
CCTGAAAGTACAAGATAAGAGCAAGAAGTCTAAGCACTCGGCAAGAGACACACTCTAACCTATGCTAGAAGGACTAAACCCAATGCACCCGAAAATGCGATGCCTAAAGCTCCCCCTCACAATAGTCCGTAAGGACAAACCACCCCAAGCTCTCCCCGCAGAGCTGAAAACCTCGAGCTGTCCAGAGGCTTGGTGAAGATGTCAGCCACCTGGTGGTCACTCTCCACGAAATGAAGCACAATGTCACCCTTCTCTACATGGTCTCGAAGGAAGTGATATCTAATATCGATGTGCTTGGTCCGAGAGTGCTGCACTGGGTTCTTAGCAATGCTAATCGTAGACGTGTTATCGCAAAAGAGCGGAACACGATTGATAGCTAACCCAAAGTCCCGCAGAGTCGAGACCATCCAAAGCACTGCTACAAGAATGGCCGCAAAGAACGTACTCGGCCTCTGCAGTGGACTGTGCAACACTGGATTGCTTCCTCGAGGACAAGGAAACAAGAGAAGTGCCAATGAATTGGCAGGTGCCCGAAGTGCTCTTCCTATCTATCCTACAGTACCGGCAAAGTCTCGCATCCGAATAGGCTCTAAGGGATAGAGCAGAGGAGGATGAGTACCGATACCATAGTCAATGGTAGCTCAAGGTACCGAACATGTGTTTCACCGCTTTGGCGGTGAGATACGCGAGGAGAAGCTCGAAACCGAGCACAAAGACACACGGAGAAGTGTATGTCCGGTCTCGAGGCGGTGAGGTACAAGAGATGACCAATCATGCTTCGAACTCCTTTTGATCAACGGCTCGCCGTCCTCATACGGGTCAAGAACGGTGTAGAAGCCATCGAGTCGACACCGCTTTCCATCACTCATGTCAAATCGTCTCGGGAGGTCTCGAGTGTACTTGCCTTGATGCAAGAAGGTCACCTCCCGAGTCTGCTTGATCTGGAAGCCAAGGAAGAATGTCAACTCACCCATCATGCTCATCTCAAACTCGGTGCTCATGACATCCGAGAACTGTGAAACTAGAGCATGGGAAGAGCCGCCAAAGATGATGTCATCGACATAAATTTGGACGAGCAGAAGGTCATTGCCAAGCCGGCGAATGAACAAGGTCTTGTCAACTTTACCCATCTCAAAATCATGTCTCAATAGATAGGACTTAAGCTTCATCTTGTCAACAAGGTCTAGGGGCTTGCTTAAGTCCATACAATGCTTTGGAAAGCTTGAAGACATGACTAGGGTATTTGGAGTTCTCGAAACCTGGAGGCTGTCTGACATAGACTTCTTCCTCAATGAAGCCATTGAGAAAGGCACTCTTGACGTCCATCTGGTAAAGCTTGAAACCCTTAGAAGCTGCAAAGGCAAGCAGAATTCTAATGGCCTCAAGACGAGCTACAGGGGCAAAGGTCTCCTCGAAATCCAGACCCTCAACCTGAGAGTACCCCTGTGCAACCAGCCTAGCCTTGTTTCGAATGACTACGCCATCCTCACTTTGCTTGTTCTTGAACACCCATTTGGTTCCAATGATATTTTGATCTCGAGGGGGCTCAACAAGCGTCCAGACCTTGTTTCTCTCGAAACTCTCTAGCTCCTCATGCGTGGCGTTGACCCAAGACTCATCAGAGAGAGCATGACAAATATCTTTGGGCTCAAAGGAAGCTACGAAGGCAGAGTGGAGACAGAAAAGTGACACGCCAGACTTGGAGCGTGTGACTCGTTCAAAGAGATCTCCAATCATCTGCTCAGAAGGATGAGATTTTTGGATATGTCTTGGAGGTCCTGGAGGAGATGAAGAAGTGGCCTCTACCTCGTTACCTAACAGGGTAGGAACAGAGCCACTAGCTCCAGAAGAAGCAGAAGGTAAGGGCTGATCACCTCGAGGTGCGGTGGAAGAAGGCACCTCAAGGGGTGGAAGAGGGACTGGATCGGGTAGACAACCCTCATCTCCATCATCCTCATCATCCACGAAGATGGTCTCGGACCGCTCTAGTGAACACGAGATATCGGGCCTAGTCCCTGACCGGCCTCATCGAAAGTCACCTCACGGTTTCTACCAATTTGCTAGACTCGCAGGTTCCGGACCCTATAGGCCCGCGAAGAAGTCGAGTAGCCTAGAAAGAGTCCATCACAAGATCGTGACTCGAACTTATCTAGGTTCCCGGACTTTAGAATAAAACACTTGCAGTCAAACACACGAAAATGAGAAACACTAGGCTTTCGCCCGTATCTCAACTCATAAGAAGTGCGGTGCAAGTGTGCAAGAAAACTCGATTAGAAACATGGCACGCGGTGGCTATAGCCTCACCCAAAACTTCGGTGTAGAGTACTCATCAAGCATCGTCCGGCCATCTCGACCAAGGTGCGGTTCTTCCTCTCCACAACGCCATTCTGCCGCGGGCGTATGGAGAAGAGGCGGTGCTCTACACCGGTCTCATCACGAAACTCTCAAAGTAGGAGTTCTTGAACTCCGTGCCATTGTCATGCGGATCGCTCGTAAGGCACCGGAAGCTCAACGAAAGCCTCTTGAAAAGACCTCGGAAATGTGTAAACGTCTCATCCTTCGAGGCTAAGAAAACACCCAAGAGTACCTCGAATAGTCATCGACCACAACAAGAACGTACCACTTCCCTCCCGCCGATCGCACTCGAGTGGTCCAAGCGTGTCCATGTGGAGCGGTTGTCCGGTGCATCGGTCATCGCATCCGTGTGTGGGAGGGTGAGAAGCGGCAACCATCTTGCCGTGCGGCATGGGCGCAAACAAGATCTTTGACCATCTTGAGTTTCGGCGGACCACGAATGAGATCATGGCCGCTAACTCGAGTCAAATGGTCAAATCCAATATGACCAAGTCTCCTATGCCGAAGGAAAGGTCGCGGGACTCGAAGCAACCAAACACCGAGAGGATCACCGGAAGACTCAATAAAATCAGCACGAAAGATCCTCCCATAACGAAATCCGCAAACCGATCGCTCAAGAATCAACAATTTTGCGGCGTTTTCTTAAAACTTACCTCGAAACCGTCATCGATGAAGTTGAGAAACCGAAAGCAAATTGTAATGCGCTTTACTCACCAATGCAACATCTTTTAAAACAAATGAGTCATTAACGCACAGTACCTTTGTCGATGATGCGTCCGGACGAAGAGTCTCCAAAGGTGATAGTCTCATCACCAAGCTCGGGCTAGGAAGAAAACCAACGGAATCTCCGGTCATGTGTCGTGAACACCCGAGTCTACGAGCCAAACCTTTCCTTCCACGCTTGGCGAGCTCGAGTCAACAAGAGAGCAAAGTCTCAGTACTGGGATAAATCAAAATAAATTTTGGAACCCAATACTGAGTCACACGTCGAGCAGAAGAAGTAGTCACACACGATCGACCTCTAACTACCCTCGCTCTCCGTCGCTCAAAGAAGCGGAGGGTCGTGAGCAGACACAGAAGCATTCTTTGGATCCGATCGCTACGGAGAGCGAGTCAAAGTACCAGCAACATGCTGATCTCGCCGCGGATAGCTATCTCGATTGGAAAAACGAGATCTACCCTCAGGACGGCGGAAGTCATGACCAGAGGGAGCACGAGGACGAAAAGCGAAGACTCAGAAAAACCAAGTCCTCGGTCTGCCCAAAACTACCAACAGTAGCAAACCTAGACCTCGTGTTGGTCTTAGGTGCACTCAAGGTCTCGGGCTGACCCTGAATACGCTTAAGAGACTCAACACGGTCTCTACGCGATCTTGGCGCTTGAAGCAATGGTCAAATAAATGCCCATCCTTCGGCGGAAGGTGCAATGATACCGCCTACGAGGGGTGAAGTAGCATGAGATGGCTTCGCCCGAGAGGTCAAGCTGCGGTGAAATCACCTTGCTGTCAGAGATCCCTTGGACAAAGCCCACTGATTTAAATTGAACATTCTTGTTCTTGGGCTTGACCTCAATCACACCTGCTGACTACGGTCCGAGCACGACGGTGGATGCTTCCTCACATCCTCACGGAGATCATATCCTATACCTGTTTGAACTTGCTAATCTTTGATTGGTCTAGAATAAGATTGAGTTTCTTCTTACCTCCTACAAATTTCTCGAGAGTGTTCATAAGGCACCGACACTCCCGAAGAGAGAGGTGCAAGACGAGCAAGGAGGAGAAGAAGCAGCAGAAGGTAAGGGAGCGGAAGAACAACCAATGCAGAGAGGAAGGCGGCTTGTGCACACACACCGACTTAGAAGGGACAGCCCCATCGCTAGCAGGTTGGTTCGCGTCGCTAGGCGTCTCTACCTTACCCGCGGGCTTCTCCCCTTTCTCCACAACCACATTACAAGCACAAGGTGGCTTCTCTAGTAGGTCCTTAGTTAGCTTCACATTTCTCATCCAATGCAATCAAGTTAGATTTTGGTTTATTACAACTAATGCATGGTGAGCTAACAAGGTCCTTAGAAGCAAACCGAGCCAACTTCTTATCATGATCAATCATTTCTTGAAACTGTTTGGAAAATGATTCAAGCTCGTGATCGATTTAGGACAATTCACACATGAAGCAATAGGCTCAAGTAGAAAAGCTTGTAATTCAGCAATTTTATGATCTGCCCGTTTTAGGTTCATCTTCAAATTATTACAACTTTCGAAGTCTCGCAAATCGAGAAGCATAGTGTAAAGACCTCTAAAAGCATTATCCTTATCCTCACATGAGGTGCGGAAATAGTCTCAACGAGAGAAGATGAAACAGAGCTACTCTACTCATCTCAAGCTCGGCAAGTAGACTAACATTCTCCACCTTAATCTCATCAAGCTCGGAGGATGACTAGCATGAGAGGTCCTTAGTTTCTCCATGTCTCCAAGCAAGGCAAGCATGTATCACACGGTCGTCACGGGAGGGAGCAGATATAAGTGAAGTAAGCTCCCGTGACAATCTATCTACTTCCTTCTCCAACTCGCTACATCTAGCTCTAGATCTAGCATGAAATCCTCCTAACATAAGAAAAGCTTCATTTAGTTGGTCATAGGAGGGACATACCTCGTCGAGTCGGAGTAGAGGTCACTTGTCACGATCTCGCCTCGAGGGCCATGAAGCACATGCCGGAGAAGTCATCGTCGTTCTTGGGTTCTTGATCACCCGTCCCGTCGTCGTCGCTCCATCCCTCCACCTCGTCGAGGTCGAGGTCGTCGAAGGCGGTGAGGACGCGGTGGAAGAGCTTCTTGGCCTTCCCAAAGTCGCGGAACGTCTTCTTGCTTTGCGTCTGAACTGGGGGCTTCTTGTTGCGGTTCTTGTCGGAGTAGTCGTTCTTGCTCGAACCGCCGTAGTCTCCTTTGCCCTTCCCCAGTTTGGGGCAGTTCGCTCGAATGTGGTTGGGGCCACCACATTCAAAGCAAATCACTGGTCCTCTTCTCTTTTCGTCCCTCCTCCTCTTGTAAGCATGGGAGAACTTCCGAGCTAGGAGGGCATTTGTTCATCCTCTAGCTGCTCTAGCGATCATCGTTACATCACGAGAGCGATAGGGAAAACCCGCAAAGAGAATCGCAGAAGAACCGAGCGGCGGTGGGATCGGTGACTAGAGCCATCGATCGAGACTTGACCGACCGGCGAGACTATGTCAATCTCGTGAGTCTTGAGCGAGTAAAGCGCATCAAGAGTCAGGGTCGAGAGGTCTGTGGTGTCCTTGATGGTAGTCACCTTCATTTCCCAAACCCTAAGATCGAGTGCTGAAAGAATATGTCAAGCGTTATCCGAGTCGGAGTATGTAAGACCGACGGCTCGGAGGTTGCTCAGAATCTTATGAAAGCGAGAGAAGCACTCGTCAAGGGACTCACCGCAAGCATCTCGAATTTCTTCAGATTCGCTTGAGGCGGTCTTGTCGCACCGTCTTTATTTGGGTGGTGCCCTCATGGTAAGCATTGAGGGTCACCCAAATATCGAAGGCCGACGTCAGGTGAGAGATGCGATCAAATTCGCTTCTACTCAAACCCTGAATGATGATGTTCCTCGCCCTCGCGTTTGCCTCAACATCAGCCATATTCCCAGCATTGATGTTCTCATCGGCTGGAACAACAAACGGACCTTGACCTTACGCCAAATGGCGTAGCCACGAGCTCGGATGTAGGTCTCCATCCGCTCTTCCGAATGGAAAATCCATCCCATCAAGATCGGGGCTTGGTCGAGTACTTGTCCGTCGCCATGGCTCTTGAGTCCGGTTAAAGATCTATCAAGAAGAGCTAACCGACTCTGATACCAATTGTAGGACCGAAATGGCGACAGAGGGGGGGTGAATGTCGTTCTCTTTAAAATCGCCCCCGAGAAATCGTACACTGATATTTCAGAGAAATGCAGTACGAGGCAACTCACAGAAAATTAATTCTACTGAAAACTGGAACGCATGCGATACTAAAACATTCAGCATAAATCAGAGAGTAATCAGTAAAAATTTCAGCTGAAAAAGATGTCGTTTGATCTGCATGCAAAATGGTCAAAGACCTGCTAAAGAAATAAAAGAAAAAGGGACCAAAGGCTACGAGAACTGCACTGATCAAAGGATGACCAACAGGATACCAAAACAAGGATACTACAACAAAGAGAAAGATTGAAGACTTAAGTCGTGAACTGCTGCTGTTAGCACAACCGAAACAACACAACAATTTTGCTGGCCAAAATCAAAAGAAGAGTGACTGAGAACGCTGCCGAAAGTACTGCTGCCGAACTGCATCCACTCTTACTGACAAAAAGAAGCTGTAGCCAGCAAACGGCAAGATGAAGCAGAGAGGACTGCAGCCAAAAGCACAAAATGAAACTGCATGCAGTCGGCAATCCAAAACTGAAATCAGAGAAGACAACTGAAATGATACTGCACTAAAGTTGTTGCCGAAAAGCAGACTGAAGGCATAACGTCTGTACAGAGATTAGATGATTTAAATGAGAGTGAATCACTGCTGCCTAACTGAAATCAAATGCCATTAGAAGCTGCCAAAAACCGAACCAAAGAAAGCAGAACTGCAGAGCAGTTTGGCTGTCTGAACTGCTGCTGCCGAGCTACTAGAAAAGTACCAAATGCTGTTCTTGCTGCCGAAAGAAAACTAGCAAATCAATTATTACAACTGCTGCTCAAGGAGATCAAGGATTAAGAGCAGATTGGTCATTGATCAAACACAAAGGAGAAACACTAACACTGCAGCAGACCGACAGTACTAAAGATCAAGAAAGGATCCGAAAGAGCAATGCCAAAGATAAATTTCTGGAGCAAGCACAGTGTTTACTGTGAGCATGTCGGCACAGGGAAGAAGTCACTGTCCAACTTCTTGGCACAGTGAAGAAATTAGCCTCCCAGTACTAGCTTGTCGGCACAAGAATGAAAAGTGAATGGCAGCAGATGTAAACTATTCGGCACAGGAATAAATAGCATCCAACTGTTAGTGCAGTTTGGCACAGAAAGAAAAACAAGAACTGACTGCTTCTCAGACTTGCCGAAGAATGCTATTGTGTGAGCATATCGGCACAGGAAAGAAGCGATTCAGAAATTAGCTAGCCAAAAACCTTTGAGCGAAATCTTAGTTCAAGGCAAAAGAAATTCAGCATCAAATCAAGAAACCAACTCAGAGAGACATGAACTAAGAGGAGCAAAAATAGCCAAAATCTAAGAAATAAAGAAGACTGCAGAACACAGAAAGAAAACAAACAAGAACATCTCAACCACAGTTCATTCCATGTTGAGATGAAAGATTACAGAGAATCCATCATACAACCATCTCACCCTCAACCTCTCAATCCTCAAGAACACCAAGAGCCTCACATGCTTCTTGGGAGGAACACAACACACAAGGAATGAACTCTTAAAACCCTAACTCTCTCTATTGTGTCCTCAGGGGTATGCAGCCCCTCACCTCTATTTATAGCCCTTGGCTAACGGGTCTCCAACCCGTTACGCCAGCTAAACCCTAACGGATCTGTCTTCCGGTTGTGCAGCCTTGCGAAATTCCCGTTTCACCCCTCCTGCACCTTCCGGGAAGCTTCCGCGCTCCTTGTCTTGCACGCCTCGCAACCACGTCGAGTCCACGTCGTCTTCGACACATCATGATCGTTCTGACCTCAGCGCCACCTGCGCCTAGTCCGGTCCACCGTGTCTCGCCACGACTCCGCCTCGATGTCCTGCAGACACACAGACAAGAAAACACGTCACATAGCACCGCTCGATACATGAACGCGTAAATAGCATAAACAAGATCAAACATGTCGCAATATCAGAATATACATCCTAACCCATACGACTAAGCTTGATCAAAGTCCGACCGAGCCCGTTGCACCAAGCAACGTCTGGGTCCGAACAAACCGACTCAAACTCGACTTTTGAGAACAGATGTCAATTACTCATCACTCACAATGGGATGACCTCCACATGGTCTCTCAAGTACTGGTACTCATTACGATCACACATAGTCATTACGACCACAAAGTCGTTTATGACCACTTGTAGTCGTTTATGACCATGTAGTCGAGCCTACGACCACGCAGTCGAATTTACGACCACGTAGTCATTACGACCACGCAGTCGAATTAACGACCACGCAGTCGAACTTACGACCACAAATAGTCGTTTACGACCACACATAGTCGTTACGACCACACATACTCGTTACGACCACACATAGTCATTTATGACCACACATAGTCGTGTACGACCACTCATAGTCGTTTACGACCACACAGTCGTTTACGACCACGTTGAGGTTTACGACCACTTAGCGCCTTCCGAGTTCGACTGCTCTGCGCTCGAAAATCTTCAACCACTCCACCACCACTAGCTTCCCTACCCCTTGAGCAACCCATTTCAGTCGTCACCGGTACCACCCCGGCCGCCACTCGCGGGCGATACCGTCGGCCGTGCGCCGCCCTGAGCCTCCTCTGTTTTCCTCAGTTTTGAGCCCCTACTCTCCACTAGCTTTTTTGATTTGTTTTCCCTTCCATTCATATGTGGGCCGTTGCCTAGTTGGTTAGCACAGCCGAGCGTTAACCCACAGACCTGCGTTCGAATCCCAGCGTCGCACATTCAATTTTTATTTTTATTAACCCATTTCAATTAGGAAATAAACCAAGGAAAATTAAGGAAGATTAGGAAATAATCCAAGGAAGCTAATAAATTTGATTAGGATATAAAATAAGATTATTTAGGATTTAATATTGGATTAAATGTCATATATGAGTAACTAATAAAAAAATCTAATTATTAACTAAAGGCATTAATAAAAGATGACTTTGGTTAAGTATCCAAATTTAATAAAGATCCCAATTAAAAAGATATTCAAGTTAAAGTTAAGGTATTGGATATCATGTTTAACTATAAAAGCAAGACTTTAAATTAAAGATTACCCTTAATTATAATTAAAATGTATGCCCTAACATTTAGCAGGCCACCAATGGAATCTCAGTGGTAGATTTAGATAAATAGCCATATTGAAATATGACCCTGTATAGCAAGCTCTATCCCAGATAAATAAATTTAAACTAAAAATAAAGATATACCTAATAATAACTAAAGTGTAGATAAAATATTAATGATGACATTAATTAAATCTTAACATTATATTTAATAAATAATAATGTTGAGACATAATTGTATATAATCAACTAGGACCCATATAAATAGATCCTAATTCAAATTAAATTATGCCTAGTGATAACTAAGGATACATACCACAAAATGCTACAAACCCAGACTCTAAAATTAATTCGACAAGCTAAAAATTGTATACATTACATATGTAACATATGCCCTGAATATTAATGCTCGACAAAATAATACTCAGCTAAATTCGTACACCGATTCATAGGTCTAACCTGAGTCATGGAACTTCCTTAATAAATATAAACATAATAAAAGAAGTTATTAATAAAAAGATCGAGTCATCGTATTCTACCATTGGCTATGCCTAGCCATCCTCAAGTCTGAAGCGGAATATGCCTATGAATATTCCTATATCTTGAACCCTCCTTGACATCCGTCTTGGCGGATTTCCATGTTGACATTTCCTCACTTCACTCAAGCTCTGTTTAATTCCGTCAATACTCCGCGCCCCATTGACCTTGCCACGAATCACCCGAATCACCCATTAACTCATAATAAAGTTAAATTGAGTTTATTTGGATTTATTTGGACTTTTGAGTTATTTGCATTTATTTGGATTCAGTTGTTTAGCGCGTAATTAGAAATGGGAGTCCCAAAGATTCAATGGATCAAGCGAGGCCAAGATCAAGGTAAAGAAAAAGACCAGAAGCTCAGGACCTTCAAATGAGAAAGCATACACAACCCAAGGTTGGATATTCAAGAATTTACGATTTAGAATAAGGAATACCAAAATCAAAATCCAAGGGCAAATAAATAAAATAAAGGAATATTAAATTTGTATCTAGATATTTTGTCAGACCCGGATTTTTCAATCCAGAATCTCCTGTGATTACTGCATTATTCCCTGGATCAGTAGATAATGCGCACAGGTACATTACTGTATCATTTTATACATCGCTTAAACAGTAATATTACAGACCATTGTTCAAATTACACCATTTCGGGCGATAGTTTACAAAAGGGGCACTTAGGCCGAATGTCATCATTACATACAAGCAGCGGAAGAGAAAGCAAAAGTAGGACAATAACCTCAGGCAAGCGACTGGGGGTAATATGTGCAGTATATATCATCTAGCTTTAGATAATATATGTGCACTCAATGCCTTAGGTCTGACTTGTCTAAGTCCGGAAAATACGAACAGCGACCTAATTCCCATCGTCCTTCCTTCCTTCTGTGGCCGGGACGTCTTCATAATCATAATGGTCCTGTGTCCCTGTCTCTGTTTTTGGTAATGCGAGTGTGAGCACACTAACCACCGTGCTCAGCAAATCATCACACAGAATGCAGTAATAGTATGCTGGGCTGATCAAGGGAAGGCTTAGTTTTATTTTATTTTGCCAGAAATTGCCCTTTTCAAAACAGTACTTAGAAATCCCTAGGACCTAGCAATTTTTGAAAGACACAAGTTTAGTGAAATGTAATCGTCTTAATAGTGGTACAGAGCTCATCCACCATTACATGGCCTCTGCACCTTATATCATCTTCCAGCATTATAGTTGCCTATCTTACCACTGGGACGACACCCAGGACAATTCCAAACTAGGGCCTCTCACTGCCCTACATTTCCCCGTTTCACCCACAAATCATTTTCGAAACAGAACTATATCTAGTTAAGTCCCCATGTCTGCCCATGACCGTGGGCACGGCTATTCGAATAGTTTTGACTCTGCGAGTTTGTACACATTCCCCACAAGAGGCATCAACTCGTTGCCCCACATGATTCCTTAGTCATATGGTTGAGCGGACCGTCACGGTGACTTTTGAAATATCTAGCCTCTTCGTCATCTCACCCTATGGGCTTATCCCACTTGCGGTGGGTCCCATACGTTGCACCGGATGTTTTCCGGTCACTAGCGTGGCGGGCTCCACCCCGCAAACACTAATGCAGTGGAAAACTTCACCCTCCCCTTGGTGTCCCTTTAGGCCTTCCCTTGCCCTTGCAGATCCACTCCTATCCACTACCGGTGAGATGAGTCCGGGGGTTTCGATAAATTTACTTAGCAGGTTGTATTTCTTGACTTGTGGTTGTCTTGTTTTACGGGCTAACATGACAAGATTCGGTCCTTAGGGTTATCTGAGTGGTTCTACCACATCCCATACTCTTTATGCTTCCCCTGCACCACATACCAGCCCCCAATTCATCCACCCAGATACTAAGCAAGTTTGAGGCTTTTTGGAGCATAAAATAACAGTTCCAAATTTCTCTCCAGTCATTCCCACCATGACTGCCCAAATCATTGTCATATTTGCAAGCGAGATATTTTGGGACAGCTAAGCGTCCCCGTTTACCTAGCAATACTAAGCAGTACGATATATCATAACTCTATTTGTGAAAAACTACATTATGATAGTTTTGCTATGGCGACAAGGTTCACATATCCCAAGAGTTTCAACAGGTATTACTAACAAGCATAATAGTGGGTGTATATCTACATTCTATAAAACTTGAACATAATTTATCACATAAAATAATAGCATGCACATGGATCATTTAAAGGAAATTAATTTGCATAAACATGGGTTCAACATGATCAAAGTGATAACTCACCTTGGTCACAGTGGTCTGGCTCTTGATGCTCTGGGGTTGCTAGGTTGGCTACCTCAGTGTCTTCCTCCTGAGCCTCGTATGCTATTTTAATCGTACGCGAAGATTTGCATAAAAAGAAAAGCAACAAATCACTCCAAATAACACCAGAAATTCAAATGAACTCTAAAAATTATGATTCCAGTTCCATTGGATAGATCTTGAATTTAGACGAATTTAGAAAATTGTCTCAGTCAATTTGGAGTTAAAATGAAGAAGTTATGCCATTTTAAAATTATCAGTACAGATAAATCCCTAAATTATTAAATTTCCGACATGTGGGGCCCACTGATATTTTTAATTCATTCGGTTTATTTTATTCTTTTTCTTTTCATGTCTCTTACCAGCGGGGCCCACTCGGCAGCGGCTCGGGTCCCTGCGCTCGGCCGCGGGTGGGGCCCACTTGTCAAGAGGCCGCGAGACCCACTGCGGTGACGACAGAGGGCCCACTGTCACCCAAAACTAAAAAATGGCTCAACCCCCGCACGCGGAGCCAGGGGCTCGAACGCACGGGGAGCTGGGGGAAGAGAATCATTGTTGTAGCCAAGTAAGCGGGGAGGCGTTGCCTACCCAGTAAGGGTAGGTAACCCTCTTGAGGTAGGCGCTGGAGGAGGCCGAGCAGAGGAGGCCGAGGCTGGTGGGAGGCGGTGGCGCCGGCGGCGAGGGGTGTCCGGGGAGGTGCCGGGGAAGGGTGAAATGGGATGCCGGGGGCACGGGAAAGCTGATGACGTGCGGTGGCGACGGCACGGAAGGGGCTTCGACGCCGGCGAGGTACGGGCCTCGGGAGGCTCGGGAAGACCAGGCGACTTCACAACGTGCGAGGAGATGGCTAGGTGCGAGGTGGACTCTAGCGGCGGGGTTGGGGAGAAAACAGGCGGCAACGAGTTAGGGGAGTGGGAGCTCAGTTGGCACTGTAGAAGGCTATGGAGAGTGTGGGGAGGACGTTGGCGCACTCGGGGGGTCTTATAGGCGCGTGAGGAGGGCCGGCATCGGGCACCTGCCCGAGTGGTCACGTCGGCGAGTGGCGGGACAGCGGCGGAGGCAGTGGCACAGGAGGATATCCGGCTAGGGCATGATGCCACAGTGCGCGTGAAGTGGCGGCGGGGCTCGAGCAGCGTCTTGCCGCCACCGAGCGGCGGGCAAGAAAAAGAGGTGAGCGCGGCAGAGCGGCGGCGTTCGGACAGATGGCGGGCGGCACCGCTGGTCGGGGGGGGACCGTTGGTCCGGCGCGGGTGCCATGGGCCGGGCCATGAGCGAGGCGAGCGGGGCGCGCGAGGAGGAGGCGGGAGGAAGAAGAACGTCTTGCGCGAGGGGCGCTGGCGGGTCGGCTGGCCGTGGACCGGTCGGTCGACCCCTTCGATTTTCTTTTTCTTTTCTTTTCCTTTCTTTTTCTTTATTTATGTGTGTGTATATATATATATACATATATACTCATATTTTCAAATCTATTCTCTTTTTATGAACATTTGTTTGCATGTAATTCCTTATTTTGTTATCATCCCTCTACATTATATTTACATATTTTATATATCCATCCATGTATACATGTATATATATGTATTTATTTATTTTACGTTTTCCTACCCACTCATTATTGCAGATACTAAATTAGGATTTCTGAATTTTTGGGATCAAACCATATCCTCTTTCACTGGATCATCTTTTCAGATTCACATTTTAAATTTTTGTTTTCTATTAGTTGAATAACCAAACTCCAAAGAAGATGCAATAAAAATTCCAGTCTAATATGATATATGACAAAATAACTCATATTATTTCTTTTTACAAAATTTAAATTTTCAGGATGTTACATATTTGAACCAACATTTGAATTGGAAATCCAAAAATTGAAACCAGTAATCTAGAGTATGAAATAGAAATTCAAATTAAAAATCCAAAATTCAAGATTTGCTAAAACTTTTCATCTTTCCCTCTCTACCGTCACTGCATGTGGACCCTACTTTCCTTTCCTCTCTCCTCTTCCTCCCTCTCTCTTCCTTCACTGCCTGCGGGCCTGGTGCCTTCTCTTTCTTTTTCCCTTACTTCCCCTCCTCACTGCTCTCTTCTCGTGGCTGCGCTTGTGCCACGTCTCCCCGACCGCTCTCCGTCCTCGCCACGACCAGCCAGCCCCGCCTCCCCTGGTGCCAACTGCCCACGTCGCCTCCTTCACGTTGCCGCGTCGCCCCCATCACTTCCCCTATTCTGGGCGTCACCGCGCCTGTGCCTGCATCGGCTCGGCATCGGTCGCCCTGTAGCCGTGCGCTACACCTGTCACCTTCGCGCCTACCCCGCACGGCACTGCAACTCCCGTCGCCATCACCATGCCCTGCCGCCCTTCCTCTCACCGCCTGCTCCCATCGCCTCATGCCCACGACGCCGCCCCCTCCCCTTTTCTTTTCTCCCTCCACAGCGTTGTCTCCTCTCCCCCCTTCGTTCTCCGTTCTTCTCCTCCCGTCGCCATCACTCGTGTGCGCATGTCACTCCGGCCCAGCTCCCACTGTGCGCGCATCGCCATCATGTCACCGTGCCTGACCCCGCCCTGCGCCTCGCACGTCGGCGCCACGCCTTGCTTCTATCGCCTCAGCGTCGCTCCCGTCGCCCACACCGCATCATGTGCCCCGGTCGTCGGCTACAGCATCTCCACAATGACCACCGCCGGCTATAAATAGCCTCTCCAGCCTTGCCATTGCTCCCTGCGCCACTCCCCTTTCCCGCTTGAGCTGGCTGAGCACGCCTGAGCACCGACCGTCAACGCCTCCTCGCCGTTCCCGGCTCTCCGGCGATGCTCCGGCCAAAGTGACCACGTCATACTGCGTCCCCGCTCCCCATCTACCTCCCATCCAAGCCAATTGGACTCCCACGCATCGAAGCTCACCGCCGCTACTTCTTCCCAAAAACCGGCCGCCGCCGCCATTTTCGCCGCCAACTCCTCCTCGGGCAACCACTTCCCGATTTTGCACGGTGAGAGCAACTCCTTGGCGCCCCGAAGCTTCTCCAACCGCCGGATGAGCTCCTCTCGCCTGAGCTCCTTCCTCCACGGTGGCTTCCCCGCGCCGCCCTTGGCCTGCACCGCCGGCTCACCTCGGACCTGCTCCGGCTCGGTGAGCTTTCTGGTACCTCCCAAGTGCTCGTACTCCCCCTATCTCGCCCTCTCCACCACTCCTCTGTTCCGCCGCCTGTCCGCCTCACCGCCGCCAGCACGTGGTCAAAACCGACCGCTCTCAACGTGGTCGTAACCAACCACTCTCAACGTGGTCGAAACCGGCCACGCACAACATGGTCGAAACCGACCGCTTTCAACGAGGTCGTTACGACCACTCACAATGTGGTCGAAGCACTTCACGACCACATTCACTTCTTCACAACGTGGTCGAAGTCCCTTCCGACCACGTCCAGCACTTCACAGCGTGGTCGAAGTCCCCTCCGACCACTCACCATGTGGTCGAAGCCCACTCCAACCACTTATATTGTGGTCGAAGCCCCCTTTGACCACTCACAATGTGGTCGAAGCCCCCTCCGGCCACTCACAACGTGGTCGAAGCACCTTACGACCGCTTCCAACGTGGTCCAAGCATTCTCCGACCACGTTCACTCCTCCCCAGCGTGGTTGTGAATACTTGGCGGTGGATAAAATCATTTACAACCACTCCGTGTCGCCCACGACCACTCCATAGTCATTTTCGACCGCTCTGTGTCGTTTATGACAGCTCCGTGCCGTTTACGACCGCTCTACATCGTTTACGACCGCTAAGAATCGTTTACGACCACTTTGTGCTGTTTACGACCGATCATACTCATTTACGACCATGCGGTCGAAAATCACGCTGTTGAAATTACGACCACGCAGTCGTTCACGACCACGCGGTCGAACTCTCGACCACGCAGTCGTTTACGACCACGCGGTCGAAGTCGAAGCTAGGACCCCATAGTCGTTTACGACCGTGTGATCGAACTCACAACCACGCGGTCGAACTCACGACCATGCGGTCGGATTACCGACCACATAGTCGTAACCAACCACATAGTCGTTACCAACCACGTAGTCGTTACCGACCGTGTTGTCGACAGTAGCCATGGTGGAAATGATTGGTATATTTTGGAATAATTATTTTATGCTCCCAAAAACCTCAAATTATTTACCTATCTAGGAGGATGATCCGGGGGTGTGGTGTAGTGGTGCACGGGAGTGTGGTTAGTGGTAGAATTGTTCAGATAACCCTAAGGACCGAATCTTGTGATGACCTCATCCCCGCCTTTGCCCGTGATTACGTGAAGGTGTGAACACGAGCAAAGGGATGGATGGTCTCATCCCCGCCTTTGCCCGTGATGGCTCACGAGGGACCCTTCTCGAGGGATGTACGCATTCTATAGAAGGCAGAACTTAGCGGGCGTAACCACAGTAGGACTATGCATTGTAAAGGTCCTGTGGTAGTCTACTCAACCGCATGACTAGGTATCGTGTAGAGCAATGAGTGGATTATCTCTTGTGGATAAAGTGTACAAACTCTACAGAGTGAAAACTATTCAAATAGTTGTGTCCACGGTCAAGAGCGGACATGGGAACTTAACCAGATATAGTTCTATTTCAAAAACTTTGTGGGTGGAATTGGAAAAGTGGAGGGCAGTGGAAAGCCCTGATTTGTATTGCCCTGGGTGTCGCCCTAGTGATATGGTAAGCGGTTATAACGCTGAAATGTTAGCATATGGTACATAAACCATGTAAACGTGAATGGAATCTAGATCGCTATTATTATTGCATTCTTTGATACCTTGATAAAATTTTGTTAGTTAAAACTGTTAGGTCTCAGGAAACTCATATGCATCATATTTCAAAAGCAATTTATGGCAAATAAAATAACCCAAGCCCTTCCTTGATAAGCCATACATATTATCTAATTGCATCCTGTGTATTGGCTCGCGGAGCACGGCGGTTTGTGCTCACTCTCGCTCCCTCAGATAATCCAGAATCAGGAGTCAGATCGCTACGCTTCAGCAATACACCTAGACATGATGGTAAAGAAAATGAAGGTGTCAAGAACTAGGTCGCGAACCCCCAGTCGGCTGTCTTTGGGCACGTCCTGAGGGTCCCACCTGTGTGCTCCATTTTCGCTGCTGCATTTTATGGATTTTCGGCCTGACCGGCCCATGAGTAAATCTACTATTATATTTACACTTCCGTATGATATATACTTTGATGTTCAGTACTGTATCTGTGAGCAGTATCTACTGATCCAGGGAATGGTGCGGTGGTATCACAGATGATTCTTGGTTCAAAAATCCAGGTCCGACAGCTTAAGACCACGGTAAACCGCGCAATGCGAGTCAATACTTTGATCATGTTGAACCTACATTTTATGCAAATTACTTTTATTTAAATTATCATATTTCATGCTATTATTTCATATGCAAATATATGTTTGTTTTAAGATTCTAGTTATATGCCCATTATCTGACTTGTTAGTATTACACCTCCTTTGGAACATTTGAGAATTTGAACCTTGTCACCCTAGCAAAATTATAATGGTAAAACTTTCAAAAATAAGTCCTAAATTATACGCCATGCTTAGTACTGCTTAGATATTCGGGGGCACCGAAATGCCCCAAGCATCACTTTTAATCATGAGAAACTGATTTGGGGAGTCATGGTGGAAATGACTAGTATATTTTAACATGATTATTTTATGCTCCCAAAAACCCCAACTTGCTTAAATTATCTGGGCGGATGGTATGGGGGCTGGTTTGTGCTGCAGTGGAAGCACGGTGTGTGGATTGTAGTAGAACCGCCCAAATAAAACAGTACAACCACAAGTCTGCAAATTGCAACTTGGCTAAGTAAATCTATCAAAACCCACAGACTCATCTCACCGGTAGTGGAAAGGAGTGGAATATTGCAAGGGCAAGGGGAGGCCTAAAGGGACACCGAGAGGATGGTGAAGTGTCCCAGTCATACTAGCGTTGTGGAGAGTGGAGTCCGAATGCGCTAGTATCCATGGTGAACATCTCGTGCAACATATGGGACCCACCGCAAGTGGGAGCAGCCCATAGGGTGAGATGACAAAAGGGGCCAGCTATATTGAAAAGTTACTGTGATGGTCTGCTCAACCACATGACTAAGGAATCATGTGGAGCAACGAGTGGGTTGTCTCTTGTGGTGAAAGTGTACAAACTCTGCAGAGTCAAAACTATTCGAATAGCCGAGCCCACAGTCAGGGGTGGACATGGGAACTTAACCAGATATAGTTCTATTTCAAAAACTTTGTTGGTAGAATTGGAAAAGTGGAGGGCAGTGGAAAGCCCTGATGTGTGTTGCCCTGGGTATTGCCCTAGTGATAAGGTAAGCAGTTATAATGCTGAAAGGTTAAGCATATGGTGCAGAAACCATGTAACGGTGGATAGAATCTAGATCGCTATTATTATTGTATTCCTTCACATCTTATGTTTTAGTTAAAACTGTTAGGTCTCAAGAAATTTGTAGGTATCATATTTTAAAAGTAATTTATGGCAAGTAAAATAACTCGAGCCTTTCCTTGATAAGTCATGCATGTTATCTAATTGCATCTTGTGTATGAGCTCGCAGAGCATGGTGGTTTGTGCTCACCCTCTCTCACTTAATTAATCCAGAATCAGGAGTCACATTGCTATGCTTCAGCAATGCACCTGATTGAGATGGTGAAGGCAATGAAGGTGTCAAGATATAGGTCGCGAACCCCTAGTTGGCTGCCTGTGGGCATGTCCTGAGGGTCCCACCAGTATGCTTCATTTTTTGCTGCTACATTTTATTGATTTCGGCCTAATCGGCCCATGAGTAAGTCTAATATTATACTTACACTTCCGCATGATATGTATTTTGATGTTCAGTACTATATCTGTGAGCACTATCTACTGATCCAGGGAATAGTGCTGGAATCACAGAGGATTCTGGGTTGAAAAATCCGGGTCCGACAAAGCTGGTATCAGAGCATATCGACTGTAGGTCATGACCTAGTTAACCTAACCATTAATTTCATGACTAGAATTATTGCTTCAAAATCTATTTCCAATAATATAAGTAGTATGGATGTAAGGGTTCCCTCTCATCTATATGCTGCCCTTGCCATTTAATGACCCAGACACCCCTACGGGGGGCGTATGGATGTAAGGGCATTATTATAAAATACTCCTCATGGAAATATATATGCCCACCCTAGACATGGGGAAATGGGCAAGCATTGTTCATCTATCATCTCCACTACCACTCCTTCACTTGACTGTTTGGTCAGTAGCCACAACAGTTAGCGCCGTCCGTGGCGACGACGGAGAGCAAGCATTGAGATTTGAGAAGTGATGGCACCCAAAAAAGTTTCATCAACAGCAAGGAAGACGAGGAGCAAGACGGCAGCGCTTGCAAACACCAGGGCCTCGGGGGGCGCCCCGTCGGCATCTACGTCTGCAGTCGGAGGGGATGGCAACGCCGGCACCACAAACGTCGATGTTGACATCCGCGGCGCGGCGGCTGATCAAGTTGGTGGGAGTGGTGACGTGGATGCCTCCCGTGCTCGCACGGCTAACGACCCCGCACCCAGTATGGGAGCGACAGGTGGCTCTGGCAGTAGCATCGGCCCTGTCATCGACCCCGGAGTCCACCGCACCGGCGCGCCAAACAGCTCCGGAGCACAAGCTGTAATCGCCGCCAACCCGGCGGTTCATGCTGGCGCTCAGGCCGGTGCAACCACCTTGACAGTGGAGAATGCCCTGCTTATGCCCCTTGGCACGTTGCAGCGTGAGCTAGCGGATCTCTGCGGAGCCGTGCGGGAGATACAAGAGGCTCGGAGCCAACAAACCCCACCGGCAGCGGTGACGGAGCCTGTGCTAGAGCGGGCGGACAACCACGACGCCCCTGCATCCAGTCGTGTGCCGCTTCGACGCATGGATCCGGAGTCCCCCTTCTCCGAGGGTGTAACATCCTGAAAATTTGGAAATTAGAATTATAAAAAATTTTGCATTAATTTGCTTTGTATTTGTTTTGAAATTAACTTTTAAAGCATTTCTTAAATTATGGTTAAGGTTCCACAAAATCAAAGAAATAAAATATTAGAAAACAAGAATTTAAAATAAGAATCTGAAAAGATGATCCAGTGTAAGATGAATATAGTTGGTCCCAAAAATGTGGAAATCATATTGTTGAAGTTTTAATAAAGAAATAAGGAAAGAAAATAAAATAGAGATATATATAAATATATATATATAAATATATGGAAAATGGAAATAACATAAAGGGTTTTAATAAAGAAATAGATGCAAACAAACTCCTCATAAAATTAGGATTAAAATATATATATACATATATATGTAAATACATATAAAAGGAAGAAATTAAATAAAACAAGAAAAGGAAAAATAAAATTTTAAGAAAATGAAATGGGCCAAATTGACCCCACCAAGAACCCCACCCCATGGCTGGTTCCCGCGCGCCCCTCGACCCTTGTATTTCTTCTTCCCTTTTCTTCCCCTCGCTCGCTCCCCTCCCGGGCGCGCCTCTCCCCCTCGCGATCGCGCCCTCGCCCCGCATGCCCGGCCGACCTCGGCATCTCCGCTTCGGACCATCAGACGCCCATGCTCGGACCGGTGGGATCGCCGCCGCTGCCTAGCGCCACCTTATCCCTGCCGTCGCCCTCTTTTTCTTGCCCCTCTGCTGCGCTGCTCGGTCCTGTCTCCCCTGCCCCGCGCCAGTGTGCCTCGAGCCACACAGGAGCTCGAGCACCCTCGAGGGAGCCCTGCCAACCCGCCCTGCCCCTACCTCCTGCTTCGCCGCTGGCCGAGGAGACCGATCAAGGGAGGCTCTCGAGGCCAGCCTCAACCGCGCCACTATAAGGACCTCCCGGGGTCCTCCGAGACTCCCCACATCTCCAAGGCAGTCCAGCCGCAAGCAATCGCACTGATGGCACTGATTCGCCGACCTCCCCTTTCTTCCCCAACGCCGGCGACGCCCTTCCCGCCGACTCCGGCCACCCGAGTCCAATTCCCTGATCATACACCACCTCCAGAGCCCCCCGAACCCAAGCCCGGCCTCCCCGGCACATCCCATCGGCCGTACATTGCCGGCACCGAGGAACCTCCCCACACCGCCGTCGTGCTTCGCCGCCGACCCACCTCCGGCGTCCCTCGGCCTCCACCGCCACCTTCATCGGCTCCCCCGTGACCCCTGCGACGCATTTCCGGCTTCGACCGAACCTCTCCGGCCACCCATCGCCGCCGACGTCACCGCCCTCCCCCGGCATCGGCTTCCTCTGCTCGGGCCCCCCTCCCCCGCTTACCTTAAAGGGATAAATCCCCTTTTGTAGGACCGAAATGGCAACAGAGGGGGGTGAATGATGCCTGTAAAAAATTTCCCCCAAATATCAAACCAAACTCTACTCTCCGATAGCTATGGAAGCTATGAAGATAGAGTAAAGAATAGCAGACTTGAAAAGAAAAGAGCTGAGCAGAAGACAGACTGACCACCGAAAACCAAACAGTAACTTCACTGGTCAGGCCGAAGGACTTAAAGATAATTGACTGCTAAATATCTGAAACTGAAACTGAACAGATCGGATATCATATGGCGCCTAGCTGCTATACGGCCAAAACTAAAAGTGAGCAGCTGACAAAAGAAACAAAAGCAGTGGAATTGGTTTCACCCGAAAGATGGATTTTCAGCCTTGTTTCCATTAATCGAACAGCAGACAATGCATAGACAAAAGATGCATAAAGCAGCCAACTGAAAAGAGATACAAACATAGCCAACCAATAGCAAAGACTGCAGTAAGGAAATCAACTGAAAACACAAGCCATGAAGACAAAAACTGCAAACAAAGTCACGGCAAGGACTGCAGATTAAGAACTAAAGAATGCTGCAGATTTTTTGACTGAAACAGCCAAGCACTTAACATCAGTTTTGTTTTTCAGTTCCTCATCTCTGCAGACCAAACATCACAAGAAAAGCAATGCAAAGAAGACTACTGCAGAACTGAAAAAAACGACTGAACTCTGAGTTTGCTGCTGGCCAAAAGAGCACAGACTGTAAACAGTCTTCAAACCGAGAACAAGAAAAAGACTGCAGAAACTAAGAGCAAACCAAAAGAACAGCTGATTGGAAATGGAGTCTCGGCAATGCTGATTTGTGCTGGCCGAAGGCTGCATCAAATGATAAAGGATTGCATTGAAACCAGCATTCTACCAGCCGATCTGCATGCAGCAAAGAACATGACTATCTTTGAACTGGCAGCATCAAAAACTAAAAGGGCAAGGAACAAAAGGAAACAAGGCCATCCTGAGGACAAGAAAAGATCACAGAGAGGAAACAAAGAACAAAAACCATAGCATAGAGAGATAGATCATCATATCATTTCAAGCAAACAAGGAAGGATATAGAGGAGTCCCGATACGCGTGGACATTAGAACAAGAAAGATTACAAGACTCTCAATCCATCCTCTCCCTCTCAATCCTCAAGAACACCAAGAGTCTCACATGCTACTTGGGAGGAACACATACAAAATGGAGAGCAAATGCACAAAAACCCTCAAGGGGGTATGCAGCCCCCAACACCTATTTATAGCCCTTGGCTAACGGGTCTCCAACCCGTTACGCCGGCTAAACCCTAACGGAGCCGTCTCCCGCTTGTGCAGCCTCACGAAATTACCGATTCGCCCCTCCTGCACCTTCCGGGAAGCTTCCGCGCTCCTTGTCGTTCACGCATGACCGCACCTGACTCCGACCGACTGGACCTCCGACTCCTCCTGAGTCTAGTCCCGGTCTGTTCCGTCGCACACGACCGCAACTGGTATCCGATCGTCTGGACATCCGACTCCTCCCTGAACCTAGTCCCGGTCCACTCGCCGTTGCCCATCTTGTCCACCTCCGGTAGCTCCAGCTCCGGTCCCTCGTCTCCCGGCTCGCAACCACCTCAGCAGCCTCGATCATCCTCGACGTCTCCGACCGTCTGGACCTCAACACCTCCTGTGCCTAGTCCCGGTCCTCCCACGCCTCACCATGACCTAGCTCAAGTCCTCTGACCACACGCACAAGCAAACCGTCACATAGCACCGCATCTAAACAAAGATAATCATCATTAACCACAATGAAAGGTGCTCACACATGAAATACCTAAATCGACCGATCGAGAAAGAAAACAAACGTTCTAAGTACTCCCGACCGCAATCGACCAAGTCCGACCGAAACCGTTTGCACCGCGCAACGACATGGTTCGAACCAACCAACTCAAACTCGCCTTTGGTAAACCGATGTCAATTACTCATCATACACACGGGATGACCACCACATGGTCTCTCAATCTCCCCCTTGATGAGTATATTGACAAACCCAGAAAAAGCATGAAGTAGAGTTTGAAGAGTCCAACATGGTCCAAAGAAGAAGAATGACGCTAATGACCATGTCGACAGAAGGAACACTAGAGCAACAAAGAAAGAGCAAATTGTTCTCCAAAGCTCTAGAAAAATCCCAAGAGAAATCTTTTTCTCCAATATTCTCCCCCTTTTGGCAATAAACACATCAAGAATGCAAGAAGGAGAATAAGACATGATTTGGATAAAATGGCTGAAGTTTGTTTATTCTAAGCATTTAGAGCCATGAGAATTATCTAAAATGACTATAATGTATTACACCAAGCCATAATATACAAGTATGCTATCAAAATCATGACTATGTATGTAAAGAGAAGCTAAGCCAAATAAGGTACAATCTGATTTTTTAGTTGAAGTGCTTAGCAAGTCAAGTCAAACATGATTTTAATCTAGCTAAAGGTATCCATGAATGATGCAGGCCATGTCAATAAGCTAAATGGAACTGAGAAGCTAGTATTGAGTCAACTAGAGTGCTACTAGTTCAAGAATGATACATTCGTTTTGAGTACTTGATTCTTGTAGTAATTTAAGCAATTTGAGCACAAATGACATATTTTCTTTTGAAATTTTATGATTGTTTTCAACCAGATTTTTGTCATGTGCTAGATCTCAAGCCTTATGCGACTACTCCAAGCAAGAAGCTTAAGAAGATAGTGTAGGTCATCCAAAACTCCTCCTGAGTTCATGCCTAGTGCAATGGCAAGCCGTCTCATGAGAAAGAATTGGTGAGATCAGTTCTTTCGCACAAAAGAGATCTTTTTGCTTTTAACAGATTGTACTAACTTATGTGTCATCAAGAAACTAATATAACTCAATCTATCGCTCAACAAGGATTCAAGACTCAACTCAGCCTATTTGACATAGCATGAATCATAAGAAGATAACTAAAAGCTGACTAGTCTCAAATATTAACATGACATGAATTAGGTCAAATCGAGCATTTTAATCAACCTATCATGGCAAAGACTTGACTACACATATAAGGCCATGATCTATTTAGCAATGAAGCACAAATCATGGCAAGATGTAATATAAATGAAAATATGTCATGAAAGGATAATAATCAAGGCTCCATGCATTTATTTTACAATGTAAATGTAGAAAATCCAGCTCCCCCTCAACATGGGATGCAAATTTTTAGTTCAAGTTGAGTTATGTCAATATTAAGATCTAGAAGTTCCCAACTGAACTCCCCCTGAACCAAAGCAATAAAATGAGAAGCTGGAAAATAAATCAAGAAGGCCAGTCCTTAAAGCATAGATAAGATAGAGAAAACTAATGACTCAGACTGACTCTTATCTCATCGTCGGACCGGATTTCCAAATCCAAACCCCTCTCACGTATTACAAAGACTAGTCCCGGATCAAAGCTAGTGCACACAGTTAAGCGATGATGATTACATTGCCAACAACGAAATTACATTAATAAAGAGAGTACAGGCCGAAAGACCTTTTATTACAACGAGGTTACAAGACCTCGCACTCACACAAAAGATAAAGCACGTGAAGCGAAAGTAAATCCAATGGAGAAGACCCTATCAAATCGCCACGAGCAATTGGTGGGAAGCGCGACCTAGAACTCCTGAAAGCCTTCGTCGAAACCATAAGCTCCGTAGTCGAACGTTCCATCTTGAGCTTCATACTCTTCTGGGTATTATTTTTGAGTGTAGCATGTGAGTACATAAAGTACTCCGCAAGTCTTGGGAAAATGCAATAGATGTAGGGTTTAATCAAAGGGGGTTATACGGTTCTTTTGCACAAAGCAGCATTTTATTTTAAATACCATTAATTATCTTTAAAGGCATCAATTTAGCAAAGTGTTTGTTTCAACAAAATCTATCAAGTTAAATAGTGAAGGTTACAACACCAACACTTGAATACTGGCTCAACCCGCCAAAGCTCAAAAACCACGGGTTAAACCACCCACACTAAAGCGGCTAACCGCCAAAGTTCAGAAAAGCAGGTTACACCACCCACACCGGCTATATCCGCCAGACACAATTCCGAGAGTTACAACCACTCTCGGTTCCCAAATCTTTATTTTAAAACCAAAACAATGATCTACCATGTGTATGCATTCCTTGTTCGCCTTGACCGTGAGCACGGCTATTCGAATAGTTTTACACTCTGCAGAGATTGTACACTTTACCCACAAGAGATAAGTCATCTTAATAGTCAACACGCTTCCTTTGGCATGAGACCCAGATAAAATATCACAAAGCTTTTACCTTACTCTAGTCTAGCCAGTTACCACCCGCTGAGGTTTCACCGCTGAAGGGTTAAACCACCAGCACGAAGCCCCTCTTGCGCCGTATGAGTACGAGAACTCATCCCTCACTTGTGAATAACCGGTACACCCGGCACTCACTTTCCATCGGTGGTACCTAAACTAAACTATTGTAAGTTAGTCGACTAGGTCGTACCCATATAGACTTGTGGTTGTACGGTAGTGCTCGCCCGGACAAACACAAGCGTCGGTCCTTAATTGACTAGGGCGGAACATACACATTACAAGTTCTCGTGCTAACCGCACCAAACCATTCTTACCATCGCCCGATCTAAACCAACTCTCACATTTTATTTTAGTTTTTAAAGAACAGTGGCAACTCCAATCACCACTAAATTCTAAACAAAATCTAGTTCCACAAAATATAATTTCCCATTTCAAAAGGTACCAAAGGAGTATATAGCATGACTAAGCATTTTACTAGCGATACAACATTTGCCAAAGTGTTATAATAATCTCATTATTGCGACAAAGGAAATCCTAGGGTGTCAAAGGTACATGGTTGTCAACGTCAAATGAGGGTATAACAATTGTCGGTTTAACTACTATCTCTAAAACTTGAATTATCATTTTATGTAACATATCAATGCAATAATTTAAAATAATCAAAACATTTCTCAAACATAGGTTCAAGATGTTCAAAGGAGACTTGCCTTAGTGTGCGAGTTCTTGATTGTCTTCTTCTGGTCGGAAAGTCTTGACGTCGGATTCTATCTATGTGGAAAAAGACAAAGCAACAAAGCAAATAAATACACATAAAATCAAATAAAATTCAAAAATTGAAAAAGAATGTATATTTATAAAGATTATGATTTTAGAAAAATTTAGAAATTTGAACGGGTCAAATCAGAGTTAAAACGAAAAAGATACGACCTCGGGAAGTTTTAATTGAAAGAAAAAGAAAAGGACCGATTTTCCCGAATTATTTTTATACTGAAAAATAGCATTTATGACGTCATCATTTTTGAATTTTACGGCGGGAAAAATATTTGAATGACGGGTGGGTCCGGTCACCGTGGACCGGATCCACGGACCACGGCCTTGCCGCGTGGCACACCGGCCACATGGCGCCACGCGTGCGCCACGCATGCGCCACATGGCGGCCACGCAGCGCGCAGGCGGCTCGGACGGCGGCGGCGGCGGCGACCCATGGCGGTCGGCGATGGCGGCGGGGCAAGGGAGGGGCGGCGGACTCACCGGTGGCGGCGGGGTCCGGAGCGACGGAGGAGGCGGCGGAGAGAGAGGGGCGGCGGCGGTGCTAGTGGCGGGCTCGGAGGCTTGGGGCGGTGGTAGAAGGTTGGAATGAGTAGAGAAGAGTGGGTGTGTGGAAGAGGGCCTTGGGGGTTTTATAGGAGGAGAGGGAGGAAGGCCGTGGGAGTTAATGGAGGCGCAATTTTGGTAGGAAGCAGAGAGTTAAATGGGGAAAACGGCCGGGGTGATGGAGGGAGTGATTAGGGGGTTTGATTTCACCCATAATCGGGAATTAATGTGGAAGAAACGGCCGAAATCATGAGCTCAATTTTCGGCATCAATGGTGGAGGAGAGAGAGGGCTAGAGGAGGAAGAAGAAGAGGTTGAAGATGAATATGACATGTGGGGCCCACATGTCGGTGAGAGAAGGAGAGGTGAAGGGGTATGGTGCGGCCGGATGCTTGACACGTGGCAAGTGACTAAATCTTGCCCTTTGGTTTTAAGTGAAGAGGTGTGGCTTGGATTAAATCCACGAAGGGGTATCGGCCGTTGGATGAGCGACACGTGGCGGCCTGAGATTAAATTGATTTTATTTTCGGATTAGATTTTCAGAAAATACTAGAAACAATATATTTGCTTGGAAAAATAATAAATAATATCTAAAAATTACAGAAAAATTATAGAATATTCCTGGAAACATTTTAGACTTATTAAAAATATTTTTAATTCCAGATTTGCATTTAATAATTTTATAAAATTCCTTTTATCTTTTAAAATTAATTTTTAATTCCAGAAAATTCTCAAAAACTATTTAAAAATTCTGGGAAGGTTGGGAAATATAAAATGAACACTTTTTGGCTTTTATAAAATATTTAAAATATATTTCCTTGATTTAAACTTTGCAATAAACTCCAAAAAATCCCAGAAAAATCCAAATAAAAGCCAATTACTTCAAAATAATTAATTTGAAATTTAATTTTTCAAAACTCAAAATTTTGGGATGTTACAAACCTACCCCCCTTAGAATGAATCTCGACCCCGAGATTCGGACGAACTAGGAAAAAGATCAGGGAACTCTGCTCTTAGATTTTCTTCACGCTCCCAAGTTGCTTCGATTACGTATGATTACTCCACCGCACTTTACGTAATTTGATGCTCTTGTTTCTTGTACGGCGCTCTGCTTCATCCAAAATTTTGACTGGATACTCTGGATAAGATAGGTCATCCTTTAAAGATACTTCTTCTAAAGGCATTTGCTCCTCTGGCACTCTGAGGTACTTTCTTAACTGGGACACATGGAAGACGTTGTGCACACTTGACAACTGAGGTGGAAGTTCCAACTGATAAGCAACTTCTCCCCTTTTCGCTACCACAGGAAATGGTCCAACGAATCTTGGAGCAAGCTTCGATAACATGGAAGCGACGCATCCCTTTGAGAGGTGAAACCTTGAGATACACATGATCTCGGGTACAAATTCTAATTCTCTCTACGATTGTCCGCATAACTTTTCGCCTTGTTTGTCTTGTTTTAATCATCACGAATTAGACGGACTTGTTCTTCTGCTTGTCTTAACACATCTGGTCCAAAGACTAGTCCTTCTCCCATTTCTTTCCAATACAACGGTGTCCTGCATCTTCTGCCATACAAAGCTTCAAACGGAGACATCTCAGGTGGATTGATAACTATTATTATAAGAAAATTCTGCATAGGGTAAACTTTGATCCCAACTTGATTTATTTGCCAGAGCACAGGCTCTCAACATGTCTTCCAGTATTTGATTTACTCTTTCTATTTAACCATCCATGCTGGGATGGTATCTTTGTCTTGAAATCAGATTGGTGCCCAAAATCTCATGAAGCTTACGCGAATCTTGAGGTGAATTGAGATCCTCGATCGACACAATCTTCTTTGGAACTCCATGCAAGCACACAATTCTTGACATATATAACTCTGCAAGTCTATCTCCAGAATAAGTGGTCTTTACTGCAATAAAATGTGCGACCTTTGTCAGTCGGTCCACAATAACCCAAATTGAGTCATACCGATTTAGTTCTTGGAAACCGGTTATAAAATCCATTCCAATTTCTTCCCATTTCCACTCGGGTATCTCGCAAAGGTTGCAGGAGTCGATGGGTCTTTGATGTTCGACTTTACGCTACCGGCATACATCACATGCAGGCTACGTATTCAGCAATTCTCTCTTGATCTTGGTCCACATGTATCTTTCTTTAAGATCTTGATACATCTTTGTACTTCGTGGTGAATTGAATATCCGGATTCATGAGCTTCCTTCAGAATTAACTCTTTTATTTCCTTCTTCTCGGGTATAAGAATTCTTTTTCCATACCAAAGGATACCTTCTTCATCTTCTAAAAATCCTGGTGCTTTTCCTTTCTTCATATTTTCTTTGATATCCTTAACATATTTATCCTCTTTTTGAGCTGCCTTGATTTGATCTTGTAAGGTTGGCTGAACCTCCAAAGTAGCTAGGAATCCTTCTTCCACTACTTCTAGATTGAGTCGCTGAAATTCTTCATGAAGTGCGGGCTGCTGAACTTGAATCAACAGGTGATTACAATGAATTTTTCTGCTTAAGGCATCAGCTACAACATTAGCCTTTCCTGGATGATAGTGGATTCCAACATCATAATCCTTTATCAACTCAAGCCATCTGCGCTGTCTCAAATTGAGGTCAGGTTGAGTGAAAATATACTTCAAACTCTTGTGATCCGTGTAAATCTCACGGCGATTCTCGATCAAGTAATGCCTCCATATTTTTAGAGCATGCACTGTGACTAGCTCTAAATCATGAGTCGATAGTTCTGCTCATGCGGTCGCAATTGCCTTGAAGCATAGGCTACGACTTTTCCTTCTTGCATTAATACACAGCCCAATCCTTGTCTTGAGGCATCACAGAATACCTCAAAATCCTTTCTAATATCTGGAAGTGTTAACACTGGTGCAGATGTTAATATCTTTTTCAATTCTTGAAAGCTTTCCTCACAAGATTTACTCCATTCGAACTTCTTCTCCTTCTTCAGCAGCTGAGTGAGAGGTCTTGCGAGTTTGGAAAATCCTTCTATAAAGCAAATGATAATATCTCGCTAGGCCCGAAAACTTCGATCTCATTCTTGACTTGGGTTGTGTCCAATTGAGTACGTCTGTTACCTTTGTTGGATCTACAGATACTCCTCCTGCAGAAATCACATGACCCAAGAAAGCTACTTTCTTCAACCAAAACTCACATTTGCTAAACTTGGCATACAGCTGATGCTCTCTGAGTTTTTCCAAAACTATCCTCAGATGTTCTGCATGATCTTCCTCATTCTGGGAGTAGATCAGAATATCATCAATAAATACGACAACAAACTTTATTCATCAAATTCATAAAGTATGCAGGAGCATTGGTCAATCCAAAAGACATTACTGTAAACTCATACAGTCCATATCGAGTGGAAAATGCTGTCTTTGGTATATCTTCTGGTCTAATCTTCATTTGATGATATCCTGACCGGAGATCAATCTTGGAGAAGACACATGATCCTTTTAACTGATCAAGCAGATCATCTATCACAGGCAATGGATACTTGTTCTTAATCGTTGCATCATTAGGATCCGTAATCCACACACATCTGAACGCCATCCTTCTTCTTCACTAGAAGTCTTGGTGCACCCAAAGCGAAGAACTTGGTCTTATAAAACCTCTTTCTTGCAGTTCATCAATCTGCTTCTTCACTTCAGCCAAATCATTTGCGGACATCCGGTAGGGTCTCTTGAAATCGGAGCCGTTCTGTGTAGATTAATGACAAATTCAACTTCTCTATCTGGTGGCATTCCTGGCAAATCTTCTGGAAACACATCTGGATATTCTCTTACTATATGCACCTTTTCCAGTGTTAATCCTTTCAAACTGTTCAATCCACAATTATTCTGAGAAGATGGCTTTGACTTGTACCTCACTTGAATTCCTTCAGAATTGGTAAGAGTGATGGCACGATTGGCACAATCTATCTGCCCTTTATACTTGGTTAACCAATCCATACCAAGTATTACATCTAGGCTCTTGAGTCTATTATAATTAAATTAAGCTAGGAATTTTACTCCATTTATATCTATGGTTGCTCTAGGGCACACCGTACTAGTCTTCATTTCATTTCCAGGTGATTGGACTAGCATAGGGTTCTTTAGCAAACGCACATCCCAATTATATCTTTCCACAAAATCTTTTGACACAAAAGAATGCGAAGCTCCAGAATCAAATAATGCTGATGCAGGTACTGAGTTGACAAGAAACTTACCCAGAACGATGTCTGGTGCATCCTGAGCTGCTTCAGCAGTGACATGATTAACATGCCCTCTATTCACTGCTTGTGGAGTCCTTGGAGTCTGAGGTGCTCCACGGCCTTGTCCTGCAAGTGGGGCTCTGGCTGGTGTAGTCCCAGTTGAAGCGAGCAGGGGTTCTGGTTGGCGCTTCTGTGGACAATTATTGGCATAATGTCCCATGTTCTTGCAGTTATAACACTGCACTCTAGCCATTGAAGTCTTGTTCTCACGAGGCGGGCGCATTATTTGGTCGAGGAGCTTGGGGAATCGGGCGAGGTCCACCGAATGGTGTCCTCGGCACATTTGGCACCGGAGGCTGTTGAAGTGAGGTGGATTAGGCGGTGCCGGAACCGCTTGCACCCACCGAGCTTGAAACTTCCTCTTCGGACCTCATCTGGTGACGTTGGGCTTCCTCTTGTATTATGGCCTTGTTTACCATATCTTTGGAAAGTTGGAAAATCATTTGAAACCATTTGCACCTTGAGATTGGGTTCAAGTCCTGCATGAACCTCCAGATTTTTTTGCATCGGTTGCAACATCTTGAAGCATACCGGATAGTTGAGTGAACCTATTCGGTATTACAGAACACTTGAGGTTTCCTTCTGCGGTTTATGAAATTCCATTCTTTTCATTTCCATGACTCGGTAGGAACATGTGCGATCGGAAGGCTTCCTCAAACTCACCCCAAGTAATAGTGCGCACATTCGATGGGCGCGATAATTTTCCCACCAAGTCATTGCGATTCCTTTTAGGCGATGAGCGGCATAAAGCACTTTCTCGTTATCATTGCCTTTGGGCTAAAATCAGTTTTCTCTCCACATCCTTGATCCAATCATCGCTTCCATTGGATCTACCGCACTGCAGAAGGTTGGCGATGCGGTTCTCATGAACTCTCCCGGCTTGGTGGGGTGCACGAAGGGAACTCATGAGCTTCGCACTTGGTTACGGGCGGGGCTTGAAGCGATTCGATTGCATGGCCATCATCTGTTCCATGCTAGGAGCTTGAGCAGGGGGTGGCGGCATATTGTTCTCTGGCTGAGCATTGGCACCACGGTCATCAGGCATTGCTCCTTGTGTTCACCATCTGGAGCGGCAACCAGAACAAAGCAAAAGATAAGGGGGAAGTAGCACAGGTAAGAGGCAAGGGGCAAACTAAATAACATCCCAAACCAACACACAAGAGAGAACACAACAACAACTTGGAAGAAACTTTATCTTTGAAATTAATATAATTTTGAGAATGGCTGTACCACAAGTGCACTAAGGCATTGGTACAGTCCATCTAGCACACCAACATAATATAAAAACGTTCTAAGGAAGGTAAACAATTTATTTGGGTACTACTGTCTCTGCAACTACTTGTCCTCCTCGAAGACAAGCTCCTCCGGGTCCTCCTCTGGATCCTCCTCTGGATCCTCCTCTAAGATACCCACATGGCGCAGCCTACAACCACACTCGGGGCGGTTGCAAGAGGCCCGGGAGTGAAGATGGTCGCTCTTCTGGAGGCGGTCGACGAAGAGCGAGAACGGAGCGAGAGAGCTGCGTCTCTTCCGGAGTCTCCGATGTCGATGTCGGACAGCGGACTAGGACGCCGCACACTCTTGCATCTTGTGATTATGATACGGGGTCACAAGTGCCGAGGCGGCCTTGTGTTGTCTGGGACGGCGGTGGTGCAGTGAAGGCGTGTAGTCCTCAGGCGGAGACTGTCGGCTCGAAGACGTCTCAGCTCGAACTCATCTCCGGCTCGGATAAGCCGAGCACGGAGAGTCTCGAGTCTTGGTAGGCGGAAGTGAGGAGTGTCCGGTCGCCCAATCTCCTCCAAGGCGCCGGGCGTAAGTAGGCGACATTGCGGAAGAGAGGGAGCGGGAAGGTAGGGAAGTGGGGATAACGGGCGCGGAGTTTGTAGGAGGGTGGTCCACGTGGGGCGGCGCACGCGCGGGCGAGGGGAGTGGCCGGAAAGAGCGGGGCGGTTGCGGGGAAGACGAAGGCGGCGCGCGTGAGGAGGGGAACGACGCGGGGAGGAAGAAGGGGTGGGCTGACCGGTGGGGTCGGGGTGGCAGTGAGAGGAAGGAGCGGGCGGCGGAGATCGACCGGGTGGGTTGACGTGGCGGCATCGGGACCACCCACGTGGCGGGCAGGGGAGAGGGGAAGGCGGGATGGAGCGGTGACGGCGGGAGATCGGCCAGTCACGTGGTGGCGGAGGGAGGTTGGGTTTATTTTATTTTATTTTACTTTTTGATTTTCAGAAAACCCTAGAAAATTAAATATAGCTCAGAAAAATACAAAATAAACTCCAAAAATTCTAGAAAAATTCATATAAGTTTCTGGGGGTATTTTGAGCTTAGATAAAATATTTCCAAGTAATTTTGGTATTATATTTTCAAACTAAGATTTCTTTTTAATTCTAGAAATTAATATAAAAAATCTGGAAAAACTCAGAAGAATTCAAATAAGTTCCAATTTCTTTAAAATAATTAATTTGAATTTAACTTTTCAAAAATCACAAATTTTGTGATGTTACAACCGCCCTCAACAAGGCATGTCCGAAGGATAACTACCTGTTGCCGCATATAGATCTGCTAGTGGATGCCACGATAGGGTGTGAGGTCATGAGCTTCCTCAATGCATATTCGGGCTACCACTAGATTCACATGGCAAGGGATGAAGAGGACAAGACTTGCTTCATAACGTCGATAGGGACATACTACTTTGTCAGGATGCCCTTCGGCCTAAAAAATGCAGGTGCCACCTTCACGCACCTCGTCGCCCTCGCGCTTGCCGCCCAGCTTGGAAAGAATGTCGAGGCCTCTGTCGACGACGTGGTCATGAAGACTAGGCACCTAGCCTCCCACAGCCAAGACCTTCAGGAGACCTTCGACAGCCTTAGACAGGCGGGCATCAAGCTCAACCTAAATAAGTGCGTCTTCGGCGTACAAGCGGGGAAGCTCTTGGGTTTCCTGGTGTCCGGACGCGGTATCCAAGCAAACCCCAAAACAATCGATGCAATCCTCACCGTGGAGCCACCCAAAATGACGAGGGGGGTCTAGAGGCTTACTGGATGCAAGGCCGCATTGAGTTGCTTCCTATCCAGGGCGGCCGAACGGGTCTGCCTTTTTTCAAGACCCTTCACGGCTGTGACGGGTTCCACTGGGACGACGACTGTGCGAAGGCCTTCGATGACCTCAAGAAGCACCTTGCAAGCCTTCCCACTTTAGTCGCCCCAGCACCAAAGGCTCCCCTCCTACCCTACCTCGCCGTCACAGCGACAACAGTCAGCGCAGTCCTCATACTTGAGGAAGGCGCCCTTCAGCGACCCGTATACTTCATCTCTAAGGCTCTCCAGGGCGCCAAGACGTGGTACACCGAACTAGAGAAGCTGGCCTACGCACTGGTCATGGCCTCGAGGAAGCTCCAGCATTACTTCCTAGCCCACCCCATCACTGTGCCATCCTCGTTCCCCCTGGCGGAGATGCTGCACAACAAGGAGTCCACAGGGCGTATCGGTAAATGGGCGGTCGAGCTCGCACCATTCTCCTTGATGTACGCCTCGCGAATGGCAATAAAATCCTAGGTTCTCGCGGACTTCCTCGCCGAGTGGACTCCGTCGGCGCAACACCATGTGCAACAACCAGAAGACCCGGTGTGGACCCTCAACACCGACGGGCCTCTGAGGCCCGGCCGGAGTGGGCCTGATGCTCACTACTGTGGGAGGGCCTTTTCTTGTACTCGGCGTCTCGGGTTCCCAGTGATAAACAACACTGGCCCGAGTGCAGGCGCTCTTGACCTCGTGAAGCTTAAAGCCCTAGGCGCCCGAAGGGTCCTCGTCCGCACCGACTTGCATCTGGTTGCAGGCCATGTTGACAAATCCTATCAGGCCATGTGATGTGGCCAAGAGTGTGAATACTACATTGATTTGTGCTTCACCCATACAATCTAAAGTTACAAGGCTTAGTAGCTCTGAATTGCGCAAGGAGAAAGAAGCAATCGGTTATGGGAGATGCTTATGTGATTCCTCCTTTGTGTAATGCAAACAAGCCAACAATGCATGGAATTAGAGGTGTGGATGGTAAAGAAAGAAAGCTAGTTTGGGTAAAGAGGAAGACACAAGATCAATCAAGTTCTCGTGATTGCAGTTCTGTCCACAATGTTCACGAAGATTGCAACGCCAATTCTGAGGTTTCTAATGTACACAAAACACATATTTGGAAAGATAATGAAGTCTACTTTCCAACGAATCAAACAGCGCATGATTGGAGCTTCCTACACAAAGTTATGGCAACTTCATTGATTCCTGCATGAGCTATCTTGAGAGACGCGCGAGACTTGCCAAACATAAAGAGTCCAAGTATTACAATACATGTAAGGGTAAAATCCGACCATACCATGGCTTTCCAAAGGATGAGAAGGACTCCTTTTCAGGTTCCAAACAGATTTGGAAGCCCCTTGAACAAGAAAAGGAAACCTGTAAAGATTTGAATTCAGTTCGGATTCGGTTCGGGTCAGATAGGAAGTCCAACATTAAAACGTCCATAACTTTCACAAACGGAGTCAGATTTGGACATTCTTGGACTCATTGGAAAGCTATTTCAAAGCCCCATACAATGGATGAGGTGCTAGCCACGGAATCCTCATGGTAATGTCACAAATTGAGAGATAATTTAATGGTAGCAGTTTAGGTATTTCCTTTTTAGTTTGTATTGCAGTTTATTTCGGCCTTAAGGCCAGGTTGTGCATGAGTTTTAGTCAAGACCATGCATTGTTCACCAATATAAGGACAGGGCCTTAGCCCTATTGTAACTTAGGCTATGATATGATAAGTTTTTATGCTTGTGAAATAAAAGAGAAAATCGCCATGATGGTTGTTGGCGGCCAGATTGCGTGATTGTAAGGTTTTCTCATTTGGAGTTTGCTGAGTTGCTGCAAGGAAAGAATAGGAGATTCTTGAGATTGCCCATCGAATCTAGAGGGTTCATCTCTTCTAATTCGTGTCTTCTTGCTAAATTCACGGTTTGGAGAGTTCGGTGGATTGCTTCTAGTGTGTGCCTTGCATACTAGTGCAAATTTCCCTTATCAAGATTGTTGGCAGCGTCAAGACAAGGAGAAGGAACCTCGCTGAACGTACCAGGAAAGATCGGGTCATCTCTATGTTGGTGATATGCCCTAGAGGCAACATGGAGATGTTGAATATATCACATACTATGTTTATGATACATTGCTTTGTTCCTTGAAATAGACATTATCATTATTGATCAATGAGTATGTGACTTATTCATGAGACTCTTAATGCCAAAATGTTGCTATTTCTAAATGATCCCTGATTATATTTCATATGAGGAACAAATATGATTCAAAGATCAGCATATGTATTGATTGATGATCATGTCTCATGGATCATGGTATGGAGATACCAAATCAATAATATGGACATGTGTTAGTGAACATATGTTGGATAGACCCGCCATGAGACACTTTGAGAGATTCCATATGTCATCGGTTGGTCTCAAGTAGTGTTTATGTGGAATCCTTAGACTTGAGATCATCATGGTTCCCGGCATGCGTAGTAGCTACTTTGGGACTACTAAACACTACTCCGAATGGCGGGTAGTCATAAAAGTAGTCTTTGGGTTTGCCATGAAACATGTAGTGGGATGTGAATGATCAAGATAGAATTTGCCCCTCCTTATGGGAGAGATATCTCGGGCCCCTCGATGTAATGGATTATGAAAGTGCATGGCCATGCCAAGGTGATTGAGGAGTCAATCACGAGTTTATAATCCATCACGGAATCGAGAGAGTGATTGAGCTATTAAGAGGATGACACGGGTCTCGCCTTGAGCTTAATCTATATCGTGAGGCAAAGGGATTAGTACATGAGAACATTACGTGTTGGTAGATATGATCTTTACGTATACTTTGGGGTTAATATGTCTTACTAGAGGCCGCTATTAACACGGTGACCGGAAAGGTGTTTACGGTCGCGACCAAGTATCGTGAACCTACTGTGGTCGCACACTTAGCGGGTTGGAACACTAATTGAATGTGATTGGGATATGGGCTCAGTCGGATAGAGATCCGGATAGACTCCTATTGGGCCTCGGTCCACGAGGCCCAAGTGAGGAGGTCTATATATGGAGGCGAAATGAGGGAACATCGATATCCCGAGCTAAACCACAGCCGCCACCTCGAGCCAAACCCTAGCCGCTCGCGAGTCTTTGGTACACTCGCGATCGGCGTTCCAGCCCGGACGTGTGGATACGGTGGAGACGCCGCTTGTTGCGGCGTTGATCGGCATCAACAACCTACTGATTGGATGCGCTGGTGGTGCGGTTGATCGCGTGGAGGAGCGATTGGTTGGGACGATCGACTACTTCCACTACTACCTCGGCGCGTGGTTGGATCGGCTCCAACTCTTCTTCATTGCTGCTGCTGGCGTCTAGTGGTAACGATCCATGATCCTCCTTAAGCATGATGTTCTTGTGTGCGCGGTAGAAAAGTTTTGTTTTCTGCTATCGTAGCCCTCGCGCAATCCATTACTCTAAGCATCAACCAATCCTTAGTTGGTCCGTATCACCATGTATCTGGCAGCAGTGAGGGTGAAGGAGCGCCACTTCCTAGGCTTCACGGTCAAGGCCATCCCCCGATTGGATAATGAACAGGCCAACGTTCTCGCCAAGGCCACCAGCCAACAGCTGCCCCCCTAAGGGGGCGTTCTATGAGATCTTGCCTATGGCAGCCATCGCCCAGGACAACCGGGACGTGGCCCTTGTCCATCAAATTGCCCAGCAAGGCGATTGGAGAGAGCCCATCTATGACTTTTTACAAGGTATAGCCAAGCCAGACGACCCCCTCGAACTGCGATATTTGCAGCACCGCGCCAGATCCTTCCAAGTGCTCGATGGGGCCCTCTACAAGAGAGGAGTCTGCACCCCACTTTTGCGATGCCTTTCACGTAACGAGGGAAAGAACCTTCTTGCGGAGATACACGCGGGGCTCTACGGTTCGCATATCGCGCTAAGGTCCCTGGTCGGCAAGGCATTCAGACAGGGCTTCTACTGGCCAACCGCCATCGTAGATGCACAAGACCTCGTGCGTCGGTGCCAGGGCTGCCAGTGGATGGGACGAGTCATCCGTAGACCTCCAACGAGCTTGCAGCCCATCCCACTGGTATGGTCGTTGGCGCGTTGGGGCATCGACGTCGTTGGGCCACTCTCGCGTGCCCCAAGAGACCTTCGGTTCGCTATGGTCACCTTGGAGTACTTCTCCAGGTGGTCCGAGGCCGTCGCATTGGCTGGGGTAACCTCCGCGAACATGCAGCGGTTCCTCTGGCAAAACATCATATGCCGCTTCAGAGTTCCTAAGGAGCTCACCGTTGACAACGACCTGCAATTTGACTCCGTATCGTTCAAGGCGTTCTGCGACAGCATGGGCATCATGCTTCGATATGCCTCAGTTGGGCACCCACAATCCAATGGAGCTGTCGAGTGAGCAAATAGCGCCATTTCCACCAGGGTTAAAAAGCGCCTCGTCGGCCTACCAAAGGGCAAGTAGCCAGATGAGCTTCATAGTGTGCTCTGGTCCTTCCGCACAGTGTATTCGCGTGAATTTCGACTGGGAGACCTCGTCCTCAAGATGGCGCTCCATGCAGCAACTCTAGGCAAGCTCGAGTCCAAATGGGAGGGGCCCTATATCACCTTGCGATGTTGGAAGGGCAGACTCTCCATCACACGTGGAATGCGGACATGCTACGGTGATATTACGCATGAGGTCGAAGGGATGCCCACAGCATGGTGGGAACCCTGCCCCATGTAACAGCTCACCTACGCAAATGGGAAATCGATAAAGTGCATCATTTGTAAAGCTGGTCTCATTCCATCGAAAGACACGCAGAGGCAAGCCTTCGCGCGCCTCTTCAGAGTATAAATAAGACACACAGAGGAAAGCCTTCGCGCACACTCTTCGGAGTATAAATAAGATACGCGGAGGCAAACCTCCGCGCACACTCCTCAGAGTATAAATAAGACACACAGAGACAAGCCTCCGCGCGCACTCTTTGGAGTATAAATAAGGCACGTGGAGGCAAGCCTCTGTGCACACTCTACGGAGTATAAAAAACTGCGTGACGGCTTCGAGCCTTCGCGTACTCTGCGGAGTATAAAATGTCGGGAACTCTATCGTCCCGAGCCACTCTACGGAGTATAGAAAACCGCGTGATGGCTTTGAGCCTCCGCGTACTCTGCGGAGTATAAATCGTCGGGAACTCTGTCGTCCCGAGCCACTCTATGGAGTATAAAAAACCGCGTGATGGCTTCGAGCCTCCGTGTACTCTATAGAGTATAAAGCATTAGGAAACCTATCGTCCCGAGCCACTCTACGGAGTATAAAAAACCGCATGATGGCTTCGAGCCTCCGTGTACTCTATAGAGTATAAAGCATCGGGAACCCTGTCGTCCCGAGCCACTTTACGGAGTATAAAAAACCACGTGACGGCTTCGAGCCTCCGCATACTCTGTGGAGTATAAGGCGTTGGAAACTCTATCATCCTGAGCCACTCTATAGAGTATAAAAAACCGCGTGATAGCTTCGAGCCTCTGCGTACTTTGCGGAGTATAAAGCGTCAGGAACTCTGTCATCCCGAGCCACTCTACGGAGTATAAAAAACTACGTGACGGCTTCAAGCCTCCGCGTACTCTGCGGAGTATAAGGCGCCAGGGGATGGAGCGCTCAAGCGTCTATTTCGGCTAGTCGCCAACTCCACTGCCGACACTTCGAACGGTAGGGGACGGAGCGCTCGAGCGTCTACTTTGGCTAGTCGTCGGCTCGCCGCCGCCACTTTGAAGGGTAGGGGACGGAGCGCTCAAGAGTCTACTTCGGCTAGTTGCCAGCTCCGCTGCCGTCACTTCGAAGGGTAGGGGAAGGAGCGCTCAAGCGTCTATTTCGGCTAGTCGCCAGCTCCGCTGCCACCACTTCGAAGGGTAGGGCACGGAGCGCTCAAGCGTCTACTTCGGCTAGTCGCCAGCTTCACTACCGCCACTTCGAAGGGTAGGGGATGGAGCGCTCAAGCGTCTACTTCAGCTTGTCGCTAGCTCCGCTGTCGCCACTTCGAAAGGGACGGAGCGCTCGAGCGTCTATTTCGGCTAGTCGCTAGCTCCGCTGCCACCACTTCGAAAGGTAGGGAGCACTCGAGCATCTACTTCGGCTAGTCGCCAGCTCTGCTGCCGCCACTTCGATAGGTAGGGGACGCTGACGAAACGCTCATGAAGTTTACCCTAATCGGGGAGGGTCGTGCCGGCCCTTCCTATCCTACATCATGCGCATCGCGTACTGCGCATCGAGGGAAAGGCCAGCGAAGAACGCTTGGCACCCAAAGTCCTATGTGTTGGTCGAAGACAAGTGCAATCACACGAAAACGACAAGGACACGCATTTACCTCGGCCAAGGTTTTATTGCATTTGTCAAGTAATGTTTAGAAAGACATTCGGGGGTTACAGTCGCAAAGAGTAACGTTTACACAATGCCTTCGAGTAGTGAGGGTTACTACTCGTCTGGCTCTTCTAACGTAACGTGCTCCCGCGCCGAAGACTCCCCTGTCGAACTCTGGGTCTCCCAGAAGTGCGACGAATCCTCCGCCCACCCCAATGCGAAGGCGCCGACATACCATGAGGTCCGAGACTAGCAGGCGGCCTCTGTCAAGCACATGCCCGTGGTAAAACAACACACAATCAAAACACTTGAGAAATTTTCTCATTTCATTGGCAAAAGAAGGGGCCACGGGGCGCCGTTTTACAAAGTCAACAGATATATCGCAACATACACTTACACCCCTAAGACTCCGACGCCACACCTGCGGGTCGACGCCATGCTCCAAGCCGACAGCGCCATCTTCATCGTGGCGTGGGACTCCAACCAGCCACGCCCCGAAGTCCATGTCGCCTCGGAGGGTTTGCCTCATCGCCACCTTTGCCGCGGCTTCGCCGATGTAGTCTCATATCCTTTGGTGGAATGCTTGGACGGAGCGACGGATGGCGTGTACGGCGCCCAACATGACCCCGACTCCGGCGACCATCTCTAGCCGGGGGTTGGCCAGTTCGCCCACATGAAGACACCCTCAGTGATGCAGGAGGGCGAAGGTGATACGCATCGTCACCAGGGAGCAATGATTGCTGAAGGACCGCGTGGCGTTAAGGGAGAGGCCTAAAGCTTCCCCGATGCACCGGAGGGTACGCGCCAGTTCTTCAGGGCCAAAGGTGTGCGGCGGCACGACCACAGAGAGCTCGAAGAGGACACTCTCCAAAGCCTCCATTGAGCTCCACGCCACTATGGAAGCATCGCCCAGGGCCTGGTCCTTCTCCTTGAGCGAGGCGGCCAGCCGGGCCTTCTCCTCCTCCAGCGCGGCGATCTGCTGGAGTACACCGTCGCACTCTTCCGTGGCCGCCCACGGTGACAGTGGTGGCCTCTTTGGTGGCACAGAGTCGGTCCGCTATCGACCCCCGCTCGCGAGCGCGGGCCGCCTACAGGGCACAAGCAAGGGCAAGAACCTGCACACCGCAGTTGTTAGTCAAGTCTTAAGTGCAAATACAAGTAAAAATTGAAGACACGTGCGCTTACCCTTATCCCCGTAGCCTTGATTGCGCCCTCCAGCAGCTCTGAGACGCAGGATGCCAGCGCCCGCCGGTCCAACCCAGCGTCCTCGCAGTCATCGGCCGATTGCAGGGCCCGCAGTGTCTCCGGTCCGGGGACGAAGTCAAGTCTCCACGTTAGCAACTTCCATGGCGTTGAGATCGACATCATGTCCAGGGCGGGCACGCCAGAGACTTCGTGTCCGCTCCCGTTGCTCGAGCCTTGTCCGCGCACCGGTGACCTGTTTCCGCTGATGTCGATGATGGCATCAGCGAACAGATCGAAGATAGCTTTGCGAAGTTGCGGGGAGAATAAGTATTGTGCCTACCTTCGTCGTGGATCGGTGGAGTCTGTCGTGGTGTCTGCTCCGCCTCGAACCCAACCACGGCGGCACCGCCTGCGCTTGGCGCGAGGAGGCTACTTTCGGGCCTAGCAGCCTGCGTAGCCGGTCGACCGGCGGCACCGATCGCTAGCTCGAACGCCTCCCCCTCCAGCCTCATGGGCGACCGTGTCCAAACGCGCTTCGCGCTCGTGGACTTGGGTGACGAACCATCGGCTTCTAGGGTCGGCGCGGGCGATGAAGCTTTGCCTTCCTGGATGTTCGCGCCGTGCCCCTTGTCCCATGTGTCGCCCAAGGACTCCTCGCTGGGAGCTGGGTGACTCGCCTCCACCTCCAAGTCTAAGTTGGCATACTCTGCTAAGTCGGAGCTAGTGACCTCGTACCTTCGGCTCCGACGGTATTCGCGGGAAGGGCAGTCGCCAGGCTGGATGCGGTGGCAGGTGACCGGGCCCTCCGGCAAGAGGGGGAGGCCTCCCCCTTGTCGTCGCCATCACGGAGGTGGGCTCGGCTTGCGGCCGGAGTGGCGACTCCAGCACAGGAATGCCCAAAGCTTCGCACACCCGGTTTATCCGCCCGAGCTTCGCCGTTATGGACTCGTGCAGGCTGTGCTCCTTGGCCACATACGGCCCAAGGAACACAACCACCGCGCACCCCGCGTCCTCCAGAAGGAGTCCTGCACAATAAGAAAATGTTACAACAAAGTTATCAAGGCAACCTCGTGTGAAGTGTGGGGTTCAGGAGCTTACGAGGATTGGACGGCTTCGATAGCGAAGATACGGACGTCCGAACCCCGTCAGCGTGGACGGGGCCGGGCTAGATGTGCCAGCGCTGCGCGAGTAGGTCCACGCCGTACATCACATACTCTTCTGCGAGGTCCGGCATGTTGAAGTGGAGGGCAATTCCCACGAGCCTCCGCACCCTTCCAGCGAAGACGGCTTTCGCTCACCACGCGATGATAGAACTAGCACCGTATCCAGTTTGACTCCCACTTCGCCCGTGTCGAGTTCGCGGGGAAGATCTTTGTGCACGGTGACCGCAGCACGAATTTTACAGTGCCGAAGTTCGAGGACTCTCCTCCTTCGAGCTTCTTCGGCTGGCACCAAGCGTTGTGGAGGAAGGAGAATAGAGAGGCGCTGGGCAGCGTCCCCTCTATCCGCGACGCCCAGCTGTACACAGCCAGGCGTGCCATTGCGTTGGAGTTAGCTGCGCCAACTACAGATCGTACGTCCGGAGAATGTTACCGACGACCATCATCGACGGGATCTGGAGTCCGACTTCGAGGTAGGCGACAAAGACGACCGCCTCCGACTCCGTGGGATGGGGCTACATTTCGCCACTGGGAGGCAGTCACACCGCGCCGCGGTCGGACAGCTTCCCCTCATGAAGAAGAGACCGGATGGTCTCCTCCGTCACGAGGCTCTACCCCAGCACGTTCGAACACACGTCGTCCAGCTTCTTCTCTACGCTCCAACGTTTGTTGGTCAGTGACGGGTCGTGCCCCACCAGAGCGTACTCCATTTCCACCGACAAGGAGCCGTGCCGGTGGGACGAAACGCCGTGGCCAGAGGTAGCGCCACCGCTTGGCCGGCGAGAGTGCTCTTCACAGCGGGCCATTGGCTCAAATGGCGCGGTGACGCTTATAGTGGGGAAAAATTGCTCCCTTGCCCCAAAGTTTAATGGCGTTTGCTCAAATGCCCCATGATGTCTCACTGACATGCGGGTCCAAGGCCCACATGTCAGTGAGATATCATGGGGCATTTGAGCAAACGCCATTAAACTTTGGGGCACATGAGCAAATCCCCCTTATAGTGGCAGGGGCGAACGGCGGCAATAGACGAGGCGGGAGTAGGGCGCGCACGAGCAAGGAAGCAAGAGAGCGTTCAGACGGGAGTGAGTGGGGGAGGACGGCGGTACGGCGGCAAGAATGTATATAAAAGCCCTCCGCCTCCCCCTACAATCGGGAAGCGCAACTACCAGAAGCGCAATCGGCAGAAATCAAAGCCGCACGGTCGCCCAGTTGCGCGTGCCTTGGGAAGGAGCGCACGACCACGGTCGTGCGGCCGCCTGACATCCCACGATGCACCAATCCCCTTCTGCCTTGTGTCCCGCAGCCTGGGGAAGGAGCACACGACCGCGGCCATGCGGCCGCCTGACATCCCACGACGTGCCAATCTCCTTTTGCCACGTGTCCCGCAGCCTGGGGAAGGAGCGCACGACCGCAGTCGTGTGGCTGCCTAACATCGCACGGCGCACCTACCCGGTGCTGCCACATGGCACACTTCGCGCCAGTGCATGGTGCAACTCCCATTGCATGCCAGTGAACGGCGTGATTCGTGGCGCCATTAAAACACCATCGTTGGACAACGGGCTACCGGGCTGTACTCCGACTCCGTGTATGTGGGACGATTCCGGTCTCCACCTCAACTTCGCGTTCGCGGGATGACTTCAGCAGCTACCTCGACTCCGCGTTTGCGGGACAACTTCGGTAGCCACCTCGACTCC
The DNA here is from genome assembly GCA_036346245.1 of Bonia amplexicaulis. Taxonomy (NCBI): domain Eukaryota; kingdom Viridiplantae; phylum Streptophyta; class Magnoliopsida; order Poales; family Poaceae; genus Bonia; species Bonia amplexicaulis. The sequence goes on from CM070743.1 coordinate 21,809,519, forward strand.
GTGTTCGCGGGATGACATCGGCAGATACCTCGACTACGCATTCACGGGACGACTTCGGTAGAAACTTCGACGCCGTGTCCATGGCACGAAGTCGGCCTGCACGGACAAAATCATCACATACACAATGGGCCATACTATTCACACAAACCTGTAAAAACGAGTTATGTGCAGAATCCAATTCTATTGCGCGATATGAACACATAACACCTACAATGTGCGGTACGATTACCTACCACGGATTAATCACATTAACTCATTTTCGAACCAATCTGATCGACCTGAATTTCCATTGATCAATCATATTGATCGCCGTTGGAGGTTTCCAGAGAGAACAACAACTCGGTGCCATCAATCCATACCTCCTCCGAACCCATCTACTACTCCCAAAACCAATTGATCTTATCAACCAGTGCCTAAACCAATCCAAAAATATGAACCGAACTAAGCTACCATATTAGACCAGTAATAGATCCAATCTACTACCATCACATATCAACTATATGCGACCAATCCAGATCAAAAACTACACCGAATGGCTCTGATACCATTGTTGGGATATGGGTAGGCTATGCTAGCGCAGATTAAAAATTTTTTACCACGTAAACCAGGAAGACATGCGAGTAAGAGACCATAGATCATTACCACTAGACACACAATGCAGCGGAAGTAGGGTTGAAGTAGCCGATTCAATGAAGAGCGCGTCGGTGTCGTGGTAGTAGTTGAACGTCCTCCGTCCAACCATCTCCTCCTCGTGATCGCCCTGATCAGCGTCGCACTCGTAGCAGCACCTCTACCGAAGTCCACACGTCCAGGGATGGAGCACCGTGTGTTGATGTGCTAGCACTAGTGCGCACGGCAGGGGATACGAGAGGTGGCGGCTAGGGTTTCGACGGGTGTGTTTCGAGATACCTCCCTCAGCCCCCGCATCTCTCCTTATATAGCCTCCAATCGGATCCATATCCGATACGAGTAGAGATCAAATCCTACTCGAAAACTATCATCTAACCCCTTATCGTTCCAACCCATTAAGTGTGCGACCCTGTAGGTTCATGTGTATTTGGCCATGGGCCGAAAACTCCTTTCCAGTCCATAAGTCAGGAGCAGTCCCTAGCAGGACATAATGACTCCCAAACACATATAAAGATTATATCGGATGAACCTATATAGTGCTTATGTATCGATCCCATTGCCTCATGATACCAGATCGAGCTCAAGACAAGAAATGTGCCATCCTATGATAGCTCGATCCTTTCACTCGAACCTGTAGTGGATTACTCAGTTGTGATTGACTCATCAACCATATTTGGCATAGCCATGCACTTTCTTAATCCAATCACATCGAGGGGCCTAGAGATATATCTCCTGTTATACAGGAGGGCAAATTCCATCTTGATCGCTCATATTCCTCTACATGTTTAATAGCAAATCCGAAAGCTACCTTTATTACCACCTAGTTACGGAGTAGTGTTTGATAACCCCTAAGCAAACTATTACACATGTAGGAAACAATGACGACCTCAGGTCTAAGGATCCTACATACACTATATATGAGACCAACTGATGACACTTAAAAATATAACAATTCTTGTAGTGTCTCATGATGATCCAACTTCATGTTCTCTAACATGAGTCCACATTATTGATTTGATATATCATATCCATGATCCGTGAAACATGATCATCAATCAATACATGTGCTGATCTATAAATCATAATCGTTCCACATAATGATATAAGATCAGGGATAATTTAGAATAACATCAAAACATGAATAAAGAGTTTCACAAACAAGTCACATACTTGTTGATCAATATAAAATATATTTATTTAAGTGACAAAACACCATTTTATTCAAACATTCATAAATATAAAAGCGATACAATCATCTCTATGATTACCTCTAGGGTATATCACTAACATACAGAGCTAATATATATGGCAGAGAATACACGTGTGCCTGGCTGATTCGACCGTTCGGAGTTTAAACAAAGAGGTCTGCGAGGGGGAAAACATAGTTCAAAGCATGGAGGTCGACTCGAGACGCGTGTGCGAGCCAATGGGGAAGCGCCACGTCAGGAGGAAACGCACGCGGCAACGTTCCAAAGTCAGTGGCCGTTGGAGCTACCAGTGCGGGCTGCGGGGGATTCCCTCGTGGGACCGGTTTCCTCCGCAGACGTGGGCCCCCGCCGTGTAGATTAACTTTTTCTAGGCGCGTAGAAGTTAGCTTTGCCATTCGAACTTGATGCAACCAGTGTTGGTTCCACTTCCATGTATTGCATGGTATTGTTGTTTTTCTATGTTTCTAAACATACGTTATTTTGGACACGGACATAATATTCAAATTAAATTTTGACTAGTAATTGTAGCTGCAACATGTCATTAAAACTATATAAGAATATCCTCTCCATCCCATAATATAAATCTTTGTTCTTAGGGAACATAGTCCCATAATATAAATTCATTACGGAGATCAAATATGTAGCCATTACAATATTTGAGGGATGCCCATCTGGTCGAAGACGCTGGTGAACAAGATGTCCGTGGAGCTGCCTCCGTCGACCAGGATGCGCTTGACGTCGCAGCCTGTAATACTGGCCTAGACCACCAAGGGGTCCTGATGAGGGAAGTCGACGCCCACCGTATCAACCATCGTGAACGTGATGTCAACCTGCGCCCAGTTGGGGGCATTTGGGCGGGATATGCAGCGACATGGTGTAGTCGATGGGCATAGGCCTTCCTCTGCCGCTCAGACAGGAATTCTAACGACGAGCCCCATGATGGCGTTGATGACCCGGCGCGTTCCACCGTTGGGGGCCTGTATGCACAACGCAATACGATTAGCTTAGACCAATCAGCCCTCGGGGGCTGTTAGACATGTGCCACCATCGGCGCTCTGGTTTCGAGTGCTCTATCCCTGACGATGCTCTCTCAGAGCATTGCGATGGTCATGCAATGTCGGGTGAGGTGGTCTCCGTGACCGTGAACTTCGCACCACAGCCCCCGTTGTTGGTCATAGTCACGCCCGTGTCCGCCGCCGCCGTCGCGACATCGCCTCCTCCACGACCTCGGCCCCTTCGGCCACGGCCCCGACCAGCTGAGGTGGTGGTGGTGTTGTCACCCCCGTCTTCAATGTCGAAGACGTACTTATGCCGCTAGTTCTTTCGGTCTTTATGTATAGAACCCTCCTTCATAGGGTCAGATGCGCGCTTTGAGTTAGAGGCATCGCCCCGATGTCGTTGCGCTTCTTCTTCTGCTCTTGCACATTGCTCCATCTTGTCAAAGAGTGTGTCGACTGATTTTATAGGCTTGCGCGCGTTATATTCAGCTAATGGCCCTAGGCGAAGACCTTGTAATGCTGCATTGATGATGGTGGTCTCGTTTACATCTTTGACCTAGCAACAGATCTTAGCGAAGCGCTAGAAATATTCTCTAAGCTTCTCCGAAGGTTTCTACTTGACGAAAAGTTGGTCGGCATCCACCCACTCGATGTAATTTCCTTGAAAATTATTGTACATGCGGTTCTGGATTTGCTCCCACGCGTGTATGGAGTTCGGCGCAAGGGTGAAGAATTAGGAGAGCGCTATCCCTTGAAGGGTCACTAGCAATCCCTTCTCCTTTGTGGACTCGTCACCTCCGGCCGCCTCGATGGCCGTTTCGTAGACCCATATGAAATCCCGTGGGTCTGTATCACCCTTGAATGGTTCGACTATTGGCATCTTAAAATCCTCCAGCCATGTAGCCTGCTGTAGACCGGCAGACAGAGGAGACTCCGGATCCACGCGTCAGAGTGTACTGGGAGTGGGAGTAGTGGCTTCCGACCGCCTACACGCCGATCGCTACCTCCGCCGTTATTCTTTGTGAGTGTTTCCGACTCGAGCCTCTTGCATCTCCTGCATGGCACTCTGGGGTCTGCCAACTTATGTTGCAGCACTCCAAGAGTCACTGCTAGCGTGTCCTCCACTGTTCATGCAGCGGGGCCTACCGGCGCGGAGGCACTCGACACGAGATTGTTGGCGAAAACGGCTTGGACGCCTGAGTCAGTGGGCGTGCTGATGCGGTAGGCGTGGCGGTTGACGGCGGGGTCAGCACGAGCACCCAGGTTGGTGGATATGCCAGCGTGAATGTCGAGGTCCACGGTTGTGCTCGCGCTGGCATCATGGTCGATGGCATGGCACAGGCGCGGTGGTCGATGGCCGTGGCGCGGGCGCTGTGGTTGACGGTCTTGGTGCGGGCGTCGTGGTCGACAGCCTTGCCGTCGCGGTCGACGGTCATGCCAGCTCTAGCGTCAAAGCCAGCATCCCGTGTCGGTGCGAACCGCTCGTCGACAGTGGCGCCGATGTGTCGCTGCCATAGGGCTGGCGGACCTTCGACCACCGGCCACAGTAGTCGCTGCCGCTGCCGCCATACTCATTTTATGCTTGGTCGTTGATGTTGCTTTCTTCGGCGCCATTGCTTTTCTCAAGCTCGCAGCTTGCTCATTGTTCCCCACGGACGGCGCCAACTGTTGTGGCTATGGGCCAAACAATAGAAGAGAAGACTAGTAGAGTGGGTATGAGAAAAATGAGCTATGCCCTCCTTTATTGATCCAAGGAAGTATATATACATAGCCATAAACAACACCCTTACCATATGATACTTTTCCAAGGGTACACATGTCTTTATGTCTTATTGGGGCCTCTTGGCATAGCTGGCCGAATGGATACCGGTGGTGGCCACCCCCGTAGCAATGATAAATCTAAAATTTTCTTAATATGACTAGTATATGAATAGATAGTTTTACCAATATTAGTAAAGTAAGAAAAACTTGATCATACTCTTTGTGTGTGTGTATATATTTATAAACAGAGGTCATAATAGCTACAAAACTACGATCGTATAAAATTACTTTCAAATATGAATCAAATAGTACTATTTTTATGTCACTAAATCTATATACTATAAGACTAATTATTGGTAAAAACTTACAGAGATTGATTCTGGAAACGCGTGGTTGCCTTGTAATAAGAAATACGGAGTATTGTTCTCAAACGAAATATTTGACTTTAACAATAATTTTTCCACAAATAGAGAGTAAGAGAGGGTTCGTTTTTGTAGAAATATCATTATTGAATTCTACGTGAACATGGTTAACTACACACCAAACTGAAACTATAGGGATTTTGTGTTTTCGTGTGTTGAGTTGTAATAATCTCTGAATTCTGTGTTGTTAGATCTGAGATGCTGAAAAAGCAAATCCTGCCACGGGCGGACCAGTGCTCGGGCGGCGGAGGCTCCTTGGCTTCGGGCCGGACGGCGATTTCGAGCAGCGCACAAGGTGAGGCCGAGGCGGTACCGAGCAGTGCGATCGGGTGGCCGGCGGTGGCTTCAGGCCTGCACAGCGCCGCTCGCGGCGACGTGTGGGGAAGAGGGTCGACGGTCGCTTTACGCACAACGGTCGTTTTATGCACGGCGACCGTACGGGGCCGAACGTGTACATTTTTCTTTTTCAATTTGTGACGCAATTAACATCTACTCTTTCATATAATCTACCGATCGATATTGTGCCGACGACTTCAAGTCTGCTCGTGGTATATTAGAGCGGATTTGCACTATAGAAAATAATCTAGGAAGCGAAATCTGCGAAATTTAAAGCGATCTACATGTAGACAATTCAATCTACTAATGCCTCGATGATTACCTTTCAATTCACCAGAGCGATTCATGTTGATAACGTGTTGAGAAACCGTCACTGGTGACCAGTTCGATCAATTCCTCTATTTATGCAAAACCAAATCAATCGTAAAAGACAGAAAATAGTGGATTGAAACACAGAGAGATAGAAAGAACTCATGGTATATCTTTATTGCTTTCTTTTCTGATTTTATATACAAAATAGCCAATAGTATTATCTATTTATAGTCTAGTAGTGAGGTACCACCATAGACAAGTCTAACCCAGATTTTCTAACACATCCCACTGTCAACACCCTATTAGCTCGTTACACAGAACCCCATCACATAATAGAACTTTTCGGTCGGCACGTCACTCACGGCGTCAAGTGACGGACGGCCCTCCCCGAATAGTACCTTGCGCGCTCTCTCTCCATTCCGCAGACCCACCACCTCCCGCTGTTCCTTCCCAAACCAAGCCAAACCAAAACCAAAACTTCCCCTTCTCTCTCTCTCTCCTGCGTCAACTGCGGCGCAAGGAAGAGTCCTTGGATTGTTAACCGCGGAATTTCTTCTCTGATCCGGGTGGTAAGTCCGCCTCTGATCCTAACCCCCATATGCGCCCGACTCGGTGCTGGGGTTTCTCCTGTTGTTTTTTTGTTTGGGTTGTTTGCTTTTATCTTGCTTTCAATCGATTGGGTTGGGGGTAATCTAATCGGAGGTGTGATGTTGCAGATTTCGACTGGAGGGAGGAGGAGCAGTGAGCTTGTGGCGCCATCGGTGGCCGGATCGAAGGAGTCGATCGATCATTTTGTGTTCTCTTAATTCTGGTGAGAAATTTCTCTGATATTTGTGCAAATTTACCTTGTTTGTACCTGGGGTTCTGATCGCTCCAAACTATCTCACCCTTGCAGATTCTGTCACGCGATTCGGCCATCAGTGGGGGCAAAGGCGAGATTTTGCGCCGCTTTCCCCCCTCCAATCAAACCATGTCTGGTATGTTTTCCTCACCACCTTCTGGAATTTTACCAAATTTTTTTTGGAGTTTTGGTGGCCACTAACGAAGGGCCCTCTAATTTCTGTGCAGATTTGATGTGCTTCGAATCCAAGATGGGGGGGCTGTAACACCGGTTGTGGTCTCGCTTTCCCAAAGGGTTTCCTCCATCCTAGAAGGAAGGAACCCTTGGCTCGGCTTCCCCATGGCTTCCAATTCTTAGTGCAAAGGAAAACTTTAGGGCTAGTGTAAATAGTGGTAGCACTTGTGGAAGCTTCGGCCTCCTAAGCCCCTCCTGTAAAGATGTCGTCGGCAGGTGTCATTGCCCTTGGGCCGATCCCGGAAGAGCTCGCCCTCTTGCCCATCAACTTCGATGGCAGCCGATCTCCCCATTGTTTGTCCGGGTCACAGCTGCAGGATTCCATTCTTATCTTTCTTGCTGTGCCTGGTGCGCCCCTGATGCCCATGAGTCTGTTGGGCTTTGAGTCCATCGCTTCAGTCAAGCTGCGCATCCAGAGATTCAAGGGGTTTGTGGTGACAAAGCAGCGGCTTGTGCTTGACGGGCACGAGCTGGCGCGCAACAACTGCCCTGTCAAGGATTATGGGCTAGCTGATGGAAATGTTCTGCACCTTGTTATCCGTTTGGCTGATCTCCGGGTGATTAACATTGAGGCTGCCAGTGGGAAGAAGTTTCAGTTCCAGGTGGACCAAAGCCGCAATGTCAAGTATCTCAAGGGTAAGCTTGCAGTGGAGGGTGATGAGGACCTTGGTAGCATGGAGGATCACAAGCTCGAATATGATGGCGAGGAGCTTGAGGATCACCAGTTGATTGCTGATATTAGCAAGAAGGATGATGCTGTGATTCATTTGTTCATCCGCAGGCCAGCAAAGGTACGAACACAGAAATTTGATAAAGATACCGTGGTTACAATTGCCAACCCGCAGGAGAAAGAGAAGCTGAAAAATGAAGCTCTTATTGTGAACCCTGCAAAACCAGCTGGTGGTAGGCCTGCTCTTGTTGAACCATTTGTTGTTAATCGGAAGGTGAAGCTGTCACCTGATGTGATGAAAATGATTGGCTCAGCGATAGCTGGTCTCGAGAATAGACACTTGCCAGTGATGTCAGCAGAAGGTTCAGGGGGTGTTTATTTCATGCAAGATGCATCGGGCCAGAAGAATGTTGCAGTGTTTAAGCCTATCGATGAGGAACCTATGGCTGAAAACAACCCGAGGGGGCTTCCATTGTCGACTGATGGGGAAGGCATGAAGAGGGGGACACGTGTAGGGGAAGGTGCCCTAAGGGAGGTTGCAGCTTATATTCTCGACCATCCAATTGGTGATCGTGAATCAGGTCACAGTGTTGGGTTTTCTGGTGTGCCTCCCACTGCATTGGTCCAGTGCTTACACAGGGGGAAGAGCTTCAAGATTGGATCACTGCAGATGTTTATGGAGAACAATGGAAGTTGTGAGGATATGGGTCCTCAGGCTTTTCCAGTGAAGGAGATCCACAAAATAGCAGTGTTAGATATTAGGTTAGCGAATGCTGATCGTCATGCTGGGAACATTCTATTGTGCAAGGAAGGAGAAGGTGGCAACTACAAGTTGGTTCCGATTGATCATGGTTACTGCATGCCAGAGAAGGTGCTTATTTCTCTCTCGTTACTTTTTCCCCTTGCATGATAGTTCCTCTGTCAGGCTAATGATAATTTTGTTGCTTTGTTGCTATGCAGTTTGAAGATTGTACCTTCGAGTGGCTCTACTGGCCCCAAGCCCGTGAGCCGTTCAGTGATGAAACCATTGCATACATTAAGTCACTGGATGCTGAAGAGGACATCAAGCTTCTCAAGTTCCATGGGTGGGAGCTGTCTCCAAGATGCGCTCGTGTGCTGCACATCAGCACCATGCTTTTGAAGAAGGGCGCAGCGCGGGGCCTCACACCATATGACATAGGGCGCATACTGTGCAGGGAAGCTGTGACTAGAGAATCTGAGATTGAGGACATCATACAGGAAGCAGAGGACGCTGTTCTTCCAGGGTCAAGTGAAAATTCGTTCTTAGAAACCATATCCGAAATCATAGACCACCACCTTGACAAGTAATTCGATTAGACGCTCGGAATAACTGATCTAGTTGTTCAAGCTGTATCCAGTTTGTTGTAAGTACGTTGACAAGGCAGTGCTCATGGGACTACTGATTTCATTTGTTTGTAGCCTCAAATGATTTCATCCGTTTGTAGCCGCTCAAGTACATTTCCTACGTACATCCTTTTGTGAATATATATGTCTGTGTTGCGTTAGAACTAGCTCCGTACATTGGATGGGACCCCTTTTCTTACCGGTGCTGCGTGCATATTGTCTGTGTTTTCTACAGAGTTGCATGAACAATACGAACGTTTTGCTTAAGCTGGAATGAAAACGAACTGAATCTGCGCCTGAAAGTAGTAGAAAATTGGCCTGGAATTTGTAGTCGCATCTAACATTCGGGTCGTCTAGTTTGTCTTATCGCTTCTTGTTGTCAATTTGTGCTTTCCATTTCAGCAAGTTGCATGGGAGATTCTCATTGCCAACCTAATCAATGACATTAATCAAGTCATGAGAAGCGGGGGATCCAAAGATCGAAAGGCACGTACAACAGTTTACGTTGACTTGCACGCGGTCTAAGTCTATGCTGAAGGATGCGTGACTCCTTTAGATGGAAGCCAGAAGGTGGAACAAACGGAACAGTTTATCATGGGCTTCTGGAAGAAACTTCTTTGGGCGGCCTATTTTCTCCTTTCTGTCCTCGATCTCTCATCACTCTAGCTCGCACCTAGTTCTAAGGTTGAGAGGCACCGCCCCCGGCCTTGCTCCAGGCCCTTCTGTAACAGCCCAAAATTTTCAAAACCAGTAAAAACTATTTTAAAATAATCTTTTGTGCATTTTTGGAATTTTTAGCATTTCTAGAAATAGTTTTGCATTTTCAGTAGCCAAAAATGAATTTCTAAAAATATTAAAACTTGACCAGAGCATGGAAATAATTTATTTTAGCTCTGCATATTCTAAAGTACCCCTTCAAAACTTTTCATGAAATTTAAAGTTGATTTGCAATTTTTAAAATTCAAACTTAATTTATGCAATTAAACCAATTAGAAAACAAAATCTAAACCCTTTTCGCCTGTAGGCCAACGGCTCATCACTGTTTTGGCCCAATGCCAGCCCGCGAGCCGTCCTCAGCCTAAGCCGCCTTAACCTTTCTGCTTTCTCCGCGCGAAAGCGCCTTCCACTGAATGCGTTCTCTCTCGTCGTTTCCCTCACTTTCTCTGTCGTGCGGGCAAGGGACCCACTTGCCAATCATCGTCTTCAACCTCCTGCCGCACCACAGTGCCCCGTGCAACTTCGCACCTAGCATGCCACAACAAGCCTACAACCAAATCCGTCGTACCCGTCGCTACGCTGGTAATGTCTTTGTAGTCTGAGAGACCATGTGGAGGCCCTTTCCATGTTGTGATGAATATTTGATAGCATTGGGACTTATTGGTGAAGGTTTAAAAGTTGTTGAAGTTCGTAAAGTCGAGTTTTGAGTTTCAGGTAGGTTACATGAGATGTTATGATGCATGTTTTCACTAATGATGGTCAAGTGCACGGCACTTATCATAAAAAATGATTTCTTCATCTCTGTTGACTACAGGTTGACTTGATGGCTTGGATGATCATCGACGCGGAACTGGGAGCAAGCTTAGAGAGCTTGGCATCCATAATGATCATAGAAGTTGAGGAGATTATCGGGGATTAAGTCCGATCATGATGGAATCTTTGTGAATATGGCATGAGACAGGTCCATGCGGCGACTCAGGATGACTTGCCAGTATCCAAGTGTCGGCAAGGCGTTCTGAGAGTTTTCGGAGCTTGAGACATTAAGGCGTGGATGTGACAAGTCAACGAGGAGCAAGGACCGTTAAGGTAGAGCAGCGTGGTAGATCCAGGTGGCTTATGTTGACCAGTATTGATGTAATTGGCATATTATCAAGAATCTTCGAGATGGAGAATACCGCAACACACTCTTGGAGATGGTTTAGGGCTAGACAAACCAGGTGCGTTGAGTTGTGTAGAGTCGAGAGCTTAGATTTTGTAATAGCTGTTTTGTAATAAGTGCTAAGTGATGTGTTGTAATTGTAGCTAGCTTAGAGGGGTATTCTTGTTGGTGATATGCCCTAGAGGCAACATGGAGATGTTGAATATATCACATACTATGTTTATGATACATTGCTTTGTTCCTTGAAATAGACATTATCATTATTGATCAATGAGTATGTGACTTATTCATGAGACTCTTAATGCCAAAATGTTGCTATTTCTAAATGATCCCTGATTATATTTCATATGAGGAACAAATATGATTCAAAGATCAGCATATGTATTGATTGATGATCATGTCTCATGGATCATGGTATGGAGATACCAAATCAATAATATGGACATGTGTTAGTGAACATATGTTGGATAGACCCGCCATGAGACACCGCAGAGATTCCATGTGTCATCGTTGGTCTCAAGTAGTGTTTATGTGGAATCCTTAGACTTGAGATCATCATGGTTCCCAACATGCGTAGTAGCTACTTTGGGACTACTAAACACTACTTGTGAATCGGGTAGTCATAAAAGTAGTCTTTGGGTTTGCCATGAAACATGCGGTGGGATGTGAATGATCAAGATAGAATTTGCCCTCCTTATGGGAGAGATATCTCGGGCCCCTCGATGTAATGGATTATGAAAGTGCATGGCCATGCCAAGGTGATTGAGGAGTCAATCACGAGTTTATAATCCATCACGGAATCGAGAGAGTGATTGAGCTATTAAGAGGATGACATAGGTCTCGCCTTGAGCTTAATCTATATCGTGAGGCAAAGGATTAGTACATGAGAACATTACGAGTTCAAACCGATATGATCTTTACGTATACTTTGGGGTTAATATGTCTTACTAGAGGCCGCTATTAACACGGTGACCGGAAAGGTGTTTCGGTCGCGACCAAGTATACGTGAACCTACTGTGGTCGCACACTTAACGGGTTGGAACACTAATTCGAATGTGATTCGGATATGGGCTCAATTCGGATAGAGATCCGGATAGACTCCTATTGGGCCTCGGTCCACGAGGCCCAAGTGAGGAGGTCTATATATATGGAGGCGAGGGTGAGGAACGATCGATAATCCCGAGCTAATCCGTAGCCGCCACCTCCGAGCCAAACCCTAGCCGCTCGCGAGTCTTTGGTACACTCGCGATCGGCGCCCACCCGGACGTGTGGATACCGGTGGAGGCGGCGCTCGTTGCGGCGTTGATCGGCATCGCAACCTCTGATTGGATCCGCTCGTGGTGTGGTTGATCGCGTGGAAGAGACGATCGGTTCGGGACGATCGACTACTTCCACTACTACTTCGACGCGTGGTTGGATCGGCTTCTCCAACTCTTCTTCATTGCTGCTGGCGTCTAGTGGTAACGATCCATGATCCCTCCTTAAGCATGATGTTCTTGTGTGCGCGGTAGAAAATTTTGTTTTCGCTCTCGTAGCCTACTCGCGATCCATTAATGGTATCAGAGCCATCTTGCTTAGTTTGCGATCTGGATCAGCGCATATGTTGATATGCGGTTGTAATAGATTGGATCTATTACGGACTAGATCAATCGGTCATAAGGGGTTGGAATATGTATGAGTTGATAGCATCATGTGGCCAAAAGATTAGTTCGTGCTCCTTCTTTGATGTCGCCGACTTGCCCCTACCTACCGGTAACACCATCGGGCTAGCTGCGGCGCAAGGTCGATGAGATTGAGCCAACAGATCGAGGTCTTGTGTTGCGGTCTCCTCAAGCATACCGATCACGATGCTTGATGTGATTGATCTAATGAAAATTGAGACATTTTGAATGGCTCGGATTTGGGTTGATTTGATCGGCCCGATGAGATTTTCATAGCGATTTCATAGATGCGATCTATGTAATTCCGTGAGGTTTTCAGGACCGCCGTTGCGTACACGCATAGATTGTTATAGAAACACATTCATGTCAGGGCGGTAGAATATGTTCTACGCTTAACTTGTTTTGCGTGGAATGATGTGAATGGTATGGCATAGATGCATATGTGATGCATGTGTGTTTTGCGACTGTGTGTCGTATTAATCACAGTAGGGTTGAGGTCGTTCTTTAATTGTATAACGACTGCGTGTCGACTTGTGATGCTTGAGCTCCTTATGTAATTCATTTGCTACCTATTAGTTGTAATAGTTTAGTTCTTTGCTATGGAGGCTTCAAGCATGATGACAAAGAGGACAAGAAGTGTGGCGAAGAATATCACCGTGGAACCATGGCGATGGCGACCACTACGATACAAAATGCCATACCATTCACAGTATAATGTGATTATATGCATGTGATGTTTATTTCTTGTCATACTATTCTTTCATGCCATACCAACTAAGGGTTAGTTTTCATGATAGAATAGCTTCTCTCAAGAAAAATTAAGAATTTGTTTTGATGCCCTTCCAATTGCTGCGCCTATAAGAATCATGATCATTGTTTGGTAGGTCTGCCAAAGCAGAGTACCATCAACTATCTTGATCTAATAGGGTGGATGTCGGACATCCACATGCATAGTATTGGTTTACTTAACAAGGTTATCAAAACAGTTTTGGACCTTGGGGCATAGGTTGGGGCGGGACATATTGATGTCACCCAACAAGCAAGAGTCACATAGGGATGTGATTAGCAAGGTGTTGCTTACCCATGTCACTAGTCTTCTAGCCGTGATGCCAAAGCTCACTAGGAACTAATGAAATGAGGATCTTGACCCACTATGTAACTTAGAGGGAGTTTTGTTGCAAAACACATAGTGGGAGTCTTTTGTTAAATAGTTTAATAAAAGATGAACATAAACATAGTGCTAAACTTTGCATATTTTTTTGTTGTAGATCATGTCAACTAATGCCGCATCCAGTTCTTTTAATTTGCGATCTATTCTTGAGAAAGAAAAACTCAATGGAACGAACTTTTTGGATTGATATCGCAACTTGAGAATTGTTCTCAAGCAAGAGCGCAAGGAGTATGTCCTTGAGTCTCCTTATCCCGATGACTTGCCCGATAATGCTACTGTGGTCGCACGGAAAGCTTATGAGAAGCAAACGAATGATTACCTTGATGTGAGTGTCTCATGCTTGCCACAATGTCCTCTCGAGCTTGAAGCAATATGAGAACACAGATGCCTACAATATCATTCGGGGTTGCGTGGTATGTTTGAGAACCAAGCAAGGTGAGAGGTTCAACACTTCAAAGTCCTTGTTTGCGTGCGTGCTTGTGAAGGGAATCCGTCGACCCTCATGTGATTAAGATGATTGGCTACATTGAGAGTCCGAAAAGCTTGGTTTTCCCTTAGCCAAGAGTTGGCTCTCGATGTGATTCTTGATCGCTCCCTCGAGCTTTGAGCCATTCATTCGAACTATCACATGAACAACATGGACAAGACCTTGGTGAGTTGCATGGGATGCTAAAATCACCGAGGAAAGCATTAAGAAAAGCACCATCATGTGATGATGATGCGAGAAAGGCAAGGGCAAGCCCTATGTAAAGAAAGGCGCGGTCAAAAAAGTTAGCTCCCGATGAGATCGCGAGCGGTTCTAAGGCCAAGCAAGTCAAGAAGGGCTGCTGCTCGATGCGATTGCTACTCGTAAGCAATCGTGACATTGAAAAGGAACGCCCAAAGTACTTGGAGGATCTTGAGAAAAGAAGGAAGTACGACTTCCGCTCCGGTATAAATGTTATAGAAATCAATCTTGCCACTTCTTCATCGATTCTTGGGTATTTGATACGGATCGGTTGCTCACATTTGCAAATCGTTGCGGGGCTAAGAAGAAGTAGAAGTTTGAGGAGGAGCGAAGTGGATCTTCGCGTTGGCAATGGAGCAAAAGTTGTTGCGGTGGTGTTGGCACCATGCCATTGTCTTTACCTTCGAGGATTAGTTTTGGAATTGAATAATTGTTATTGTGTTCCATCTCTTTCCAAGAACATTATTTCGCTTCATGTTTACAAGCGAAGGTTATGACTTTAGATCCGTGAACAATGGTTGTTCTCTTTATTTCAAAGATATGTTCTATTGTCATACTCCATTGGTGAATGGGTTATATGTTCGACTCTTGAAGAGTCATCGGTCTATAACATTAATGCAAAGAGGCAACGATCGAATGATTTGAATCCACGCTTATTTGGCACCTTGTCGCTAGGTCACATAAATGAGAAACGCATGGAGAAGCTCCATATAGATGGTATTCGCACTCATTTGATTTTGAATCATTTGAGACATGCGAATCTTGTTTACTTGGCAAGATGACAAAAGCACCTTTCACCGGTCAAGGTGAACGGGCAAGTGACTTATTGGCACTCGTACATTCGATGTATGTGGACCAATGAGCTAAACGACGAGGTGGTTTTCGAGATTTCATAACTTTTATCGATGACTTTAGTAGATATGGATATATCTACCGATGAAGATAAGTCCGAATCCTTTGAAAAGTTCAAAGAATTCCAAAATGAAGTGCAAAATCATTTAGGCAAGACAATCAAGTTTCTACGATCCGATCGTGGAGGCGAGTATTTGAGCCATGAGTTTGGTAATCATCAAGGATTGTGGAATTGTTCCACAATTGACTCGCCTGGAACACCTCAATGGAATGGGGTATCGAACGAGAAATCGCACCTTATTAGATATGGTGCGCCCATGATGAGCCACAGTGATCTTCCGTTGTCTTTTTGGGGTACGCTCTTGAAACAACCGCTTTCACACTAAGCAGGTTCCAACAAAATCGAGAAAAGACACCATATGAGATGTGGACGGGACAACGTCCTAGCTTGTCTTTTCTTAAGATTTGGGGATGTGAGACTTATGTAAAACGTTTACAATCGATAAGCTCGGTCCTAAATCGATAAATGCTTCTTTATCGGGTATCCTAAGGAAACGAAGGATATTACTTCTATAATCAAGAAGAAGGCAAAGTGTTTGTCGCCCAAGCATGGTGTCTTCTTAGAGAAAGAGTTTCTCTCAAGAAGGGATAGTGGGAGCATGGTGCAACTTGAAGAAATTCGAGAAACACCAAAACGTTTCAGCTCCTCTGTAACCACAACAGATGAACAAACTGTTGAAGAACCTGTTGTGGACACACCGCACCACGTAGGTCGAGAGGTCACGTCGTGCACCGAGAGGTACATGTTCTTGACTACTCAACAACGGGACATATTGTTGTTAGACAACGATGAGCCTAAGACCTATGAAGAAGCGATGGTGGGACCAGACTACGAGAAATGGCTTGAAGCCATGAGATCCGAAATTGAATCCATGTACAAGAATCAAGTTTGGAACTTGGTTGATCCACCGATGGTGTTAAAACCATTGAGTGCAAATGGGTTTTCAAGAAAAGATAGACATAGATGGAAATGTTCACATCTATAAAGCGCGATTGGTGGCCAAAGGTTTCAAACAAATTCAAGGTGTTGATTATGATGAAACTTTTTCGCCGTCGCAATGCTAAAGTCTATTCGGATCATTCTAGCGATTCGCTTATTTCGACTATGAAATATGGCAATGGATGTCAAAACAGCTTTCCTTAATGGAAATCGAGTGAGGATGTGTACATGACACACCCACAGGTTTTGTTGATCCGCAATCGACTAGAAAGATATGCAAGTCGCAAAGATCCATTTATGGATTAAAGCGGGCATCTCGGAGTTGGAACATTCGTTTTGATGAAGTAATCAAAGGGTTTGATTTCATCAAGAATGAAGAAGAGCCTTGTGTTTACAAAAGGCTAGTGGGAGCGCACTCGTGTTTACGGTCTTATATGTGGATGACATATTATTGATCGGAAATGACATTCCTATGCTCGAATCTGTTAAGTCTTCATTGAAAAATAGTTTCTCTATGAAAGACTTACGAGAGGCGGCATATATTCTGGGCACCAAGATCTATAGAGATAGATCAAAAAGGCTGATTGGATTAAGCCAAGATACGTACATTAACAAGGTGTTGAAAAGGTTCAACATGCAGGATTCCAAGAAAGGCTTCCTACCTATGTCACATGGTATAAATCTTAGCAAGAATCAGTGTCCTAGTACACCTGATGATGGGAACGGGGTCCCGATCTTCCAACAGGTTCTGGATATGTTCAATTTGGTGGAGGCGCGACACAAATCGATCCGGCTTCCGAACGACACGTTCCGAACCCCGCAATCGCAGCACCACGTCTCCTCAGGTTATCAACCGTGCGCTGCCGGTTGACCTTGCCAAGAAGGCTAATCCTCGCCTGCGAATCGAAGAACACAAGCAAGAACAAGGAAGAACACAACCAAATTGCAGATATATTGATGAAGCACTCGAAAATTGGGGTTTCACAAACCGATGACGGCGAAACTGTTCAAAGACAGAATTAATCTAAGCAAAACCCAACCCTAATGGTGGGGGTGGCGGCTGTATATAAAGGAGTAAGGGGCGTGCAAAACCCCTGGACGCGTCCTTAATGGACTCCAACACAATACAAAGCCGAACGGCCCAAAAGACGGTGTCGCAGCACCCTGATAGATTCTGAACGTCCACTTGTTTCGACGATTACCGTCGACTCAGAAGGAATTTTGACATGGGACCAGATCCATTGGAAAGGTTATCTTCTCAGCTTTCCATACATATGTGGAACGTCAAAAACGGAGTCCGGATGTGATCTGGGCGTCCGTTTTAGTGCAGCCTGGTCCTGGACTCTGAGTTGGATTCGAAGTCGGCCACCCTGATAGATTCTGAATGTCTACTTGTTTCGACGATTCCCGTTGACACAGAAGGAATTTTAACATGAGACCAGAGCTATTGGAAAGGTTATCTTCTCGGCTTTCCATACATATGTGGAACGTCCAAAACGGAGTCCGGATGCGATCTGGGCGTCCGTTTTAGTGCAGCCTGGTCCTGGACTCCGAATTGGATTCGAAGTGGCTTGAGTTGGACATCCAACATGATTTGACCACCCTTGCTGGACTTGTGCGCCTCGCACCCCTTCTCCAAGTACTTCTGATCCTCTCCATGGTTCCTAATCATAATTAAATCATTAGGTAGTAATTGATTCTCAAATGAACAAAAAGAAGTACTTAGGAACGAGTTCACCTGTAAATTCAATTGTCGGGCGCGAGCTCTAGTGATTGGTCCTTGAATATCAAGTGGAGGAGTGTTGTGTATATCCGAAGAAGTGATGTCCTCATCACCTGATGAGCGGGATAAAATGAATGCGATTCCATATGCTTCAGCTATTGGATCCATTATGTATGCCATGCTTTGTACACGTCCGGATGTCTCGTATGCTTTAAGTGCTACAAGTAGATACCGTCGATCCGTGAAAGTCATGGATTACCGTAAAGAACATCTTGAAGTACTTGAGAAGAACTAAAGATGTGTTCCTCGTCTATGGGGTGAGGAAGAGCTCGTTGTAAATGGTTACACCGATGCTAGCTTCCAAACCGACAAAGATGATTTTAGATCGCAACTGGATTTGTGTTCTCGCTCGAATGGCGGTGCGGTGAGTGGAAGAGTTCCAAGCAAGAGACGGTTGTTGATTCTACAATGAAGCCGAGTACATAGCGGCTCAAGTCGCTAAGAGGTCGTTTGGATCAAGAAATTTGTTTCGAGCTTGGTGTGATGGCTAGTGCCTCCACCTCAATGGACCTCTCTGTGACAACAGAGAGCCATTCATAAGCCAAGGAGCCTAGATTGCACCGTAAGTCCAAGCACATTCTACTGGCGATTTCATCTCATCCGCGAGATTGTGGAGAGGTGATGTTAAGATATGCAAAGTACACACGGATTTGAACATTGCAGATCCGTTGACAAAGCCGCTTCCCACCAAAGCATGAGGCTCACACTAGGGCAATGGGTATTAGATACCTACATGGTTGACTCTAGTGCAAGTGGGAGGCTGTTGGTGATATGCCCTAGAGGCAACATGGAGATGTTGAATATATCACATACTATGTTTATGATACATTGCTTTGTTCCTTGAAATAGACATTATCATTATTGATCAATGAGTATGTGACTTATTCATGAGACTCTTAATGCCAAAATGTTGCTATTTCTAAATGATCCCGATTATATTTCATATGAGGAACAAATATGATTCAAAGATCAACATATGTATTGATTGATGATCATGTCTCATGGATCATGGTATGGAGATACCAAATCAATAATATGGACATGTGTTAGTGAACATATGTTGGATAGACCCGCCATGAGACACCGCAGAGATTCCATGTGTCATCGTTGGTCTCAAGTAGTGTTTATGTGGAATCCTTAGACTTGAGATCATCATGGTTCCCAAGATGCGTAGTAGCTACTTTGGGACTACTAAACACTACTCCGTGAATCGGGTAGTCATAAAAGTAGTCTTTGGGTTTGCCATGAAACATGTAGTGGGATGTGAATGATCAAGATAGAATTTGCCCTCCTTATGGGAGAGATATCTGGGCCCCTCGATGTAATGGATTATGAAAGTGCATGGCCATGCCAAGGTGATTGAGGAGTCAATCACGAGTTTATAATCCATCACGGAATCGAGAGAGTGATTGAGCTATTAAGAGGATGACATGGTCTCGCCTTGAGCTTAATCTATATCGTGAGGCAAAGGGATTAGTACATGAGAACATTACGTGTTCACCGATATGATCTTTACGTATACTTTGGGGTTAATATGTCTTACTAGAGGCCGCTATTAACACGGTGACCGGAAAGGTGTTTCGGGTCGCGACCAAGTATACGTGAACCTGCTGTGGTCGCACACTTAACGGGTTGGAACACTAATTGAATGTGATTCGGATATGGGCTCAATTCGGATAGAGATCCGGATAGACTCCTATTGGGCCTCGGTCCACGAGGCCCAAGTGAGGAGGTCTATATATATGGAGGCGAGGGTGAGGAACGATGTCGATAATCCCGAGCTAATCCGTAGCCGCCACCTCGAGCCAAACCCTAGCCGCTCGCGAGTCTTTGGTACACTCGCGATCGGCGCCCGACCCGGACGTGTGGATACCGGTGGAGGCGCCGTTGCGGCGTTGATCGGCATCGACAACCTCTGATTGGATCGCTCGTGGTGTGGTTGATCGCGTGGAAGAGACGATCGGTTCGGGACGATCGACTACTTCCACTACTACTTGACGCGTGGTTGGATCGGCTTCTCCAACTCTTCTTCATTTGCTGCTGGCGTCTAGTGGTAACGATCCATGATCCTCCTTAAGCATGATGTTCTTGTGTGCGCGGTAGAAAAATTTTGTTTTCTGCTCTCGTAGCCTACTCGCGATCCATTAATTCTAAGTAAGGGGATGATTTGGCGAACCCTAAGTGGATATGAATGAGTAGAGAGAGTTAATCTTAGCCCTTGATGTGATCCAAGTGTTGAGGTTGTTTCCATAGTGCTATAAATAGGTGGAGATATACTTCCATCACCAAGTCTTTGAGAAGGAGCTAGGGTTTTTCTTATGCTCCTTTGAGCTTTGCCCACCAGGAAGTGTGACTATAATCCTTCCTCTCAAAGTAATGAAAGTCCTAAGTTCATACATGTTCTATAATTTATTTTATTTCTTTTAATTTCTAGCTTTTCTTTATTGCATCTTGAGTTTTTCTTCCCCTCCTTCTGTTTATTGTAGTTCTATTGGACCTAGGACGTGTAAGATGTTAAGGAGTTCATCAAGAATATGTCCCAACTCAGCAAGATCCATTAAAACTCATTCCTGCTCAAGTAATGTTTGCAATAACCGTGTTCTTGAGCTGAAATTGCTGGTTTTGATGCAGCTTGAAATATTTACATGAAAAGTTGAGACTTTAGACATATCCTTGCAATTCCTTTTGGAATCAGAGTCCTAAGATCATTTCCTAGCCACGGTTCAAATTTCATTAATTTTAGATAAGCATATCTCGAGTTCTTGGGGTTTATTGACTGCCACGTAGTTGAAATTATTGTTTTCATGCAGCACGAACTTTGAGCAAGAAAGGTCTATTCCTTGGACTTTATTTTATAATTCCTTTGGGAACCATAACCTTGAGGATTACATCTTATTATGGTTTAAGTTTCATCAATTTTAGATGAGTAGATTTTGAGTTTTTTTTAGTTTCTTAGCAGCTCAGTTTATGAAATTCTAGATTTTTGTGCAATATGAATTTGGAGCAAAAAAGGTCCATTTATTGGATTTTACTTTGCAACTCCTTTTAGAATCATAACCATGAGAATCTTATCTTGTTATGATTCAAGTTTCATCAATTTTTGGTGAGCTGATCTCAAGTTATTGTGGTTTCTTAGCGGCTAAGTTTTTAAAATTCTTGTCCTGTTCTTTTTGTTCTTGGTGTATTCTTGCTGTTCTTGAACCTAGTGTTTTCCTTATAGAACTAGTGTAGAATCGAATACTGCAATCAGAGGGGAGTTAATGATTGTCGCCGCTTCTTGAAGTCTCCTTGCGGTCAGCAATGCTTTCGGCTGCTCAACACTCTATTGCTTGGTCGTCGTATAATTTGAGAAGGTTTTGACTACTCAGCGCTTGATCGCTCGACCGCTTCAACCTATAGGATATACAACTTGAGAGATCATGTGGCGGTCATCCCGTGTGTATGATGAGTAATTGACACCGGTTTAGGGAAGTCGAGTTTGAGTTGGTTGGTTCAGACCTTGACGTTACGTGGTGTAACGGGCGCGGTCGGACTTGGTCAAACCTGGTCAAATGGGATTAGGTTGCATATTCTGATGACTCGACAGGTTTGATCTCTATTTACGCTTTCATGTATCGAGCGGTGCTATTTGACGTGTTTCTTGTCTGTGTGGCTGCAGGACGTCGAGGCGGAGTCGTGGCGAGACACGAGGAGACCGGACTAGACGCAGGTGGCGTTGAGGTCAGAATGGTCGGATGTGTCGAAGACGGCGGAGATTCGATGTGGTTGCGAGGCGTACACGACAAGGAGCGCGAAGCTTCCGGAAGGTGCGGGAGGGGCGAATCGGTAAATTCGCAAGGCTGCACAAGCGGGAGACGGCTCCGTTAGGGTTTAGCCGGCGTAACGGGTTAGAGACCCGTTAGCCAAGGGCTATAAATAGGTGTTGGGGGCTGCATACCCTTTTGAGGTTCACAAGTGTTTTTAGTGCTCATTCATCACTTGGTGTGTGTTCCTCCCAAGAAGCATGAGAGGCTCTTGGTGTTCTTGAGGATTAAGAAGGAGAAGATGGATTGAGACTCTATGTAATCATGTGTATTCTAAATGTCCATGCGTATGGGGACGTATCTTGTTCTAATGTGATTTATCTTTTATGGTTTCTTTTTTTTCTGGTTGATGTTCTTCTCTACATTTAATCATTTCAAGTGAACATCTTGCCCAGTTTATGCTCTGTCCACATAAGTTTTGTCTTCATCTTGCTTCTCCTCTAATCTTTATGAGATACTTTGTTTGAGTTGTTCTGGTTGTCTTTCTTCTTTTTAGTCTCTCTTGGTTCAATCCTTGTTTGGTTTATCTTCTCAGTCCAGGAGCGTCTAGTCTTTTTGTTTTGCTTCTTATCTACCGTGATCAACAATTACCATCAAGAGTGTACTAAAAGACCTGTGCTTCGAAAAAAAAGGGCAGTCAGTTTGTTTTGAATCTTTCAGTTTTCTTGATCTTTTTTCTTTTCACTTTTACTCCCCTGCTTTCAGTTTTGATCAGTCTTTTTCTTTTCGGCAGTGTAGAAATTCTTGTCTCTCTTATGCTCTTGGTTTTCAATATTGTAAGCTTGGCTGTGTTGTGTGCTGAATTGAAACCTCACCCTTCACTGTCCGGCCGGCCGCAAGAATTCCTTTTCTTTACTTGCCGATTCTTGTATTCCTAGCCTTCTTTTCAGTTGTCTGTGATCCGATCAAAGCTTCTTTCTTCTGTGTTAGTTTCGGCAGCTAGCTGTAATCTTTGAGGACAAGATGCAGTTGGCAGCCTTGAGCAGGATTTCAATGAAAGCAGATATCCTGGTTTCACTCAATTCAGCCGAATGTCTCTTTGTACCTTTTTGACTGATCTCGGCAGTAGTTGTTCTTTTCAGTTTTTGTTGGGACACTTCTTAGTTAGCTGTCTGCAGCTTTATTTGGTAGATTTCGGCCAGTATAGGTTTTCCAGAGTGCTCTGTTTCCTTTAGTTCCCTGTTTTGTTATTTCTCTTGTTTAGCAGAGTGTTTTTGGTTGCCTTTTGTGTATCAGCATGGGCAGTAATTAATTCATCTTTTCGCCCAACTTAGAAGCTTGTGAATTTTTGGGGAGTCTGTGATGATCTGGTTCTTGTTTCATCCGTGAACTTCTTCGGGCTTTCATAATTATTGTTTGCGATTTCTAGATGGCTTAAATCACTTTCTTCGTAGCTCTTTATAGCTGTCGGAAAGTTGAGTTTTTTCATAAATACTTTGGGGGCAAATTTTAAAAGAGAACGACATTCACCCCCCTCTGTCGCCATTTCGGTCCTACAATTGGTATCAGAGCCGGTTAGCTCTTCTTGATAGATCTTTAACCGGTCTCAAGAGCCATAGCGACGGACAAGTACTCGACCAAGCCCCCGATCTTCGATGGGATGGATTTTCTATTCTGGAAGAGCCGGATGGAGACCTACATCCAGGCTCAGGGCTACGCCATCTGGCGAAAGGTCAAGGTCCAGTTTGTTGTTCCCGCCGATGAGAACATCAATGCCGGGAATATGGCTGATATTGAGGCAAACGCAAGAGCGAGGAACATCATCATTCAGGGATTGAGCAGAAGCGAATTTGATCGCATCTCTCACCTGACGTCGGCCTTCGATATTTGGGTGACCCTCAATGCTTACCATGAGGGCACCACCCAAATAAAGACGGTGCGACAAGACCAGTTCAAGCGCGAATACAGCAAATTCGAGATGCTTGCAGGTGAGTCCCTTGACGAGTGCTTTTCTCGCTTTCACAAGATTTTGAGCAACCTCCGAGCCGTCGGTCTCACATAGTCCGACTCGGATAACGCTCGATAAATTCTTTCTGCACTCGATCTTCGGGTTTGGGAGATGAAGGCGACTACCATCAAGGACACCACGGACCTCTCGACCCTGACTCTTGATGCGCTTTACTCGCACCTCAAGACTCACGAGATTGACATAGTCTCTCGTCTGTCGAAGTCTCACTCGATGGCACTAGTCACCGATCCCACTTCGTTTTCTGGTTCTTCTGCCGATTCTCTTTGCGGTTTCTCCCTAGCTGCTCTCGTGACGAATCGATGATCGCTAGAGCAGCTAGAGGATGAACAACCGCCCTCCTAGCTCGGAAGTTCTCCCATGCTTACAAGAGGAGGAGGGACGGAAAAAGAAGAGGACCAGTGATTTGCTTTGAGTGTGGTGGCACCAACCACATTCGGGCAAACTGCCCCAAGCTGGGGAAGAGCAAAACTGACTTCGGCGGTTCCGGCAAGAACGACTACATCGACAAGAACCGCAACAAGAAGCCCCCAGCTCAGACGCAAGGCAAGAAGACGTTCCGCGACCTTGGGAAGGCTAAAAAGCTCTTCCACCGCGTCCTCGCCGCCTTCGACGACCTCGACCTCAGCGAGGTGGAGGGATGGAGCGACGACGACGGGACGGGTGACCAAGACCCCAAGGACGGCGACGACTTCTCCGGCATGTGCTTCATGGCCCTTGAGGGCTTAACCGAGCGACAATGAGCTCTACTCCGACCGACGAGGTATACCCATCTTACGACCAGCTTAATGATGCCTTTCTTAAGCTAGGTAAATTTCATGCTAGATCTAGAGCTAGATGTAGCGAGTTGGAGAAGGAAGTAGATAGATTGTCATGTGAGCTTACTTCACTTATATCTGCTCCCTCCCGTAACGAATGTAATACATGCCCAGCTTTCCTTGGAGATATGGAGAAGTTAAGGACTTCTTATGATAGTGTGACCTCTGAGCTAGATATTCTTAATGTGGAGAATGTTAGTCTGCTAGCTGAACTAGAAATGACTAGGATTGCTGTTCCTTCATCTGCTATTGAGACTACTTTCTGCACCTCTTGTGAAGATAAGGACAATGCTTTTAGAGGTCTTTACACTATGCTTCTCGATCTGCCCGAGTCTTGTGAAAACTGCAATAATCTGAAGATAAATCTAAAACGGGCATATCATAAAATTGCTGATCTACAAGCTGTGTTACTAGAGCCCATTTCTTCATGATTGTCCAAAGTTAACTGCTGAACTTGAATCTGTCTCAAAACAGTTTCAAGATATGATTGACACTAATAAGAAAATGGCTCAGTTTGCGACTAAGGATCCTGTTAGCTCACCATGCATTAGCATTAATAAACTAAAACTTAAATTGATTGCATTGGATGAGAAATATGTGAAGCTAACTAAGGACCTACTAGAGAAGCCACCTTGTGCTTGTAGTGTGATTGTGGAGAAGGGGGAGAAGCCCTCGGGTAAGGTAGAGACGCCTAGCGACGTGAACGAACCTGCTAGCAGTAGGACTGTCCCTTTTGAGTCGGCTGTGCGTGCACAAGCTAGTCTTCCCTCTGCTGTTGGTTGTTATTCTGCTCCCTTACCTTCTGCTGTCACCTCCCCACCTTGCTCTTCTTGCACCACTCTCTTTCGGGAGTGTCAGTATCTTATGAACACTCTCGAGAAATTTGTAGGAGGCAAGAAGAAGCTCAATCTTATTCTAGACCAATCAAAGATTTGCAAGTTCAATCAGGGTCTAGGATATGATTTCCGTGAGGATGTGAGGAAGCATCCACCTGTAGTGCTCAGACCCGTAGCCGCAAGTGTGATTGAGGTCAAGCCCAAGAACAAGAAAGTTCAATTTAAATCAGCGGGCTTTGTCCAAGGGATTTCTGACAGCGAGGTGACTTCACCTGCAGCTTCGGCCTCTCAGAAGGCGAAGCCATCTCATGCTACTTCAGCCCCTCAGAAGACGAAGTATCATTACACCTTCTGTCAGAAGGATGGGCATTTATTTGACCATTGCTTCAAGCGCGCCAAGATCACGCATAGAGACCGTGTTGAGTCTCTTAGGCGATTCGTGGTCGACCCGGACCTTAAGTGCACCTAAGACCAACACGAGGTCTAGGCTTGCTCTTGTTGGTAGCTTTGGGCAAGATCGAGGACTTGGTTCTTCCGAGTTTTGTTTTTGTCCTCATGCTCCCTCCGGTCGTGACTTCCGCCGTCCCGAGGTTAGATCTCGCTTCCCGCCGAGATAGCTACCGCGGCGTGATCAAGATGTCGACGGTGCTCGACTCGCTCTCCGTAGGGTCGGACCCCAAGAATGCCTTCAGTCTACACACGCACCTTCCGCTTCTTTGGGTGACGAGAGCGAGGGTAGATAGAGGTCATCGTGCTTGACTAGTTCATCGCCGACGATTACTCAAGATTGGGTGCCAAAATCACTCTTGATTTATCCCAAGATCGAGACTTTGCTCTCTTGTTGACTCGGGTTCACGGGCGGGGAAGGAAATGTTTGTCTTGTAGACTCGGGTGTTCACGACACATGACCGGAGATTCCGCTGGTTTTCTTCCTTGCCGTGCTCCGTGTAATGAGACGATCACCTTCGGAGACGCCTCTTCTGGGCGAGTCATCGCCAAAGGTACTGTGCGCATTAATAATTCTTTTATTTTGAAAGATGTTGCCTTGGTGAGTAAGCTGCAGTATAATCTGCTTTCAGTTTCTCAGCTTACCGATGACGATTTTGAGGTAAGTTTTAAGAAAAACAACTGCAAAATTCTTGATTCTTCTGTAGTCCGGTTTATGGATTTCTCGCTTTGGGAGGATCTTTCGCTCGATTTTTCCGAGTCTTCTCACGATCCTCTCCGTTGTTTGCTTGCTTTCGAGTCCCGCGACCTTTCCTTTCGGCATAGGAGACTTGGTCATATTGGATTTGACCATTTGACCCGAGTTAGCGGCCACGATCTCATTCATGGTCTGCCGAAACTCAAGATGGTCAAAGATCTTGTTTGCGCTCCATGCCGGCACGGCAAGATGGTTGCCGCTTCTCATCCTCCGGTCACAGTTACTATGACCGATGCACCAGAACAACTGCTCCACATGGACACGGTTGGACCAGCTCGAGTGCAGTCAGCAGGAGGGAAGTGTTATGTTCTTGTTGTGGTCGATGACTACTCGAGGTACTCTTGGGTGTTTTTCTTAGCCTCGAAGGATGAGACGTTTTCACATTTCCGAGGTCTTTTCAGTAGGATTTCTGTTGAGCTTCTAGGTGCCTTACGAGCGATCCGCAGTGACAATGGCACGGAGTTCAAGAATTCCTACTTTGAGAGGTTCTCTTCTCCGCACGTCCCACAGCAGAATGGCGTCGTGGAGAGGAAGAACCGTACCTTGGTCGAGATGGCCAGGACGATGCTCGATGAATACTCTACACCGCGGAAGTTTTGGGCTGAGGCTATAGCCATCGCGTGCCATGTTTCGAACAGAGTTTTTCACAGGGCACACTTGCACCGCACTTCTTACGAGTTGAGATATGTGCGTAAACCCAGTGTATCTCATTTTCGCGTGTTTGGTTGCAAATGCTTCATTCTGAAGTCCGGAAACCTAGATAAGTTCGAGTCACGTTCTTGTGATGGGATCTTTCTAGGCTACTCGACTTCTTCGCGGGCTTACAGGGTCTGGAACTGCGAGTCTAGTAAAATGGTAGAAACCTGTGAGGTGACTTTCGATGAGGCCAGTCCAGGGACTAGGCCCTACATCTCAGGTTCTTTAGAGCAGTCCGAGACCATCTTCGTGGATGATGAGGACGATGGAGATGAGGGTTGTTTACCTGATCCAGCCTGATGAGGACATCACTTCTTCGGATATACACAACACTCCTCCACTTGATATTCAAGGACCAATCACTAGAGCTCGCGCCCGACAATTGAATTTACATGTGAGCTCGTTCCTAAGTACTTCTTTTTGTTCATTTGAGAATCGATTACTACCTAATGATTTAATTATGATTAGGAACCATGGAGAGGATCAAGAAGTACTTGGAGAAGGGTTACGAGGCGCACGAGTCCAGCAAGGGTGGTCGAATCATGTTGGATGTCCAACTCAAGCCCACTTCGAATCCAATTCGGAGTCCAGGACCAGGCCGCACTAAAACGGACGCCCAGATCGCATCCGGACTCTGTTTTGGACGTTACACATATGTATGGAAAGCTGAGAAGATAAGCTTTCCAATGGCTCTGGTCTCATATCAAAATTCGTTCTGAGTCAACGGGAATCGTCGAAACAAGTGGACGTCCAGAATCTGTCGGTGCTGCGACACCGTCTTTTGGGCCGCTCGGCTTTGTATCGTGTTGGAGTCCATTAAGGACGCATCCAGGGGTTTTGCACGCCCCTTACTCCTTTATATACAGCCGCCACCCCCACCATTAGGGTTGGGTTTTGCTTAGATTAATTCTGTCTTTGAACAGTTTCGCGTCATCGGTTTGTGAAACCCCAATTTTCGAGTGCTTCATCAATATATCTGCAATTTGGTTGTGTTCTTCCTTGTTCTTGCTTATGTTCTTCGATTCGCAGCGAGGATTAGCCTTCTTGGCAAGGTCAACAGGCAGCGCACGGTTGATAACCCGAGGAGACGTGGTGCTGCGATTGCGGGGTTTGGAACGTGTCGTTCGAAGCCGGATCGATTTGTGTCGCGCCTCCACCAAATCGAACATACCCGAACCTGTTGGAAGATCGGGACCCGTTCCCATCAAGTGGTAATCGAGCTTGGTGTTCCTCCGTGTTCGAGTTACCCTCCTTTGTTATTTTCGGTTTCGTCCTAGAGTCCATGAAAAGCCCTACAAAAAATTGTAGTCATAGGTTGTTTCTGTCCTAGATCTCGTTTAGCCTTTGCACAAGTTGATTCGAGTCCGTAGTGTTGAGTTTGTGTCCTTAGTCGAGTTGTGTTCTTGGTTTAGATCGTATTTTGTTCGAGTTGTTTTCCCACCCGCTACCACCCTTCAAACCCTAGCCGTCACGCTTCGCGTTTCCTCCACCCTCTGCTTTTGTTTTCCCACCCATATCCCACCCTCTGTTAACCCTCTCTTTTCGCCATCCATCACGCCTCGTGATCACACCGCATCATCCCCACCTTTCCCGAGCTTCCGCCACCAGATTCCACAAATTCCTTCCACCCGATCTTCGTTTTGACCTCCACAGGGTTCGGCGAAATTATTTTCGCGAAATTCGCCCGAAAGTGTAGTACTCGCTCGAAATTGAATCACCGAATTTACAAACACATTCATTAATTTCGTAGGCCACTCCTTACATCCGATTGAGTTGCAACTTTGTGTGGTTCCTATTTACGTGCTCGCTCTGTGAAAAAATATAAAAAATACAAAAAGAAAAATTTCGGCTATAGTAGAGAGAGAGAGAGTGCTATCCTTGGCCGCAACAAAAAAAAGAGTATGATAAACCGATGAGCACGCTTTAGGTGCCAACAATTTATTTGTTTTGTGCTTATCTTGAATTGAGCTTCTCGGTTCGCCATCTTTGTTCTTGTCGTTGCTTTCATATTCTCGTTCTTGACTCCTTGTTCATCATCTCATACTTGATATAGGACACATTTAGGCCAACAACTAGGACCATACTTTGGACATTTATTCAGCATTACTATCTGTTATTGATTTGTGTTCCACCGACATATTTGGCCTTCCAAACTCCATATATCTACTGGATAGCACGTTTTGACCTTGCAATCGCATCCACGCTCGACAAGGTATCACGAACCGACCACCGGTTGTACCACCACGCTGCTTTCGTAAGCACACTTGTAAGAGCTTGGTAAGCCACTTCCTTTGCGGGTTTCCACTTCCCTTCCTTTGTAGTTGATAGGGATCATCCTTTTGTTTTCCCTGTATTTTCACTAACCATGGCAGGAAACGAAGAGGACGGGACACCGGTCGATTTCAACGAGTGTGTTAGTCGCGCCGCTACAAGCTGCGCCGACAAACAAAACGCTTCACTCACCGATCTCGGCGAGATTGGACACCATCGTCGCCGCCATTACCCGATTGAACACCACGGAAGGCATTGAGCGGGTGGAGCGGCGGATGGCGACCTCCGGTCGGATGGACACATTGGAGGCACGTCTACCACCTGTCAATGATGGCCACGCCACAGAGTATGATGCAGATGGCAACATTGATCGGCGGGCGACACAAGATGCACGACTACGTCGTCGTCTTCAGCAAAACCGACATGGTATGGGAGGTAATAACCAGAACCGTCATGGTAACGACGACCCTTTTGCTAAAGTGAAGTTTACCATTCCATCTTTTTCTGGTCTTTATGATGCTGAAATATATCTTGATTGGGAGATGACGGTAGAGCAGAAGTTTAACTCTCACTTAGTTCCCGAGCAACATAGAGTTAGACAAGCTACTAGTGAGTTTAAGGACTTTGCTATTATCCGGTGGAATGAACTAAGTACCATGCGCTACAACTTTGATACATGGGAGCGCTTAAAAGAAGCTATGCGTAATCGTTTTGTTCCTCCCTCATATAAACTTGAATTGAGAAAAAATTGCAGCGCTTAGAACAAGGTGATAGTTCTGTTCAAGACTATTATCTTTGAGCTTCAAAAGGGTATGGTGCGTTGTGGGGTTGTTGAGGACACGGAGGATAAGATTTGTCGTTTCTACGGGGTTACTGATGAAATTCAGGACATTGTTGATTATAAAGAATTTACTATGTCAACCGGTTGTTCCACCTTGCTATGCTTGCAGAGAAAGAATTGCGAGGACGCTACGTAATCAACTAAGGCACGCACCGGACGACCCTTCTACACCCCGCGACGACTACATCGACGGACCGCCCAAGTCTTCTTCGAGTTTCGTTCTCCTCCACCACTGTGAACAAGATGGCAGCAGCGCCACCAAGCCACTTTCCACGACACGCCTTGTAGATTCTTCAAAAATACTTTGCGGTGGTCCGGACAAGAGTTCTTCTTCCGTGGCTTCAACGGGCGCTCCTCCGGCATTGATGCCACCATTGTCATGGACTTGGTCATGTGCGGAAGAATTGCCCTAGCCAACGGGCATACATCGCCACGTAAGATGGAGGCTACATCGACGCCGGATATCGAGGAGGATGATGATGTTGTTGCCGCCACAGACGACAATGGCGGTGGTGATGACGACCTCGTCCTTGGTGGGGCATCCACAATGACGCCACTGAGCATCATTGTGCAATGAGTCCTCAAAGACGCAGTACAACAACCCGATAAACTTCAACGCCATAATTTGTTTCAAACCTTCTTTGCAATCAAGAACCGGTGTGCACGTGTCATCATTGATGGAGGAAGTTGCAACAACTTGGTGAGTTTCGATTTGGTCAAGAAGCTTGGCTTGACCACGCGACCGCATCCACATCCATACCATATTCAATGGTTAAATGACTCGGAAAAGCTAAGGTAACGCAAACATGCCGAGTCCATTTTTCCATTGGTGCTTATGTTGATCATGTTGATTGTGATGTGGTTCCCATGCAAGCATGCTCTCTTTTATTGGTCGACCTTGGGAATTTGATAATGATGCTTTACACCATGGTAGTAGTAACACATACACTTTTATGCATAAGGGAAAGAAAGTTACTTTACTACCTTTGACCCCATCTGAGATTATAGAGGCCGATAGGGCGAGAGCTGCTGGTGCTAATGATCCAAAGGAGCATGATAAAACTGAAAAACAGCAAGTACTCCATTTGAAAAACTCTGTTATGCTTGCCACAAAATCAGACCTTGCTGCAATTGATGATGTTAATGATACATGCTATGCTTTTGTGTGCAAAGATGCTTTATTTTCTCTTGATAGTATGCCTTGCACTTTGCCTGCTCCTGTCACTAACCTTTTGCAGGAGTTTAGCGATGTTTTTCCTGATGAGATACCTCCGGGACTTCCACCCATTCGAGGTATTGAGCACCAGATTGACTTAATCCACGGAGCAAGTTTGCCAAACCGAGCGGCATACAGGACCAATCCCGAAGAGACTAAGGAGATTCAGCGACAAGTCCAAGACCTTTTGGACCGTGGGTACGTACGTGAGAGCCTTAGTCCTTGTGCTGTTCCTGTTCTTTTGGTTCCCAAAAAGATGGTTCTTGGCGTATGTGTGTAGATTGTAGAGCCATTAACAACATTACTATACGGTATCGTCATCCTATTCCTAGGCTAGACGACATGCTTGATGAGTTGTGTGGTGCTATAATTTTCACAAAGATTGACTTGCGTGAGTGGATACCACCAAATAAGAATGAAACTTGGCGATGAATGGAAAACGCTTTTAAAACTAAGTTCGGCTTGTATGAGTGGTTAGTCATGCCTTTTGGTTTAACTAATGCACCTAGCACTTTCATGAGATTAATGAACGAGGTTTTACGTCCTTTCATTGGCAAATTTGTGGTCGTTTACTTTGATGATATCTTGATTTATAGCAAGTCCATGGATGAACATTCGACTCTCTTACGTGCTGTTTTAATGCTTTGAGAGATGCACGTTTGTTTGGTAACCTTGAGAAGTGCACCTTTTGCACGGATCGAGTCTCTTTCTTGGCTATGTTGTGACTCCACAGGAATTGAGGTTGATAGAGCCAAGGTGGAGGCGATATGGAGTTGGCCCACGCCCACGACGTCTCCCAAGTGCGGAGTTTTCTTGGCCTTGCAGGATTTTATCGTCGCTTTGTCAAAGAATTCAGCACCATTGCGACACCGCTGATTGAGTTGACAAAGAAGGAGTTGTGTTCCATTGGGGCCACCACAAGAGGAGTCCTTTATTCTTTTGAAGGACAAGCTTACGCACGCACCATTGCTCCAACTTCCGAATTTTGGTAAGACTTTTGAACTCGAATGTGATGCTAGCGGAATTGGTATTGGTGGTGTTTTGATGCAAGAAGGCAAACCTGTTGCCTACTTTAAGGAAAAATTGAATGGTCCTGTTCTTAATTATTCCACGTATGATAAAGAATTGTATGCTCTTGTTCGTTCTTTAGAGACGTGGCAACACTATTTATGGCCTAAAGAATTTGTCATTCATTCCGATCATGAATCACTTAAGCATATTCGTAGTCAAACCAATTTGAATCGTAGACATGCTAAGTGGGTTGAATTTATTGAATCTTTTCCTTATGTCATTAAACACAAGAAAGGGAAGGATAATGTGATTGCTGATGCTTTGTCTCGGCGCTATACCATGTTGTTTCAACTTGATTGTCGCATTTTTGGTCTTGAAACTATTAAAGAACAATATGCTTTTGATGATGATTTTAAGGATGTGTTGTTGCATTGTAAAGAGGGTCAAACATGGAATAAATTCGTGATCAATGATGGTTTTTTGTTTAGAGCTAACCGCCTATGCATTCCAGTTGGATCCGTTCGTCTTTTGTTGTTGCAGGAGGCGCATGGAGGCGGTTTGATGGGACATTTGGTGCTAAGAAGGCGGAGGACGTTCGACCACACACTTCTTTTGGCCAAAGATGAGGCGAGATGTTGAGCGGTTTGTGGCTCATTGCACTACATGTCAAAAAGCTAAGTCTCGCTTGAATCCACATGGTTTATATATGCCACTTCCTATTCCTTCTATTCCGTGGGCAGATATTTCTATGGACTTTGTTTTAGGGTTGCCCAGGACTAAGAGGGGGAGAGATAGCATTTTTGTTGTTGTGGATCGTTTTTCTAAGATGGCTCACTTTATCCCATGTCATAAAACCGATGATGCCGTTCATATTGCTGACCTATTTTTCAAAGAGATAGTTCGTTTGCATGGTATGCCTTCTACTATTGTTTCAGATCGTGATGCCAAGTTCTTGAGTCACTTTTGGCGTACTCTATGGAACAAGTTGGGTACAAAGTTGTTGTTCTCTACCACATGTCACCCACAAACTGATGGCCAAACCGAGGTGGTGAACCGCACATTGTCTACCATGTTGAGAGCTATTTTGAAGAACAATTTGAAACTATGGGAAGAGTGTTTGCCGCATGTTGAGTTCGCATATAATCGAGCGGAACACTCCACCACCAAGTTAAGTCCTTTTCAGGTAGTGTATGGATTCAATCCCCGTGCCTCTATTGATATTCTACCTTTGCCTACTAGTGAGAGAGTTCATAATGATGCTAAGGAGCGTGCTGATTTTATTCTCAAAATGCATGAGACTACTAAGGCAAACATTGAAAAGATGAATGAAAAATATAGGATTACTGGTAGTAAAGGTAGAAAGGAAGTAAACTTGAACCGGGTGATTTTGTTTGGTTGCCCTTGCGAAAGGATAGATTTCCTGAGTTAAGAAAGTCAAAATTGATGCCTAGAGCTGCTGGTCCTTTTAAGATAGTTGAGAAGATAAATGATAATGCATATAAACTTGAGTTGCCTCCCGAGTTTGGGGTTAGTCCCACCTTTAACATTTCAGATTTGAAGCCATGCTTGGGAGAAGAAGATGAGGCGAGTTGAGGACAACTCCGCTTCAAGAGGGGAGGATGATGAGGACATCACTTCTTCGGATATACACAACACTCCTCCACTTGATATTCAAGGACCAATCACTAGAGCTCATACCGACAATTGAATTTACATGTGAGCTCGTTCCTAAGTACTTCTTTTTGTTCATTTGAGAATCGATTACTACCTAATGATTTAATTATGATTAGGAACCATGGAGAGGATCAAGAAGTACTTGGAGAAGGGTTACGAGGCGCACGAGTCCAGCAAGGGTGGTCGAATCATGTTGGATGTCCAACTCAAGCCCACTTCGAATCCAATTCGGAGTCCAGGACCAGGCCGCACTAAAACGGACGCCCAGATCGCATCCGGACTCCGTTTTGGACGTTCCACATATGTATGGAAAGCTGAGAAGATAAGCTTTCCAATGGCTCTAGTCTCATATCAAAATTCCTTCTGAGTCAACAGGAATCGTCGAAACAAGTGGACGTCCAGAATCTGTCAGGGTGCTGCGACACCGTCTTTTGGGCCGTTCGGCTTTGTATCGTGTTGGAGTCCATTAAGGACGCGTCCAGGGGTTTTGCACGCCCCTTACTCCTTTATATACAGCTGCCACCCCCACCATTAGGGTTGGGTTTTGCTTAGATTAATTCTGTCTTTGAACAGTTTCGCCGTCATCGGTTTGTGAAACACCAATTTTCGAGTGCTTCATCAACATATCTGCAATTTGGTTGTGTTCTTCCTTGTTCTTGCTTGTGTTCTTCGATTCGCAGGCGAGGATTAGCCTTCTTGGCAAGGTCAACCGGGCAGCGCACGGTTGATAACCTGAGGAGACGTGGTGCTGCGATTGCGGGGTTTGGGCGTGTCGTTCGAAGCCGGATCGATTTGTGTCGCGCCTCCACCAAATCGAACATACCCAGAACCTGTTGGAAGATCGGGACCCCGTTCCCATCACCGCCCCTCATCCACCCCTTGAGGTGCCTTCTTCCACCGCACCTCAAGGTGATCAGCCCATGCCTTCTGCCTCTTCTGGAGCTAGTGGCTCTGTTCCTACCTCGTCAGCTCACGAGGTGGAGGCCACTTCTTCATCTCATCCTGGACCTCCCAGACATATCTAAAAATCTCATCCTTCAGAGCAGATCATTGGAGATCTTTTTGAGCGAGTTACTCGCTCAAAATCTGGCATGTCACTCTTTTGTCTCCATTCTGCCTTTGTTGCCTCCTTCGAGCCCAAAGACATTTGTTATGCTCTATCTGACGAGTCTTGGGTCAATGCCATGCATGAGGAGCTAGAGAGTTTCGAGAGAAATAAGGTCTGCACGCTTGTTGAGCCCCCTCGAGGTCACAATATCATTGGGACCAAATGGGTGTTCAAGAACAAGCAAAGTGAGGATGGGGTAGTCATTCGAAACAAGGCTAGACTGGTTGCTCAGGGGTACTCACAGGTTGAGGGTCTGGATTTCGAGGAGACCTTTGCCCCTGTAGCTAGACTTGAGGCTATTAGAATTCTGCTTGCCTTTGCAGCTTCTAAGGGTTTCAAACTTTATCAGATGGATGTCAAGAGTGCCTTTCTCAATGGTTTTATTGAGGAAGAAGTCTATGTGAGACAGTGAGAGACCATGTGGAGATCATCCCGTTGTGTATGATGAGTAATTGACATCGTTTACGAAAAGTCGAGTTTGAGTCGGTTGATTCGGACCCTGACGTTGCGTGGCGTAACGGGCTCGGTCGGACTCGGTCAAACTTGGTCGTATGGGTTAAGGTTGCATATTCTGATGACTCGACAGGTTTGATCTCTATTTACGCTTTCATGTAGCGAGCGGTGCTATTTGACGTGTTTCTTGTCTGTGTGTCTGCAGGACATCGAGGCGGAGTCGTGGCGAGACACGGTGGACCGGACTAGGCGCAGGTGGCGCTGAGGTCAGAACGGTCATGATGTGTCGAAGACGACGTGGACTCGACGTGGTTGCGAGGCGTGCGAGGCAAGGAGCGCGAAGCTTCCGGAAGGTGCGGGGAGGCGAAACGGAATTTCGCAAAACCGCAAAAGCGGGAGCGGCGCGTTGGACTTAGCGGGCGAGCGGGCGGAGACCCGTTAGCCAAGGCTATAAATAGAGGTGAGGGGCTGCATACCCCTTAGGCCACTTGAGAGAGGATTAGGGTTAGCTAGAGTCAAAAGAGGCTTTGTGAGTTTGTTTTGGCTTTAGACTTTAGTGGTTAAAGAGTTGTTGGGCAGAGCTGTCTAAGCTGTCCTATGTCTGTAACAGAGCAGAGAGTAGGGGAGAGTTGTTCTCCTGCGTGGTGTGTGTGTGCCCAGGATGTGCTCTGTTCTTAGCCCCCCCTTGGTTCTTGTTCTCTCCATGACTCCTTCTTGTGTTCTTGAGAGGATGATGGAGATTGTTAGAGCTAGTTGATTACTTCCTGTAATTTTCTTTCTTGCTCTTAGAAATGAGAATCTGAAATTCTATTTCTGTGCTCTGGCTCTGTTCTTCGATAGTTCTTGTGGTGATTTTGTGATTTTCCTGTTTTCAAGTTGGTTCTTGTTGGGAAGCCTCAAAATGAGTTGCTATGACATGGGAGATGTTCAAAAGCCATTTGGCTAGTTAATCCCAAGAGCAAAACACTTTTAAATTCAGTTTTCACATTTGGAGCTTCTCTGTTCTAGGTTTCCAGTTCTAGGGTTTTGAGTAATTTCTTGATTCTCTTTGCAAGTTGGCTTGAAATTTGATATTTAGAGCCCTATGGCTATTGCTAACATATCCTTAAAGTTTCATGTCCAAAAGATCAAGGATTGAGGAGAACTTTAAATTTTTTGTCTCTCTGTTCATCTTTTCTGAAAATCTAGGGTTTGGGTTATTTTCAGATTTCCTCTTGTGAGATGGGATGAAATTTGAGATGCTGAATGCTAAGGCTATTGCTAACATATCCTCAAAAATTCATTGCCATAGGATCAAGGATGAAATGGCAATTTGAGATTTTATACTCTCCTCTGCTTTTCCTTTGTAGCAAGAACTATCGCATTTCTGAATTTTATAGACTGAAATTTGGGTCTCCCTTCGGCAGCAAATTCAGAATTTGATTTTTGTCTTTGCTGCTCCTTCTTTCATTTCAGCTACTGCAGTTTCCTCAGTCTTTTGCAGCAGCAAATACATTCTGTTTTTCCTGTTTTCGGCTGCATGGAAATATACTGTTCTTTTCAGTTAACAGTTCCATTGATGTTTTCATTTCGGTTTTTGCAATGAGCAGTTCACTCCGGAAAAAGTATGCCTGTTTCCTGAGTTCATTTGGTTTGGAAATTGCAGTGATTGTGTGCTATCTTATCTGCAGCAAGCTCCAATCCTTTCGGCCAGAAAAGTGAAGGTTCTTCAGTCTGAAAGTGTTTCTGTTTTCTTGCCATCGGCAGCAAAATCAGCAAACACTGTTCATATCATTTTTCAGTTCATTTGCCGATGGTTCTTGACCAAGTCTTCTGACCTCTCTCGTTCTGAAATGAAGTGGTGTGTGTCTAATATCCTTTACTCTCTACAGTAATTACTGCGTTTTACTTTCCTGTTCTGAATTCGGCTGCTGCAGCAAGAAGCAATCTGTTTGCTGCTGCTCTGCATTTCTTTTCAAGAAAATGCAGATTTCAGTTTCCTCTGCTTCTTGTCTGAATTTACTGTAACTACCGATCTCTGTTTTCGTTTTTCAGCCGAGTCTCTTTTCAGTTTCCTGCTTGCTGTTTCAGTCGGCTGTTGTTATGTGTTTTCAGCAGCTTGATGTTCTTTTTAAGTTTCAGTAAGTCAGTTTTTCGGCTGCTGAAATCTGAAGGAGTTGTTGACTGCATACAGTGCAATACTTGCATTTCTCGGCTGCTAGTTATCTCAGTTTCGGACAGTTTAGTTTCAGTTTTTCAGTTCCATATCTGAATATTCACAGCAGATCATCTTCTTTCAGCAGTACAACATTTTCTTTTCTCTCCTTTGCTATAGTGTGATCATTTAAAGACTTTTGGCTAGTTCATTGCTTAAATCATCAAGTTACTTTTTGAGCTTAGTCGGGTTCTTCTATTTTGTCGGTCTGACTTTCGTAAACATAGCTCGTCTGCCTTCATAGCTGTTATAGCTATCGGAGAAGAAGAAAATTGCATGGATACTTGAGGGAGATTTTTAAAAAGGCACCATTCACCCCCCCTTTGTTGCCGTTTTCGATCCTACAGACAGCCTCCAGGTTTCGAGAACCCCAAATACCCTAGTCATGTCTACAAGCTTTCCAAAGCGTTGTATGGACTTAAGCAGGCTCCTAGAGCTTCGTATGAGAGGCTTAAGTCCTATCTTTTGAGACATGATTTCGAGATGGGTAAAGTTGACAAGACCTTGTTCATTCGTCGGCTTGGCAATGACCTTCTGCTCGCCCAAATTTATGTCGATGACATTATCTTTGGCGGCTCTTCTCATGCTCTAGTTTCACAGTTCTCGGATGTCATGAGCACCGAGTTTGAGATGAGCATGATGGGTGAGTTGACTTTCTTCCTTGGCTTCCGGATCAAGCGAGACTCGGGAGGTACCTTCTTGCATCAAGGCAAGTACACCGTGATCTCCGAGACGTTTCGACATGAGTGATGGAAAGCGGTGTCAACACCGATGGCTTCTACACCGCGACTTGACCCGTATGAGGACGGCGAGCCAGTTGATCAAAAGGAATTCAGGAGTATGATTGGCTCTCTCTTGTATCTCACTGCCTTGAGACCGGACATACACTTCTCCGTGTGTCTTTGTGCTCGGTTTCAGGCTTCTCCTCGCGTGTCTCACCGCCAAGCGGTGAAGCGCATCTTTCGGTACCTTCGAGCTACCATTGACTATGGTATCTGGTACTCTTCCTCCTCCTGTCTATCCCTTAGAGCCTTTTCGGATGCGAGACTTTCTTGGTGTAGGATAGATAGGAAGAGCACTTCGCACCGCCGGTTCATTGGCACTTCTCTCGTTTCCTGGTCTTCGAGGAAGCAGTCCGGTGTTGCACAGTCCACCGCCGAGGCCGAGTATGTTGCTGCAGCCAGTTGTTGTAGCCAAGTACTTTGGATGATCTCGACTTTGAGGGACTTTGGGTTAGCTATCGATCGTGTTTCGCTCTTTTGCGATAACACGTCTACGATTAGCATTGCTAAGAACCCAGTGCAGCATTCTCGGACCAAGCACATTGATATTCGATATCACTTCCTTCGAGACCATGTAGAGAAGGGTGACATTGTGCTTCAATTGTGGAGATTGACCACCGGTGGTCGATATCTTCACCAAGCCTCTTGACACTCGAGGTTTTCACTCTGGGAGAGCTTGGGGTGGTTTGTCCTTACGGACTGTTGTGAGGGGAGCTTGGGCTTTACTGCTTTATCATATTCTTTATGCTTCTGTATCCTTACTGTTGCATCGCATTTTCGGGTGCATTGGGCTTAGTCCTTCTAGCATAGGTTAGAGTGTGTCTCTTGCTGAGTGCTTAGACTTCTTGCTCTTATCTTGTGCTTTCAGGATAGCTGTTTCTTATCTCACTAGGTTGAGCTCACTCACTTCTTCTAGGTTCTACCGAGGGTTGGGCCACCCTCGGCAGAGCAGGCACGTGTTTGCTCTCTAGTGTGTGTTTTACTCGGCATTTGTTGTCACAGAGTCATATGGGGTAGATAAGAGTTAGTCCGAGTCATTAGTATTCTCTATCTTATCTATGCTTTAAGGACTGACTTTCTTGATTTATTTGCCAACTCTTTCTTTTATTGGTTTGGTTCAGGGGGAGTTCATTTGGGAACTTCTAGATCTTAATATTGATATAACTCAACTTGAACTAAAAGTTGCATCTCAAGTTAAGGGGGAGCTGGATTTTCTTCATCTATTTTGTAATATAACTTAACGGAGCCTTGATTATTATCCACTCATGACATGTTTTCATTATATTACATCTTGCCATGATTTGTGCTCCATTGCTAATTTGATCATGACTTTATATGTGTAGTCAAGTCTTTGCCATGATAGGTTAATTAAAATGCTAAATTTGACCTAATTCATGTCATGTTCATATTTGAGACTAGTCGACTTTGTGTTATCTTTTATGGTTCATGCCATGTCAAATAGGCTGAGTTGAGTCTTGAATCATTGTTGAGCAATAGATTGAGCTATATTAGTTTCTGGATGACACATAAGTTAGTACAATCTATTAAAAGCAAAAAGATCTCTTTTGTGCGAAAAAAAACTGATCTCACCAATTCCTTCTCATGAGACGGCTTACCATTGCACAAGGCATGAACTCAGGGGAGATTTGGATGACCAAGATCATCTTATTAAGCTCATTGCTTGAAGTGGTCGCATAAGGCATGAGGTCTAGCACATGACTAAACAACAAAAAAATGGTTGGAAACAATCATATGATTTCTAAAGTCAAAGTTTGTCAATTGTGCTCAATTGCTAAAAAGTTCAATGTACTCCAACAATTGTATCATTCTTGAACTAGTAGCACTCTAGTTGACTCAACACTAGCTTCTCGGTTCCATTTAGCTTATTGACATGGCCTGTCTCATTTCTGGATACCTCTAGCTAGAATAAAATCATGTTTGACTTGACTTGCTAAGCACTTTCACTAAAATTCAGATTATGCTTTATCTCGCTTAGCTTCACTTTACATACATAGTCATGAAGCATACTTGTATGTTATGGCTTGATGTAATACATAATGGTCATTTTGGATAATTCTCATGGCTCTTCATACTTAAAAGAAAAAATTGATCATATACCCTCCCTTTAGATGGAAATTGAGGATTTACCCTCCTGGCCCACGTGTCAGTGACTTATGATGACCCCACGTGTCATTGAGATACGGAGGGTAAATCCTCAATTTCCCAACTAAAGGGAGGGTATATGATCAAGTTTCCCTACTTAAAATGATCAAATCAGTCATTTTATCCTTTGTCATGACTTATTCTCCTTCTTGCATTCTTGATGTGTTTATTGCCAAAAGGGGGAGAATAGTGGTAGAAAAAGCCATTTTGGGAGCTTTGAGGAAAACTTGAAAAAGCCATTTTGGGAGCTTTGAGGAAAACTTGTTCTTTCTTTTGCTCCTTCTGTCGATATGGTCATTAGCTTCATTTCCTTCTTTGGACCATGTTGGACTCTTCAAACTCAACTTCATGCTTTTTCTGGGTTTGTCAATATACTCATCAAGGGGGAGATTGAGAGATCATGTGGTGGTCATACCGTGTGTATGATGAGTAATTGACATCGGTTTAGGGAAGTCGAGTTTGAGTTGGTTGGTTCGGACCTTGACGTTACGTGGTGTAACGGGCACGGTCGGACTTGGTCAAACCTGGTCAAATGGGATTAGGTTGCATATTCTAATGACTCGACAGGTTTGATCTCTATTTACGCTTTCATGTATCGAGCGGTGCTATTTGACGTGTTTCTTGTCTGTGTGGCTGCAGGACGTCGAGGCGGAGTCGTGGCGAGACACAAGGAGACCGGACTAGACGCAGGTGGCGTTGAGGTCAGAACGGTCGGATGTGTCGAAGACGGCGGAGATTCGATGTGGTTGCAAGGCGTACACGACAAGGAGCACGGAAGCTTCCCGGAAGGTGCAGAAGGGGCGAATCGGTAAATTCACAAGGCTGCACAAGCGGGAGACGGCTCCGTTAGGGTTTAGCCGGCGTAACGGGTTGGAGACCC
Organism: Bonia amplexicaulis; assembly: GCA_036346245.1. Taxonomy (NCBI): domain Eukaryota; kingdom Viridiplantae; phylum Streptophyta; class Magnoliopsida; order Poales; family Poaceae; genus Bonia; species Bonia amplexicaulis. Next base: position 21,851,282 of record CM070743.1, read on the forward strand.
GTTAGCCAAGGGCTATAAATAGGTGTTGGGGGCTGCATACCCTTTGAGGTTCTAAGTGTTTTAGTGCTCATTCATCACTTGGTGTGTGTTCCTCCCAAGAAGCATGAGAGGCTCTTGGTGTTCTTGAGGATTAAGAGGGAGAAGATGGATTGAGACTCTATGTAATCATGTGTATTCTAAATGTCCATGCGTATGGGGACGTATCTTGTTCTAATGTGATTTATCTTTTTATGGTTTCTGTTCTTTTTGCTGGTTGATGTTCTTCTCTACATTTAATCATTTCAAGTGAACATCTTGCCCAGTTTATGCTCTGTCCACATAAGTTTTGTTTTCATCTTGCTTCTCCTCTAATCTTTATGAGAGACTTTGTTTGAGTTGTTCTGGTTGTCTTTCTTCTTTTTAGTCTCTCTTGGTTCAATCCTTGTTTGGTTTATCTTCTCAGTCCAGGAGCCTCTAGTCTTTTTGTTTTGCTTCTTATCTACCGTGATCAACAATTACCATCAAGAGTGTACTAAAAGACCTGTGCTTCGAAAAAAAGGGCAGTCAGTTTGTTTTGAATCTTTTAGTTTTCTTGATCTTTTATCTTTTCACTTTTACTCCCCTGCTTTCAGTTTTGATCAGTCTTTTTCTTTTCGGCAGTGTAGAAATTCTTGTCTCTCTTATGCTCTTGGTTTTCAATATTGTAAGCTTGGCTGTGTTGTGTGCTGAATTGAAACCTCACGCTTCACTGTCCGGCCGGCCGCAAGAATACCTTTTCTTTACTTGCCGATTCTTGTATTCCTAGCCTTCTTTTCAGTTGTCTGTGATCCGATCAAAGCTTCTTTCTTCTGTGTTAGTTTCGCAGCTAGCTGTAATCTTTGAGGACAGGATGCAGTTGGCAGCCTTGACCAGGATTTCAATGAAAGCACATATCCTGGTTTCACTCAATTCAGCCGAATGTCTCTTTGTACCTTTTTTACTGATCTCGACAGTAGTTGTTCTTTTCAGTTTTTGTTGGGACACTTCTTAGTTAGCTGTCTACAGCTTTATTTGGTAGATTTCGGCCAGTATAGGTTTTCCAGAGTGCTATGTTTCCTTTAGTTCCCTGTTTTGTTATTTCTCTTGTTTAGCAGAGTGTTTTTGGCTGCCTTTTGCGTATCAACATGGGCAGTAATTAATTCATCTTTTCGCCCAACTTAGAAGCTTGTGAATTTTTGGGGAGTCTGTGATGATCTGGTTCTTGTTTCATCTGTGAATTTCTTCGGGCTTTCATAATTATTGTTTGCGATTTCTAGATGGCTTAAATCACTTTCTTCGTAGCTCTTTATAGCTGTCGGAAAGTTGAGTTTTTTCATAAATACTTTGGGGGCAAATTTTAAAAGAGAACAACATTCACCCCCCCTCTGTCGCCATTTCGGTCCTATAATTGGTATCAGAGCCGGTTAGCTCTTCTTGATAGATCTTTAACCGGTCTCAAGAATGTAATACATGCCCAGCTTTCCTTGGAGATATGGAGAAGTTAAGGACTTCTTATGATAGTGTGACCTCTGAGCTAGATATTCTTAATGTGGAGAATGTTAGTCTGCTAGCTGAACTAGAAATAACTAGGATTGCTGTTCCTTCATCTGCTATTGAGACTACTTTCTGCACCTCTTGTGAAGATAAGGACAATGCTTTTAGAGGTCTTTACACTATGCTTCTCGATCTGCCCGAGTCTTGTGAAAACTGCAATAATCTGAAGATAAATCTAAAATGGGCAGATCATAAAATTGCTGATCTACAAGCTGTGTTACTAGAGCCCATTTCTTCATGTTTGAATTGTCCAAAGTTAACTGCTGAACTTGAATCTGTCTCAAAACAGTTTCAAGATATGATTGACACTAATAAGAAAATGGCTCAGTTTGTGACTAAGGATCCTGTTAGCTCACCATGCATTAGCTGTAATAAACTAAAACTTAAATTGATTGCATTGGATGAGAAATGTGTGAAGCTAACTAAAGACCTACTAGAGAAGCCACCTTGTGCTTGTAGTGTGATTGTGGAGAAGGGGGAGAAGCCCCCGGGTAAGGTAGAGACGCCTAGCGACGTGAACCAACCTGCTAGCAGTAGGACTGTCCCTTCTGAGTCGGCTGTGCGTGCACAAGCTAGTCTTCCCTCTGCTGTTGGTTGTTCTTCTGCTCCCTTACCTTCTGCTGTCACCTCCCCACCTTGCTCTTCTTGCACCTCTCTCTTTCGGGAGTGTCAGTATCTTATGAACACTCTCGAGAAATTTGTAGGAGGCAAGAAGAAGCTCAATCTTATTCTAGACCAATCAAAGATTTGCAAGTTCAATCAGGGTCTAGGATATGATTTCCGTGACGATGTGAGGAAGCATCCACCTGTAGTGCTCAGACCCGTAGCCGCAAGTGTGATTGAGGTCAAGCCCAAGAACAAGAAAGTTCAATTTAAATCAGCGGGCTTTGTCCAAGGGATTTCGGCGACAAGGTGACTTCACTGCGACTTGACCTCTCGGCGAAGCCATCTCATGCTACTTCACCCCTCGTATATGGTATCATTACACCTTCTGTCAGAAGGATGGGCATTTATTTAACCATTGCTTCAAGCGCGCCAAGATCGCGCGTAGAGACCGTGTTGAGTCTCTTAGGCGTATTCAGGGTCAGCCGGTACTGAGACTTTGCTCTCTTGTTGACTCAGGTTCGCCGGGCAAGGAAGGGAAATGTTTGTCTTGTAGACTCCGGGTGTTCACGACACATGACCGGAGATTCCCGTTGGTTTTTTTCCCTTGCCCGTGCTCCAGGTAATGAGACGATCACCTTCGGAGACGCCTCTTCTGGGCGAGTCATCGTCAAAGGTACTGTGCGCATTAATAATTCTTTTATTTTGAAAGATGTTGCCTTGGTGAGTAAGCTGCAGTATAATCTGCTTTCAGTTTCTCAACTTACCGATGACGATTTTGAGGTAAGTTTTAAGAAAAACAACTGCAAAATTCTTGATTCTTTGGTGAGTACGGTTTATGGATTTCTCGTTTTGGGAGGATCTTTCGTGCTGATTTTTCTGAGTCTTCTGCTGAAATTTGGAGAAAAAAAATTAAAATATAAAATTAAATTAATTTAGTTTGAAATAAAAATAAGAGTTTTGCATGTGTGAAATTTGAATTTTGTTTTGCTCTGATTTTCTGCTTTTAGAAAGCTAGATTTGAAAAGTAATTTAAAGTAAAATTTAAAAATATTATTAAATAAAATGATATTTTGATTTTCTGTAAAAATCCTATGTCAAATTAATTATTTGAATTTATTTGGCCTTTATTTGCTAAAAATAAAATAAAATAAAATTACAATATTTGCTAAAAATAAAATAAAATAAAATAAAATTACAATATTTGCTCTTAATTACAATTTTTATTTAATAAAATTAAATTAAATATTAATATTTGCTAAAAATATTTTATTTGAGTTCTTTGAGCCTCAAGAAATTTTCAAAATTTATTGTAGATTTTTCGGAGTTTGTTTGAGCTCAATTTTAAAATCTCAAACAAAAATACAAAAAAAAAGAAAAAGGAGAGAGGATGAACAGTGCCGTGCGACACTGTTCATCTTCCCGATGGTACCGCTCCCAGACCGAGCGCGCTCGCCATTACTGCCGTTTTAAAAAACTTTGATTTCTCACTAATTTCTCAACCGTTTTTCGTGAAATTAAGTGCATTCAAATCCTCTCATCAAGAGCTTTCAATTCGCCACCGTTTCCCCTCTCATTTATGAGTATTTACACGAAATTTAAACCGTGCTCTAAATGGCATGCCCCGTTGATCTCCCTCTCCGGTCCACCTCCTCCCCTATAAAAGGGAGCACCGGGTGCCTCTCCTCATCCTCATCCTCCACCGAAAATCTCAAGTCCTCTCTCCCTTTCTTCTCTCCACAATCACCATTTTTCTTTTGTGTACCAATCGGCGTTCTTCGGTCGATTGCGCCTCCAACAGTGGAGTCCGGTCACTTTTGACCACACCGTTGGCTTTGTCTCATCACGTTCTACGCGGTGCTCCTCTCGCTTTTGCCGAAGCATCACCGGAGCATCGCCGGACCACCGTGGCCAAACCGCGCCGACGTTCCTCTCCTCGCTGCGAGCCGACCGTGCGTGTTCCATCAAAACCGAGGTGAGCATTGTGTTTCCAACGTTCTCCACTTCGTTTCGCCACCAACCTCACCCTCTAACTCCTCTCCCTTTGCCCGGAACGCCGATGCCAACCCGCCGGTCGCCGAATATCTTCTCCGCCATGTTTCGTCACCATCCGATGTCCGTTGGCGAGCCGTCTGCATCGTTGAGTTCGCCTCGACGCGCGTTCTACGCCATGCTCCCATCGCCATCACTCAAGACTCACCGAGTCCTCGTCGACTGGTCGAGCAGACGCCGAATCGTGCCTTGCGCGTACACCACTTTTCGGTGGCGCTTTGATTTTTGTTCGCGTCATATCATGTCCTAGCCTCTAAACAATTTATCTATCATTTTATTTAATTTTTCGTGGAGCCAATTGTCGAAATTGAACTTTCATAAAAATGGCGTTTTGACTCGACGCGTCGATTCGTCGTCTCTGTTGAGTTTTAGCCTGTGCCGTAATTTTTCTTAGACTTGCCTCGCCGCGTTCTACGCCGTGCTCACTTCCGTTTCCCCGAAAAGCCTCCACAAATTTTTGCCTCCGACACCTCGCCATGGCCGCCAATGGCATCTCGTGTCCCCAACTATCCAGTGGTAATTTTTGCAATCCGTTCGCATCATATCGTGCCAAACCATCCCAGGTAGCCACCTTTCAAATGGTTTTGGATTCGCTTCACCGAGCACCAAGATATCAAGTTTTTCCTTTTTATCTACCGTCGTCGTTCAAACGTCGATTGTATCGTCTCCGATGAAGTTTCAGCTTAGCCAATAATTTTCCTAGCTTCACCATATCGTGTTCCACCCTGTGCTCACCCTACATCTGCACATTCCATACCCGGTACTAACTCCTTCCAACCTGCCGTTGTCGCAACCTCGTTGTCCCGTCGTTTTTCCTCGGTAGCAAGTGATTGTCATTTTTCCTCGACACCGTACCCACGTCACCACCTTTGCCTCGTCGCCGGAGTTCCATTTTGTCCATTCGCCGCCACCTCGCAACCAATCGACACCGTTCTATTCAAAAAGAAATTCTCGGATTTTGTTATCATTTTATGTGATCTTTAAAACTTCTAGATATTCGTTCTCCCTCATTTGAACTCCGAATCCGTTGATTCTTTTTCCTAAATTCATCTACAATCTTAACCTTTCTTTCAGTATATATTTTATATTTTTGTGATTTTATTTGTATTTATTTGTTCGTTTGTATTTATCGTTCGCAGCGTAGAACCCGACGTCGTAGAAGAATATTGTAAGTGACAAGAAAGTTAAGATATCGCACACGAAGGCAAGTCTCCTTTGAACATCTTGAACCTATGTTTGAGAAATGCTTTGATTATTTTAAATTAATGCATTGCTATGTTACATAAAATGATAATTCATGTTTTGGAGATAATAGTTAAACCGACAATTGTTATGCCCTCATTTGACTTTGACAACCATGTACCTTTGACAGCCTAGGTTTTCCCTTGTCTCAATAATGAGATTATTATAAAACTTTGGTAAATGTTGTATCGGTAGTAAAATGCTTAGTCATGCTATATACTCCTTTGGTACCTTTTGAAATGGGAAATTATATTTTGTGGGCTGGATTTTGTTGAATTTAGTAGTGATTGAGTTGCCACTTGTTCTTTAAAAAACTAAAATAAAATGTGAGAGTTGGTTTAGGCGGGCGGATGGTAAGATTGGTTTGGTGCGGTTAGCACGAGAACTTGTAAAGTGTATGTTCCGCCCTAGTCAATTAAGGACCGACGCTTGTGTTTGTCCAGACTGAGCACTACCGTACAACCACAAGTCTATATGGGTACGACCTAGCTAATTAACTTATGATAGACTAGTTTAGGTACCACCAGTGGAAAGTGGGTGCCGTGGTGTCTTGGTTATTCACAGTGAGGGCGAGGGTTTCTTGTACTCATACGACGCAAGAGGGGATTACGACTGGGTGGTTTAACCCTTCACGGTGAAACCTCGGTGGTGGTAACTGGCTAGACTAGAGTAAGGTAAAGGCTTTGTGATGAATTATCTGGGTCTCATGCCTACTAAGCATGTTGGCTATTAAGATGACTTATCTCTTGTGGGTAAAGTCTGTACAACCTCGCAAAGTGTAAAACTATTCGAATAGCCGTGCCCACGGTCAAGGGCGGGCAAGGAATGCATTCACATGGTAGCTCATTGGTTTTGGTTTTAAAATAAAAGTTTTGAAAACCAGGAGTGGTTGGAACTCTCGGATTTGTGTCCTGGCGGATGTAGCCAGTGTGGGTGGTGTAACCCGTTTTCTTGAACTTTGGCGGTTAGCCAGTTCTTTAGTGTGGGTGGTTTAACCCATGGTTTTGAACTTTGGCGGTTAGCCAGTTGTTTAGTGTGGGTGGTTTAACCCGTGGTTTTGAATTTTGGCGGGTTGAGCCAGTATTCAAGTGTTGGTGGTTGGAACCTTCACTATAAAATTATTGATAGATTCTGTTAAAACAATCACTTTGCTAAAGTGATGCCTTTAAAAATAATTAATGGTATTTGAAATAAAATGTGGCTTTGTGCAAAAGAACCATATGACCCTCCTTTGTTAAGCCTTGCATCTATTGCATTTTCCCAAGACTTGCGGAGTACTTTATGTACTCACATGCTACACTCAAAAATAATAACCAGAGGAATATGAAGCTCAAGAAGGAAACTTCGACTACGGCGCGTATAGATTCGACGAAGGCTTTCAGGAGTTCTAGGTTGCGCTTCCCCAGTCAATTGCCTGTGGCGTATTGATGGGTCTTCGCCAGAGTTTATTTTGCTTCCGTTGTGTTTTGTGTGTGTGAGGTCTTGAAACCTCAGTTGTAATAAAGAGGCCTTTTGGTCTGTACTCTCTATTATTGTAATAAAGCGTTGATGGTTATGTATTCATCTGTTTGACTGTGTGCACTAGCTTTGATCTGGGACTAGTGCTGTAATACACAGAGGGGTCCGGATTCGGAAATTCGGGTCCCGACAGAGATGGTATCAGAGCCAATTTGACTGTAGGACGTGACTTAGTTAGAATGGTCGTTAGTAGAAGAGCTTCAAAAATTTATTTTATAAAATAAAATTTTAATAATGTGCTGTCCTCATCTTTTCTCTTCTTTCTATCCTTACCTTCGTTATAGTGTTCTTCCTTCTCTATCTGCTTATTCACCTTTTGGAATTAGATTTACTTTCCTCTGTAATTTCTATAGTTGGCTCAATGAAGTTGCGTCTGAGAAGCACACAAGAAGCGTCATCATGAAGGAACGAGGAATGGTTCTTTAGTGGTAGTGCCCAAGTAAAGTGCTACGATTTTAGAACGATTATATATTATTTGTTTGTGTGCTAGATGCACTGTACCAAGTCTTTGTATACTTGTACTACAGTCATCCTTAAAAACTATTTTAATTTCAAGCTAAGTTTCGTCTAAGCTGTTGTTTAGTCGCTCCCCTGATCTCTTATCTATGCTACTTCCCTCTTACCTTGTGCTAACTTGATTACCACAACGGTGCAAGCTCCAATTCTTTCACTGCAATCTAAGTTTGGAAAATAATTGAGGACCCAGAGTATAGGGAAGACAACAAACTTATGGAAAGTACTCTTGTCGGGAAAGCTACCTTAATCAGTAGATGTCAAGTTAGGTAATTTGGAGAATTATTGCAAATGTGATATAGGTGGATGTAGAATTGGCAAGATTGGATAATATTCAAGAGGATTGAGATAAAAAGGTATATTTGTGGATACCAATTGATTATAAATAAATCTAAAGAGTGTCATCTTGGTGGATTGACTAGAGAATAAATATAAAGTTGAATTTGGAGGAGCTAATTAGATCATGGGAATTAAACCTTGCCTTGGATTTGTTATCTAGGATTGAAAGGAGCAATTGGATGTAAAACAAAACTTTTGTTGAAGGGATTATTTGTGATCGTTGGAGAATTAGTGTTAAGAGATTGATACAGTAAAGGAAGAGATTAAAAGATTAAGAAGTTGTGTTATCATAAACAATTCATGATATCTATTTTGGGTGTTTTGGTTGAATAATGAAGATTGGATGAATTTTGTGGAGTTAATTTATTATTAGAGTTTGGTGGACCTATTGATGATGAGTGGATACTAGTGGAATTCGAGAAGATAACACATTTAGATATCTTGGTGGATTAATTTTATCATTGCGAAGTGGACTTTGATATGTTAATTTGAATTTGGTGGATTTAATAGATCATTGCTAGATAATTGGATTTGAACGAATGGGATTAACTAGATCATTTAAAGATGTTCAAATGGATAATCTGGAGGATTTAAATTAATTATGGGAGATAGATTGAGAGATTGTCCGATAAGAATTAATTGAGGTATTTGGATTCATTCAAATTTGGTGGAGCCAAAATGAGGATTTTCAAGAGATTGATGTTGGTGGATTATTGAATATTAAATTATTACTGAGATGATCTTAAAATTGATTGGTGATTACTAAAAGGTTGGATTAGTTGATCAGAGTTATGGATCTGTTGGATTAGATAATGATCATAAAATAATTGGTGGAAATGACAAATTACAATGTTATTGGATTCTTGATAGAAAAATTCTATGGTTTGTCGTCGATTCAAATTAGAGCAAAGAATAAAAGTTTGTGGGATTATTTGTGAAATCAATAAGGTGCATTTGTGGTATATGATATTGGAATCAAGCATCTTTGGAAAGTTGAGATAATTATGTCTTTCTCGGATGAGCATTTGCGGAAGTTAAGCTCTTTTTGGTGGAATTCTGTATTAATCGCTAGGATAAGGGCATTTGAAGTTAACTCAGAGCTTGCAGCCGACTAAAGATGTATCACTCCGATTTGTTGTTGTCTTCCGTATTTCTCACTTAAAGGAATACTTCATTGTACCGAACAACAAGTTATAATCATGAAGCAAGCTGAACATGACAAAAGAAGCAAGACCATAAAGTTCCACAAAGTGCAGTAGAACAACTATTCGAAGTCAAGCAACGTGGGAGCGTGAAGAGGACCTAAGAGCCAAGTTTCCCTCTCCTTTCTTTTTCCTAGTCCGTCCGAATCTCGGAGACGAGATTCTTTCTGAGGGGGGTAGCTTGTAACAGCCCAGCTGTTTATTCCAAAATTTTGGAGAAAAAAAATTTAAAATATAAAATTAATTTAATTTAGTTTGAAATAAAAATAAGAGTTTTGCATGTGTGAAATTTGAATTTTGTTTTGCCCTGATTTTCTGCTTTTAGAAAGCTAGATTTGAAAAGTAATTTAAAGTAAAATTTAAAAATATTATTAAATAAAATGATATTTTGATTTTCTGTAAAAATCCTATGTCAAATTAATTATTTGAATTTATTTGGCCTTTATTTGGTTTCTGAGTTTTTCTGGAGTTTTAAAATCTATTTTTTTAAAATAAAAAGTATTTTAAGTATAAAAATTAAAATACCAACAGTAGTTGGAAATATTTTTATTAAGTCCAAAATGTCTCCAGGAAGTTGTTTGAATTTTCCTGGAATTGTTGGATATAATTTCATATTTTTCTGAGCTTTATTGAATTTTCTGGTGTTTTCTGAAAATCTAAAATCAAAAATAAAAATAAAAATCCTCAACTTCTCTCCTAAGGCTGACAAGTGTCAAGCCCTGGCTCAATCCATCCTCGCCCGATTTAATCTTAGCCCTCCCTCTTTACTTACCCGTTCGCTTGGCCAAGCGGCTTGGATTTAATCCTCATGCCGAGCTAATCTCGTGCGTCCATCTTCACTTAAACCCTTCGCTCTCCATCCGATGATCCCGATTTCCTCCTTGCGCCACATTGCTCATCCGATCGTCCGCTCTTTCCTCTCTCTTTTCTCTCTCGCTGATAAATCCGGTCTCACCTGTCAGTGAATAAAATCATTTTTCTTTACAAAAATAATTCGGCCAGAAAATCAAAATTCTTACTGATGTCATAAATTTATTTTCCACAGAAAAATAATTCATTTCAAAATCGTTTCCCTTTATGACGTCATAATTTGATTTTTCAGTTCAAAAATAATTCCAGAAAATCGATTTATTCTTTTCTCTCTTTTCAAATTTTCGAGAGCCCGTTCTTTTTCGTTTTGACTCCGATTGAGCCCATTAAAATTTCTAAATTCATCTAAAATTCTAATCTATCCATTTATACCCTATTTTAAAATTTTTGAAATTTTGAATTTATTTAGTTTAAAGTAAATCTTAATTACAATTTTTATTTAATAAAATAAAATTAAATATTAATATTTGCTAAAAATATTTTATTTGAGTTCTTTGAGCCTCAAGGAATTTTCGAAATTTATTGTAGATTTTTCGGAGTTTGTTTGAGCTCAATTTTAAAATCTCAAACAAAAATACAAAAAAAAAAAGGAGAGAGGATGAGCAGTCTTTGCAAGACTGTTCATCTTCCCGATGGTATCACTCCCAGACCGAGCGCGCTCGCCATTACTGCCGTTTTAAAAAACTTTGATTTCTCATTAATTTCTCAACCGTTTTTCGTCAAATTAAGTGCATTCAAATCCTCTCATCAAGAGCTTTCAATTCGCCACCGTTTCCCCTCTCATTTATGAGTATTTACACGAAATTTAAACCGTGCTCTAAATGGCATGCCCCATTGATCTCCCTCTCTGGTCCACCTCCACCCCTATAAAAGGGAGCACCGGGTGCCTCTCCTCATCCTTATCCACCACCGAAAATCTCAAGTCCTCTCTCCCTTTCTTCTCTCCACAATCACCATTTTTCTTTTGTGTACCAATCGGCGTTCTTCGGTCGATTGCACCTCCAACAGTGGAGTTCGGTCACTTTTGACCACACCGTTGGCTTTGTCTCGTCGCGTTCTACGCGGTGCTCCTCTCGCTTTTGCCGAAGCATCGCCGGACCACCGTGGCCAAACCGCGCCGACGTTCCTCTCCTCACTGCGAGCCGACCGTGCGTGTTCCATCAAAACCGAGGTGAGCATTGTGTTTCCAACGTTCTCCTCTTCGTTTCGCCACCAACCTCACCCTCTAACTCCTCTCCCTTTGCCCGGAACGCCGATGCCAACCCGCCGGTCGCCGAATATCTTCTCCGCCATGTTTCGTCACCATCCGATGTCCGTTGGCCGAGCCGTCTGTACAGTTGAGTTCGCCTCGACGCGTTCTACGCCATGCTTCCATCGCCATCACTCGAAAACTCACCGAGTCCTCGTCGACTTGGTCGAGCCAGACGCTGAAGACGTGCCTTCGCGCATACACCACTTTTTCGGTAAGCGCTTTGATTTTTGTTCGCGTCATATCATGTCCTAGCCTCCAAACAATTTATCTATCATTTTTATTTAATTTTTCGTGGAGCCAATTGTCGAAATTGAACTTTCATAAAAATGACCGTTTTTACTCCCGACGCCGATTAAATGTCTCTGTTGAGTTTTAGCTTTGTCTGTAATTTTTCTTAGACTTGCCTCGCCGCGTTCACGCCATGCTCACTCCGTTTCCGAAAAGCCTCCACAAATTTTTGCCTCCGACACCTCGCCATGGCCGCCAATGGCATCTCGTGTCCCCAACTATCCAGTGGTAATTTCTGCAATCCGTTCGCATCATATCGTGCCAAACCATCCCAGGTAGCCACCTTTCAAATGGTTTTGGATTCGCTTCACCGAGCACCAAGATATCAAATTTTTCCTTTTTCTCTACCGTCGTCGTTCAAACGTCGATTGTATCGTCTCCGATGAAGTTTCAGCTTAGCCAATAATTTTCCTAGCTTCACTATATCGTGTTCCACCCTGTGCTCACCCTACATCTGCATATTCCATACCCGGTACTAACTCCTTCCAACCTGCCGTTGTCGCAACCTCGTTGTCACTGTCGTTTTTCCCTCAGCGCCAGTGATTGCCGCTGTTCCTCGACACCGTACCCACGTCACCACCTTTGCCTCGTCGCCGGAGTTCCATTTTGTCCATTCGCCGCCACCTCGCAACCAATCGACACCGTTCTATTCAAAAAGAAATTCTCGGATTTTGTTATCATTTTATGTGATCTTTAAAACTTCTAGATATTCGTTCTCCCTCATTTGAACTCCGAATCCGTTGATTCTTTTTCCTAAATTCATCTACAATCTTAACCTTTCTTTCAGTATATATTTTATATTTTTGTGATTTTATTTGTATTTATTTGTTCGTTTGTATTTATCGTTCCGCGCGTAGAACCCGACGTCGCCGAAGAATATTCTAAGCAGCAGCAAGAAAGTCAAGATATCGCACACGAAGGCAAGTCTCCTTTGAACATCTTGAACCTATGTTTGAGAAATGTTTTGATTATTTTAAATTAATGCATTGCTATGTTACATAAAATGATAATTCATGTTTTGGAGATAATAGTTAAACCGACAATTGTTATACCCTCATTTGACTTTGACAACCATGTACCTTTGACACCCTAGGTTTTCCCTTGTCTCAATAATGAGATTATTATAAAACTTTGGTAAATGTTGTATCGGTAGTAAAATGCTTAGTCAATTGCCTGTGGCGTATTGATGGGTCTTCGCCAAAGTTTATTTTGCTTCCGCTGTGTTTTGTGTGTGTGAGGTTTTGAAACCTCAGTTGTAATAAAGAGGCCTTTTGGTCTGTACTCTCTATTATTGTAATAAAGCGTTGATGGTTATGTATTCATCTGTTTGACTGTGTGCACTAGCTTTGATCTGGGACTAGTGCTGTAATACACAGAGGGGTCCGGATTCAGAAATTCGGGTCCCGACATCTGGTTTGCGGGATTTCTCGTTTTGGGAGGATCTTTCGTGCTGATTTTTCTGAGTCTTCTGCTGATCCTCTCCGTTGTTTGCTTGCTTCTGAGTCCCGCGACCTTTCCTTCTGGCATAGGAGACTTGGTCATATTGGATTTGACCATTTGACCCGAGTTAGCGGCCACGATCTCATTCGTGGTCTGCCGAAACTCAAGATGGTCAAAGATCTTGTTTGCGCTCCATGCTTAAGACGGCAAGATGGTTGCCGCTTCTCATCCTCCGGTCCACGATTACTATGGTGATGCACTGAACAAGCTGCTCCACATGGACACGGTTGGACCAGCTCGAGTGCAGTCAGCAGGAGGGAAGTGGTATGTTCTTGTTGTGGTCGATGACTACTCGAGGTACTCTTGGGTGTTTTTCTTAGCCTCGAAGGATGAGACGTTTTCACATTTTCGAGGTCTTTTCAGTAGGATTTCTGTTGAGCTTCCAGGTGCCTTACGAGCGATCCGCAGTGACAATGGCACGGAGTTCAAGAATTCCTACTTTGAGAGGTTCTGTGATGAGACAGGTGTAGAGCACCAGTTCTCTTCTCCGCACGTCCACAATGAGAATGGCGTCGTGGAGAGGAAGAACCGTACCTTGGTCGAGATGGCGGGGCGATGCTCGATGAATACTCTACACCGCGGAAGTTTTGGGTGAGGCTATAGCCACCGCGTGCCATGTTTGACGAGTTTTCTCGGGGCACACTTGCACCGCACTTCTTACGAGTTGAGATATGGGCGTAAACCCAGTGTATCTCATTTTCGCGTGTTTGGTTGCAAATGCTTCATTCTGAAGTCCGGAAACGTAGATAAGTTCGAGTCACGTTCTTGTGATGGGATCTTTCTAGGCTACTCGACTTCTTCGCGGGCTTCTGTGGTGCAGGCTGCGAGTCTAGTAAAATGGTAGAAACACAGTGAGGTGACTTTCGATGAGGCCGGTCGAGGACTAGGCCCTACATCTCGAGTTCTTTAGAGCGATCCGAGACCATCTTCGTGGATGATGAGGGCGATGGAGATGAGGGTTTTACCGATCCGACCCTCATCCACCCCTTGAGGTGCCTTCTTCCACCGCACCTCAAGGTGATCGACCCATGCCTTACGCCTCTTACGGAGCTAGTGGCTCTGTTCCTACCTCGTCGACTCACGGTAGAGGCCACTTCTTCATCTCATCTGGACCTCCCGGACATATCTAAAAATCTCATCCTTGAGCGGATCATTGGAGACCTTTTGAGCGAGTTACTCGCTCAAAATCAACATGTCACTCTTTTGTCTCCATTCGCCTTTGTTGCCTCCTTGAGCCCAAAGACATTTGTTATGCTCTATCTGACGAGTCTTGGGTCAATGCCATGCATGAGGAGCTAGAGAGTTTCGAGAGAAACAAGGTCTACACGCTTGTTGAGCCCCCTCGAGGTCACAATATCATTGGGACCAAATGGGTGTTCAAGAACAAGCAAAGTGAGGATGGGGTAGTCATTCGAAACAAGGCTAGACTGGTTGCTTAGGGGTACTCACAGGTTGAGGGTCTGGATTTCGAGGAGACCTTTGCCCCTGTAGCTAGACTTGAGGCTATTAGAATTCTGCTTGCCTTTGCAGCTTCTAAGGGTTTCAAACTTTATCAGATGGATGTCAAGAGTGCCTTTCTCAATAGTTTTATTGAGGAAGAAGTCTATGTGAGACAGCCTCCAGGTTTTGAGAACCCCAAATACCCTAGTCATGTCTACAAGCTTTCCAAAGCGTTGTATGGACTTAAGCAGGCTCCTAGAGCTTCGTATGAGAGGCTTAAGTCCTATCTTTTTAGACATGATTTCGAGATGGGTAAAGTTGACAAGACCTTGTTCATTCGCCGGCTTGGCAATGACCTTCTGCTCGCCCAAATTTATGTCGATGACATTATCTTTGGCGGCTCTTCTCATGCTCTAGTTTCACAGTTCTCGGATGTCATGAGCACCGAGTTTGAGATGAGCATGATGGGTGACTTGACTTTCTTCCTTGGCTTCCAGATCAAGCAGACTCGGGAGGGTACCTTCTTGCATCAAGGCAAGTACACCCGTGATTTTCTGAGACGTTTCGATATGAGTGATGGAAAGCCGGTGTCAACACCGATGGCTTCTACAGCCGCACTTGACCCAGATGAGGACGGCGAGCCAGTTGATCAAAAGGAATTCAGGAGTATGATTGGCTCCCTCTTGTATCTCACTGCCTTGAGACCGAACATACACTTCTCCGTGTGTCTTTGTGCTCGGTTTCAGGCTTCTCCTCGCGTGTCTCACCGCTAGGCGGTGAAGCGCATCTTTCGGTACCTTCGAGCTACCATTGACTATGGTATCTGGTACTCTTCCTCCTCCTATCTATCCCTTAGAGCCTTTTCGGATGCAGACTTTGCTGGCTGTAGGATAGATAGGAAGAGCACTTTGGGCACCTGCCAGTTCATTGGCACTTCTCTCATTTTCTGGTCTTCGAGGAAGCAGTCCGGTGTTGCACAGTCCACCGCCGAGGCCGAGTATGTTCTTTGACCGATTGTTGTAGCCAAGTACTTTGGATGATCTCGACTTTGAGGGACTTTGGGTTAGCTATCGATCGCGTTCCACTCTTTTGCGATAACATGTCTGCGATTAGCATTGCTAAGAACCCAGTGCAGCATTCTTGGACCAAGCACATTGATATTCGATATCACTTCCTTTGAGACCATGTAGAGAAGGGTGACATTGTGCTTCAATTCGTGGAGAGTGACCACCAGGTGGCTGATATCTTCACCAAGCCTCTGGACAGCTCGAGGTTTTCAGCTCTGAGGGGGAGCTTTGGGCTTTACTGGGGCTTTACTGCTTTATCATATTCTTTATGCTTCTGTATCCTTACTGTTGCATCGCATTTTCGGGTGCATTGGGCTTAGTCCTTCTAGCATAGGTTAGAGTGTGTCTCTTGCTGAGTGCTTAGACTTCTTGCTCTTATCTTGTGCTTTCAGGATAGCTGTTTCTTATCTCACTAGGTTGAGCTCACTCACTTTTTCTAGGTTCTAGCGAGGGTTGGGCCACCCTCGGGTGAGGCAGTGCGTGTTTGCTCTCTAGTGTGTGTTTTACTCGACATTGTTGTCACAGAGTCATATGGGGTAGATAAGAGTTAGTCCGAGTCATTAGTATTCTCTATCTTATCTATGCTTTAAGGACGCCTTTCTTGATTTATTTGCCGACTCTTTCTTTTATTGCTTTGGTTGTGGGGAGTTCATTTGGGAACTTCTAGATCTTAATATTGATATAACTCAACTTGAACTAAAAGTTGCATCTCAAGTTAAGGGGGAGCTGGATTTTCTTCATCTATTTTGTAATATAACTTAATGGAGCCTTGATTATTATCCACTCATGACATATTTTCATTATATTACATCTTGCAATGATTTGTGCTCCATTGCTAATTTGATCATGACTTTATATGTGTAGTCAAGTCTTTGCCATGATAGGTTAATTAAAATGCTAAATTTGACCTAATTCATGTCATATTCATATTTGAGACTAGTCAGCTTTGTGTTATCTTTTTATGGTTCATGCCATGTCAAATAGGCTGAGTTGAGTCTTGAATCATTGTTGAGCAATAGATTGAGCTATATTAGTTTCTAGATGACACATAAGTTAGTACAATCTATTAAAAGCAAAAAGATCTCTTTTGTGCGAAAAAAAACTGATCTCACCAATTCCTTCTCATGAGACGGCTTGCCATTGCACAAGGCATGAACTCAGGGGAGATTTGGATGACCAAGATCATCTTCTTAAGCTCATTGCTTGAAGTGGTCGCATAAGGCTTGAGGTCTAGCACATGACTAAACAACAAAAAAATGGTTGGAAACAATCATATGATTTCTAAAGTCAAAGTTTGTCAATTGTGCTCAATTGCTAAAAAGTTCAATGTACTCCAACAATTGTATCATTCTTGAACTAGTAGCACTCTAGTTGACTCAACACTAGCTTCTCGGTTCCATTTAGCTTATTGACATGGCCTGTCTCATTTCTGGATACCTCTAGCTAGACTAAAATCATGTTTAACTTGACTTGCTAAGCACTTTCACTAAAATTCAGATTATGCTTTATCTCGCTTAGCTTCACTTTACATACATAGTTATGATTCTTGTAGCATACTTGTATGTTATGGCTTGATGTAATACATAATGGTCATTTTGGATAATTCTCATGGCTCTTCATACTTAAAATGATCAAATCAGCCATTTTATCATTTGTCATGACTTATTCTCCTTCTTGCATTCTTGATGTGTTTATTGCCAAAAGGGGGAGAATAGTGGTAGAAAAAGCCATTTTGGGAGCTTTGAGGAAAACTTGAAAAAGCCATTTTGGGAGCTTTGAGGAAAACTTGTTCTTTCTTTTGCTCTTACATCGATATGGTCATTAGCTTCATTTCCTTCTTTGGACCATGTTGGACTCTTCAAACTCAACTTCATGCTTTTTCTGGGTTTGTCAATATACTCATCAAGGGGGAGATTGAGAGATCATGTGGTGGTCATACCGTGTGTATGATGAGTAATTGACATCGGTTTATGGAAGTCGAGTTTGAGTTGGTTGGTTCGGACCTTGACGTTACGTGGTGTAACGGGCACGATCGGACTTGGTCAAACTTGGTCAAATGGGATTAGGTTGCATATTCTAATGACTCGACATGTTTGATCTCTATTTACGCTTTCATGTATCGAGCGGTGCTATTTGACGTGTTTCTTGTCTGTGTGGCTGCAGGACGTCGAGGCGGAGTCGTGGCGAGACACGAGGAGACCGGATTAGACGCAGGTGGCGTTGAGGTCAGAACGGTCGGATGTGTCGAAGACGGCGGAGATTTGATGTGGTTGCAAGGCGTACACGACAAGGAGCGCGGAAGCTTCCCGGAAGGTGCGAAGGCGAATCGGTAAATTCACAAGGCTGCACAAGCGGAGCGGCTCCGTTAGGGTTTAGCGGCGTAACGGGTTGGAGACCCGTTAGCCAAGGGCTATAAATAGGTGTTGGGGCTGCATACCCTTTGAGGTTCTAAGTGTTTTAGTGCTCATTCATCACTTGGTGTGTGTTCCTCCCAAGAAGCATGAGAGGCTCTTGGTGTTCTTGAGGATTAAGAGGGAGAAGATGGATTGAGACTCTATGTAATCATGTGTATTCTAAATGTCCATGCGTATGGGGACGTATCTTGTTCTAATGTGATCTATCTTTTTATGGTTTCTGTTCTTTTTGCTGGTTGATGTTCTTCTCTACATTTAATCATTTCAAGTGAACATCTTGCCCAGTTTATGCTCTGTCCACATAAGTTTTGTTTTCATCTTGCTTCTCCTCTAATCTTTATGAGAGACTTTGTTTGAGTTGTTCTGGTTGTCTTTCTTCTTTTTAGTCTCTCTTGGTTCAATCCTTGTTTGGTTTATCTTCTCAGTCCAGGAGCCTCTAGTCTTTTTGTTTTGCTTCTTATCTACCGTGATCAACAATTACCATCAAGAGTGTACTAAAAGACCTGTGCTTCGAAAAAAAGGGCAGTCAGTTTGTTTTGAATCTTTTAGTTTTCTTGATCTTTTATCTTTTCACTTTTACTCCCCTGCTTTCAGTTTTGATCAGTCTTTTTCTTTTCGGCAGTGTAGAAATTCTTGTCTCTCTTATGCTCTTGGTTTTCAATATTGTAAGCTTGGCTGTGTTGTGTGCTGAATTGAAACCTCACGCTTCACTGTCCGGCCGGCCGCAAGAATACCTTTTCTTTACTTGCCGATTCTTGTATTCCTAGCCTTCTTTTCAGTTGTCTGTGATCCGATCAAAGCTTCTTTCTTCTGTGTTAGTTTCGGCAGCTAGCTGTAATCTTTGAGGACAGGATGCAGTTGGCAGCCTTGACCAGGATTTCAATGAAAGCACATATCCTGGTTTCACTCAATTCAGCCGAATGTCTCTTTGTACCTTTTTTACTGATCTCGACAGTAGTTGTTCTTTTCAGTTTTTGTTGGGACACTTCTTAGTTAGCTGTCTACAGCTTTATTTGGTAGATTTCGGCCAGTATAGGTTTTCCAGAGTGCTATGTTTCCTTTAGTTCCCTGTTTTGTTATTTCTCTTGTTTAGCAGAGTGTTTTTGGCTGCCTTTTGCGTATCAACATGGGCAGTAATTAATTCATCTTTTCGCCCAACTTAGAAGCTTGTGAATTTTTGGGGAGTCTGTGATGATCTGGTTCTTGTTTCATCTGTGAATTTCTTCGGGCTTTCATAATTATTGTTTGCGATTTCTAGATGGCTTAAATCACTTTCTTCGTAGCTCTTTATAGCTGTCGGAAAGTTGAGTTTTTTCATAAATACTTTGGGGGCAAATTTTAAAAGAGAACAACATTCACCCCCCCTCTGTCGCCATTTCGGTCCTACACAACTACTTTGCATGTGGTCATAAAATTCAATCTACCAGCACTCTTCAAGCAAACAACGAACTAGTCTGATTCAAGATGACCTTTATTGTTGAATTTTTGTGGATTTACAAAGTGCTCTTACAAATACCCCCTCAAAGCCTTCCCATGGAAACCTCTCAAAAACCATATCTAATCTCTCTAAAAAACTATACGTTAACACATAACCTCTCTCTACTTTTATATGTTATACAAACCGTGTCTATCTCAAACACGGACTCAAAATTTTCTCTTCCAAAACCAAAGGGCCCGAAACCCTTCTGAACACAGGTTCTAACCAAATTCTTAATATTCTCAGTTATGAACTCCATCCACAACTCCTAACTCACCACGTGTTGAAGCCTCCATGATAGCACCTCCTGTATCTTCATCATGCACCATCACCTCACGTATCGAAACCTCTAGGATAACACCTCCCATAGCCTCTCCATGCATCACCACCTTTGATCTCCACAGACTCCAGTGTGAGCCCGACCACCTCGTGACATCCTCAACCGCCTAGATCTCAGATTTTCCCATCTTAGTCCCGGTCCTCTTTGTCACCGACCATGACTGTCTCCACGCCAACCTGCACATGCGAAGACCAAAGAATATTTTCCCGAGACAAGTTCTTCACAACTTGACCGACATTAGTATACACATGCAAACCACACCTTTAGCCATCCATCAAGATCAATCAGATCAGCCACGATCACAAATTCTATCACTTTCTATAAATCAGTCTTAGATCATTAATTATGACCAGTTATGACCTCCATGCTCAGGCCGATCGCTAACTCATTGAGTACTCAAAAACATAAGTATTCGGGAATTACTATCGCTTCGCTCGGAACACTCAGAAATCACAAGTATCGTATCACTCCCAGTTTATGACTACCGACCATCAACCAGACACTGTACTATCAACCACCAATCATCGAGTACCAACCAAATAATGTAGCAACGACAACCAAGTACCTACCTGGTACTGAAGCAATGACCACCGATCGGCTATTGTCACTTCTGACCGGTCCACTGAAACTCACGACCCCAACCATCCTAGTCGAAGCCTGCTAACTACCGACCATAGTCCATTGTGCCTTGCGATCAGTTCACTATGTCATACGACCGGTTCACTGATCATGGTCGAAGCTGACCGATTACTTGCTGTGGTCGTTCTGCCGTGGTCAAAGCCTACCGTGGTCAACGTCTTCTGGTCATACCGCTCAATACAAGGCGGTCATACTGCTTAGCATGAATATTCCAACAATTCTAGTTTTCCAAAAGCTCATCAACCGAAGCTTTCACAGACGTAAAATTTGAAGCACTCTAAATGTCAATTATTCATCATTACTAAATGCACGACCACCACATGGTCTAACAATCTTCCCCTTGACGAATACATTGACAACACCTCAAAAACTCTTGAATAAGAAAATTTGCAAAAAGAAAAATTTAAAACTGCAGACCATAGCAGGAAGAGCTAGCAGACCACAACACAACAACAGAGAGCTCTAGACCATAGCAGAAAGCCGAAAGCTCCGAACACTCCCCCTTAGACCACACAGAAAGCTCAGAAAACTCCCCCTCAATACAAGAGAGCAATTTTTCTCTCCAATTTCTACAAATTCTCCCTCTTTGGCAAAGAAATCATCAAAACTCTCAAGAGAGAATAATTCTAAAAAGGAGCAATGAGAGTAAATATCCAGAAACTTTGTAGATTATCCAAGTCACTTTACATTGATTTAAGAATGTACACAAGCCATCTTTTTTAGTAGAGTTCTCTAGATCATATAAAATCATATACCATATAGCAAGTCAAAACAAATCTTTAGCATAATTAAGAAAATTGGATTAATGACAGGCATCTCGACCATGACCAAACCGATCTATAAAGAGCACCAAGGGGTATTACACTTAAAAAGAGTAAGCCTAAAAGTGAAGCAAACTTTAAATCTAGATGAACTAGCGTCTCATATAACAACCTATAGCTCCACACTCACTTTTTAAGCATGTGGCTTGCTTGTAATATACTTCTTTTCATGATACCATCTTTGTAGTAAACTTCTTTTGAATGGTGGCATGCTTGAAGCATACTTCTTTTCATTCAAACATGTTTTGTGCCTTTTCTTTTGTTTAACCATGGAATGCTTGGAGCATACATCCTTTTAATCTTCTCTTTCTTATTTTTTTTAAATTTTTTATAACATGCCAATTTGAGTGAATATAAAAAGATTGCAATGTGAAACATACGGGCCTCATAGCTAAGGTTTAAAATAATACTCATGACCAAGCTAATCCTTTTAGACAAACATCACAAAGTGCTATCTGCAATCAATCCAGTCAAAGTCGTCTGTTATGCTATGTTTTAGTTCATGTATAGCAAATTGATTACAACCTGTCACGACCAAGACTACATAATAGATGAGTAAATATGATAAAGACAATCCTACTACTCATGTGTTTTCATTGACATGGACTTGATGTATTATTTGACAAGAATAATAAATAAATCTTCTGAAATTTTTAAACAACAAGCTCTCCCTCAGAATAATCACATAGGATGCAACACACCCAATTCACTTTGCAAGCGAACAAAATGAGAAGTATCAAGCGATCTGGTGAAAATATCAGCAACTTGTGAATCAAAGCCAATAAAATGCAAGACGACATCTCCATTTTTCATATGGTCTCTAAGAAAATGATAGTGAATATTAATGTGTTTGATTATTGAATATTGCACAGGATTTTTAGCAATACTAATGGCACTAGCGTTATGAGAGACCATGTGGAGGTGCTCCCATGTTGGTGATGAGTAATTGACACATGTTCTGAAAGATTGAGTTAGATTTGAGTGATTCGTGCGTGAGTTTATCGACTGATGCAAATGTTGATTACAATATCTCGAGCGTTGCTATGTGATGTGTTTTCTTGTATGTGATGGCTGCAGGACTTTGAGGTGAAGTCGTGGCGAGGCACAGGATGACCGGACTAGGCACAGGCGGTGGTGAGGTCGGAGCGGTCGGGATGTGCCGAAGACGCGAGGACTCGAAGTGATTGCGAGGCGTGCACAGCAATAAAGGAGGAAGCTTCCAGGAAGGAGCGTGAGGGGCAATTCGGGAAAATTGACTCAGGCTCGCGGAAGCGGATTCGGTTGGCGCTAATGGATAAAGCGTAGAGTTGTTGAGAGCTAAATGGATAAAGCAAATGGGGAACCCGTTAGTGGAAGACTGTAAATAGAGAGGTTGTTCTCTAGAGCCACTTGAGGGTTTTTGTGCATTGCTCTCCATATGTGTGTTCTTTTTCTTTTGTGCTGTGACGAGAGACTGGCAGTTGGTTCTTGAGTTGGTGATCACCCTTTGGGTGTGTTCGTCCCAATATAAGAGATGGCTTGAAATAGATGTAAAACATTTTTATCATTCATATCTCTGAATCCATTTGAGAAATCTCATGTTTAAGTTGTTCTATCTTCTTGCATTTCTTTGCGTCTGGCTTCTCTTCTTGCCTATCTGGTTTCTGTTCCTCTCTGCCTTTTGATTTAGAGTTGAATCATTGGTTTTGTAGCTGCAAAATCATTTTTCTCTGAACTGGGAATCTCTTCAAAGGCCCTTGGCTAGAAAATTCCCGAGAGAAAAGATCTCAAATGCTGTTTTCGGTTCCAAGATTTCTCATGTTGTAAACTTCCTCTGTTTTGAATGTTTCTAGGGTTTACTGTTTTCTTTTAAAATAGAGGAATCTTGTGTTCTCTATTCCCTGTCAAAAAGGTTGTTTTCAGCTTGTGTCGTCTAGGTTCTTGTTGCTCACGAGTTGATTTCTAGATGTATTTGTTGTTCCCTGATCAAGAACTGCAAGAATCTCGAGTCTGAAGAAATTAATCCTGTTGGTTTTGAGCTCTGTGATTCTTCAGTGGTGATTTCATTTTCTCCTTTCTCTGTTCCAAGAAAGAAGCAGTGAATTACATGAATTTTCTTGCCAGAAAAAGAGAAAGAGTGACTTTACCTTTTTCAGTGAAGCATGCTTGATTTGCTTTTGTTTAAAAGTCTGTTTTTCTTTTTCTTTTCTGTTGGGTCTCGGTGACAAGGTTTGGTTAAGCTGTGCTGCAGAATCTTCTTTGTTTCTGACAAGCAAAGTAATCACTGTTGCCTATTTGTAGTTGCCTTGTTGTTTTCTCTGGACCAAACTAGTTGATCTCTCCTCATTGAAACTGAAATCCTGTGTCTCCATCAATGTTCATTCTAAGATTGTTTTGTCTATGGAGAATATTTTCAACCGAACCTAATGATTCTTGATCTGCCTTCAGTTTTCAGTCGGCTATTGTTTCTCTGCTTTCGGCTCTAAAATTACAGCCACTGCATGCTCCCCATTTCTTTTCTCTGCTGTTTCGGTTCTAATTTCCAGTCTCTGCAGTCTGTTCTCGGCAGCAGTTTTCAATTGGCTTGCATCCTGCTTTGTCTGTGTTAATCTGCAATCAAAAACCGAAAAACTGAAACAAACTGCAGCTCTCTTCTTTCGATTTTGTGTGCAGTTTCCTGTTCTCTGTTTTCAGTTCCTCTCAAACCAACTGCACAGGGAAAGCAGTATTTTTCGGTACTGCAGTATATCTCTGTTCTCCACTTCTTTGATTCCAGTATGGCCGGCTCCTGAACAGCAGTTTGATCGGTTTCCCCACCACGGTCTGACCGGGGTCAAGCTTTGCTGCCGGCTGTTCTCTGCGGCTCATTTTTTTGTTTTTGTTTGTAGCTTCTGAGCTTTGAAGCCTTCGGTTGAGTCTGCAGTTTCGGACTGGCTTGGGTTCCTTCAGTGAAAACTATTTTCGGTCTGTTGCTGCTCCTTCAGAGAAAAACTTTGTCGGTCTGCTTTTTGCTTCTTCAGTGAGCATTCAAATCTTCAGCTTAATGGTCTTTCAGCCAAGAATGATTCTCTTTCTATTTAGAATCTTTTGTCGGCAGACTTTTCTTACTTCTATAGCTATTGGAGTAGAATTTTGAGTGGATATTCGAGGGACGATTTTTGAAGGCACCATTCACCCCCTCTGTTGCCATTTCCGATCCTACATGTTATCACATAAAAGTGCAACACTATCTAATTTTAAGCCAAAATCCTTGAGTGTAATTATCATCCAAAGCAATTGTGAGCAACAAAAAGCAGCAGCTACATACTTATCCTCAGTAGTGGAAAGTACAACAGACACCTATTTCCTAGAAGCCCATGAAATAAGACGTGTGCCTAAGAAGTGATATGTACCAGAAGTACTATTCCTATCAATTCTATAACCCTCAAAATCAGCATCTGAATAAGCTCTAAGGGTAAGGCATGAGGAAGAAGAGTACCATAAGCCAAATTCTAAAGTTGACTGAAGATATCTGAAAATTCGCTTTACCGCTTGGCGATGTGAAGCACGCGGGGAAGCCTGAAAGCAAGCACATAAAAATACAACAAAGTGTATGTCTGGCCTTGAAACAGTGAGATACAAAAGTGAGCCAATTATGCTTTTGTATTCCTTTTGATTATTAGGCTCTCCATCTTCGTCAGGATTCAACACAACCGTAACCCCATGGGTGTGGAAATTGGTTTGATTGTCCCCATGTCGAAGCAACGAAGTAAATTATTGGTGTACTTTATTTGATGAATAAAAGTATCCAGCTTTGATTTCTTAATTTGAAAGCCTATGAAGAATGTGAGCTCTCCCACATGCCATCTCAAATTCCCTGCTCATAGTATCTGAAAACTTGAAAATAAGAGAATGAGAGAAACAACCAAAGATGATATCATCCACATAGATCTGTATGAGTAAAAGATCATTGCCATGCTTGAAAATAAACAAAGTCTTATCTACCTTGCCCATTTGAAAGTTATTTTTTAGCAAATATGATTTAAGCCTATCATACCATGCTGAGTGCTTGTTTTAGACCATATAATGATTTGGACAATTTGTAGACATGATCAAGAAACTTAGGATTCTCAAAACCATGTGGTTATCTGACATAAACTTACTCCTCAACATAGACATTAAGAAAAACACTTTTCACATCCATTGGATAAAGTAAAATGCTCTTTGATGCAGCAAATACTAATAGAATTCTAATAGTTTCTAATCGAGCAACATGTACAAATATTTCTCCAAAGTCAGTACCTTCTACTTGGGTGAATCCTTAAGCCACAAGTCTAGCCTTATTTTGAACAACAACACCATCCTCACTTTGTTTATTCTTAAAGACTCATTTAGTTCCAATCACATTATGACCATGAGGTGGTGAAACCAAAGTCCAGACTTTATTACGCTCAAAGTTTTCTAATTTCTCATGCATGACATTAATCCAAGACTCATCAGATAAAATGTGACTTACATCTTGGAGTTCAAAAGAGGACACAAAAGCAGAATGAGCATATGCGATATTGGAGTTATACCTAATGCGAAGAACTCTCTCATTTAACTCACTAATCATTTGTTCAGGAGGATGACATCGTTTAATATGTAGACGAGCCTGTAAAATGGTCGTAGGAGTGGTCGTAGATGTAGTCGATGAGGTCATAGTGGTCATAGTAGCCTCTAGCTCGTGAGTGGTTGTAGATGTGGTCGTAGGTGTCATAGTGTGACTCAGAAACTCCCTATTATCATTGTCAGAGTCATAGAATATGTCATTGAGTGTGTCTGTTACTTGTATATCTACATTGTCAGGTCTAGTACTAGGACAAGCCTCATCAAAAGTGACCTTGCAGATCTCAACGATTTTGTTAGTTTCTAATTTGAGTACACGATAGCCTCGAGTGTGAACTGCATATCCAAGAAAGATGCCATTTGAGGATCTAGATTTAAATTTATCAAGATTGCGATGTTTAAGTATGAAACATTGACATCCACACACCCTCAAGTGAGAAACAGTAGGAGAATGACCAAACCGAAGCTCATAAGAGGTCTTATACAATTTAGCTCACAAGAATACTCTATTTGAAATATAACAGGCAGTCGACATAGCTTCTGTCCAATACTTCCTAGGAGTAGCATGTTCATTTAACATTGTTCTAGCCATCTCGACCAAAGTTCTATTCTTATGTTGGACCACACCATTCTGTTGGAGCACTCGAGCTAAGGAAAAGTGATGGTCTAAACCCTTTTTAGCACAAAAAGAAGCAAAAGATGTGTTTTTGAATTCAGTTCCATTATGACTTCTAATTTCTCTAAGTGCTCGTGGAAGTTCATTAGCAAGTTTAAGAGCTACCTCTCTAAAGTGACCAAAAGCTTCATCTTTAGATACCATAAATAAACCCAAGAATATCTAGAGTAATCATCAACAATAAAAATAATATATCATTTATCTCCAACCAACGGAACCCTAGAAGGACCTAGTGTGTCCATATGCAACAATTGACCTGGAGAATCAATCATGACAAGTGTGAGTAGAGGATGTGACGATGAGACCATCTTACCATGTTGACAGGTGAACAAATTAGATCTATTGATTTTTCAATCTTAAGGCTAGGAATTCCTCTAATCAGATTCATATTACTAAGCCGAGCAAAATGATTAAAGCCAATATGACCTAATCTATGGTGCCAGAAGAACAAATCTTTAGAGTTCAAAAAAATAAGACACCTAAGATCAGAAGACGCTAAATACAAAAAGTCACCCTTAAACAAGCGACCAACTCGACTAATTTTGCATACAAGATCACTAGATGAATCTATAATACAACATAAATATTTTTTAAAGTTCACCTCAAGATTATCGTCTACCAACTGTGAAACTAAAAGCAAGTTGCGCTCAGCTTACTGATGAGAGTGACGTACCTTAAGATGAACTTGTCATTAACGTGCGCGGTGCCTTTAGCAAGAACTCGTCCTTGAGAGTTGTCTCTAAAAGTGATCATCTCATCACCGGGGCACGAGTGAGGGAGGAGAACAATTGTGAGTCTCCGGTCATGTGGTGAGAACAACCGGAGTCAATGAACCATATGTTCTCCTTCCTCTTACGACGAGCCTACAGAGCGTGAACAATCGTTGGTACCTTAATACTATGGTCAGACAATAAAGATTTAGTTATCCAGTAATGAGATACTCGACGAACAGGAGTAAAAGCATACACTGATAAAGATTTAAGTGAAACATTAGTATCTGGCATATTTCGACCAAATAGTCGTTGTGTAGGATCGGAAATGGCAACATAGGGGGGGTGAATGTTTAAAAACGCCCCCAAATTAATAGCTAAAAAAAGACTTGCCGTGGCAATGAAACTCGACTAAAACATGGTCACAAAAAGACACTGCAGTTACGGCAAGAAAGCACTAGTAAAAATTGCTGTTACGGCAAGAAAACAAAAGATCAAAAGAAAGCTGAGATTGCAACTCCTGCCG
This sequence comes from Bonia amplexicaulis, assembly GCA_036346245.1. Classification (NCBI taxonomy): domain Eukaryota; kingdom Viridiplantae; phylum Streptophyta; class Magnoliopsida; order Poales; family Poaceae; genus Bonia; species Bonia amplexicaulis. The sequence continues at coordinate 21,878,888 of CM070743.1, forward strand.
AAAGCATATAAGAAAATCAAACTGACTACTCCTTTTGCCAAGAATTGATAACAAGAGAGACTGTCAAAGAGAACACTGCTGCCAACTGAAAGTGCTAGTACTACTCGATTTGAAAACAGCCGAAAGCAATAGCAGACCAAAGAGAACAGAAAAGAGAAAGCTGAACTGAGCTAAAACAGAAAAGGAATAGTACTTGCCGAACAGGACCCAGCAGGAAAACTGAGATTTGTAGCACAGAAACTACTGCATATACCCGAAAAGGGAAGAGATTTCCAAGTGCTTTGCTGCTCTATTCTACCACAGGTAATCAGAGATTTAAACTAAATAACCAACTCATCTCAGAAGGAGAACTGCTTAAAAGAAGGAGCAATTTGACAAGAAAAGTGCAGTCCAGAGAGAGCAGCGGCAAGAAATGGAGGCAAACAAAAGATAATGCAGTGAATACTAGAGAAAAACAGTGAATACTGAATGGGCAAAAAATACACAGGCTGCGAACAGTTCAATTTGTGTAAACAGACCGGTGGTCAGATGAATTGATCAGAAGAACTCCCAGAGACCCAGACAACTGATAGAACAGTCCATTTGTCAAGGAGGTCTTGATTTCCATCGGGAGATAGATCAAAAATCTTGAAAGAGATCAAACTGCAAACAACTTTCAGGACAGAGCCGAAAATAGAAAATGTCGGCACAATAAAACAGGAGCAGAGGAATGCCGAACTGCTGCCATTCTTCACAGATCAGAGAAAACTGAAAAACAGAACAGCAAAGGTGGAACCGAAAAACAGAAAAGGAGATTGAACTGCAGTCTCAAAACCGGGAGCAGTAAGAACTAAAAAAGGCAGATAAACCGAGAGCAGTTCAGAGAAGCAGCAACAAGGAGCGGAGGCTAACAGCATGAAGAAAAACTGAGAACCGAATCAGAGAATGAGACTGACATCAAAACAGAAATAAAAAAGAGAAGAACCGAGCAGAGACACCACGAAGACAAAAGCATGACACAGAGAGAAACATGACCTCCTAAACAGATGAGTCATTGCATAAAGTTTTGCTACAACCAATCTTTGTCCAATCTCACAGACTCTCACACAGAGAACACACAAGAGCAAAGTTGCTCTGCATGACTACTCCTCACAACACACACACACATGGAGAGCAAATGCACAAAAACCCTCAAGTGACTCTAGAGAACACCCTCTCTATTTATAGCCTTCCACTAACGGGTTCCCCATTTGCTTTATCCATTTAACTCATAACAACTCTGCGCTTTATCCATTCGCCGTTGCCTATCGTGTCCACCTCCGGTAGCTCCAGCTCCGGTTCCTCGTCTTCTCACTCGCAACCACCTCAGCAGCCTCGATCATCTTCGACGTATCCGACTGTCCGGACCTCAACACCTCCTGTGCCTAGTCCCGGTCCTCCCACGCCTCACCATGACCTAGCTCCGAAGTTCTGCATCCACACAGACAAGCAAACCATCACATAGGACCGCACGATACATGTAAGCATAATAAAGTCCAAACTCGTCGAATCATTAGAATATGCATCCTAATCCCATACGACCAAGTTTGACCAAGTCCGACCGAGCCCGTTACACCACGCAACGTCTTGGTCCGAACCAACCAACTCAAACTCGACTTTCCTAAACCGATGTCAATTGCTCATTATACACACGAGATGACCTCCACATGGTCTCTCAATCTTCCCCTTGATGAGTATATTGACAAACCCAGAAAAAGCATGAAGTTGAGTTTGAAGAATCCAACATGGTCCAAAGAAGGAAATGAAGCTAATGACCATGTCGACAGAAGGAATCACTAGAGCAACTCAAGAAAGAGCAAAATGTTCTCCAAGCTCAAGATTCCCAAAAGACTTTTTCTCCGCTATTCTCCCCCTTTTGGCAATAAACACATCAAGGATGCAAAAGAGAGAATATAACATGACATTGGATAAAATGGCTGAAGTTTGTTTATTCTAAGCATTTAGAGCCATGAGAATTATCCAAAATGACCATAACGAATTACACCAAGCCATAACATAATAAAAGGCTATCTAAATCATGACAAGATATGTATAAGCCAGCTAGAACAAATAGATGACAATCTAAAATGTAGTGCATTTTGTGAGCATGTCAAGTCATCAATAAGCAAAGTCTAGTTAGAGATATCCAAGGATGATGCAGGCCATGTCAATTAAGCTAAGCGGAACCAAGAAGCTAATATTGAGTCCAAATAGAGTGCTATATGCTCAAGAGTGAAACATTGGTTCAAGTACTTGGTTCTTTTAGTAGCTTAAGCAAATTGAGCACAAAAGACATATTTTCTTTTGAAACTTATGGTCGTTTCCAACCAATATTTTTATCATGTGCTAGATCTCAAGCCTTATGCGACTACTCCAAGCAAGAAGCTTAAGAAGATAGTCTAAATCATCCAAAACTCCCCTTGAGTTCATGCCTAGTGCAATGGCAAGCCGTCTCATGAGAAAGAATTGGTCAGATCAGTTTTTCCGCACAAAAGAGATCTTTTTGCTTTTTTAACATGTTGTACTGACTCATGCTGCATCAAGAGACTAAAATAGCTCGATCCTATTTGACATGGCAAGGATCATAAAAGGATAACTCAAGAAAGACTAATCTCAAGTGCTAACATGACAAGTTTTAGTTCAAATTGAGCAAGTTTAATTAACTTATCATGGCACAAGCTAGTATACACATATGAAGTCATGATAAATATAGCAAATAAGCACAACTCATGGCAAGGTGTAAAGCAATTTAAGCATGTCATAACAGGATAATAATCAAGACTCAATGTAGTTATATTACAATGTAGAAAGACATGCATGAAAATCCAGCTCTCCCTCAACATAGAATGCAACTTTTAGTTCAAGTTGAGTTAGGTCAACATTAAGATCTAGAAGTTCCCAAATGAACTCCCCCTGAACCAAAGCACTAAAAACGAGAAGCTGGCAAGGAAATCAAGAAAGGTAGTCCTTAAAGCATAGACAAGATATAGAGACAACTATGGCTCAGACTGACTCTCATCTGCCCCATATGACTCCAGGACTATCAACTGGACATCTAACAGACTAAGGAGCAAACACGCACTGCCTACTCTGCAGAGTGGCCCAACCCTCGCTAGAACCTATAAGCAGTGGGTAAGCTCGACCTAGTAAGAAGAGAACCAGCTAATAAGCAGCATCCTAGAGTCACAAGATAAGAGTAAGAAGTCTAAGCAACTCGGCAAGAGAACCACTCTAACCTTTGCTAGAAGGACTAAACCCAATGCACCCGTATGAAATGCAATCAGAAAGGAGTAAGAGCATAATTATCATGATAAAGCAGTAAAAGCACAAAGCTCCCCCTCATAACAGTCTGTAAGGACAAACCACCCCAAGCTCTCCCCGCAGAGCTGAAAACCGAGAGCTATCCAATGGCTTGGTAAAGATGTCGGCTAGCGGTGGTCACTCTCACTGGCGGAGCACTATGTCACCCTTCTCCACATGGTCTCGAAGGAAGTGATACCGAATATCAATATGCTTGGTCCGAGAATGCTGCACTGGGTTCTTAGCGATGTTAATCGCAGAAGTGTTATCACAAAGGAGTGGAACACTGTCGATAATTAACCCAAAGTCCCGCAAAGTCGAGACCATCCAAAGTACCTGGCTGCAGCAACTGGCGGCTGCAACATACTCGGCCTCTGCGGTGGACTGTGCAACACCGGACTGCTTCCTAGAAAACCAAGACACAAGAGAAGTGCCAATGAATTGGCAAGTGCCAGAAGTGATCTTCCTATCTATCCTACAGCTAGCAAAGTCTGCGTCGGAGTAGGCTCTAAGGGAAAGACAGGAAGAAGAAGAGTACCAAATACCATAGTCAATGGTAGCTCGAAGGTACCGAAATATGCGCTTCACCGCCTGGCGGTGAGACACGCGAGGAGAAGCCTGAAACTGAGCACAAAGACACACGGAAAAGTGTATGTCCGGTCTCGAGGCAGTGAGGTACAAGAGGGAGCCAATCATGCTTCTGTACAACTGGTTCACCATCCTCATCTGGGTCAAGAGAAGCTGTAGAAGCCATCGGAGTTGACACTGGCTTGCCATCACTCATGTCAAAGCGTCTCAGGAGGTCACGTGTGTACTTGCCTTGATGCAAGAAAGTACCCTCCCGAGTCTGCTTGATCTGGAAGCCAAGGAAGAAGGTCAACTCACCCATCATGCTCATCTCAAACTCGGTGCTCATGACATCCGAGAACTGTGAAACCATAGCATGAGAAGAGCCGCCAAAGATAATGTCATCGACATAAATGCAGACGGCGAAAGTCAGTGCTATGCCTACGAATGAACAAGGTCTTATCCACCTTACACATCAGAAAACCATGACTCAACAGATAGGACTTAAGCCTCTCATACCAAGCTCTAGGGGCCTGCTTAAGTCCATACAAGGCTTTGGAAAGCTTGTAGACATGGTTTGGGTATTTAGGGTTCTCGAAACCTGGAGGCTGTCTCACATAGACTTCTTCCTCAATAAATCCATTGAGGAAGGCACTCTTGACATCCATCTGGTAAAGCTTGAAACCCTTAGAAGCTGCAAAGGCAAGCAGGATTCTAATGGCTTCAAGTCTAGCTACAGGGGCAAAAGTCTCCTCAAAGTCGAGACCCTCAACCTGGGAGAAGCCCTCAGCTACCAGTCTAGTCTTGTTTCGAATGACTAACCCCTCCTCACTCTGCTTGTTCTTGAACACCCACTTGGTCCCAATGACATTGTGACCTCGAGGGGACTCTACATGCGACCAGACCTTGTTTCTCTCGAAATTCTCTAATTCCTCATGCATGGCATTGACCCAAGACTCATCAGAAAGTGCATGGTCAACATCTTTGGGCTCGAAAGAGGCAATGATGGTAGAGTGGAGACAGAAGAGCGACAAGCCACATTTTGAGCGTGTGACGCGCTCAAAGAGATCTCCTATCATCTACTCGGAAGGATGGTCTTTCTGGATATGACGGGGAGGTCCAGGATGAGAAGAAGAAGTGGCCTCTACCTCATGTACTGATGAGGTAGGAACAGAGCCACCAGCTCCAGAAGACGTGGAAGGAATGGGTTGATCTCCCTGAGGTACTGTGGAAGAAGGAGGCTCCTCAGGGGGAGGAAGAACTGGATCGGGTACACCACCCTCATCTCCATCTTCCTCATCATCCACAAAGATGGTCTCGGACTGCTCTACTGAACCTGAGATATCGGGCCTACTCCCCTAACTGGCCTCATCGAAAGTCACCTTACATGTTTCTACCATTTTACTAGACTCGCAGTTCCAGACCTTATAAGCCCGCGAAGAAGTCGAGTAGCCTAGAAAGATCCCATCACAAGAACGTGACTTGAACTTATCTAGGTTCCCGGACTTCAAAATAAAGCACTTGCAACCAAACACACGAAAATGAGATACACTGGGCTTTCGCCCATATCTCAACTCGTAAGAAGTGCGGTGCAAGTGTGCCATGAGAAAAACTCGATTTGAGACATGGCACGCGGTGGCTATAGCCTCAGCCCAAAACTTCCTCGGTGTAGAGTACTCATCAAGCATCGCTCTGACCATCTCGACCAAGGTACGGTTCTTCCTCTCCACAACGCCATTCTGTTGTGGGACGTATGGAGAAGAGAACTGGTGCTCTACACATGTCTTGTCGCAGAACCTCTCGAAGTAGGAGTTCTTGAACTCCGTGCCATTGTCACTACGGATCGCTCGTAAGGCACCCGGAAGCTCAATAGACATCCTACTAATAAGACCTCAGAAATGTGTAAACGTCTCATCCTTCGAGGCTAAGAAAAACACCCAAGAATACCTTGAGAAGTCATCAACCACGACAAGAACATACCACTTCCCTCCTGCTGACTGCACTCGAGCTGGTCCGACTGTGTCCATGTGGAGCAGCTGTCCTAGTGCATCGGTCATAGTCACTGTGACCGGAGGGTGAGAAGCGGCAACCATCTTGCCGTGCCGGCATGGAGCGCAAACAAGATCTTTGACCATCCTGAGTTTCGGTAAACCACGAATGAGATCGTGGCTGCTAACTCGGGTCAAATGGTCAAATCCTATATAACCGAGTCTCCTATGCCAGAAAGTCAAGTCACGGGACTCAGAAGCAACCAGACACCGGAGAGGATCACCAGAAGACTCAGAAAAATCAGCACGAAAGATCCTCCCGAAGCGAGAAATCCCACAAACCAGACTACTCGAAGAATCAAGAATTTTGCAATTGTTTTTCTTAAAACTCACCTCATAACCGTCATCGGTAAACTGAGAGACTGAAAGCAAATTATATTGCAGCTTACTAACCAAAGCAACATCTTTTAAAACAAATGAAGCGTTAACACGCACAGTACCTTTGGCGATGACACGCCCAAACGAAGCGTCTCCGAAGGTGATCGTGTCATCACCTGGAGCGCGGGCTAGGGAAGAGAACCAACGGAGTCTCCGGTCATGTGTCGATAACAGCCAGAGTCTACAAGCCAAACCTCTCCCTTCCCTGCCCGACGAGCCTGAGTCAACAAGAGAGCAAGGTCTCAGTACTGGGATAAATCAAAATAGATTTTGGAACCCAATACTGAGTCACACATCGAGCAGAAGTAGTCACACATGACTGACCTCTAACTACCCTACGCTCTCCGTCACTCAAAGAAGCAGAAGGTCTGTGAACAGACCTGAAGCTATTGTTGAGTCCGACTGCTATGGGAGAGCGAGTCGGAGCATCGGCAATATGCTGATCTCGCTGCGGGTAGCCATCTCGATGGGGGAAACGAGATCTACCCTCAGAACAGCAGAAGTCACGACCGAAGGGAGCATGAGGACGAAAACCAGAAAACTCGGAAAAACCAAGTCCTCAATGCTGCCCAAACCCATCAGACACACTTGAAGTAAACCTAGACCTCGTGTTGGTCTTAGGTGCACCCAAGGTCTGGGGCTGACCCTGAATGCGTCTAAGAGCTGCAGCACGGTCTCTCTGCGCGATCTTGGCGCGCTTGAAGCATCGATCGATCTGGTGTCCATCCTTCAGACAGAAGGTACAATGATACTTCACCTTCTGAGAGGTAGAAGTATGAGAGACCATGTGAGGGTCACTCCGTTGAGAATAATGAGTAATTGACATCGTTTTAGGAAAAGTCGAGTTTGAGTCGGTTGGTTCGGACCTAGACGTTGCGTGGCGTAACGGGCTCGGTCGGACTTGGTCGAACCTAGTCGTATGAGTTTAGGTTGCATATTCTGATGACTCGACAGGTTTGGTCTCTATTACGCTTTCATGTATCGAGCGGTGCTATTTGGCGTGTTTCTTATGCGTGTGGTGCGGGGCGTCGAGGCGGAGTCGTGGCGAGACACGGTGGACGGACTAGGCGCGGTGGCGCCGAGGTCGAAGCAGTCGGGATGTGTCGAAGACGGCGTGGACTCGAGGTGGTTGCGAGGCGTGCGAGACAAGGAGCGCGGAAACTTCCCAGAAGGTGCAGGAGGGGCGAAACGGGAATTTCGCAAGGCTGCACAAGCGGGAGACGGCTCCGTTAGAGTTTAGCTTGCCAGAACGGGTTGGAGACCCGTTAGCCAAGGGCTATAAATAGAGGTGAGGGGCTGCATACCCCTTAGGACACAATAGAGAGAGTTAGGGTTTTAAGAGTTCATTCCTTGTGTGTTGTGTTCCTCCCAAGAAGCTTATGAGGCTCTTGGTGTTTTGAGGATTAAGAGATGGAGAGAGTGAGAGTTGTTTGATCCTTCATGTAATTTCTTTTCGCATTCAAATGTACAGGCGTATGGGGACGTATCTCTTTTTATTTCGCTCTTGATTTAATGAATGGAAATCTGAAGTTTTCTTATGACTTGTTCTTAGTTCTTGCTCTCTTTGTTATCTTTCCTGTCTCTAGTTCTTTGCTTGAAATGATTTGGTGATCCTTTCTTCTGTTGGCAGCAAAGTATTTGGTCGTAATTTCTTCTTCCTGTGCCAACTGCTTTTAGCTCCTACCGAAAGACTCTAGCAGTTGTGCGATGTGACCAAGAAATTGATTGCTCTGTCTTCGAACGGTTCTCTTCTCGCTGCTCTATTTCTTTCTTTGCGAAAGCTTGAAGATTGTATCTTGTGGTATTCACTGCCGAATTGAATGATTGAGCTGTGCCAAACTGTTTCTTTCACTATGCTGAACTGAAGTTCTTCTTTTTTGCCGAACTGCTGTGGTATAATCTTCAGCCGAACAAGAGTAGGCAGCTGCAGTCTGATTTCGTTTTTCTATCCGATTAAGTCTTTCTCAGCAGCAGTACTGTCCTTCGAACTGCATCTCCCATTTCTGTTTTGTTTCTGTGCGGCAACAGCTTTGGGTACAATATTTGGCCGTTCCTTTTCCTTTTTGCAGTAGCAGCAGTGGTACCCATTCCAACTTTCCTTTTCACTCGTTGCTTGCTGCTCGTGTTCCCTGCTGTTTCATGCTTTGCTTTTTGCTTTACTTTTTCAGTGGCAGCTCTTGTTGCCAGATTGTTTGAGTTTACTTTCGGTTGAGCAGTTAGTTGAACACAGCTCTCTGTCTTTCTTTGGTTGATGTTTACGATCATTTGTTTAGCTTGCTATCCTTCGTCGTGACATTTCGTTAGCGAGACTTGAGATGATTTCCGTTTTAGGCTGCACCTTTAGTCAAATTTCGATCTGCAACTTCATCTTTCATTTTCCGAGAAGCGCAGTTTCGTCTCGTTTTCCCCGCCGTGGTAGCGTTTTCTCCGTGGTTTCTTTGCCGTGGCGATCATTTCTCTTTGTTTTCGTGCCGTGAGTGTGCGTCTTGCCATGGTCTTGTTTTAAGTCATTTCCCGCCGTGGCAACTCATTTCTGCGATTTCCTTGCCAATCAATCTGTGATGGACTCTTAGTGGTTTTAATCTGTGCAAGGTTTTCCGCGCAAATTCTTTGATCTCTGTTGATTTTCTGTAAGCCTTGCTTCTTCATCTTCATAGCTCTATCTAGCTATTGGAGGTACTTGTGTGGTTACTCGGGGCAATTTTTTAGAAGGCACCATTCACCCCCCCTCTGTTGCCATTTCCAGTCATACAATTGGTATCAGAGCCGGTTAGCTCTTGTCTATAGATCTTAACCGGTCTGCAAGCCATGGTGACAGACAAGTATTCCACCAAGCCGCCCATCTTGATGGCACGGATTACCCTTCGGAAAAGCCGAATGGAAACTTACATCCGAGCTCGGGGTATGCCATCGGCGGAAGGTGAAGATTCGGTTTGTTGTTTCGCCGATGAGAACATCAATGCCGGGAATATGGCTGATGTTGAGGCGAATGCAAAGGCAAGGAACATCATCATTCAAGGGTTGAGCGAGCGAATTCGATCGCATCTCTCACGTCGTCCGCCTCGACATCCGGGTGACCCTCAATGCATACCATGAGGGCACCACCCGGATCAAGACGGTTCGACAGGACCGGTTCAAGCGTGAATCTGATGAAATCGAGATGCTTGCTGGTGAGTCCCTTGACGAGTGCTTCGCGGTTTCACAAGATTTTGAGTAACCTCCGAGCCGTCGGTCTCACATACTCCGACTCGGATAACGCCGACAAATCTCTCTCGCACTCGATCTTGGCGTTTGGGAGATGAAGGTGACTACCATCAAGGACACCACGGACCTCTCGACCACGACTCTTGACGCGCTTTACTGCGCCTCAAGACTCACGAGATTGACATAGTCTCGTCGTTCGAAGTCACGGTCGATGGCACTAGTCACCGATCCCGCTTCTGGATCTTCTTCTGCTGAGCCTTTGTGTGGATTCTCCCTCGCTGCTCTCTGTGACATAACTGATGATCAGTTAGAGCAGCTTACGGATGAACAGTTAGCCCTCCTAGCGCGAAGATTTTCTCATGCTTACAAGAGGAGGAGGGATGGAAAAAGAGGAGGACCCGTGATTTGTTTCGAGTGTGGTGGCCCCAACCACATCCGAGCAAACTGTCCCAAGCTTGGGAAGGGTAAGGCGACTTGGCGGTTCGGGCAAGAACGACTACACCGACAGAACCGCAACTCAAGTCCTCGGACCGGTCCAAGGCAAGAAGAAGTTCGCAACCGGAAGGCCAAGAAGTTGTTCCATCGCGTCCTCACCGCCTCGACGACCTTGACCTCGGCGAGGTGGAGGGTGGAGCGGCGATGATGGGAAGGACGAGCAAGATCCCAAGGATGGCGAGGACTTCTTGACATGTCTTCATGGCCCTCGGCGAATCGAGCAACAGTGATTGTACTCCGACTCCGACGAGGTGAGCCCTACTTATGATCGACAATGATGCTTTCCTTAAGCTAGGTAGATTTCATGCCAAGTCTAGGGCTAGGTGTCTGATTTGGAGAAGAAAGTAGCTAGACTATCACGGAGCTTACTTAGCTTACATCGCTCCCTCCTGTGATGACCGTGATACATGTTGTGCCTTGATTGATGATAGGGAGAAATTAAGGACCTCTCATGCTAGTCATCTTCGAGCTTGATTTGATTAAGGTGGAGAACATTAGTCTTCTTGCTGAGCTTGAGATGAGTAGGGTAGTTCCTGTTTCATCTTCTACTGTTGAGACTATTTCTTGCACCTCATGTGAGGATAAGGATAATGCTTTTAGAGGTCTTTATACATTGCTTCTCGATCTGCCGTAGACGTGTGAAAGTTGTAATAACTTAAAGATGAATCTAAAACGGGCAGATCATAAAATTGCTGAGTTACAAGCTTTTCTACTTGAGCCTATTGCTTCATGTGTAAATTGTCCTAAGTTAACTACTGAACTTGAATCTGTCTCAAAACAGTTTCAAGAAATGATTGACTACAATAAGAAAATGGCTCAGTATGCTTCTAAGGACCCTGTTAGCTCACCATGCAAAAATTGTGATAAACTAAAATCTAACTTGATTGCTTTGGATGATAAATGTGTGAAGCTAACTAAGGACCTCCTAGAAAAATCACGTCCTGCTTGTGCCTTCTGTGCTGAGGTGTTGGAAAAGGATAAGGACATGGTAGAGACGTTTCGGAAGAGTTACGAAGACCAAATGGCTAGGATTAGGACTGCCCCCTGTGTGTCCTGCGAAGCCCTCAAGGTTGAGGTGGCCGTGCATAAGGAGAAATATGCACGTGCTATTCGCTCTTCTGCTATTGGTTCTTCTCCTTCTTCTCCTCCTGCTGTATCTTCTTCTTCTCCTTGCTCCTCTTGCACCTCTCTCTTTCGGGAGTGTCAGTACCTTATGAACACTCTCGAGAAATTTGTAGGAGGCAAGAAGAATCTCAATCTTATTCTAGACCAATCAAAGATTTGCAAGTTCAAACAGGGTCTAGGATATGATCTCCGTGAGGATGTGAGGAAACATCCACCTGTCGTGCTCAGACCCGTAGCCGCAGGTGTGGTTGAGGTCAAGCCCAAGAACAAGAAAGTTCAATTTAAATCAGCGGGCTTTGTCCAAGGGATTTCTGACAGCAAGGTGATTTCACCTGCAGCTTTGGCCCCTCAGAAGGCGAAGTATCATTGCACCTTCGCCGGAAGGATGAGCATTTGTTTGACCATTGCTTCAAGCGCCAAGATCGCTGAAGAGACCGTGTTGAGTCTCTTAGGCGTATTCGTGGTCAGCCCGGACCTTGAATGCACCTAAGACCAACACGAGGTCTAGGTTTGCTCTTGTTGGTAGCTTTGGGCGAGACCGGGACTTGGTTTTCCGAGTCTTGTTTTTCATCCTCGTGCTCCCTCTGGTCGTGACTTCTGCCGTCCTGAGGGTAGATCTCGTTTTCCCCATCGAGATGCCTACCCGCGGCGTGATCAGCCTATTGCCGGCGCACCGACTCGCTCGTCCGTAGCAGTCGGACCCAAGAACGACTTCAGTGCGCTCACGGATCTTACGCTTCTTTGAGCGACGGAGGCGTATGGTAGATAGAGGTCGATCGTGCTTGACTACTTCATCGCTCGACGTGTTACTCAAGATTGGGTGCCAAAATCTTTGTTGATTTACCCCAAGATCGAGACTTTACTCTGTTTGACTCGGGTTCACGGGCGGGGAAGGAAAGGTTTGGCTCGTAGACTCGGGTGTTCACGACACATGACCGGAGATTCCCGGCGGTTTTCTTCCCTTGCCCGAGCCCCAGGTGATGAGACGATCACTTTCGGAGACGCTTCATCTGGGCGCGTAATCGCCAAAGGTACAATGCGCATTTATGATTCATTTATTTTGAGAGATGTTGCCTTGGTTAGTAAGCTGCAGTATAATTTGCTTTCAGTCTCTCAGCTTACCGATGACGATTTCGAGGTGAGCTTTAAGAAAAACAATTGCAAAATTCTTGATTCTTCGGGTAGTCTGGTTTGCGGGATTTCTCGTTTTGGGAGGATCTTTCGTGCTGATTTTTCTGAGTCTTCTAGTGATTCTCTCCGGTGTTTGGTTGCCTCTGAGTCCCGTGACCTTTCTTTCTGGTATAGGAGACTTGGTCATATTGGATTTGACCATTTGACCCGAGTTAGCGGCCACGATCTCATTCGAGGTCTGCCGAAACTCAAGATGGTCAAAGATTTGGTTTGTGCTCCATGCCGGCACGGCAAGATGGTTGCCGCTTCTCATCCTCCGGTCACAGTTACTATGACCGATGCACCGGACATTGCTCCATATGGATACGGTTGGACCCACTCGAGTGCGATCGGCAGGAGGAAGTGGTATGTTCTTGTCGTGGTCGATGACTTCTCGAGATACTCTTGGGTGTTTTCTTAGCCTCGAAGGATGAGACGTTTACATTTCGAGGTCTTTTCGGAGGATTTCTGTTGAGCTTAGGGTGCCTTACGAGCGATCCGCAGTGACAACGGCACGGAGTTCAAGAATTCCTACTTTGAGAGGTTCTGCGATGAGACAGGTGTAGAGCACCAGTTCTCTTCTCCATACGTTCCTCAGCAAAATGGCGTAGTGGAGAGGAAGAACCGTACCTTGGTCGAGATGGCCAGGACGATGCTTGATGAATACTCTACACCGCAGAAGTTTTGGGCTGAGGCTATTGCCACCGCGAGCCATGTTTCGAACAGAGTTTTTCTCAGGGCACACTTGCACCGCACCTCTTACGAGGTGAGATATGGGCGAAAGCCCAGTGTTTCTCATTTTCGTGTGTTTGGTTGCAAGTACTTTTTTCTGAAGTCTGGGAACCTAGATAAGTTCGAGTCACGTTCTTGTGATGGACTCTTTCTAGGCTACTCGACTTCTTCGGGCCTATAGGGTGCAAAGCTGCGAGTCTAGTAAAATGGTAGAGACACGTGAGGTGACTTTCGATGAGGCGGTCAGGGACTAGGCCCGATATCTCGAGTTCTTGAGCGATCCGAGACCATCTTTGTGGATGATGAGGATGATGGAGATGAGGGTTGTCTACCCGATCCAGTCTCTCATCCACCCCTTGAGATGCCGTCTTCCACCGCACCTCAAGGCGATCAGCCCATGCCTTCTGCCTCCTCTGGAGCTAGTGGCTCTGTTCCTACTTCGTCAGCTCACGAGGTAGAGGCCACTTCTTCATCTCATCCTAGACCTCCTAGACACATTCAAAAAGACCATCCTTCTGAGCAGATTATTGGAGATCTCTTTGAGCGAGTCACTCGTTCGAAATCTGGTACATCACTTTTCTGTCCCCATTCTGCCTTTGTTGCCTCCTTCGAGCCCAAAGACGTTTATCATGCTCTATCTGACGAGTCTTGGGTCAATGCCATGCATGAGGAGCTAGAGAGTTTCGAGAGAAACAAGGTCTGGACGCTTGTTGAGCCCCCTCGAGATCACAATATCATTGGAACCAAATGGGTATTCAAGAACAAGCAGAGCGAGGATGGGGTAGTCATTCGAAACAAGGCTAGACTGGTTGCTCAGGGGTATTCCCAGGTTGAGGGCCTGTAGCGCGTCTTGAGGCCATTAGAATTCTGCTTGCCTTTGCAGCTTCTAAGGGCTTCAAGCTTTACCAGATGGACGTCAAGAGTGCCTTTCTCAATGGCTTCATTGAGGAAGAAGTCTATGTCAGACAGCCTCCAGGTTTCGAGAACCCCAAATACCCTAATCATGTCTACAAGCTTTCCAAAGCACTGTATGGACTTAAGCAGGCCCCTAGAGCTTGGTATGAAAGGCTTAAGTCCTATCTTTTGGGGCATGATTTCGAGATGGGTAAAGTTGACAAGACCTTGTTCATTCGCGGCTTAGCAATGACCTTCTTTCGTCAAATTTATGTCGATGACATTATCTTTGGCGGCTCTTCTCATGCTCTAGTTTCACAGTTCTCAGATGTCATGAGCACCGAATTTGAGATGAGCATGATGGGTGAGTTGACTTTCTTCCTTGGCTTCCAAATCAAGCGAGACTCGGGAGGTACTTTCTTGCATCAAGGCAAGTACACTCGAGACCTCTGAGGCGCTTTGACATGAGTGATGGAAAGCGGTGTCAACTCCGATGGCTTCTCTGACTTCTCTTGACCCGGATGAGGATGGCGAGTCAGTTGATCAGAAGGAGTACCGCAGCATGATTGGCTCCCTCTTGTACCTCACGCCTCGAGACCGGACATACACTTCTCTGTGTCTTTGTGCCGGTTTGAGCTTCTCTCGCGTATCTCACCGCCAGCGGTGAAGCGCATCTTCGGTACCTTCGAGCTACCATTGACTATGGTATCGGTACTCTTCCTCATCTTGTCTATCCCTTAGAGCCTATTCGGATGCGAGACTTTCTTGTTGTAGGATAGATAGGAAGAGCACCGGGCACTGCCAGTTCATTGGCACTTCTCGTTTCTGGTCTTGAGAAGCGATCCGGTGTTACGATCCACCGCAGAGGCGAGTACGTTCTGTGCGGCCGATTCTTTGTAGCCAAGTGCTTTGGATGGTGTCGACTCTGCGGGACTTTGGGTTAGCTATCGACCGTGTTCCGCTCTTTTGCGATAACACGTCTGCGATTAGCATTGCCAAGAACCCAGTGCAGCATTCTCGGACCAAGCATATTGATATCAGATATCATTTTCTTCGAGACCATGTAGAGAAGGGTGACATCGTGCTTCAGTTTGTGGAGAGTGACCACCAGTTGGCTGATATCTTCACCAAGCCTTTGGATAGCACGTGGTTTTTAGCTCTGCGGGGAGAGCTTGGGGTGGTTTGTCCTTACGAACTGTTGTGAGGGGGAGCTTGTGCTTTACTGCTTTACTATATTGATTATGCTTCTGTCTCCTTAATGTTGCATTGCATCTGCGGGTGCATTGGGTTTAGTCCTTCCAGCATAGGTTAGAGTGTGTCTCTTGCTGAGTTGTTTAGACTTCTTACTCTTATCTTGTGCTTTCAGGATAGCTGTTTCTTATCTCACTAGGTTGAGCTCACTCACTTCTTGTAGGTTCTAGCGAGGGTTGGGCCACCCTCGGGTGAGCAGTGCGTGTTTGCTCTCTAGTGTGTGTTTTTCTCGACAGCTGTTGTCCTGGAGTCATATGGGTTAGATAAGAGTCAGTCTGAGCCATAGTATCCTCTATTTCTTATCTATGCTTTAAGGACTGCCTTCTTTATTTTTTGCCAGCTTCTCGTTTTTATTGCTTTGGTTCAAGGGGAGTTCATTTGGGAACTTCTAGATCTTAATGTTGACCTAACTCAATTTGAATTAAAAGTTGCATTTTATGTTGAGGGGGAGCTGGATTTTCTGCATGTCATTCTGCATTATAACTACATTTGAGCCTTGATTATTATCCTGTTATGACATGCTTACAATGCTTTACACCCTGCCATACTTGTGCTTATCTGCTACTTTTATCATGACTTTTTATGTGTAGACTAGATTTTGCCATGATAAGTTAATTAAACTTGCTCAATTTGAACTAAAACTTGTCATGTTAGCACTCGAGACTAGTCTTTCTTGAGCTATCCTTTTATGATACATGCCATGTCAAATAGGCTGAGTTGAGCGTTGAAACTCTATTGAGCCTTAGATTGAGCTGTTTTAGTCTCTTGATGATGCATAGGCTAGTACAATCATTTAAAAAGCAAAAAGATCTCTTTTGTGCGAAAAAACTGATCTCACCAATTCTTTCTCATGAGACGGCTTGCCATTGCACTAGGCATGAACGCAGGGGGAGCTTTTGATGACCAAGACTATCTTCCTAAGCTTCTTGCTTGGAGTAGTCGCATAAGGCTTGAGATCTAGCACATGATAAAAATATGGATTGAAAACAACTATAAGTTCCAAAAGAAAAATATCATTTGTGCTCAATTTGCTTAAGTTACAACAGAACCAAGTACACAACAGAACCAAGTACTTGAACCAATGTGTCATTTTTGAGTATATAACACTCTATTTGGACTCGATATTAGATTCTTGGTTCCGCTTAGCTTGATTGACATGGCTTGCATCATCCTTGGATATCTCTAGCTAGACTTTGCTTATTGATGACTTGACATGTGTTGTGTTCATTCCTTGTGTGTTGTGTTCCTCCCAAGAAGCTTGTGAGGCTCTTGGTGTTTTGAGGATTAAGAGATGGAGAGAGTGAGAGTTGTTTGATCCTTCATGTAATTTCTTTTCGCATTCAAATGTACAGGCGTATGGGGACGTATCTCTTTTTATTTCGCTCTTGATTCAATGAATGGAAATCTGAAGTTTTCTTATGACTTGTTCTTAGTTCTTGCTCTCTTTGTTATCTTTCCTGTCTCTAGTTCTTTGCTTAAAATGATTTGGTGATCCTTTCTTCTGTTGGCAGCAAAGTATTTGGTCGTAATTTCTTCTTCCTGTGCCAACTGCTTTTAGCTCCTACCGAAAGACTCTAGCAGTTGTGCAGACAGCCAAGAAATTGATTGCTCCTGTGCCGAACGGTTCTCTTACTGCTGCTCTATTTCTTTCTTTGTCGAAAGCTTGAAGATTGTATGATGTGGTATTCACTGCCGAATTGAATGATTGAGCTGTGCCAAACTGTTTCTTTCACTATGCTGAACTGAAGTTCTTCTTTTTTGTCGAACTGCTGTGGTATAATCTCCAGCCGAACAAGAGTGGGCAGCTGCAGTTTGATTTCGTTTTTCTGTCCGATTAAGTCTTTCTCAGCAGCAGTACTGTCCTTCGAACTGCATCTCCCATTTCTGTTTTGTTTCTGTGCGGCAACAGCTTTGGGTACAATATTTGGCCGTTCCTTTTCCTTTTTGCAGTAGCAGTGGTACTCATTCCAACTTTCCTTTTCACTCGTTGCTTGTTGCTCGTGTTCCCTGCTGTTTCATGCTTTGCTTTTTACTTTACTTTTTCAGTGGCAGCTCTTGTTGCCAGATTGTTTGAGTTTACTTTCGGTTGAGCAGTTAGTTGAACACAGCTCTCTGTCTTTCTTTGGTTGATGTTTACGATCATTTGTTTAGCTTGCTATCCTTCGTCAGCGGCATTTCAGTTAGCAGACTTCAGTATGATTTCCGTTTTAGGCTGCACTGCCGTCAAATTTCAGTCTGCAGCTTCATCTTTCATTTTCTGAGAAGCAGCAGTTTCGTCTCGTTTTCCCTGCCGTGGTAGCGTTTTCTCCGTGGTTTCTTTGCCGTGGCAGTCATGTTCTGCTGTTTTCGTGCCGTGAGTGCAGCATCTTGCCATGGTACTGTTTTAAGCTGTTTCACTGCCGTGGCAACTCATTTCTGCAATTTCCTTGCCAATCAATCTGTGATGGACTCTTAGTGATTTTAATCTGTGCAAGGTTTTCCGCTCAAATTCTTTGATCTCTGTTGATTTTCTGTAAGCCTTGCTTCTTCATCTTCATAGCACTCTCTAGCTATTGGAGGTACTTGTGTGGTTACTCGGGGCAATTTTTTAGAAGGCACCATTCACCCCCCCTCTGTTGCCATTTCCGGTCCTACAAAGTAGCATGATGGGGCTTCGCCTTCTGAGAAGCAACTGGTGGAATCACCTTACTGTCAGAAATCCCTTGGACAAAGCCCGCAGATTTGAACTCAACCTTTTTGGTTTGGGGCTTGACCTCGATCACACCTGCTGCTATGGGTTTGAGAACAGCAGGTGGATGCTTCCTAACATCCTCTGAGTAATCATATCCTAGACCTTGATTAAACTTGCAAATCTTGGATTTGTCTAGAATAAGATTCAGCTTTTTCTTGCCTCCAACGAATCTTTCAAGAGTGTTCATAAGGTACTGGCACTCCTGAAAGAGAGAGGTGCAAGAGGAGCAAGGGGAAAGAGAAGAGACAACAGGAGGAGAGGAAGAAGAACCAACAGCAGAAGAGCGAATGGCACGTGCGTATCTCTCCTTATGCATGGCCGCCTCAACCTTGAGGGTTTCGTAGGACACACATGGGGCAGTCCTAATCCTAGCCATTTGGTTTTCATAACTCTTCCTAAACGTCTCTACCATGTCCTTATCATTTTCCAACACCTCAGCACAGAAGGCACAAGCAGGATGTGATTTTTCTAGAAGGTCCTTAGTTAGCTTCACACATTTTTCATCCAATGCAACCAATTCAGATTTTAGTTTGTTACAACTATTGCATGGTGAGCTAACAAGGTCCTTAGAAGCATATTGAGCCAATTTATTATTGTTGTCAATCATTTCTTGAAACTGTTTGGAAACAGATTCAAGTTCAGCAATCAGTTTAGGACAATTCACACATGAAGCAATAGGCTCAAGTAGAACAGCTTGTAATTCAGCAATTTTATGATCTGCCCGTTTTAGGTTCATCTTCAAATTATTACAACTTTCACAAATCTCAGGCAGATCGAGAAGCATAGTGTAAAGACCTCTAAAAGCATTGTCCTTATCCTCACAAGAGGTGCAGAAAGTAGTCTCAATAGCAGATGAAGGAATAGCAATCCTAGTCATTTCTAGTTCAGCTAGCAGACTAACATTCTCCACATTAAGAATATTTAGCTCAGATGTCACACTATCATAAGAAGTCTTTAACTTCTCCATATCACCAATCAAAGCAGGACATGTATCACATTCGTCACGGGAGGGAGCAGATATAAGTGAAGTAAGCTCACGTGACAGTCTATCTACTTCCTTCTCCAACTCGCTACATCTAGCTCTAGATCTAGCATGAAATTTACCTAGCTTAAGAAAGGCATCATTAAGCTGGTCGTAAGATAGGTATACCTCGTCGGAGTCGGAGTAGAGTTTGCTGTCGCTCAGTTCGCCCTCGAGGGCCATGAAGCACATGCCGGAGAAGTCGTCGCCACCTTTGGGGTCTTGATCACCGGTCCCGTCGTCATCGCTCCATCCCTCCACCTCACTGAGGTCGAGGTCGTCGAATGCGGTGAGGACGCGGTGGAAGAGCTTCTTGGCCTTCCCAAAGTCGCGGAACTTCTTCTTGCCTTGAGGATGCGCTAGAGGCTTCTTGTTGCGGTTCTTGTCGGTGTAGTCGTTCTTGCCCGAACCGCCGTAGTCATTCTTGCCCTTCTCCAGCTTGGGGCAGTTTGCCCGAATGTGGTTGGGGCCACCACACTCGAAGCAAATCACGGGTCCTCCTCTCTTTCCGTCTCTCCTCCTCTTTTAAGCATGGGAAAATCTTGAGCTAGGAGGGCTAGCGCTCATCCGCAGTGCTCTAGCGATCATCGATTCGTCACGAGAGAGAGCAAGGGAGAAACCGAAATCGATTTAGAAGGCGGACCGGAAGAAGAAAGCGGGATCGGTGACCAAATCCATCGATCGTGACTTGACCTCACGAGACAACGTCAATCTCGTGAGTCTTGAGGTGCGAGTACAGCGCGTCAAGAGTTAAGGTCGAGAAGTCTGTCGTGTCTTTGATGGTGGTCACTTTCATCTCCCAAACACGTAGATCGAGTGCAGTGAGCATCTGACGAGCATTATCCGAGTCGGAGTACGTGATACCGACGGCTCGGAGGCTGCTCAAGATCTTGTGAAAACGTGCAAAACACTCATCAAGGGACTCGCCAGCGAGTATTTCAAACTTATTGTAATCTCGCTTGAAGTGGTCCTGTCGCACCATCTTTATTTGGGTGGTGCCCTCATGGTAAGCATCGAGGGTCGCCCAAATATCGAAGGCGGACGAAAGATGAGATATGCGGTCGAACTCACTACGACTCAGGCCCTGGATTATGATGTTCCTTGCCTTAGCGTTTGCCTCAACATCAGGCATGTTTCCAGCGTTGATATTTTGATCGACAGGAACTGCAAACCGGACCTTGACCTTTCGCTAGATGACGTAGCCCTGAGCCTAGATGTAGGTCTCCATCCGACTCTTCCAGAAGGGATAGTCCATCCCATCGAAGATCGGAGGCTTGGTCGAGTATTTATCTGTTGCCATGGCTCACAGACCGGTTAAGATCTATAGACAAGAGCTAACCGGCTCTGGTACCAATTGTAGGATCGGAAATGACAACAGAGGGGGGTGAATGGTGCCTTTTAAAAATGCCCCCAAATTAATAGCTAAAAAAAACTTGCCGTGGCAATGAAACTCGACTAAAACACGGTCACAGAAAGACACTGCAGTTACGTCAAGAAAGCACTAGTAAAAATTGCTGTTACGGCAAGAAAACAAAAGATCAAAAGAAAGCTGAGATTGCAGCTCCTGCCGAAAGCATATAAGAAAATCAAACTGACTACTCCTTTTGCCAAGAATTGATAACAAGAGAGACAGTCAAAGAGAACACTGCTGCCAACTGAAAGTGCTAGTACTACTCGATTTGAAAACAGCCGAAAGCAATAGCAGACCAAAGAGAACAGAAAACAGAAAGCTGAACTGAGCTAAAACAGAAAAGGAATAGTACTTGCCGAACAGGACCCAGCAGGAAAACTGAGATTTGTAGCACATAAACTACTGCATATACCCGAAAAGGGAAGAGATTTCCAAGTGCTTTGCTGCTCTATTCTGCCACAGGTAGTCAGAGATTTAAACTAAATAACCAACTCATCTCAGAAGGAGAACTGCTTAAAAGAAGGAGCAATTTGACAAGAAAAGTGCAGTCCAGAGAGAGCAGCGGCAAGAAACGGAGGCAAACAAAAGATAATGCAGTGAATACTAGAGAAGAACAGTGAATACTGAATGGGCAGAAAATACACAGGCTGCGAACAGTTCAATTTGTGTAAACAGACCGGTGGTCAGATGAATTGATCAGAAGAACTCCCAGAGATCCAGACAACTCATAGAACAGTCCATTTGTCAAGGAGGTCTTGATTTCCACCGGGAGATAGATCAAAAATCTTGAAAGAGATCAAACTGCAAACAACTTTCAGGACAGAGCCGAAAACAGAAAATGTCGGCACAGTAAAACAGGAGCAGAGGAATGCCGAACTGCTGCCATTCTTCACAGATCAGAGAAAACTAAAAAACAGAACAGCAAAGGTGGAACCGAAAAACAGAAAAGGAGATTGAACTGCAGTCTCAAAACCGGGAGCAGTAAGAACTGAAAAAGGCAGATAAACCGAGAGCAGTTCAGAGAAGCAGCAACAAGGAGCGGAGGCTAACAGCACGAAGAAAAACTGAGAACCGAATCAGAGAATGAGACTGACATCAAAACAGAAATAAAAAGAGAAGAACCGAGCAGAGACACCATGAAGACAAAAGCATAACACACAGAGAAACACGAACTCCTAAATAGATGAATCATTGCATAAAGTTTTGCTACAACCAATCTTTGTCCAATCTCACAGACTCTCACACAGAGAACACACAAGAGCAAAGTTGCTCTGCATGACTACTCCTCACAACACACACACACACATGGAGAGCAAATGCACAAAAACCCTCAAGTGGCTCTAGAGAACACCCTCTCTATTTATAGCCTTCCACTAACGGGTTCCCCATTTGCTTTATCCATTTAACTCACAACAACTCTGCACTTTATCCATTAGCGCCAACCGAATCCGCTTCCGCGAGCCTGAGTCAATTTTCCTGAATTGCGCCTCACGCTCCTTCTCGGAAGCTTCCTGCTCGTACAACTGCAACCGGCACCCTGACCGTCTGGACCTCGACTCCTCCCTGAGCCTAGTTTCGATCCTCCTCGCCGTCGCCTGTCGTGTCCACCTCCGGTAGCTCCAGCTCTGGTTCCTCGTCTTCTGACTCGCAACCACCTCAGCAGCCTCGATCATCTTCGACGTCTCCGACCGTCCGGACCTCAACACCTCCTGTGCCTAGTCCCGGTCCTCCCACGCCTGACCATGACCTAGCTCCGAAGTCCTGCATCCACACAGACAAGCAAACCGTCACATAGAACCGCATGATACTTGTAAGTATAATAAAGTCCAAACCCGTCGAATCATTAGAATATGCATCCTAATCCCATACGACCAAGTTTGACCAAGTCCGACCGAGCCCGTTACACCACGCAACATCTTGGTCCGAACCAACCAACTCAAACTCGACTTTCCTAAACCGATGTCAATTACTCATCATACACACGAAATGACCTCCACATGGTCTCTCACGTTGAGACGTTGGTTCAACCACAGGGTGGTCTAACCTCCTCAACAGAGCTAGTCTGGCCGCCGACCGGTCTAGACAAGCAGAAAAAGTTGGTTGAAAACCATCTGAGTACCTACGTAAAGTTGGTCTGAGTCTGACCGATCTAAACGCGCAAAAACCACTAGTCGAAAGTCTCTTGACAAGCTGGTCTGACCGCGGGAAACAACCAGTCAAAAATCTTGTTTGACCACGCTGGTCGGACCAAAGGAAGCAGCTAGTCAAAAACTCTTCTTTATGCTATCTTTCTTCTCTTTCTTTGCTTTTCTAAAATAGAATTGGATCAAATGACCATCTTTACTACACTAAGTGCATTGATACTTGACTTAATGAGTGGTCGTATCAATCGATTTCACAGCACTCAGTTTGGTAGAGAATTCTCTTGCAATACCAGCAGATCTAAAGACAATTATTTTGGTTTAGATTCTATTTCAAACTTTCCTAGTCGCGTACCTTGACAACTTTGATTGTTCTTAGCATGCTCAACAAAATTAAATCCTTCATCATGATTTTTCACACTAATTTTTGACTTGTCTAGGATCATATTCAGATTCTTCTTGCTAAAAGAAAACCTCTCTAAAGTGTTCTTAATGTACTCATTTTCTCTAGCCAATGAGGGACGAGTTATGCAATTAACATGTTCTATCACAGGATTCTTAGAAGCACTAGATTGGGCCAATTTTTCTTTTTCAGTAAACTCCTTCAACTGCCTAGTTAGAGCATCAACTTCAATATTTAACTTAGGACAGTTAGAACAAGAAAAGTTTTCATGATAGAGCATTTGTTAAATTAATTCTTGAGATGAATTAAGTCTAGCTTGTAGCAACTCACACTTAGAACATACTTTAGAAGAGTTAGACTTAAGCTTTTCAATTTCATCATTAGCAAGTTTAAATTTTTCATTACAAGAATCATGTACCATTCTTAGTTCATCAAATCTATCAGTTACACATCAAAGTTGAACCATGTTTGTTGCATTAACTGATCTAACAATTTCCAACTTAGAATGTAAGACCTAACAAGCTTCACAAGAATCATCTTTAGGAATTCATGCTCTAAGTCTATTAATCTCAGAATTCAAGCTTTCGACTACAAAATTATTTTCTTTAAATTTCTTTTTAGTCTTTTTCAATTCAATAGCAAGTTTAACTATACCATCTTCAACTGTAGTCATCGGGATCACTGTAGTCATCGTCGTTGTTGCTTGGCACGAAGCACATGCCTGTGAAGTTATCAGTGTTTTTCTTCTTATCTTTGACATCATCTTCATCGTGGTCGTCGTCATCATAGCTCTCAAAATCACCATCACTCAGATCAAGGCGCTCGATAGCTGATAAAATGTTTTTAGCAACTTTGCGACGGAAAGATCCACCCTTAGTATTATTCTTGGATGATCGATGATGATAATTCCTGTCTTCTTTGTTCACTTTCCCTTTGAGCTTGGGGCAATCCATCTTAATGTGGCCTGACTCACCACACTTAAAGCATCTGATTGGACTTGGAGCTCCACCTTGCTTTCTCATCCTCAGATAGTTGAGTGCCTTATACGCTCATGTGGAGATTAATGCCAAATCTTCTTCAAGGAGCTGCTTAAACTGGTCTTCTGAAAAGAGGACAAAGCAGATAAGGAAACACAAGATAATGCACTCGATGAGCAGCCTGCATAGGGTTAGTCACTAGTACTAAACATGAAGATTTATTAGTCTTAGATGGCAAGATTTCCATCTCAAAGGTTTTTAATCTAGAGTACAAATTATGCATGGTTAGAGTATCTAGATCGACTGTTCGATTAATGGTTGTGATGACCATCAACCACTCTGAACCTAAAGACCTCAAAATTTTAGTTGGATTATCTCCATCAGCAGGAATAACACTAACTCTGTGCAAGTTACTCAAAATCTTGTCAAAACGAGCAAAAAGATCATCTATAGATTCACCAGGCTTCATAGTAAAATCAAAATACTATTTTTGATACATATTCTTGTGCACCTTTTTTATTTTAGTGGTTCCTTCATGATAATCGCAAAAAGTTTTTCATATTAAGTGGGCAGAAGCAATATGAGCTACACGATCAAATTCTTTGCGAGAAATCCCTTGAAAAAGCATGTTACGAGAATGGGCATTTAAATTAACATCTGTTTTATTTTAGTAGTAACATCAGTAGGAATCACATAAGGTTGAGAAACTTTTTTCCAAACATTACTACCTTGAGCCTCAATGTAAACTTGCATACGACACTTCCAAAAAGTAAAATCAGTACCATCTAGCATGGAGGGATGATTCACATACCTCTCTAATTCCATCGTTACCTGCTCTAATACCACTTGTAGGATTGAATACTGCAATCAGAGGGGTGAATGATTGTCACCGCTTCTTAAAGTCTCCTAGCGGCCTGCAAAGCTTTCGACTGCTCAACACTTTATTGCTTGGTCATCGTACACTTTGAGATGGTTTTGACCACTCAACACTTGATTGCTCGACCGCTTCAACCTGTAGGATCTACAACTAGTTTGCACATGGTCGTAAACTTCAATCTACCGGCACTCTTCAAGCAAACAACGAACTAGTATGATTCAAGATGATCTTTATTGCTGAAATTTCGTGGATTTACAAAGTGCCCTCACAAGCACCCATAAAATCCTTCCCGTTGAAAGCCCTCAACAACCTTCTCTAATCTCTCTAAAAAATTGTATGTTAACCCATAGCCTCTTCCTGTTTTTATAGGTTAACGTCACAAACCGTATCTACATTAAACACGGACTCAAAACTTTATCTCTTCCAAAACCAAGGGACCCGAAACTCTTCCGAACACAGGTTTTAACCAAACTCTTAATCTTCTCAGTTACGGACTCCATCCACAACTCTTAACTCACCACGTGACAAAGCCTCTAGGATAGCACCTCCTGTACCTTCATCACGCACCATCACCTCACGCATTGAAGCCTCCAGGACAACACCTCCCGTAGCCTCTCCACGCATCACCACCTTTGATCTCCACGTACTCCAACGTGAGCCCGACCACCTTGTGACATCCTCGACCGCCTAAACCTCAGATTTCCCCATCCTAGTACTGATCCTCCTCGTCACTGATCATGACCGTCTCCATGCCAACTTGCATATGAAAAGACCAAAAAACTTTTTTCCCGGCATAAATTCTTCACAAGTTTACCAATATTTGTCCACACACGCAAACCACACCTTTAACCATCCATCAAGATCAACCAGATCAGGCACGACCACAAATTTATCACTTTCCATAAATCAATCTTAGATAATTAATTATGACCGTTATGACCTCCATGTTCAGGCTGGTCGCTAGCTCATCGAGTACTCAAAAACATAAGTACTTAGAAATTACTATCGCTTCACTCGAAACACTCAAAAATCATAAATATCATGCACTCCTAGTCTACAACTACCGACTATCAACTAGTCACGGTACTATCGACTACCAATCATCGAGTACCAACTAGGTACTGTAGCAATGACCACTGAGTACCCACCGCATCAAGCAATGACCATCAAGCGCTCATCGTCACCGGCCGATCCACCAAGCTCACGACCCTAACCATCTTAGTCGAAGCTTGTCGACTACCGACCATAGTCCATTGTACCTTGCGATGAGTTTATTATGTCGTATGACCGGTTCACTGATCATGGTCGAAGCCGACCGATTACCTGCCGTGTTCATTCTGCCGTAGTTGAAATGCCGTGGTCAAAGCCTGCTGTGGTTGACATCATAGGCTACCAAACGTGGTCGACGTCTTCCAGTCATACCGCTCAATACAAGGTGGTCATACTACTTAGCATGAATATTCTAGCAATTCTATTTTTCCAAAAGCTCATCGACCGAAGCTTTCACAGACGCAAAATTCAAAGTAACCTAAGTGTTAATTATTCATCATTACTAAATGCACGACCACCACATGGTCTAACAACTAGAGTTCAAGAGAAGAAATACTTGAGTCAGGGAAATTTAATTTGTGCCCATTAACCCCCTCTATTCACCATATCTAATTCTTCAAATGGTATCATAGTTCGGTTTTGCACTTTGTAGATCTTGACTGGTCTTTGAGCTTTGGTGATAGACAAGTATTCCACCAAGCCTCCTATCTTTGATGGGGTTGACTATCACTTTTTGTAATATCCTAAATTCAGATCATCGAAAATGTGAAAATTTTAAAACTTTTCATTGCATTCTATTGACATTCGATTTTCCTTAGAAATTTTCATTGGGTGCTTTGAATTTTGGGTGATGGAAATTAGTGGGAGGGAATAATTCGCAAATTCAAGTGACGATCATAATAATAAAAGGATGGAAAATCTGAAATGATAAATTGCAACTAGAATTTAAATTTGTGGCTTGTAGCCTGAATTTAAATTCTACTCGCTAAATGCAAAACCTGAATGTAACTGAAAATATTAGGGATGAATGTTTTGACCTAAAAATTTAGTTTGAAAAGCGAATTCATAAACTTGGAACATTCAAAGAATAAACCAATTTCAGAATTTCTCCTAAACTCAAATTGAAATTTAATTTTAAACTCAAATCAAGAACTGAATTTTAGTTCAAACTGAAATTCAAATGCTACTCAAGAACCTGAAAATAAAATTTCAAATTATGCTAGCCCATTCCCAAATCTCTTTTCTTCCATTTTTCTTTTCCTCCCTCTTTGACACCTGGCCTCTTCTCCTCTTTTCTTTCTTTTCTTGCCATCCTCTGCTCTCGGCTAAGGCAGTCGGCCGCGCTCCTGCCTGGGCACCAGCACTACACTGTGCCATCCCCCTCTACGCCACGATGCTCCTGCGCCCATGTGCGCCACAACATTGACGTTGATTGACAACATGCTACCACAAGGATGTGTATGTTATTAGAGGATTTTTGATGTGTTTCCAAATGATCTTCCAAGGATGCTGTCTGACGTGGATGTTAAGTTTTTAATTGAATTAGTTCTTGGTACCTTGCCTATATCCAAGAGACTGTATCAGATGCCTGCTAATGAGCTAGCGGAATTGAAGAAACATATGTAGGAGTTGCAAGACGGAATTGAAGAAACATATGTAGGAGTTGCAAGACAAGGGTTATGTCAGATATTGTTCATCGCCATGGGGAGCCTCGATATTGTTTATCAAGAAGAAGGATGATAGCCAGCGTATGTGTGTGGATTACCGAGCACTCAGTGAGGTTGCTATTAAGAATAAGTATCATTTGCCCCGAATAGATGATTTATTTGATCAGCTTAAGGGAGCTGGAGTGTTCTCCAAGATTGATTTGAGATCTAGGTGTCATCAGTTGAAAATTCGCCAAGAGGATATACCCAAGACTGCGTTCTATACTCGCTATGGTTTGTATGAGTTCACAGAGATATCTTTTGGTTTAACTAATGCCCCAGCCTATTTTATGTATTTGATGAATAAGGTGTTCATAAAGTACTTAGATAAGTTTATCGTTGTGTTTATCGTTAACATTTTGATTTATTCCAACGATGAGAAAGAACATAAAGAGCATTTGAGGCTTTGCTGCAAAAGCTTCGGGAGCATAAGTTTTATGCCAAGTTCAGCAAATATGTGTTTTGGATGAATCAATTTGCTGTTCTAGGCTATGTCATGTCAGCAGAAGATGTTGCAGTTGATCCTGGAAAAGTTCAATATGTGCTTAATTGGAAGTCACCTACTTTAGTACCACAACTCAAGAGTTTTCTTGGTATGATAGGATATTATCATCGCTTTATTGAAGGATTTTCTAGTGTAGCAAGGCTGCTTATGTAGTTATTAAAGAAATAAAAAAAGTTTGTTTGGACACCAGATTATGAGAAGAGTTTTCCAAAACTAAAAGAATGTTGGACTACTGCACCAGTGTTAGTGTTGCAAATATTAATAAGGATTTTGAGATTTATTATGATACTTCCCGTGATGATTTGGGATGTGTGTTGATACAAGATAGAAAAGTAGTAGCTTATACTTCAGACAGTTGCAACCAGATAAGGAGAATTATCCTACACATTATTTAGAATTAGCAGCTGTTGTGCATGCTTTAAAAATTTGGCGCCATTATCTCATGGGTAATCGTTGTAAGATATATACGGATCATAATAGTCTAAAGTATATCTTCACTCAAGCCGATCTTAATCTAAGGATTACAATGTTGGGATTCATATCACCCAGACAAGGCTAATGTGGTAGTAGATGCATTGAGCAAAAAGAATTACTGCAATACCATGATGATTAGGGAAATTTAGCCAGCTTTACATGAGGAGTTTTAGAAGCTTAGTTTGGAGTTGGTTGAAGAAGGGCTTTTAGCTACAATCGAGCTACAATTGACTTTGGGTGCTCAGATTCGCCATGAGCAAGTTGATGATGTGGGTATCAAGAGTATCAAGGCTAAATTGAGGAAAGGTAAAGCTTTAAGTTTCATAGAGGATGATCAAGGTACTTTCTGGTTCAAGGAGTGTATGTGTGCGGCAAACAAAAAGGAGATTAAGGATTTGTTATTTAAGAAATCTTATGAGTCTTTGTATTCGATTCATCCTAATAGTGCTAAAATGTATCAAGACATCAAGGACAAGTATTGGTGGCTTAGCATGAAGCGAAAGATAGCAGAGTATGTTGCGCTTTGTGATGTGTGTCAGAGGATTAAAGCTGAACATCAGAGACTAGTAGGTTTATTGCAACCCTTGAGAATTCCCAAATGGAAGTAGGAAGAAGTTGGTATAGAATTTATTACAGGATTACCTAAGACAAGAGAATGATTTGACTCAATTTGGGTAATTGTGGACTGTTTGACAAAAATTGCTCATTTCATACTAATCAAGACAACTTATGCAGGTGATAAGTTGGTGGATTTGTATGTGTTGAGAATTCTATGTCTCCATGGAGTGCTTAAGAAGATAGCGTTGGATCATGGATCGCAATTTACATCTCGGTTTTGGGAAAGTTTCCATGAAGCCCTGGGTACTCACTTAAATTTCAGCATAGTGTATCATCGCCAGACAGATGGACAGACTGAGTGCGTAAATCAAATTCTTGAGGATAAGAAAAGAGCTTGTGTATTAGACTATGGAGCCAAGTGGGACAAATGTTTGCCTTTTGTAGAATTTTCCTACAATAACATCTACCAATCCAGTTTGCAAATGTCACCATTTAAATCTTTGCATGGAAGAAAATGAAAAACTCCTCTCAATTGGAAAGAGTCTGGGGAAGGTCAAGTCTTTGGTCTAGAATATTTGATAGAAGATGAGGAAAGGTTCGCCTAATTCAGGAAAGGTTGAGAATAGCCCAGACTAGACAGGAAAACTATGTAGTTAATCACCATTAGGATTTGAGTTTTGAGCTAGACGATTATGTATAGCTCAGGATTACACCGTTCAAAAGAGTTAAGAGATTCCAAATGAAGGGAAATCTTACACTGAGATATGTTGGACCGTTCAAGATTTTGAGGCGTAAAGGAGAGGTTGCTTATTAGTTAGAGCTACCTACATCTTTCAATCGGATACATGATGTCTTACATGTGTCTCAGTTGAAAATATGCTTACGTGTGCCAAAGGAGCCAATGCCAGTGAATACCATTGATCTTTAGGAGGATCCTACCTATAAGGGGCACCTTGTCAGAATTCTAGAAGTGTCTGAATGTGTGACAAGGAGTAAGGTCATTCGTTTCTACAAGGATCAGTGGAGCAATCATTCAGATGAGTAAGCAACCTGGGAGCATGAGGAGCATCTCAGAGCGGAGTTTCCAAACCTATTCCTTTAGTAAGCCCGAATCTCGGGGTTAAGATTCTTTTTAAGGTAGAGGTTTGTAACATCCTATTTTTCAATGCCTTTTGAAGTTTTAAAAATAAAATAACCATTTAGTTTTTTCTTGAATTAATTAAAGCTTAATATGAATTTTCATAAATTAAAAAGATTTAATTTGGGTAAAAATAAACTTTAATTAAACTAAAATCATTTTTATTTGGGTTCCTTATGATGCAAGGAATTTTTCTATATTTTCTTAGATGTTCTAGATTTATTTGCTATATTCTAAAGATCAAAACCCCCTTTTTCTCATTTTTTGGAATTAGAAAATTCTAGAAAATCCTTAAGTCCTTCTTGGGCTGAAACCCTAAGCTTGACCCACCTACTTCCACGCCTCGGCCCAGTGCACAGCACATTCTCTCTGGCCCAACCGGCATACCTCGCCTGCGCTCGCCATATGTCGTCAATCCAAGTCATTCGCTGGTTTATCCCGCCATTCACGCGTTTCCATCTCCTCTGTTTGCCGTTTAGCTTGCCCGTGGTCACTGACATGTGGGGCCCACATGTCAGGCACCTTGTTCATCTTCCTTGAATCTTCATCGCTGCTTCGAGCGTGTCCGCCTTGGACACCGTCTCGGCATCCGTGCCATTCCAATAGCAAAGACACTCCCGGGCGCCTTGGAGACCTCGGCTTTTGGGTATTTAAGGCCGTGCCACCCTCTTGTTTTTCCTGCATCTCTGAGAATCCACCATCCTCAACATTCATGTGTCACTGCCGAAGCTAGTGCTTATCATCATCGATTCATTTGTTGCCGCCTTAGTCTTCGCTGACACTGGTGAGTCTTGCTGCTGGGCTTCGCCTTCTCTCTACCATCTGCTTCTGCCATCGGTTAGCTGGGCTGCATCCTCACATGCCCCCTGCTGATCTATCCGAACTCACCACCTTACCCGCTCCGTCGATCGTGTCACCTCGGTTTATACGTTGTCACTTTGGTTCATGCACCAAGCTGACATCATGGCTGACGTCCGTGCTGATGTCATAGCTCGCCATGTCGTTGGTTAAGAATTTCTGTAGACCATATCCACCATGAGCCGAGTCTCCAATGCATAGGACGCTCGTGTCAGTGGCACCGTTTCATAGACCTGAGCCATGCCATGTCATTGTGCCACGTCAGTAGTCCACGTGTCAAGCCATATCACCACCACCTTAGCACAAATCAAGCCACGTGTCTGCCACATCAGCTCTAGTGCCATGTCAGCCCTAGCTAGCCGCATGTCCATTATTTCGTGCATCGAGCCCATGGTAGATCATCACTATTCCATGCACCCGGTCTACAACACAATAGCCTTTTTCAATTTTCAATATTTTCTCAGCCAATTAATCTTCTGAGAGCCCATTCTTCTCTATCTGAACTCCAATTGACCCAATTCTTTTTCCTATATGCATCTAAATTTGAGATCTCCTATATGCATCTAAATTTGAGATCTATCTTTTGCTTCTAGTTTCATAGTTTTTGGATTTTATTTGGATTTATTGTGTTTTGTTTACTTTTTCTTCCATTAGATAACATATTCAAAGGAGCAGAAGCAGAAATTGAAGATCAAGAGCTGGTAACTATGCAAAACCAAGGCAAGTCATGACCTTTGATCATGTTTAACCTATTGTTTTAAATCTATTATTTATCACTTTGTTTTAAATTATCTTGCATTACTAATTTAATAAAACCCTTGTACAAGGCAATTATTATCCAAATGTGATTAATTCCTTAATTGATAGTTTGAATCCATGATTCCATTGTCACCATAGGATGGATGATTATCAAGTGATGCAATATTAGTATCCACATGGGTTGTACGTTGAGTATGCTTAGCCATGCTTGTAGTACGTTGGGCTCATCATCACATGTTGATTAATTAATTAATTTGACTTAATGAGATATTGAATATGGTGGTTAGCAACAGTTATAAAATTTGGATACCACGAAATGGGTCGAGTCAATGGTGTTGGTTATACAAAGTGGTTTTACTTGGGCGAGTGATCGTGTAGTAAAGGGGGAAATGTGGTTAGCACTTTTGGGACGTTGATGTCTCACCTGGGTAATTATCTAAGGGCTTAACTTTGTGCATTATTGATCCAAGCAGTATCGTACAATCATTGTCCAGTATTGGGATGGACCTGGCTAATTAATTTGTAATATTTCAACCTTCATTTTGCTATCAAGATGTTCTGTTTGCGCAACAGGGAGCTTTTCATAAAAATCTGCTAGGGTTAAGTTTGTGAGTGAATGGTTTATTCATTGGTGGTTCATTACGTGAATATTTAATTCACGAGTGGTTCATTGAGTGAATGGCCAGTTCACTTTCGATTAATTCAATTCCATTGACATAGTTACTTACTATCTGTTTTCAAAGCTTGATTTCAATCTATTTATTCTATTTACTTTAAACTGTTGTTGTCTACACAATAACCACTCAGCCATCATTGGGTAAGCCTTGCATAATTATAATACATTTTGTTACAAATAACTTGCTGAGTATTCTATGTACTCACAGCTATATCTATATTTGCTCAGTTGTTGAAGAAGATCCATATCAACTAGAGGTAGCTGATGGAGGATTCTTTGATACCTCTTGGAGTAGGACTTCACTTCCCAGTTGATTGCTTGTGGGCATATTGAATGGCTACTATGCTTATCTTTGTTTTCTGCTGCTAATTTTGTTAAAGCCCTTCAGGCTACTATTTGTAAGCTTAGCCATAAAGTCGCTACTCTGATAATTAATAGCATTTGAGTTTTGCTTCGTTAATCATGAATATAGTCGATATTTCATCTATGTTTCCACTATGTGCACAGATGATCCTGGACTAGTGCATAATACATAGAGAGTCCAGATTTACATATTTTGGTCCCGATAGATGAAGACCAAGAGTTTCAAGACCATTAATGGAGAAGGTTTTGAGGAAGGTCAAGGACGCAACAAATTAAGGCAAGTCATTACTTTGATCATATTACACTTACCTTTTGAATGCAAAGTATATTGTGTTAAATTATTAAATTACATGATTATTTTATTAAGAATATTATATTACTACTAGCTAGTAGTTAATGCCTTATTTGTGCTAGTAAATTCCACTCCTTGACTTTAGACATAATACCTTGTCTCCCTATAATTAATAGTATACATACTAGATGATAAGTCCATATCTAAGTGCCATGGTTAGCCTTGCTTAGATTTAAGCGGGCATTAATTTTCCCTAACATCATTTGAAGCATGAAAACTGTTGGTGATATGCCCTAGAGGCAACATGGAGATGTTGAATATATCACATACTATGTTTATGATACATTGCTTTGTTCCTTGAAATAGACATTATCATTATTGATCAATGAGTATGTGACTTATTCATGAGACTCTTAATGCCAAAATGTTGCTATTTCTAAATGATCCCTGATTATATTTCATATGAGGAACAAATATGATTCAAAGATCAGCATATGTATTGATTGATGATCATGTCTCATGGATCATGGTATGGAGATACCAAATCAATAATATGGACATGTGTTAGTGAACATATGTTGGATAGACCCGCCATGAGACACTGCAGAGATTCCAAGTGTCATCAGTTGGTCTCAAGTAGTGTTTATGTGGAATCCTTAGACTTGAGATCATCATGGTTCCCAGCATGCGTAGTAGCTACTTTGGGACTACTAAACACTACTCCGAATCGGGTAGTCATAAAAGTAGTCTTTGGGTTTACCATGAAACATGTAGTGGGATGTGAATGATCAAGATAGAATTTGCCCTCCTTATGGGAGAGATATCTCGGGCCCCTCGATGTAATGGATTATGAAAGTGCATGGCCATGCCAAGGTGATTGAGGAGTCAATCACGAGTTTATAATCCATCACGGAATCGAGAGAGTGATTGAGCTATTAAGAGGATGACACAGGTCTCGCCTTGAGCTTAATCTATATCGTGAGGCAAAGGGATTAGTACATGAGAACATTACGAGTTCACCGATATGATCTTTACGTATACTTTGGGGTTAATATGTCTTGCTAGAGGCCGCTATTAATGTGGTGACCGGAAAGGTGTTTCGGTCGCGACCAAGTATACGTGAACCTCTGGTCGCACACTTAACGGGTTGGAACACTAATTCGAATGTGATTCGGATATGGGCTCAATTCGGATAGAGATCCGAATAGACTCTATTGGGCCTCGGTCCACGAGGCCCAAGTGAGGAGGTCTATATATGGAGGCGAGGGGAGGAACGCACCGATAATCCCGAGCTAATCCGTAGCCGCCACCTCCGAGCCAAACCCTAGCCGCTCATGTCTTTGGTACACTCGCGATCGGCGTTCCACCGGACGTGTGGATACCGGTGGAGGCGCTCGTTGCGGCGTTGATCGGCATCAACAACCTACTGATTGGATCCGCTCGTGGTGTGGTTGATCGCGTGGAGGAGGCGATCGATGCGGACGATCGACTACTTCCACTACTACTGACGCGCGTGGTTGGATCGGCTTCTCCAACTCTTCTTCATTGCTGCTGGCGTCTAGTGGTAACGATCCATGATCCTCCTTAAGCATGATGTTCTTGTGTGCGCGGTAGAAAATTTTGTTTTCGCTCTCGTAGCCTACTCGCGATCCATTAGTGGTATCAGAGCCATCTTGCTTAGTTTGCGATCTGGATCAGCGCATATGTTGATATGCGGTTGTAATAGATTGGATCTATTACGGACTAGATCAATCGGTCATAAGGGGTTGGAATATGTATGAGTTGATAGCATCATGTGGCCAAAAGATTAGTTCGTGCTCCTTCTTTGATGTCGCGCGACTTGCCCCTACCTACCGGTAACACCATCGGGCTAAGCTGCGCGACATCGAGAGATTGAGCCAACGGATCGAGGTCTTATGTTGCGGTCTCCTCAAGCATACCGATCGCGATGATTGATGTGATTGATCTAATGAAAATTGAGACATTTTGAATGGCTCGGATTTGGGTTGATTTGATCGGCCCGATGAGATTTTCATAGCGATTTCATAGATGTGATCTATGTAATTCCGTGAGGTTTTCAGGACCGCCGTTGCGTACACGCATAGATTGTTATAGAAACACATTCATGTCGGCGGTAGAATATGTTCTACGCTAACTTGTTTTTGGGAATGATGTGAATGGTATGGCATAGATGCATATGTGATGCATGTGTGTTTTGGCGGCTGTGTGTCGTATTAATCACAGTAGGGTTGAGGTCGTTCTTTAATTGTATAACGACTGCGTGTCGACTTGTGATGCTTGAGCTCCTCATGTAATTCATTTGCTACCTATTAGTTGTAATAGTTTAGTTCTTTGCTATGGAGGCTTCAAGCATGATGACAAAGAGGACAAGAAGTGTGGCGAAGAATATCACCGTGGAACCATGGAGATGGCGACCACTACGATACAAAATGCCATACCATTCACAGTATAATGTGATTATATGCATGTGATGTTTATTTCTTGTCATACTATTCTTTCATGCCATACCAACTAAGGGTTAGTTTTCATGATAGAATAGCTTCTCTCAAGAAAAAAATTAAGAATTTGTTTTGATGCCCTTCCAATTGTTGCGCCTATAAGAATCATGATCATTGTTTGGTAGGTCGCCAAAGCGAGTACCATCAACTATCTTGATCTAATAGGGTGGATGTCGGACATCCACATGCATAGTATTGGTTTACTTGACAAGGCTATCAAATTAGATTTGGGCCTTGGGGCATGGTGTTGGGAGCGGGGCATAGGATGCCACCCAACAAACAAGAGTCACATAAGATGTGATTAGCAAGTGTTGCTTACCACGTCACTAGGTTTCTAGCGGTGATGCCAAAGCTCACTAGAACTTAGATGAACATGGATCTTGACCACTATATGTCGTTAGAGGAAGACGATTACAAAACATATAGTGGGAGTATCTTTGTTAAATTGTTTAATGGAAGATCAAACATGAACATAGTGCTAAACTTTGCATATTCTTTGTTGTAGATCATGTCAACTAATGCCGCATCCAGTTCTTTTAATTTGCGATCTATTCTTGAGAAAGAAAAACTCAATGGAACGAACTTTTTGGATTGGTATCGCAACATGAGAATTGTTCTCAAGCAAGAGCGCAAGGAGCATGTCCTTGAGTCTCCTTATCCTGATGACTTGCCTGATAATGCTACCGTGGTGCACGGAAAGCTTATGAGAAGCAAACGAATGATTACCTTGATGTGAGTGTCTCATGCTTGCCACAATGTCCTCTGAGCTTGAAGCAATATGAGAACACGATGCCTACAATATCATTGTGGGGTTGCGTGGTATGTTTGAGAACCAAGCAAGGTGAGAGGTTCAACACTTCAAAGTCCTTGTTTGCGTGCGTGCTTGCGAAGGAATCCGTCGACCCTCATGTGATTAAGATGATTGGCTACATTGAGAGTCCGGAAAAGCTTGGTTTTCCCTTAGCCAAGAGTTGGCTCGATGTGATTCTTGATCGCTCCCTCGAGCTTTGAGCCATTCATTCGAACTATCACATGAACAACATGGACAAGACCTTGGCCGAGTTGCATGGGATGCTAAAATCACCGAGGAAAGCATTAAGAAAAGCACCATCATGTGATGATGATGCAGAAAGGCAAGGGCAAGCCCTATGTAAAGAAAGGCGCGGTCAAAGAAAGTTAGCTCCGATGAGATCGCGAGCGGTTCTAAGGCCAAGCAAGTCAAGAAGGGCCTGCTCTCGATGCGATTGCTACTCAGTAAGCAATCGGGACATTGGAAAAGGAACGCCCAAAGTACTTGGAGGATCTTGAGAAAAGAAGGAAGTACGACTTCGCTCCGGTATAAATGTTATAGAAATCAATCTTGCTACTTCATCTCTGATTCTTGGGTATTTGATACCGGATCGGTTGCTCACATTTGCAAATCGTTGCGGGGCTAAGAAGAAGTAGAAGTTTGAGGAGGAGCGAAGTGGATCTTCGCGTTGGCAATGGAGCAAAAGTTCTTTGCGGTGGTGTTGGCACCATGCCATTGTCTTTACCTTCGAGGATTAGTTTTGGAATTGAATAATTGTTATTGTGTTCCATCTCTTTCCAAGAACATTATTTCGCTTCATGTTTACAAGCGAAGGTTATGACTTTAGATCCGTGAACAATGGTTGTTCTCTTTATTTCAAAGATATGTTCTATTGTCATACTCCATTGATGAATGGGTTATATGTTCTTACTCTTGAAGAGTCATCGGTCTATAACATTAATACAAAGAGGCAACGATCAAATGATTTGAATCCCACTTTTATTTGGCATCGCCGCTAGGTCACATAAATGAGAAACGCATGGAGAAGCTCCATAGAGATGGTATTCGCACTCATTTGATTTTGAATCATTTGAGACATGCGAATCTTGTTTACTTGGCAAGATGACAAAAGCACCTTTCACCGGTCAAGGTGAGCGGGCAAGTGACTTATTGGCACTCGTACATTCGATGTATGTGGACCAATGAGCTCAACGACAGAGGTGGTTTTCGATGCTTCATAACTTTATCGATGACTTTAGTAGATATGGATATATCTACCGATGAAGATAAGTCGAATCCTTTGAAAAGTTCAAAGAATTCCAAAATGAAGTGCAAAATCATTTAGGCAAGACAATCAAGTTTCTACGATCGATCGTGGAGGCGAGTATTTGAGCCATGAGTTTGGTAATCATCTCGAAGGATTGTGGAATTGTTCCACAATTGACTCGCCCGAACACCTCAATGGAATGGGGTATCTGAAGAGAAATCGCACCTTATTAGATATGGTGCGCCCATGATGAGCCACAGTGATCTTCCGTTGTCTTTTGGGGTACGCTCTTGAAACACCGCCACACTAAATGAGTTCCATCAAAATCGTAGAAAAGACACCATATGAGATGTGGACGGGACAACGTCCTAGCTTGTCTTTTCTTAAGATTTGGGGATGTGCGACTTATGTAAAACGTTTACAATCGATAAGCTCACCCTAAATCGATAAATGCTTCTTTATCGGGTATCCTAAGGAAACAAAAGGATATTACTTCTATAATCAAGAAGAAGGCAAAGTGTTTGTCGCTTGGCATGGTGTCTTCTTAGAGAAAGAGTTTCTCTCAAGAAGGGATAGTGGGAGCATGGTGCAACTTGAAGAAATTCGAGAAACACCGAAAACGTTTCAGCTCCCTGAGAACCACAACAGGATGAACAAGCTGTTGAAGAACTGTTGTGGACACACCGCACCACGTAGGTCAGAGAGGTCACGTCGTGTACCTGAGAGGTACATGTTCTTGACTACTCAACAACGGGATATATTGTTGTTAGACAACGATGAACCTAAGACCTATGAAGAAGCGATGGTGGGACCAGACTCGAGAAATGGCTTGAAGCCATGAGATCGAAATTGAATCCATGCACGTAATCAAGTTTGGAACTTGGTTGATCCACGATGGTGTTAAAACCATTGAGTGCAAATGGGTTTTCAAGAAAAGATAGACATAGATGGAAATGTTCACATCTATAAAGCGCGATTGGTGGCCAAAGGTTTCAAACAAATTCAATGTGTTGATTATGATGAAACTTTTTCGCCCGTCGCAATGCTAAAGTCTATTCGGATCATTCTAGCAATTGCTGCTTATTTCGACTATGAAATATGGCAAATGGATGTCAAAACAGCTTTCCTTAATGGAAATCTGAGTGAGGATGTGTACATGACACGACCCACGTGTTTTGTCGATCCGCAATCGACTAGAAAGATATGCAAACCGCAAAGATCCATTTATGGATTAAAGCAGCATCTCGAGTTGGAACATTCGTTTTG
The DNA here is from genome assembly GCA_036346245.1 of Bonia amplexicaulis. Taxonomy (NCBI): domain Eukaryota; kingdom Viridiplantae; phylum Streptophyta; class Magnoliopsida; order Poales; family Poaceae; genus Bonia; species Bonia amplexicaulis. The sequence goes on from CM070743.1 coordinate 21,917,852, forward strand.
ATGAAGTAATCAAAGGGTTTGGTTTCATCAAGAACGAAGAAGAGCCTTGTGTTTACAAAAGGCTAGTGGGAGCGCACTCGTGTTTACGGTCTTATATGTGGATGACATATTATTGATCGGAAATGACATTCCTATGTTTCGAATCATTAAGTCTTCATTGAAAAGTAGTTTCTCTATGAAAGACTTAGGAGAGGCGGCATATATTCTGGGCATCAAGATCTATAGAGATAGATCAAAAAGGTTGATTGGATTAAGCCAAGATACGTACATTGACAAGGTGTTGAAAAGGTTCAACATGCGAGATTCCAAGAAAGGCTTCCTACCTATGTCACATGGTATAAATCTTAGCAAGAATCGGTGTCCTAGTACACCGATGAGCGGATAAAATGAATGCGATTCCATATGCTTCACTATTGGATCCATTATGTATGCCATGCTTTGTACACGTCCGGATGTCTCGTATGCTTTAAGTGCTACGAGTAGATACCGTCGATCCGGTGAAAGTCATGGATTACCGTAAAGAACATCTTGAAGTACTTGAGAAGAACTAAAGATGTGTTCCTCGTCTATGGGGTGAGGAAGAGCTCGTTGTAAATGGTTACACCGATGCTAGCTTCCAAACCGACAAAGATGATTTTAGATCGCAATCGGGATTTGTGTTCGCACGAATGGCGGTGCGGTAAGTGGAAGAGTTCCAAGCGAGACGATTGTTGATTCTACAACAAGCCGAGTACATAGCGGCTTCAAGTCGCTAAAGAGGTCGTTTGGATCAAGAAATTTGTTTCGAGCTTGGTGTGATGGCTAGTGTCTCCACCCAATGGACCTCTCTTGTGACAACGGTGGAGCCATTCATAAGCCAAGGAGCCTAGATCGCACCGTAAGTCCAAGCACATTCTACTGCGATTTCATCTCATCCGCGAGATTGTGGAGAGGCGATGTTAAGATATGCAAAGTACACGGATTTGAACATTGCGATCCGTTGACAAAGCCGCTTCTGACCAAAGCATGAGGCTCACACTAGGGCAATGGGTATTAGATACCTACATGGTTGACTCTAGTGCAAGTGGGAGGCTGTTGGTGATATGCCCTAGAGGCAACATGGAGATGTTGAATATATCACATACTATGTTTATGATACATTGCTTTGTTCCTTGAAATAGACATTATCATTATTGATCAATGAGTATGTGACTTATTCATGAGACTCTTAATGCCAAAATGTTGCTATTTCTAAATGATCCCGATTATATTTCATATGAGGAACAAATATGATTCAAAGATCAAGATATGTATTGATTGATGATCATGTCTCATGGATCATGGTATGGAGATACCAAATCAATAATATGGACATGTGTTAGTGAACATATGTTGGATAGACCCGCCATGAGACACCTGCAGAGATTCCAAGTGTCATCGGTTGGTCTCAAGTAGTGTTTATGTGGAATCCTTAGACTTGAGATCATCATGGTTCCCAAGATGCGTAGTAGCTTACTTTGGGACTACTAAACACTACTCCGAATCGGGTAGTCATAAAAGTAGTCTTTGGGTTTGCCATGAAACATGTAGTGGGATGTGAATGATCAAGATAGAATTTGCCCTCCTTATGGGAGAGATATCTGGGCCCCTCGATGTAATGGATTATGAAAGTGCATGGCCATGCCAAGGTGATTGAGGAGTCAATCACGAGTTTATAATCCATCACGGAATCGAGAGAGTGATTGAGCTATTAAGAGGATGACACAGGTCTCGCCTTGAGCTTAATCTATATCGTGAGGCAAAGGGATTAGTACATGAGAACATTACAGGTTCAGCCGATATGATCTTTACGTATACTTTGGGGTTAATATGTCTTGCTAGAGGCCGCTATTAACAGGGTGACCGGAAAGGTGTTTCTGGGTCGCGACCAAGTATACGTGAACCTACAGGGTCGCACACTTAACGGGTTGGAACACTAATTCGAATGTGATTCGGATATGGGCTCAATTCGGATAGAGATCCGGATAGACTCTATTGGGCCTCGGTCCACGAGGCCCAAGTGAGGAGGTCTATATATGGAGGCGGGGTGAGGAACGCACCTAATAATCCCGAGCTAATCCGTAGCCGCCACCTCCGAGCCAAACCCTAGCCGCTCATGAGTCTTTGGTACACTCGCGATCGGCGTTCCAACCGGACGTGTGGATACCGGTGGAGGCGGCGCTCGTTGCGGCGTTGATCGGCATCAACAACCTCTGATTGGATCCGCTCGTGGTGTGGTTGATCGCGTGGAGGAGGCGATCGATGCGGGACGATCGACTACTTCCACTACTACTCGACGCGTGGTTGGATCGGCTTCTCCAACTCTTCTTCATTGCTGCTGGCGTCTAGTGGTAACGATCCATGATCCCTCCTTAAGCATGATGTTCTTGTGTGCGCGGTAGAAAAATTTTGTTTTCTGCTCTCGTAGCCTACTCGCGATCCATTAGAACTTGGTTTGGACAGCCACTAGAGGGAAGTGGTTAGTATTTGAACTTGCTTCATACCTGGGCGGATGGTAAGTGGGGATTGGTGTGGTTGGAGCATGAGAGTGTGGTTTATGACAGAACCGCCCAGGTAATCCTAAGCACTAAATCTTATAATGACCTTCTAAGGTAAAACAGTGCAACAATAAGTCTATAATATATACGACATAACTAATTAATTTGCATCAACTCAGCACTGGATGCACCATCTGGCAGAACATGGGATGAATGTTGGATGGAAGTCTCACTACCACATAGAGGGTCATCACAGACGGTTCATGGTTTTTGAACCATCTAATTTATTGCATTTGTAATAATAGGTGATTATCACAGATGGTTTTTAAGCCATGTTTGATAAGTCACATCATAGACAGTCCGTATCAAAAACTATATACAAAGACCAGCTATCATAGACGGTTGGTTCACTGGTAGTAGACGTTCACAGACGGTTTATACAACAAAACCGTCTATGATAGTTCGCTCTATATATAGAAATTTTTTGTTTTTCAACTAGCCACAGAAAATGCTAGTTATGCAATCTGAAAACAAGCAAGAAGATAACAAATAATTGTAAATCTTATAGCACACGACAATCATTACACTGATTTCACAAAAACAGCTCATACTTCAATCGCTAAGGCACTGGACCAAAATTTTATGCTTTGTTTTTCTTTTTTCCGTTTCATTAACTAAACCACCAAGAGCTTTACTTGCAAAGTAAAGATCTTTTTGATATGACATGTCTTACTGCAATTGAAGAATGTTGTGTGGGGTCCTATTGATCCATGGCTGAATTAGCCATTTCCTCACTAATATGCATTACACCTCCAACCTGTGGATGACTGGTATGCACTGGCTGATGTTTTAGTTGCTGTAGCGAACTACTACTACTACTACTACTACTACTACTACTACTACTACTACTACTACTACTACTACTACTACTACTACTACTACTACTACTACTACATATGTGTTGGCCAATTCTCTTAAACCACCCTAACCTTTGCTTCCAAACAGCGGTGGAACATTTCTTTTTTTTACAGGTACTTCTGAGTAAACATACATACAGAGGTGTTTGTTGATATATCAACTGTTTAAATCGACTTTTAGCTACCTTGCACTAACAACATTACGAGGACAATGCATTTTCTGGTTTCATTTTCTTTGGTTGGTCAGCAGTTCAGAGCTAAAAATCCTTCCACGCTGTGATTACAGTAGTCTTGCTATTTCAATATTTTGAATCTTCGATTAGTTCTGTTCAAGGGAAATCAACAAGATCAGCAATCCTGATCTTTTGGCAGCTTGCTGAGCATGATTACCATACTGTCCAGTAGCTTTATATTGCTATTTGATGTTAATAACTGGTGTTTCGACTCTTGTTTTAATCTTATCCTCTTTTTGGGGGTATTTTGAACACGTATTTATTGGAAATAATTTTGAATTTATCTGTAAATTCTAGTAGTAGAGGACAAGTTAGCCCCTCACCTTTCAAGGAGCGAAGAGTTAGCTTTTATACGTCAAGCCTGACTATAGATAGTGTCCCTTGTCCAACTCAACTTTTCTAGAAAGATATGGTGCAGAACCTGATTTGAACTAGGCCTACAAGTTATTGTGCTCTGGGCGTTGTCTTTTTTCTCAGTTTCTTGTTTATCAATCCAGGCTGAAGCTACATCAGCGAGTAACTCAACTATAATTTAAGTGGATGTGTCATTCATGAATAGATTTCTTCTAAATAAGAAAAACAATCCCTATTAGTGAGAAAAAAGCCAATTATCCATCCTGTGCCATTGCTGTCATATTTGATTTTAATTTGTCTACATCCATGGTGTGCTTCGAATTATTTGTGAATTGCATGGCTGATGATACAATTGTAGGATAAGTTTTCCTATTTTTCTTTTGTTATCATTTGTTCATGATCATTAAGATTAGTTACTCTATAACAACATTTAGATAGCCATGATACATCTAATTCACACAAGATAATATGTAGTTTGATACAATGTAATTCTCATGATGTGATCTGAATTTGAATTGCCGAGCCAGCAGATTAATATAGATTTTTGAAGCCGTGATTGTTGTAGATGTAGTTTAGTTGTTCAGGTTTGTACAATTTTCTGAACTTTCTTGCTTTCTTGAAACTCTTTGAGCGTGCATAGTGGACCGAAAGGAACATTGCTGGTTTCTCGTCTTTTATTGCTATGTTGTAAATGGGTTCCAAATGGTGATGTTATAAATTATAGGTTCACATGTAATCTTGAGGCGAACTATGTAATCTTCTGTTACATAAGCTTCTGTTACACAACCCAAGAAGTTCACTCTGTAGGAAGTATGAGTTAACTACATAAGCTTTGATATTACAGTCGAATACAGATATATAACAATTGAACAAAAAAATATTGATAAAAATCACACTACATGTGTCTATTTGTTTCAATGTTTAATATCTCACTGTTATATTGTGAGATACTTAGTGTTACATTTATATCTTGAGTTATATGATATATACATCATTGTTTATATATATATATATATATATATATATATATATATATATATATATATATATATATATATATATATATATATATATATATATATATATATATATATAAGATGTTCTAGTTTGCAAACAAATGCATAAAAGGGGTCGGACCCAAGCCCGTCTCGGACCGAACCCAAGTCCGACCCATCCTGATCCACGAACCGCAATACCGTCAGATCTCAATCCAATCATCCATACCTATCCCCGTCCTCAGAACCCTAGCGCCGCGACCCTACATAAGCCACACCCCTCCCTCCTCGCCCCATTTCCCACACCACCCTCTCCGGCGGCGGCGGCGCAGCACTCGAAGATGGTGAAGTTCCTGAAGCCCGGCAAGGCGGTGATCCTCCTCCAGGGCCGGTTCGCCGGCCGGAAGGCGGTGATCGTGCGCGTGTTCGAGGAGGGCACCCGCGACCGCCCCTACGGCCACTGCCTCGTCGCCGGCCTCGCCAAGTACCCCAAGAAGGTGATCCGCAAGGACTCGGCCAAGAAGACGGCCAAGAAATCCCGCGTCAAGTGCTTCCTGAAGCTCGTCAACTTCACCCACCTCATGCCCACCCGCTACACCCTCGACGTCGACTTCAAGGACGTCGCCTCCGGCGGGCCCGACGCCCTCGCCACCCGCGACAAGAAGGTCACCGCCTGCAAGGCCGCCAAGGCCCGCCTCGAGGAGAGGTTCAAGACAGGCAAGAACAGGTGGTTCTTCACCAAGCTCCGCTTCTAGGCGCAGAGCGTGTCTCGCCCTTTAGTTTCGGCTTCTTGGTATCACTCGCTTCATTAAGTATCTCTGTTTTGGTATTGTCCATGAAGACTTCGTATGGATGGTGGAGAAGAGTTTAATTAAGACATGATGATGTTTCATTTGTGAAATCATGTTAAAGAATAGATCTGGTCGAATTTTTTTTAGATTTACTGCTTCGAGATATGCTGTTTATTTCCCCTATTCTTACCAAATGCTTTTAGTCTTACGGTGATTGATATATGATGCATCTTATTCTTATCTCTCTGATAGTGGGTTGTTTATTGTTTAGGGTCATGGTTTACATCTGAATTAGATCTAGTATTGCTTCAAATCTTGCTTTTGTTGTCGATTTGGCTTTTCTAGTGATTAACGTGTAATTTTAAGCAAATTGTGTGTTGTGTGTTGTTACCTTGCATGGTACCTTGGTACATATTGCATCTCCCTTCAACGATGTTAGGATATTTGTATTTGCAATCGCATATGCTGTTGTGGAAGTCTCTGTTGGCCAGACTTATCAGTGGCGTCGGCTTTTATGGGACAGTTCGATGGGAGTCCAGCCCAGATAAAATATCTGATTAGCTACCTTCTTTAGAATATTATTAGGTGTTTCTTAAATACTAAGTAAACATGCACGTAAAATCCACGTCAAAATTATTGATTATATGTCTAGAAATAAAATGCAAATTTTATTCCATGCCTCATGATTCAATTTCTCACGAGTCATGTAGTTAGACACACCTTATGACAGAAAGCTAAAAAGTTCTGACACATTTTTGAGAACGAATAGGATACCTATGCTGGATCGGAGGTTGAGAAACTGGACTCCTTGTGAAGTGTGGTCATTTTTGGCCCTTTGTGGCAGAGAAATTTCCCCTTTGGCTCTCTGTCTTGCGAAATTCCCTCTTTCGTCCCCTCGCGTTGTTGTCAATCGCACAAAGGCTGTGCCACCCCCTATTGGCATGGTCCCTTACCGCGCGAGCGCCTGACGCGGTACTTAGTCGTGCGAGGTGCCTATCTAGTTGTCGTCAAAGCACTGATTAAAGTGTCGTAGTCGAAGTGTTGTGGTCGAAGCCATGGTTGAAGTGACGTGGTCGAAACGTCGTGGGGGCACCTCGTGCATTCGAATGTCGCGCTAGGCGCTCACGTGGTAGGGGGCCGCGCCACGTGCTTCGTGTGGTCGACGGCCTTACGAGGGGGCCAAAGGGGGAATTTCACGGGAGGAGGGCCAAAAGGGGAATTTCTCTACGAGGAGGGGGGCAAAAAATGACCAGGTTTCACTCCTAGCCTTGGGCTCAAGAGTTGTTTGGTGGCAGTGCACCCGAGTCTAGGTGTTCGGTTGGGAAGGAGAAAGGGAGATAGACTTTAATACATCTTGATTGATTTAGTGAATAGCATCAGCTGGGTATATATGCCGCCCCTAACAACCAAATCATCGACATAGCAATCAAATCTTAGATATAAACTACCTAATCAAGAGATAGACTTCCTAAATTACTCACTTGTTACTGATTTTGATACAGCCGACGGCTGCTCCTGGGCACTTGCGGATAGGCAATACGGGGGTTGAAGCATGAAAAGCTCCTTGGCCATGAGTTTTGGTTGCATAGAATTTGTAGGACCGGACAGGTAATAGGGGGGTGAATGGTGCCTTTAAATTCTCTCCAAGTATTCACTTAACCTTTTTCTTCGATAGCCACATAGCTATGAAGATTAGAGTTGAAAACCCACTTGAAAACCGTAGAGACAGGGTCAAACACAGCAGGAAAAATAGCGTGGTCGAAATCTGACAACGTGGATGTAAGTTCAACAACGTGGTCGAGAGCTGACAAAGTAGTCGTAAATCCGACCATCAGACAGAAGTACAACATGGCCGAAAATCGACTACCGAACGGACATTAATGTAGTCGAAAGCTGATTGTACGTTGGAAACCAGTGTAGTCGGAAGTTTAACGTGGTTGGAAATCGACTACCGAACAGAAATCACTGTAGTCGATAAATATCGAGACCAAAATCAACGTGATCGAAAATGGATGCAGTCGAAACCAACGTCAGCATGGTCGTAAACAACGTGGTCGAACATCAACGAGTGGTCGAACAACCAACGTAGTCGGAACAAGTTAGCAACCAAAATGATCAACGTGGTCGTAACCAACGTGACCATAAGCAAATGAGATGGTCGAACAACCAACGTGGTCGGAACCGGACTGCAACCAAAAGATCAACATGGTCATAACCAACGTGGTCGTAAACCAATAGGTGGTTGAATAACCGACGTGGTCAGAACCAGTCTGCAACCAAATGATCAACGTGGTCGTAACCAACGTGGTTGTAAACCAACAGGTGGTCGAACAACTAACAAGGTCGAAAGCCAACGAATGATCTACGACCAACGTGATCGATTCAGCTCAAAAACTAACCAGAGAAAACGAGGATCCGTGAGCAGTCAGAATCCCATGCGGTAAGAAAAAGCGAAGCAATTGAAAGACTGAACGTGGTCGAAAGCAATACGCTTCAAACTGGAACTCGACCATGGTCGAAATTAACGTGATCGTAAAACCGATCAACGTTCCAGACTAAGATTTCACTAACTACTGACTGCTTCAGTTCAGACTCAACAGAATAACGAGAAGTGATCGAAAGATCTGAACATGGTTGAAAGCAATGCAGTTCAGTTTGGAACTCGACCGTGGTCGAAATCAACATGGTCGTAAAACTGAGTTTCAGACAGAGAACAGAGCCAGCGCCGCTGACTATATCATTTCAGAACAAAATAAAAAATCGGAGGATCTTTTCATCCAAAGATCCAAATGATGTGAAACTTTGCAGATATCCTCTCTAGGGTATTGTGAATCCATTGCAACAAACGATCATTAAAATCATGGCCAAAGATGAGACATTTTTCAGTTAGTTGGAAGGTCACATCAAAACCGAGTCAAAATCGAAATCGGTGAATCAAACTAGCTCATGGGTGGATGATGACCAAGATGTGTCTAGAAGTATTTTCACATGTCACAACAAACTAGAACACCAAAGAAATTGACTCAAAACCCTTAGATTTAAGAAATCAAACTTTGAGGCCAAATCAAGAACACATCAAGAATAGAACAAACCAAATCAAGAAAGATCCATGGAGATAGCAAATTTTGATGTATTGCTCACTTGATAAGATTGAGTCTACAGCTACTCCACCTTGGAGTACCAAAGAGCACATCGAGTGCTCCACTCTCAAAACCATAAACCTAAACAAGAAAGCACCAAAGCGATGGGTGGGATGGTTAACCCTACATGTCTCCATCCCCACCCCTTTTATAGGTGAGCAACCAGCCACGTACTCCCCAAATGGATCCTAACCACTATTACAATGGGGGAAACCCGTTAACCACACACAAGTTTTACTCACTCAAATCCACTTATGCACATTTTTCAAAGCGTATAAGTGTGCATCCATTAAATCCTTAGCCTTGATCCGCTTTGATCAAACCAGCTCCATCTTGACCTAAACCACTCACCAATGCATCGCCCACGCGTCGCGGTTTTGATCTAAGATGGTTTATGGTATTTTGGTCAAAATACCGAAATGCCCCTTGTTGACCCGGTCATCACCTTCCTTTGCAGGTAAACGCCATGCTTGTTACGTGTAGGTACACCAACAGCTTGCCACATGCCGTCAAGTCTCTCCCGTCCCGGTTCCACCGAACCACAGTTCACTTGGCCTATGCAAGCCACCTGGCGTTATTTTGATGTTCAAACTTATCTTCAACATTTTCATCTTTCTCGTGCCATACTTGAGCTCACTGTATCACCCGGCATCCTTAATCGTTCTAGGTCACAACTCCTCCATGAGCCTAGCCCCGATCACTGCCGTTGACCATAGTTGACTCCAAGCGACCCTGCACATCCAAAGACAAAGAGTTCGTTTTCAAGCACAAGTTCTTCACAACTTGACCTACATTAGCTAAGACATGCATCATGCAACTTTAACCCAATGGCTCAGGTCAACCTAATTAAATCCATGAGTTAAATCCAAATCCAATCCTGACAAAGAGCTATCTTTGCAAAGCCAACTGATCACTCCACAAACATTGCAATAGTTCATCACAACAATAACCTGGACCATCTCTCATGGTCCATTAATCTCCCCTTTATGAACCCATTGGCAATACTCAAAATGCAATTTGGAGATGATTTTAGAAAAGGAAGAAGAATTTTGCAAAGAGAGCTCCAAAATGGTCATAAGAGAAATGCAATGACTGAAAATGACCATATGAAGTGAAGCCACTGAAAATAATGAATTTTCTACAAAAGGTTTCAAGTTCACCAATTGAGTCAGAAGATTTCACTTTAGGTCTATATGAAAGAACAATTGTTCGACTTGACTTTAATCATAGTGAGAATAAATCAATTTCACAAAAGCTCCAAAATATGCTCTAGATATGCATTTTTTACCAATTATTTTCCCCTTTAACAATGGAATCATCAAAATGCATGAAAGAAGATAGAGTATGAATGAAATGAAGTAGTTGCAATTTATTCATGTTAAGCATTAGGAGCAATGAAGATTATTCAAAACGACTTTCCATGTTTTACATCAAGCCATAACAAGTGAAAGCACTATCTAGATCATGACAAACCATGTATTACCAAGCTAAAGCCTAATAAGCCATAATCTAAAATTAAATAGATTGTTTAACATATCAAGTCACCTAAGATCATAGTCTAGTTAAAGGTATCCAAAAATGATTCAAACCATGTCAATATTCTAAGTGGAACCAAGAATCTATAATTGAGTCAATTTAGAGTGGTACAAGTTCAAAATTGAGACATTTTGTTCAAGTACTTGATATCACTTATAATTGAGCAAATTTAGCATATTTGGCATTTTCAGAAATTCATGGTTGGCTTCAACCATTTTTTCACAAGAGTTTGTTTTCTTAACCATGTGCTAGATCTCAAGCTTTGTGCGACCACTTCAAGCAAGAAACTTAAAGATGTGATCTTGGTCATCAAAAATTCCTCTAAGTTCATGCCTAGTGCAATAGCAAGCCATCTCATGATTAAAGATCGGTGAGATCAGTTTTTTCGCATAAAAGGAATCTTTTTGCATTTTCTTGACTTAGTTCAAGAACAAAGAGTTAATACTAACTCATGCTTCACTAATGAACCAGCATAGCTCAATCTAAAGCTCAACGCAGATTCAAGACTCAACTTAGCTTATTTAATATGGCATAAATCATAAGAGGATCAATAGAGTCAGACTAGTCACAAGATCTAACAAGACATGATTTAATTCAAGTTGTTCACATTTACTCACACTAGCATGACAAAAGCTAGGCTACACATAGAAAGTCATGATAAATCTAGCAACCTAGCACAACTCATGGCAAGATGTGAAGCAGTCTTATCATGTCATACAGGGATAATAATTATGGCTCTATGTATTTATATTACAATGCACATTGCTTAAAATAAATGCAATATGATGTAATAAAAAGGAAATATATCTCTCCTTCAGCAAGTGAGTCAATTCTAGAAGCATTTTGGTTCAAGTTGAGTTATGTCATCATTAGGCTCCAGAAAATCTCAAATGTACTCCCCCTGAACCACAACAATAAGCCAGAAGGAAGAAGCTTGGACAGAAAGAAGAAATGACAGTCCTTACAGTATAAACAAGATAGAAGGAATATTATGGCTCATACTTGCTCTCATCTATCCCATATGACTTTAGGACTATTAGTTGGTCATCCAAAACACTAGGGAGTAAACACATTCCCTGTCTACCTAAGGGGGCCCAACCCTCGCTAGAACTAAAAGAAGTGAGTGAACTTAACATAGTGAGAAGGGAAACAACTAATAAGCAGCATCCTAGGATCATAAGATGAGAGGAAGAAGTCTTAACAGCTAAGAATAAGAACCACTCTAGTCTATGCTAGAAAGACTACCCAAATACACCTAATGAGCAAAGTGCAATAGAATGAAATAGAAGCACATGAACAATATAAGACATAAAGTACAAGAAGCTCCCCCCTCAAATTAAGCCATAAGGATAGACCACCCAAACTCTCCCTGTAAGGTCGTGAACCTTAAGCTATCTAAAGGATTGGTGAAAATATCAACCAACTAGTGGTCACTCTCCACAACCTGAAGCACTATGTCACCCTTCTCCACAGTCTTTAAGGAAATGATATCTGATATCTATGTGCTTGGTCCTGGAGTGCTGCACTAGGTTCTTGGCAATGTTAATGGCAGAAGTGTTATCACAGAAGAGAGGAACACTATGACTAACCCAAAGTCCCGCAAGGCCGAAACCATCCAAAACACCCGACTACAGCAACTAGCAGCTGCAACATACTCGGCCTCTACGGTGGACTATGCAACACTGGACTACTTTCTAGAAAACCAAGAAACAAGAGAAGTGACAATAAATTGGCAAGTGTTAGAGGTGCTCTTCCTATCTATCCTACAGCTAGCAAAGTCTACGTTGGAGTAGGCTTTAAGGGAAAGACAAGAAGCTGAAGAGTACCAGATACCATAGTCTAGAGTAGTTCGAAGGTACCTGAAGATGCGCTTCACCGCCTGGTGGTGACAGACGCGAGGAGAAGTCTGAAATCGAGCGCACAAACACACGGTGAAATGTATGTCCGGCCTCGAGGTAATGAGATACAAGAGGGAGCCAATCATGATGCGGTACTCCTTCTGATCTACTGGCTCGTCATCCTCATCTAGGTCGAGTGTGATTGATGTCGCCATCGGAGTCAACACCAGCTTGCCATTACTCATGTTGAAGCGTCTCAAGAGGTCTCAAGTGTACTTGCCTTGATGTAAGAAAGTACCATCCCGAGTTTGCTTGATCTAGAAGCCGAGGAAGAAGCTCAACTCGCCCATCATGCTCATCTCAAACTCTGTGCTCATGACAGCAAAAAAACTAGGAAACCAGAGCATGAGAGGAGCCACCAAAGATAATGTCATTCACATAAATCTGGACGAGTAGAAGGTCATTGCCATGCCTACGAATGAAAAGGTCTTGTTTACCTTACCCATCTCAAACCTACGACTCAACAAATAGGATTTAAGCCTCTCATACCAAGCTCTAGGGGCTTGCTTATGTCCATACAGGGCTTTGGAAAGTTTAAAGACATGGTTCGGGTATTTGGGGTTCTCGAAACCTAGAGGTTGTCTAACATAGACCTCTTCCTCAATGGGTATATACCCATTGAGGAAGGCACTCTTGACATCCATCTGGTATAGCTTCAAGCCCTTAGACGTTGCGAATGCAAGCAAAATCCTAATGGCCTCTAGCCTAGCTATAGGGGCGAAGTTCTCAAAATCTAAACTCTTAACCTGGGAGAAACCCTGAGCTACCAGTCTAGCCTTGTTTCGAATGACTACCGCATCCTCTCTACTTGTTTTTGAAGACCCACTTGGTTCCTGTGACATTATGACAGCTAGGGGGCTCAACAAGCGATCAGACCTTGTTCCTCTCAAATTTTTTCTAGCTCCTTATGCAGGGCATTGACCCAAGACTCATCAGAGTGCATGACAAATATCCTTGGGCTCGAAAGAGGTGACAAAGGCAGAATGAAGACAGAAATGAGACAAACCATATTTTAAATGCGTGACATGCTCAAAAAGATCTCCTATGATTTTCTCTGAGGGATGATGTCATTGAATGTGACGGGGAGATCTTGGATGAGAAGAAGAAGTAGCATCTACCTCATGAGCTGTGGAGATAGGAGCAGAGCCATTAGCTCCGAAAGAACTAGAAGGTAAGGGTTGATCTTCCTGAGGAGCAGTGGTAGAAGCAGGCACCTCAAGGGATGGATGGACTGGATTAGGTAAAGAACCTTAATCTCCATCCTCCTCATCATCTACAAAGATGGTCTCAAACTACACTACTAGACCTGATATTTCGGGCCTAGTGTCAGGACTGGCATCATCGAAAGTCACCTCACAGGTCTCTATAATCCTGCTAGACTCGCAGTTGCAGACCCTATAACCCCGCGAAGAAGTCGAGTAACCCAAAAAGATACCATCAGACGAGCGTGACTCAAACTTATCTAGGTTCCCAGACTTCAAGATAAAACAGTTGCAACCAAACACACGAAACCTAGAGCCAATCATGCTGCGGTACTCCTTCTGATCTACCGGCTCGCCATCGTCATCTGGGTCAAGTGTTGAGCCCATCGGGCTGTAGAAGGCTTGGAGAAAGAGTTAATGGCCTGGATCGACATTGTATAAATCTGTGTAGGAAAGAACATATATTTTGAAATTCAAGTAAAACAGTAGTCAACTTTTAACGAATAGGAAGAAAATAAACATACAGCAGTAGATTGGCAGCAAGAGGTGTGTAGATAAAATGAACATTCCGTATGGAAACAATACTAAATGTTTAATGTATGGAAACATAAGGAAATTAACATTTCGTATGGGAACGTTTCATTGCATAATCTCACCATTCATTACGTTACTAAACATTCCATTCTATGCTGGTTGTTTCGTATGGAAACATGACATGCTAAATGTTTAGTGCATGGGAAAGACGTGTATGGAAATGTTCCATATGGAAACAAGCCAAGATTTGCAGGTGCGCATGCGATTACGATGATCTTGGCATTAACCTCCTCGATCTGCTTCCCATGCCAAGATTTGCTTTCCATGCGGGCTAAATGAAAATAATATTATGGAAAAAGCACGTACGGAATGGAAAGGCCAGCCTACTTCCCATGCCGAGATCTGCTTCCCATCACCGATTCGGTCATCGCCCCATTAGCCGAGCCATCATCTTCTTCCATCGGTGAAAGATCAGTATATTCATTCCACAGCTCACCAACAGCACAATCTAACCCAACTAACCCACCTGAACCACCGACCCAGCCCAACCCACTAGCATTTAGAAGGCTCATTATCTAAGGGCATCGTTTTTAAACCCTATGAAGAGAATGTCTAGGGTTGAAACATCAATCATTGTCTCAATGAAGAACTCACATGATAAGTAAAAGGACATGAAAAGAAAGCCTCAATCAACTCAAATGTTGGAAGGTTTGACATATCTGCAGAGACAGACATATTTAGCAACTGCCATTTATATTCATGTATCCTTTTCACCTAATGCATGTAGTTGACAAAAACCAATACATGATAGATGTTTTTCTGATAGAAAAGATACCTGCACATCAAATATTGTGTCTGGACTGATAATATATCATGTCTTCTCTCTTATTAGAGAAACAATCTTCATCCTGTTAGTCCTTTTAGCAGTGCGGTCGGAGACCCTAGAGTCGAAGACCGGTCATAGCTACAGTAAACCGGTCATAGCTACAGTGAATCGGTCGATAGTCGTAACTATAGTAACCGGTCGGAAGTTGTGAGCTATAATAACTTGTCGGTAGTCATAAGCTACATGATCTGGTCGGTGCTCGGAAGACCTGCGTGGTTGAAGACTGGTAGTACCGACGATGGGTGAGTGGTGCGACCGGAGTTGCGGTAAGAGCCGTCGTTGAGATGCCGTGGTCGAAGAGCTGTGGTTGAGACACCGTGGTCGAAGTACCATATTTGAAGTGCCATGGTCGAGGCGCCGTGGTCAAAGGATTCGAAGTTGTAAGGAGTCAACTTGGTTAGGTCTGTGTGTGGTTATAGACTTAGTCAGATATGTGTTTGTGGTCGTAGCTACAGTGAATCAGCCGATCATCATAGGTCGGTAGTCGTAAGCTATAGTAACTAGTTAGTAGTCATAAGATACCGTACCTGGTCGATGGTCATAAACTACAGTACCTAGTCGACGCTGGAAAGACCTGCGTGGTCGAAGACCGATAGTACCGGCTTTGTGTGAGCTGTATGACCAAAAATGCGGTAAGAGCCGTGGTCGAAGTGCTGTGGTTGAGGCACCGTGGTCGAAGGACTCGAAGTCGTAAGGAGCTAACTTGGTCAGATCTGTGTGTGTGGTCAAGACGCTGTGGTTGAAGTGCCGTGGTTGAGGTGCCGTGGTCGAAGGACTCGAAGTCCTAAGGAGTCAACTTGGTCAAGTATGTGTGTGGTCAGAGACTTGATCAGATCTCTATGTGTGGTCATAGTGAACCGGTCGATAGTCGTAGGTCAAAGTCGTAGCTACAGTAACTACTCGGTAGTCGTAAGCTACAGTAACTACTCGGTAGTCGTAAGCTACAATACCTGGTCAGTGCTTGAAATACCTGTGTGGTCGAAGACTGGTAGTACGGGCGATGTGAGTGGTACGACCGGAGTTGCAGTAAGAGCCGTGGTTGAGAGGCCATGGTCAATGTAACATCCCAAAATTTGGATAACCAAAATTATGAAATTTCTTTTAAAACTTTTCCTAAATTTTTCTGGCGTTCAAAATTTCTTTTGAATATTTAAATCTTTCGGGCTTTGTGGTGTGCAAATTAAAATATTAAGAAATAATATCCAACTCTAAAAGCAAAGTTGGTGTTGATAAAAGAAATAGAAAATCAAAGGATCTACACACAATTTAAAATTTAGGTATCAAATAATGGGAGTAAGAAATTGAAATCCGATTCACTTAAAGAAAAAGAGAAGCAATGGCTAAAGAAGTTTTAAAAGCTCACATCTAAATAGTTGAAAATTAAAAATGCAAAATTTTGAATGTATGCAAAACTTCAAACAATACTTCCTAATGTAAATTAGAAATCCAGATTTTAAAATTTTTGCATGGGCACTAATTTTCCCTTTTCTCTCTCTTCCATGTGGGCTCCACCTCTTCTCTCTCTCCCTTCTCCTTTTTCTCTCCCCTCTGCCAGCTGGGCCCCAACCACCTGCGCTTCCCCTTTTCTTTTCCTCCTCTCTTTGCCCGGCGGCCCCCACCCTGCGCAACACGCCTGCCCCCTCTCTTTTCTTCTTCCCTGCTTCTTCCTCTGTGGTCTTGCTCTGCTTCCCACTGTGCAGAGCCCCAGGCAGTGCTCCGTCGGCTCCCCACGCCGAGCCCCGCGCCCTGCTCCCGTCGCCTCCGTGCATTGGGCCCCGCTCCGGTCCTTACCCAGCGGCTTCTTCCCGCCCGGTCCTCTGCCGCCACCCGGTCTGCCGCATCTGCGCCCCCCTCGCCTGGTCACACCGTGAGCCCACCACCGCCCCCTTTCCTCTCCCATGCTATAAGAAGTCCCCCCGGTGCTTCCCTATCTCCCTCTTCTCTGCAACCCGTGCGCCGATCGCCGCCACCACCATTTCCACCGCCGCCACCTCCCCGGTCGCCCCCCTTCAATTCCCCGCCGGTGGTCCCCCTCCGGCTCGGCCAGTTCCACGGTGAGCGTCCCCTTTCCTCCCTTGTGCCTCCGCGCCCGCCCAATTTCTCCCCCTTCCTCCCGTCCACCGGCGCCCCACTCCACCCCCACCTCCGGCCGCCGAGCCTCGCCGCCGGCCTACCTCGGTGATCCTCGGGCCACACCACCTCCTGCATTGGCTTCCACGCCTCCCCGGGGACCCCTTTTGCCGACGTACCCCACCCCTTTGGCCTCTCCTCGCCGGAGCCCCGCCGGCCTTCTCCTCTGTTTTGTCCTCAGCCGCACCTCGACTCATCTATTTGTCCCCTCCGTTTTTATCAGCCCAGGCATTGCGCCCACTTGGCTACCCGAGCGCGTTTAACCTTCAGCCTATTCCCAAGGTCTTGGGTTCGATCCAGCCGGCTGCACACTTTTTCCATTATATTTTGTTTTAATTTTTGTAACCCATTTTAATTAGTAAAAATTAAGAAAAATTTGACAATATTTAGAGAAGCGGATAAATTTATTAGGGAGTAAATGAGATTATATAATATTTAAATCTGTATTAGTTATCATACATGAATAATTAATGTGGTTTGCATAAATGAATTAAAAGACCAATTGTTAAATTAGACCATTAGTAAAAGATGGTTATGCTTAATGTCCAAGTTACTAAGGATCTTAATTAAGAATACATAAATTGATAACAACTCTTAATTAGAAGGATGTTTAAGCAGAAATATCATGTTAGAAAAGTATATATATATAGGCGTGGCAGTTATGATAAAGTTACCCCTAGGTCATCGGATGATTAAAAATAATTTACCCTAAGAGGCTTTATGCATATTAGCCATCATTAGCGTGTCATCGATAAATAAATCTCGACCGTAGATTTAATTAAAAATTGATATAAAAATATAAAACCTGTTAGGGCAAGCTCGACCCAAATAAATAAATTAAGAATTAAAAATAAAGCTATGCCTAACAATAACAAGGTGTGGACAAATGATGATGGTGCCAGTGACTAAATCTTAATATTAATGAAATATTAACATTAGATTTAGTAAATAATAATATTGAGCATAAATGTATATAACAAGCTAGGACCCGTATAAATAGATCCTAACTCAAATTAAACTAAGCCTAGTGATAACTAAGAATACATAAAATATCACGCCATAGAGTGTTATAGACCCGGACTCTAGGATTAATTCGGTAAGCTAAAATTGGTATACATCGTGTATGTAGTATATGCCCTGAATGTTAACGCTCGACAAAATAATAACTGGCCAGACTTGCACACCAACTCATAGGTCTAACCTACCTCATGGAACTTCCTAAATAAATGTAAAATAATAAAAGAGATTGCTAATAAAAAAAATCAAATCATCATATTCTACCACCGACTTTGCCTCAAATCACTCGAATCACCCATTAACTCATAATAAAACTAAATTGAGTTTATTTGGATTCAGTTGTTTATCGCGCAATTAGAAATTGGAGTCCTGCATAAACGAGGGATCACGCGAGATCAAGAGAAAAGTGAAGACAAAGACTAGAAGCCCAGCCCCTCAAGTGAGACAGCATTGTGTGAGTTCAAGACCGCGGTAAACCACGCCAGGCGAGTCAATACTTTGATCATGTTGAACCTACATTTTCTGCAAATTACTTTTGTTTAAATTATCAAATTGCATGCTGTTAATTTATATACAAATACATGCTTAATTCAAGATTCTAGTTATATGCCCATTGTTCGCCTTGATTAATATTACACCCCCTTGTTGAATATTTGAATATACGAACCTTGTCGCCCTAGTGAAATTATGATAGTAACCTTTTGAAAATAAGTCCGTAATTTATACGCCATGCGTAGTGTTGCATAGATATTCATGGGCGTGAAAATGCCCAAGCATCACTTTTAATCATGAGAAAATTTGGTTGGGCAGTCATGGTGGTAATGACTAGTATATGTTCGATATGATTATTTTATGTTCCCAAAACCCTACTTGCTTAAATATCAGGGTGAATGGTTCGAGGGTGCGTGAGTGGTGCAGTGAAGCCACAAAGTGGGTTGTGGTAGAATCGCCCAGATACCACTAAGGACTGAATCTTGTCATGATCTTCCACGTAAAACAGTGCAACCACAAGTCTGTAAAGTACAACTTGGCTAAGTAGTTGTATCGAAACTCCCGGACTCATCTCACTGGTAGTGGAGTGAAGTGGATACGCAAGGGCAAGGGGAGGCCTAAAGGGACACCAAGGGGAGGGTGAAGTTTTCCAGCTGTTCTAAGCGTTGCGGGAAGTGGAGCCCGGCTGCGTTAGTAACGGTGGAAAACATCTCGTGCATAGATGGGACCCACCGCAAGTGGGAGAAGCCCATAAGGTGAGATGACAAAAGGAACTAGATACTTTGAATAGTCACTGTGATGGTCTGCTCAACCACATGACTAAGGAATCGTGTGGGACAACGAGTTGATTGTCTCTTGTGGTGAAAGTGTACAAACTCTGCAGAGTCAAAACTATTCGAATAGTCGTGCCCACGGTCATGGGCGGACATGGGAACTTAACCAGATATAGTTCTGTTTCAAAAATGATTTGTGGGCGGGAATGGAAAAGTGGTGGGCAGTGCAAGGCCCTGATTTGTGTTGTCCTGGGTGTCGCCCCAGTGATAAGTTAAGCGGCAATAACGCTGAAGGATTATGCATATGGTGCAGATGCCATGTAGCAGTGGATGGAATCTGAATCGCTATTATTATTGCATTCTCTTACATAATATGTTTTGTTCAAACTGCTAAGTCTCAGGAAATTCCTATGTATTATATTTCAAAAGCAAAATCATGAAAATAGTTCACATAAAATAAGATGTCAGGAAGAATAAGTAGAGTCGTAAGAACAGAAAATGTCTGTTTGTGGTAAGCGCATAAAGATGGTGGATCCATGTCGATCATAAAAAGAGAACGACAGCGAGGGTTCTAGGAGAAATAAATTGGTGAAGCTTAAATGGATTGATAGGCCAGATAGAAGATTTAAATAATTTTTGGAGAATTAGGATGTGCAAGGAAAATTTGGGATTACGATACGGATAAATAATATGAATTCTTGGAAGAAGTTGTGAATAATGGGATTAATAGGATTTGATCATATACTAGAAAGATCAAATGAATTTCTAGGATGATTGAGGAAATGATAACGATTTCTGAAGTATAATCTTGATCAATGATAATCTTAGTGGATGTACACTAATGAGTCGTATACTTGATTACGGATATTCTTGGCGGAGGTAAACTAGAGACTTAGTAAGAGATAGATAATGGTAAACAAGATTGATTATTGGGAGAACAAATTATGGTTTTGGATTAATAGCAAAGGATTAGACTGTTAGCATGCCTTGATAAGAATTATTTTGGTGGGATAAAGAAAGTAATTATGTTAAAGGATCACTAGAATTTACGAGTTGAAGAATTGATGAATAGCAATCACAAGATTGGATTACTAGGAATTTATGATACATCAGATATTGGTGGATACAAAATAAAGAAAACCAGATTTGTATTAGAATGAGGAGTTAATTAAATTATTGAATAATGAGCCTAAGATTGGATTTATGAACTGGTGGTGAATATTCGAACTCATATATGAGAGTGGTCACTTCGATTCGGTCATTGAATATTTTAGATAATGCTTTGGAAATTATTTGATCGGTGGGTCACAAATACAGGTATTGGATTGTAATTAAGTGGTGTAGTCAATAAGTTGGCAATCGGTGGATTTGAGATCGGGATTATACGATTCTAGTGAAATTTAAGGTTGGAGGAATAAATTTATGGGGAAGGTTAGAATTACGTGAGAATCAGACAACCATGGTTGGATTGATAAGATGGTAGGTGACAGAATAGAAAGCGGATAATCGGTGGATTAGATAAGTGATGATACTTGTTGTTCGGAGTTTTAGACCGCAATAATAGCACTATAATTAAATAATAAGAATAATGCGAAGAGCAATTTTTGGCAAATAAAACAGCCGGAGCCTCTCCTTTGATTAGCCATGCATACTATTTATTTGCATTCTGTGTATTGGCTCGTGGAGCACGGTGGTTAGTGTGCTCACACTCGCTCTCACAACAAATCCAGAATAAAGGTTCAGTTCACTACGCCTCAGCAACACTACTGCTCACAACAACAAAGAAGATGAAGATATCAAAGGCTAGGTCGTGAGCCTCCAGTTGGCTGCTTGTGGGCATGTCCTGAAGGTCCCACCTGTGTGCTTCGTTCTTCCACTGCTGCAATTTACTGATTTCGGCCTAATCGGCCCATGAGTAAGTTTACTATTTTATTTATGCTTCCGCATGGTATGTATTTGATATTCTTTTTCTGTAACTGTGAGCACTATCTACTGATCCAGGGAATAGTGCATTAAATCACAGAGGATTCCAGATAGTAAAATCCGGGGTCCTCTGAGGATGGTATCGAGCATATCGACTGCAGTCGTGACCTAGTTAGCCTGGCCGTTAGTTCCATGACTAGAAATATTTCTTTAAAAACGCTATCTCCAAAAATACAAGTTATACTGCTCATTCTTATCTCTCTTAAATGATTCATTCTCATCTATATGCTGCCTTAGCCATTTCTACTTCTCATGCTCTCTTACGCTGAACTCAAAAGGATGAAAATCCAGTACTCTTGTAAACTCTCCTTGAAAACCTATTTTGGGCCAATAGTCATGATGCTTGAATTTAAAGCTTTATTTCAAAAAAAAAGTTTATCCTTGGAGGACTGATTATCAAATTGTTTACAAAATTCATTTTTAAACTCATTTTGACAAACCTGGATCTTCCGAGGAAATTTTCATAAGTTAAACTACTTACCAAAAACTTATTCAAAACTTTACCTTGGTTTCTCACATTGTTCAAAACAAAGTTATTTCTTGAAAGCTTTCCCCAACAAGGACTTTGTTTTTCAAAAATAGATCCTAAGGGTTAACCTTAGGGTGTTACCTTCGAAAGAGTTATATTGGTAAAAACCTATTTCCCCTGTTTGGTTTTATCACCCCTAGTTAAAAGAAAAATCTTCATTTTTGCCACAAAGTTTCATTAAAATGATAATATTAATAATGATAATACTGGAATAAGAAATGATATCAAGCCAATCACCTCCAAATACTTTCCTCTTCTTTCTATTGATTTGGGAAGAAAAATTTTGATCCTCTTCTCGTACCCTTACCCCAAAAATTTAAGGTTAGTGTCAGAGCCGGATTTTTCAATCCAGAATCTGCTGTGCCTTACCATGATATTCCACGGATCGATAGATAATGCACACAGATACATTGCTGAATCATTTCATACATCGCTGAATTCACAACAAGCCATAATATTATTACATAGCATAGATGAAGTTAGGCCTTCACAAAGGCGCAGTTGTTACAGTAGGGCCAAGCCGGCCAAATATTTACATTACAAAAGTCCAACAGCGGAAGTGATACAAAGTAGGCCTTTAAACCACAAGCAAAGACTGAGGGCAAAAGTGGTCATACAAATCTTACTAGGGCTCTAGTAATATCTGGATGAAGCCACACCTTAGCCTAGATGCCTAAGGTTCTAAGCGCGGATTATTCGTCTTAATTCTCAGCGTGGTCTCCTCCATCTGTAGCAGGTGCTCCCTCGTAGGCATACGGATCTTGAGCTCCCGAATCTGGATTGTTGGTATTGCGAGAGTGAGCACACTAACCACCGTGCTCAGCGAGTCAATACACAGAATGCAGTAGATAGTATGCAAGGCTTTCAACAAGGGAAGGCTCGGGTTATTTTGTTTGCTGAAATGTGCTTTTTGAACTATAATACTTAAAGTTCCCTAAGACCTAGCCAGTTGGAATTTTTAAACTTGATACTCAATGACATATACATTTATGTCTATTGAATCAGAGACCATCCACCATTACATGGTCTCTGCTCCTCATACCATGCCTTCAGCGTTATAGCCGCTTACTTTACCACTGGGATGACACCCAGGACAATTCAAATAAGGGCCTTTCTCTGCCCTCCACTTTTCTATTTCCATCCCAAAGTTTTCGAAACAGAACTATATCCAGTTAAGTTCCCATGTCCGCCCTTGACCGTGGGCACGGCTATTCGAATAGTTTTGACTCTGCAGAGTGTGTACACTTTACCCACATGAGATAGATCTACTCATTGCCCCACACGATTCCTTAGCCATGCGGTTGAGAAGACTATCACAGGGCTTTTACAATGCATTTCTCCTAGCAGAGTTACGACCGCTAAGGTTTCCACTTCCTCCGGGTACGACCACCCTTCCAGAAGCCCCCTCTTGCGCCATCACGTCGGAGGATGTGGCCATCCTCTACCCGCCCGTGTTCACACCGACGCAACTCTTACTAAGTCAATGCAAATTAGTTAGCCCTGCCTACACTTTGCCAACACGTGGTTGTACTTGTTGTACCGTGGGAGGTCATCACAAGATTCAGTCCTTAATGGTTATCTGGGCGGTTCTACCACGATCCCCCTTGTGCTATCATGGCACCATTTTATCACAACTTGTGCTATCATGGCACCATTCAACACTCACACCCTCAACCATCCGCCCAGATAATTGAGCATGCGGGGTTCTTTTGGAACGAAAATACTTATACCAACATACACCAGTCATCATCACAATGACTGCCCAATACTGTTTTCTCAAGTTTGTAAGAGATGCTAGTAATGGATCGCGCGTAGGCTACGAGAGCAGAAAACAAAATTTTTCTACCGCGCACACAAGGACATCATGCTTAAGGAGGATCATGGATCGTTACCACTAGACGCAGCAATGTGAAGAAGAGTTGGAGAAGCCGATCCAACCACGCGCGTCGAAGTAGTAGTGGAAGTAGTCGATCGTCCCGAACCGATCGTCTCCTCCACGCGATCAACCACACCACGAGCGGATCCAATCAGAGGTTGTTGATGCCGATCAACGCCCAGCGGCGGCGCCTCCACCGGTATCCACACGTCCCGGTCGGGCGCCGATCGCGAGTGTACCAAAGACTCATGAGCGACTAGGGTTTGGCTCAGGAGGTGGCGACCAGGGTTTAGCTCAGGATTATCATATGCATCCCCTCAGCCCCTCGCCTCCATATATATAGACCTCCTCACTTGGGCCTCGCGGACCGAGGCCCAATAGGAGTCTATCCGGACCGAGGCCCAATACGTGAACCTACATTCGAATTAGTGTTCCAACCCGTTAAGTGTGCGACCCTGTAGGTTCACGTATACTTGGTCGCGACCCAAAAACACCTTTCCGGTCACCACGTTAATAGCGGTCTCTAGTAAGACATATTAACCCCAATGTATACGTAAAGATCATATCTATTTGAACACGTAATGTTTTCATGTACTAATCCCTTTGCCTCACGATATAGATTAAGCTCAAGGCGAGACTGTGTCATCCTCTTAATAGTTCAATCACTCTCTCGATTCCGTGATGGATTATAAACTCGTGATTGACTCCTCAATCACCTTGGCATGGCCATGCACTTTCATAATCCATTACATCGAGGGGCCCGAGATATCTCTCCCATAAGGAGGGCAAATTCTATCTTGATCATTCACATCCCACTACATGTTTCATGGCAAACCCAAAGACTACTTTTATGACTACCCGATTCACGGAGTAGTGTTTAGTAGTCCCAAAGTAGCTACTACGCATCTTGGGAACCATGATGATCTCAAGTCTAAGGATTCCACATAAAAACTACTTGAGACCAACCGATGACATATGGAATCTCTGCGGTGTCTCATGGCGGGTCTATCCAACATATGTTCACTAACACATGTCCATATTATTGATTTGGTATCTCCATACCATGATCCATGAGACATGATCATCAATCAATACATATCTGATCTTTGAATCATATTTGTTCCTCATATGAAATATAATCGGGGATCATTGAGAAATAGCAACATTTTGGCATTAAGAGTCTCATGAATAAGTCACATACTCATTGATCAATAATGATAATGTCTATTTCAAGGAACAAAGCAATGTATCATAAACATAGTATGTGATATATTCAATATCTCCATGTTGCCTCTAGGGCATATCACCAACAGTCTCCCACTTGTACTAGAGACAACCATGTAGGTATCTAATACCCATTGCCCTAGTGTGAGCCTCATGCTTTGGTGGGAAGCGGCTTTGTCAACGGATCGCAATGTTCAAATCCATGTGTACTTTGCATATCTTAACATCGCCTCTCCACAATCTCGCGGATGAGATGAAATCGCAGAGAATGTGCTTGGACTTACAGTGCGATCTAGGCTCCTTGGCTTGCAGAATGGCTCCCTTGTTGTCACAGAGAGGTCCATTGGGTGGAGGCACTAGCCATCACACCAAGCTCGAAACAAATTTCTTGATCCAAACGACCTCTTTAGCGACTTGAGCCGCTATGTACTAAACCACGTTGTAGAATCAACAAGCTGTCTCTGCTTGGAACTCTTCCACTTACCGCACCGCCATTCGTGCGAGAACACAAATCCAGTTGCGATCTAAAATCATCTTTGTCGGTTTGGAAGCTAGCATCGGTGTAACCATTTACAACGAGCTCTTCCTCACCCCCATAGACGAGGAACACATCCTTAGTACTTCAAGATGTTCTTTACGGTAATCCAGTGACTTTCACCTGGATCTGACTGGTATCTACTCGTAGCACTTAAAGCATACGAGACATCCGGACGTGTACAAAGCATGGCATACATAATGGATCCAATAGTGAAGCATATGGAATCACATTCATTTTATCCGCTCATCGGTGTACTAGGACACCGATTCTTGCTAAGATTTATACCATGTGACATAGGTAGGAAGCCTTTCTTGGAATCTCGCATGTTGAACATTTTCAACACCTTGTCAATGTACGTATCTTGGCTTAATCCAATCACCTTTTGATCTATCTCTATAGATTTTGATGCCGAATATATGCCGCCTCTCCTAAGTCTTTCATAGAGAAACTATTTTCAATGAAGACTTAATGATTCGAGCATAGGAATGTCATTTCCGATCAATAATATGTCATCCACATATAAGACCGTAAACACGAGTGCGCTCCCACTAGCCTTTTGTAAACACAAGGCTCTTCTTCGTTCTTGATGAAACCAAACTCTTTGATTACTTCATCAAAACGAATGTTCCAACTCGAGATGCTCTTTAATCCATAAATGGATCTTTGCGACTTGCATATCTGTCTAGGCGATTGCGGATCGACAAACACTGTGGGTCGTGTCATGTATACATCCTCACTCGATTTCCATTAAGGAAAGCTGTTTTGACATCCATTTGCCATATTTCATAGTCGAAATAAGCGACAATCGCTAGAATGATCCGAATAGACTTTAGCATTGCGACGGTGAAAAAGTTTCATCATAATCAACACCTTGAATTTGTTTGAAACCTTTGGTCACCAATCGCGCTTTATAGATGTGAACATTTCCATCTATGTCTATCTTTTCTTGAAAACCCATTTGCACTCAATGGTTTTAACACCATCGTGGATCAACCAAGTTCCAAACTTGATTCTTGTGCATGGATTCAATTTGGATCTCATGGCTTCAAGCCATTTCTCAGTCTGGTCCCACCATCGCTTCTTCATAGGTCTTAGGCTCATCGTTGTCTAACAACAATATGTCCCGTTGTTGAGTAGTCAAGAACATGTACCTCTCGGTGCACGACGTGACCTCTCGACCACGTGGTTCCGTGTGTCCACAACAGGTTCTTCAACAGTTTGTTCATCTGTTGTGGTTCAGAGGAGCTGAAACGTTTCGGTGTTTCTCGAATTTCTTCAAGTTGCACCATGCTCCCACTATCCCTTCTTGAGAGAAACTCTTTCTCTAAGAAGACACCATCTTGGGCGACAAACACTTTGCCTTCTTCTTGATTATAGAAGTAATATCCTTTTGTTTCCTTAGGATACCCGATAAAGAAGCATTTATCGGTTGGGGTGAGCTTATCAGTTGTAAACGTTTTACATAAGTCTCACATCCCCAAATCTTAAGAAAAGACAAGCTAGGACGTTGTCCGTCCACATCTCATATGGTGTCTTTTCTCCGATTTTGATGGAACCTGTTTAGTGTGAAAGCGGTACATTTCAACAAGTACCCCAAAAAGACAACGGAAGATCACTTGTGGCTCATCATGGGCGCACCATATCTAATAAGGTGCGATTTCTCTTCGATACCCCATTCCATTGAGGTGTTCGGGCGGAGTCAATTGTGGAACAATTCCACAATCCTTGAGATGATTGCCAAACTCATGGCTCAAATACTCGCCTCCACGATCGGATCGTAGAAACTTGATTGTCTTGCCTAAATGATTTTGCACTTCATTTTGGAATTCTTTGAACTTTTCAAAGGATTCGGACTTATCTTCATCGGTAGATATACCCATATCTACTAAAGTCATCGATAAAAGTTATGAAGTCATCGAAAACCACCTGGTCGTTGAGCTCATTGGTCCACATACATCGAATGTACGAGTGCCAATAAGTCACTTGCCTGTTCACCTTGACCGGTGAAAGGCGCTTTTGTCATCTTGCCAAGTAAACAAGATTCGCATGTCTCAAATGATTCAAAATCAAATGAGTGCAGAATACCATCTCTATGGAGCTTCTCCATGCGTTTCTCATTTATGTGACCTAGCGGCGATGCCAAATAAATGTGGGATTCAAATCATTCGTACGTTGCCTCTTTGCATTAATGTTATAGACCGGTGACTCTTCAAGAGTAAGAACATATAATCCATTCACCAATGGAGTATGACAATAGAACATATCTTTGAAATAAAGAGAACAACCATTGTTCACAGATCTAAAGTTATAACCTTCTGCTTGCAAACATGAAGCGAAATAATGTTCTTGGAAAGAGATGGAACACAATAACAATTATTCAATTCCAAAATTAATCACGAAGGTAAAGACAATGGCATGGTGCCAACAGCCACCGCAGCAACTTTTGCTCCATTGCCAACGCGAAGATCCACTTCGCTCCTCCTCAAACTTCTACTTCTTCTTAGCCCCTGCAACGATTTGCAAATGTGAGCAACCGATCCGGTATCAAATACCCAAGAATCAGTAGATGAAGTAGCAAGATTGATTTCTATAACATTTATACCGGAGCGAAAGTCGTACTTCCTTCTTTTCTCAAGATCCTCCAAGTACTTTGGGCGTTCCTTTTCCAATGTCACGATTGCTTCTGATGGTAGCAATCGCATCGAGCAGGCCCTTCTTGACTTGCTTGGCCTTAGAACCGCTCGCGATCTCATCGGAGCTAACTTTCTTTGACCGCGCCTTTCTTTACATAGGGCTTGCTCTTGCCTTTCGCATCATCATCACATGATGGTGCTTTTCTTAATGCTTTCCTCGGTGATTTTAGCATCCCATGCAACTCGACCAAGGTCTTGTCCATGTTGTTCATGTGATAGTTCGAATGAATGGCTCAAAGCTCGGGGGCGATGAAGAATCACATCGTAGCCAACTCTTGGCTAAGGGAAAACCAAGCTTTTCGGACTCTCAATGTAGCCAATCATCTTAATCACATGAGGGTCGACGGATTCCCTTACGCAACACTCGCACGCAAACAAGGACTTTGAAGTGTTGAACCTCTCGGCCCTTGCTTGGTTCTCAAACATACCACGCAACCCCACAATGATATTGTAGGCATCGTGTTCTCATATTGCTACAAGCTCGAGAGGACATTGTGGCAAGCATGAGACGACTCACATCAAGGTAATCATTCGTTTGCTTCTCATAAGCTTTCCTTGCGCCACAGTAGCATTATCGGGCAAGTCATCGGGATAAGGACACTCAAGGACATACTCCTTGCGCTCTTGCTTGAGAACAATTCTCAAGTTGCGATACCAATCCAAAAGTTTGTTCCATTGAGTTTTCTTTCTCAAGAATAGATCGCAAATTAAAAGAGCTGGATGCGGCATTAGGTGACATGATCTACAACAAAGAATATGCAAAGTTTAGCACTATGTTCATGTTTGATCTTCCATTAAACAATTTAACAAAGATACTCCCACTATATGTTTTGTAATCGTCTTCCTCTAACGACATATAGTGGTCAAGATCCATGTTCATCTAAGTTCTAGTGAGCTTTGGCATCCTTGCTAGAAACCTAGTGACGAGGTAAGCAACACATGCTAATCACATCTTATGTGACTCTTGTTTGTTGGGTGGCATCCAATGCCCGGCTCCCAACACCATGCCCCAAGGCCCAAATCCAATTTGATAGCCTTGTCAAGTAAACCAATATTATGCATGTGGATGTCAGACATCCACCCTATTAGATCAAGATAGTTGATGGTACTGCTTTGGCGAGACCTACCAAACAATGATCATGATTCTTATAGCGCGACAATTGGAAGGGCATCAAAACAAATTCTTAATTTTTCTTGAGAGAAGCTATTCTATCATGAAAACACACCCTCTATAGGTATGGCATGAAAGAATAGTATGACAAGAAATAAACATCACATGCATATAATCACATTATCTTGTGAATGGTATGGCATTTTGTATCGTAGAGGTCGCCATCGCCATGGTTCCACGGTGATATTCTTCGCCACACTTCTTGTCCTCTTTGTCATCATGCTTGAAGCCTCCATAGCAACGAACTAAACTATTACAACTAATAGGTAGCAAATGAATTACATGAGGAGCTCAAGCATCACAAGTCGACACGCAGTCGTTATACAATTAAAGAACGACCTCAACCCTACTGTGATTAATACGACACACAGTCGCAAAACACACATGCATCACATATGCATCTATGCCATACAATTCACATCATTCCTGCAAAAACAAGTTAGCGTAGAACGTATTCTACATACGACATGAATGTGTTTCTATAACAATCTATGCGTGTACGCAACGGCGGTCCCTAGGGCATATCACCAACAGCTAGGGTGCTCTTGCACCCCTGATTACCTAAACAACTCTAAGCATGGCATTTTTACTTATGGACTTATTTTCAAAAAGGAGTAGTAGTTTTAATACTCTTACTAGGGGTGACAAGGATCACATGACCAAGTATATAGGACGGAAGTACAATAACCAAAGGAGCAGGGGTATATAACTAGAATCTGAAATTACCATGTATTTGCAATATAACTATAAGCATGCAATTTGTGATAACTTAAATCAAAGTAATTTATGGGCTGTGAGGTTCAAAATGATCAAAGCATTGACTCGCCTTGCATGCAAAGGTCGGGATTCGGGCGTTGGAGTCTCTGATGACTTCCTCTTCTTGGGCCTCGAAGCTACGTTTTATCTGTAAAATTTAGATAAAAATCATCACAACAATCAAATAACACAATAAAATTTGAACAAGCTTCAAAAATGTTGGTTCTGGTTCCATTAGGTAGCTCTTGATTTTAGATGAATTTAGAAATTGGTTTCACTAAATTTGGAGTTAAAAAGAGCAAGTTATGCATATTTGAATGTTTTCGGTTTAAACAAATCTCAAAAATAATAAACTCTGACAGAGGGCCCCTTGTCATGTGACCGCGCTTGCTTGGGGCGACACGTGGGGCCCGGCGGCGTGGCTCACGCGCCCGTGCGGCCACGGCGGTGGGGTCCGGTTGCCGCCGGGTCGGGCGTGCGTTCGATCGACGACGGTGGGGCCCACTGTCGGCGGAAAATAAAAGAAAGGCTCGACCTCGGCGCTGCGTGGCGGGGCTCGAGCAGCCGAGGTAGCCGGGAAGAGGCGGCGGCGCTAGCCGGTAGGGCTATGACGCATCTCAACCATAAAGGGGTGCATACCCTTTTGAGGTAGCGCGAGGGAGGTGGGCGGGCGGTCCGGAGCCGAGGGAGACGGCGGTTGTCGCCGGTGAAGGAGGTCAAACAAGGTGGGATGGTGAAACGCGATCTTTGAAGTCTGGCGGAGCTGGTGGTGACGACGAGGAGAGCCGGGGATCAACGGAGGTGGGTCGGTGACAGTGGCGGCGGCTCGGGAGGCTTCTGGCCGGCGAGCTACGGTCGTCGGCCGGCTAGGAGATCTGGGAAAAAGCTTGGCGGCAATGGGAGATGGGAAGAAAGGAATCGCCGGCGATCGGGCGGCTTTTGGGGCAAGTGCTGTACTGTGGAAATGTAGAGGTGGCACAGCGATCCTTTTAGACGTATCCGCGGCTCTTATAGCCGATCGAGGAGGCGCCCGGCGGACCCGCGGGCGGCGGCTGCCGCGGCGGAGTTGGCGGCGGCGGCCGTGGGTGGCGAGGGGTGTGGCGGGTCGTGGGCGGCGTCGTGGTCCTTCCCATGCAGCTGCCCCTCTGCGGGATTTCGCATGAGCGGTCGCGACAGTCGTGGCGGAGGGGCTCGGCGCGCGCGGAGGAGGAGGAAGAGGGGCGGCCACGACAGCGGGCCCGCTTGTCGGAGAGAGAGGCGCGGGCGGCGGCCGCGCGGAGGCCGAGATGGCGCGAGGTGGCGACGTGGCGCCGGGACCCTGCAGCGTCGGCTCGAGGAGAAGGTGGCGGTTCGGGCGGCGTGGGCGGATCGGTCAGATCCAGCGTCGGCCGAGGGGTGGGGTTTGGATTTTATTTTTGATTTTGAATTTCCAGAATTGCTAAAGGGCATAATACAACTCGGAAAAATATTAAATTACCACCAAAAATTCTAGAAAATTCACAGAAATCCCTAGAGGTATTTTTTTGGGTTTAAGAAAATTATTCCCCAACAAGATGGTTATTACATTTAAATTTCTTGGGCCCACAACCGATTCCTCTTCTTTTTACCTTTTATTTTCTCCTCCTTTTCTTTTATAATTGGAAATATATTTGCTTTGTACAAAACACACATATATATATATATATATATATATATATATATATCTAAATTTTCCTACTTATTTCTAAAATTTTATATCAAGCATTTATGCCATTTTACTTCTTAATTTAAATCTGTCTTTGGTTCTTCGAGAAATCTATGTAGGTTAACTTTTGAAGTTTTCTTTATGGATCATCTTTTGATTCGAATTCTAATTTAGAATTCTCTATTAATTAAACAGTGGGTTCTTCCTCGAAGTTTTTAGAAAAATATTTTCAAAACCCAACTCAACATAATGTATTCTGAATACTTCACCCCATTTTGTTATACAGTTCCTCCAAGTTTTCAGGATGTTACGCCGCAAGCACTTCTTTAGCTGGGACACATGGAAGACATTGTGTACTTCAGACATGGCTGGGGGTAAGGTTAGCTCATAGGCAACCTCTCCCTTCTTGGCCACAATAGGGAATGGCCGAACATAGCGCGGAGTGAGCTTGCCTTTAACCTTAAATCTCTTGACTCCACGCAAGGGCGACACCTTCAAGTACACGTGATCTCCGACTTCAAAACTTAGGGGCCTCCTTCTTTTATCAACGTAACTCTTCTGCCTGGACTGGGCTGCCAGCAACCGATCTCTAATCAGACGAACTTTTTCTTCTGCTTGCCTCAGAGTTTCGGGACCAAACACATAGTTTTCTCCCATCTCGGACCAATGGAGTGGGGTTCGACATTTTCTACCGTATAGAGCTTCAAAGGGGGACATCTTCAGGCTGGATTGGTAGCTGTTGTTGTAGGCAAACTCGGCATAGGGCAGACATTTATCCCATTCTTTCGAGAAGTCTAGTGCAAATGCCGGAGCATATCTTCTAATATTTGATTTACTCTTTACATTTGTCCGTCGATGCCGGGATGGTGGCGGTCTTTGAAATCCAAATGGGTACCTAGGGCTTCATGCAGACTTGCCCAAAAATGTGAGGTAAATTGGGAACCTCGATCTGAAACAATTCGCTTTGGTACGCCGTGCAGGCACACTATGCGGGACATGTACAGCTCAGCTAATTTATCTCCTTTGTACGTTGTTTTAACGGGAATGAAGTGGGCAACCTTGGTTAATCTATCAACGATGACCCAGACTGAGTCACAACCGGACTTCGTTCGCGGGAATCCGGTGATGAAGTCCATGCCAACTTCCTCCCATTTCCATTGAGGTATTTGCGGGTCATGTGCGATCCTGCCGCCTTTGGTGTTCGACCTTCACTCTTTGCAGACATCACAAAGAAAGCGATGTGCTCAAGAATGTCCTTTTCATACGGCCACGGTAGTATTGCTTCATATCTTAGTACATTTGGTACTCCCGGGATGAAGGGAATATGCGAGCTATGGGCTTCCGGAGCATCGATTCTTAAGGTCCTTACGGTGGGTAGTGAAAATACGGTTTCGTGCTTTAGAACTCCTTGATGGTCCAGAGTCATTTTAGGGGCCTTCCCTTCTTCCATCAATTTCTTCAATCTCAAAACAGTTGGGTCTCCTTCCTGTGCAGCCTCTATCATTTCTTCAATACTTGTTTGATCTTCCAGAGTGGTTAGGGCTCCTTCTACGATCCCTAGGTTCAGGGCTATCAGCTCCTTATATAGTTCAGGCTGGCGTTCCTGAACCATAAGGTTATTGCAGTAGGCTTTCCGGCTCAGAGCGTCCGCCACTACGTTAGTTTTTCCAGGGTGGTAGTGGACACTCATGTCGTAATCTTTAATCAGCTCTAGCCATCTTCTTTGCCTCAAGTTAAGGTGCTGTTGGGTGAAGAAGTACTTGAGGCTCTTGTGGTGCGTGTAGATATCACAATGATTGCCAATGAGATAGTGCCTCCAGATCTTCAGCGCATGCACCACGGAGGCTAACTCCAAGTCATGGGTTGGGTAGTTGGCTTCGTGAGGCGGCTGTCGCCGGATGCATACGCCACAACCTTGCCTCCTTGCATCAGCACACCCCCAAGCCCTTGATGTGAAGCATCGCAGTAGACTTCAAAATCTCGGCGCACATCGGGCAGAACCAGCACTGGGGTGGTCGTCAATCTCTTCTTCAGTTCTTGAAAACTCTCTTCACATGCCTTAGTCCAGCCAAATGCCTGCTCTTTCTTGAGCAACTGGGTCATTGGTCTGGCAATTCGGGAGAACCCTCAATGAACCGCTGTAGTATCACGCTAATCCAAGAAAGCTCCTTACCTCGGTGGTCGAGGTAGGCATTGCCATTCCGTTATTGCAGCAATTTTGGCGGGGTCATGAGACACTTCTTCAGACACAATATGCCCGTGAAGGCGATGTCCCGCAACCGAACTCACACTTGCTGAATTTGGCATAGAGTTGGTGTTCCTTCAGCCTTTCTAGTACTAAGCGTAGATGCTCAGCATGCTCGTCTGCGGTTTTGGAGTATATGAGAATATCATCGATGAATACTACCACAAACTTATCCAGGTAATCCATGAAGACCTTGTTCATGAGATTCATGAAATAGGCAGGGGCATTAGTCAATCCAAAAGACATAGCGTAAACTCGTATGACCCATATCTAGTGGTGAAGCGGTCTTGGGATGTCTTAGGCCTAATCTTCGATTAGTGATAACCGACCTTAAATCAATCTTGGAGAATACGGTGGCTCCCCCAAGCTGATTAAATAGGTCATCGATCCTAGGCAGTGGGTACTTATTTTTGATGGTTACTTCATTTAAAGCCCGATAGTCTACACACATCCTAGCGGTGCCATTCTTCTTCTTCACAAAGATTACCGGGGATCCCCAAGGTGAGGAACTCGGCCTGATAAAACATTTGTCTTGTAGCTCATGAAGTTACTTTTTCAATTCTTCTAGCTCATCTACGGTCATCTTGTATGGTCTCTTGGAGATAGGGGCAGCACCAGGCTTCAAGTTGATAACAAACTCGAGATCTCTACTGGGTGGCATACCTGGCAGTTCCTTAGGGAAGACTTCAGTATAGTCTTGTACCACCATCATTCCTTCCAGCGGCACATCTTCACAATAATATATTTCTCGGCCCCATCGATACGGTCGGTCCACCTTTACCACGATGGTCAGCCCTGGGCACTTGGTCAACTTAACTTGTCTCAAGGCGCAATCTAATATTCCTTGGTGCCTAGCTAACCAGTCCATCCCTAGTATAATATCCAAGGTCTGGGAGGTTAGCACGACTAAATCAGCTAGGAATACAAATCTTTCCATGACAATTTCTACCCCTGGACACACTAAGATGGCCTTAATCATTCCTGCGGGTGAGCTAAGCACCAATGCTTTCTTCAATAGGTGGACATGCAACCTAAGTTTATCCACATACCCTTTGGCTATAAATGAATGCGACGCCCCAGAATCAAAAAGGACACGTGTTGGTATTGTCTTGACGAGAACGATATCGAGAAGACTCAATGACCTCCTCGGCTTCTTCAGCGGTGACATGATTAATCCTTCCTCGATTTGGGGTTGATGCATACTGTTGGGTGAGGAGCACGATTCCCTCTGTTGGTCTTTGAAGCTTGGCCTCGGGCGGTAGCACCCAAATTGAATTTCAGGAGTGGTGCGCGTGGGCGCGATAGGCGTAGTGCCCTTCTCTCCACGGTGAAGCAATTGAAGGAGGTCGAGGATTGATTCTGCAGGCCCGAGGGGCGAGGAGTGCAGGCGTGCTACCACACGGACGAGGTCTTTGGGTTTGGGTTACGAGATGGGGTTGTCCACGAGAAGGGGAATTGTTGAAGAACCTCGGGCGAACCTTCCTGCGGTCATTGAACAACTGCTTCCGTTTGCGACTAGCCTCCGTGTTCTTCTTCTCATTTTCGGGACCAACGCCTTATTCACCAGCTGGTGAAAATTGGGGAAGTCCTGCGTGATGAGCTGCACACGGAGTTCTTCATTCATCCCTTCGAAGAACCAGTCAATTTTCTCCTCTTCATCGGCCACGTCCTTGGGGGCATAACGGGCCAGTTGATTAAATTTGGTAAGATATTCATTGGTGACGAGCCATACTCGCTTCAAAGTTCTGAACTCATTCTTCTTTATTCGCATTACACCAGCTGGGATGAAATTGGCCTTAAAGACCACCTTGAATTCTGTCCAGGTTATAGTTGCTGCACTAGCTCCGGTGGGGGTACCCTCATACCCTTTGGTGGCCAGGTAATTCTCCCACCAGTGCATGCCCTGGAGTTGATGGTGCATAAACAACACTTGGTCATCCCTGCATTTGGCCAAGCGAAGTTTCCTTTCTATGTCCATGACCAATCTTCCGCCTCTAGGGGCTCATCGGCCCCGGCGAAGGTAAGGGGCCGGGTCCGGATGAAGTCGCCCAGGTCGGAGGCGTGAACATTGGTGTTGGTCTGGCGGCTGCGTAGATAACTGAAGTATTTCGTTTCTGCGCCATTACTTGCGCCATGGATGGGTTAGGCGGTGGGGTGGGAGGTTCACCCCGACTTGGGCCTCTACCTCTTCCCACATCTTTGCGTCTCTTGGTGGCCTCTACTTCCACCGCATGTCGGGTTCGCACCGACTTGTGCGCGGGTAACTCTATGGTGGCCATCTGCGGTATTTTAGTACTCTGTCAAATTTTGTTCTAACCCCATAAGACTACATCCCCAGGTCATCATACAAAAGAACCAAGTCCAACATCAATAACAGAAATATTTTAGAACACAAGGCCGTTTTCATTAACATAGACAACACACCACATAGCCAGCTTCATATGGCTTCACAAGCCCTGCTGGGCTTTACAAACATACACATACTTAGCGTTTACAATTTACACATACACAAGACTAAGACTTGGCTCAAAGCGCTACTAATAAGGCGGGGGCGTGTTGCTAACTAACCCACCAAACCCTAGCAAGCCTTTGTCTTGGTGAACCTCGTCGCCTACTCCTCCATGTCACCAACTTTGGGATGGAGGGGTGTAGTCCGTACTGCAGGAGCAGGACCTACTACCACTAAACTCGGCGGGTCGGTGTCGGAGTGAGAGCGTGAACGGCTGCGGCGAGCCTCTCCTCGGCGCAGAGTGGACTGGGGCCCCGGGGGCCGCACGCTCTTGCGTGCCATAAGCCTAGTCTTGAGTCCCGGAACTGGCGGAGGTCTTGGGCGGGGTCGGTGTAGGTGTCTGCTGAGTCTGGGCGTCTGACCGCCTCCGCCAAGGCTCGCTCGCCAAGACCGGGCGAGCTGCTCGCAAGGAGTCCACCTCGATGTGGCGTGCGAGGAGGCGCTCCCGAAGTGCGGTGATCTCCTCCTGAGCCACCACATGGGCTGTACCCATGGCCCGAGTGAGGTCCACCTGGTGTGTAAGCCTCGGGTCGTCCTCCAATTCTGTCACCCTGGTCCCGTCGTACCTGGCGTGCTCCGTCCGCAGTGGGTGGTAGGTGAAAGGAGACTCTAACACCAGCGTCGCGTGGATGTCGCAAAGTCGGGCCGCGGCCAGACGGGCGGCGTCCTATAGTGCTGCTGCCACCAGGCTCCAACGGTGGGTAGATGAAGATCTCCACTAACCAGGACTCGTCTCCTCCTATCCTGGTCCTCCGACCGCGGTAGATGGGCGCGTCCTCGTAGCCCAAGTAGTGGAGTAGTTTGCGTAGTATGTCCGCAAACTCTCCCTCACGCACTCCGTGAGCGAAGAAGTCCAAGTGTCCAGCGTCTGCAACTCCTGCCATCTGTAATTAAATAATATCGTTAGTAATTTTCAAAATATCAACTGAAAAGTAGAACAGAGTAGAGCTAGGAAGGATGCGGGAAGAAATATTACGCTATATTTTTGAGAAATTCATTTTATACATTTTCAATATCGCATGACCTAAATACTAACGACCACCTAAGGTTTTTACCCTACAGTCGTATGCTCTGATACCAGCTCTGTCAGACCTAGATTTTTCAATCCAGAATCTGCTGTGCCTTACCGCATTATTCCCTGGATCAGTAGATAATGCACACAGATACATTGCTGAATCATTTCATACATCGCTGAATTCACAACAAGCCATAATATTATTACATAGCATAGATGAAGTTAGGCCTTCACAAAGGCGCAGTTGTTACAGTAGGGCCAAGCCGGCCAAATATTTACATTACAAAAGTCCAACAGCGGAAGTGATACAAAGTAGGCCTTTAAACCACAAGCAAAGACTGAGGGCAAAAGTGGTCATACAAATCTTACTAGGGCTCTAGTAATATCTGGATGAAGCCACACCTTAGCCTAGATGACTAAGGTTCTAAGCGCGGATTATTCGTCTTAATTCTCGGCGTGGTCTCCTCCATCTGTAGCAGGTGCTCCCTCGTAGGCATACGGATCTTGAGCTCCCGAATCTGGATTGTTGGTATTGCGAGAGTGAGCACACTAACCACCGTGCTCAGCGAGTCAATACACAGAATGCAGTAGATAGTATGCAAGGCTTTCAGCAAGGGAAGGCTCGGGTTATTTTGTTTCTTTGAAATGTGCTTTTTGAACTATAATACTTAAAGTTCCCTAAGACCTAGCCAGTTGGAATTTTTAAACTTGATACTCAATGACATATACATTTATGTCTATTGAATCAGAGACCATCCACCATTACATGGTCTCTGCTCCTCATACCATGCCTTCAGCGTTATAGCTGCTTACTTTACCACTGGGATGACACCCAGGACAATTCAAATAAGGGCATTTCTCTGCCCTCCACTTTTCTATTTCCATCCCAAAGTTTTCGAAACAGAACTATATCCAGTTAAGTTCCCATGTCCGCCCTTGACCGTGGGCACGGCTATTCGAATAGTTTTGACTCTCTGAGTGTGTACACTTTACCCACATGAGATAGATCTGCTCATTGCCCCACGATTCCTTAGCCATGCGGTTGAGAAGACTATCACAGGGCTTTTACAATGCATTTCTCCTAGCAGAGTTACGACCGCTAAGGTTTCCACTTCCTCCGGGTACGACCACCCTTCCAGAAGCCCCCTCTTGCGCCATCACGTCGGAGGATGTGGCCATCCTCTACCCGCCCGTGTTCACACCGACGCAACTCTTACTAAGTCAATGCAAATTAGTTAGCCCTGCCTACACTTTGCCAGCACGTGGTTGTACTTGTTGTACCGTGGGAGGTCATCACAAGATTCAGTCCTTAATGGTTATCTGGGCGGTTCTACCACGATCCCCCTTGTGCTATCACGGCACCATTTTATCACAACTTGTGCTATCACGGCACCATTCAACACTCACACCCTCAACCACCCGCCCAGATAATTTAACATGCGGGGTTCTTTTGGAACGAAAATACTTATACCAACATACACAGTCATCATCACAATGGCGCTTAATCTGTTTTCTCATGTTTGTAAGAGATGCTAGGGTGCTCTTGCACCTCGATTACCTAAACAACTCTAAGCATGGCATTTTACTTATGGACTTATTTTCAAAAGGGTAGTAGTTTTAATACTCTTACTAGGGGTGACAAGGATCACATGACCAAGTATATAGGACGGAAGTACAATAACCAAAGGAGCAGGGGTATATAACTAGAATATGAAATTACCATGTATTTGCAATATAACTATAAGCATGCAATTTGTGATAACTTAAATCAAAGTAATTTATGGAACTGTAGGTTAAAAATGATCAAAGCATTGACTCGCCTTAGATACAAAGGTCGGGATTCGGGGCGTTGGAGTCTCTGATGACTTCCTCTTCTTGGACCTCGAAGCTACGCTTTATCTGGCGAAAATTTAGATAAAAATCATCACAACAATCAAATAACACAATAAAATTTGAACAAGCTTCAAAAATGTTGGTTTTGGTTCCATTAGGTAGCCCTTGATGTTAGATGAATTTAGAAATTGGTTTCACTAAATTTGGAGTTAAAATGAGCAAGTTATGCATATTTGAATGTTTTCAGTTTAAACAAATCTCAAAAATAATAAACTCGACAGAGGGGCCCTTTGTCGGTGACGCGCTTGCTTGGTGGCCGACACGTGGGCCGGCGGCGATGGCTCACGCCCGCCCGCCCCGACAAAGCGGGTCCGGTTGCCGGTGGTCGGGCGTGCGTTCGATCAGCAGCGGGTGGGCCCACCGTCGGCGGAAATTAAAAGAAAGGCTCGACCTCGGCGCTGCGTGGCGGGGCTCGAACGCAGCCGAGGGCGGGCTAGCAACGCATCTCAACCATAAAGGGGGCGCATACCCTTTTGAGGTAGCGCGAGGGAGGTGGGCAGAGGTGGTCGGGAGCCGAGGGAGACGGCGGTCGTCGCCGGCGAAGGAGGTCCGGCGAAGGCTGGGATGGGGCTGAACGCGATCAAGCCGCGGCAGAGCCGGTGGTGACGACGAGGAGGGCCGGGATCACCGGAGGTGGGTCGGCGGACAGCGGTAGCGGCGGCTCGGGGAGGCTTCTGGCCGGCGAGCTACTGGCCGTCGGCGAGCTCGGGAGATGCTTGGGAAAAAGCTTGGCGACGATCCGGAGATGGTGTGGGAGCAAGGAATCGAGCTCCACAAGAGGATTAGTGTAATCACCGCGAGGGTCGGCGGCGGAGATGGGGAAGAAAGGAATCGCCGCGATCGGGCGGCCTTTGGGGCAGTGCTGCTTGTGGAAATGTAGAGGTGGCACGGCGATCCTTTTGACGCATCCGCGGCTCTTATAGCCGACCAAGGAGGCTGCCCCGCAGACCCGCGCGGGGCGGGGCGGCGCATGCGGCGGAGTTGGCGGTGGCGACCACAGGCGGCGGGGGTGTAGCGGGTCGTGGGCGTCGTGGTCCTTCCCATGCGGCCGGTCGTGGCGGAGGGTCAAGGCGTCTGGCGGAGGAGGAGGAAGAAAGGAGGAGGCCACCGACAGCGGGGCCCGCTTGTCGGCGAGAGAGGCGCGGCGGCGGCCGCGGCGGCCGAGATGGCGCGAGGTGGCGGCGTGGCGCCGCCGGGACCGCACGCGTCGGTTCGAGGAGAAGGTGGTGGTTCGGGCGGCGTGGGCGGATCGGTCAGATCCAGCGTCGAGCGCGGGGTGGGGCTTGGATTTTATTTTGATTTTGAATTTCGAATTGCTAGAGGGCATAATACAACTCGGAAAAATATTAAATTACCACCAAAAATTCTAGAAAATTCACAGAAATCCCTAGAGGTATTTTTTTGGGTTTAAGAAAATTATTCCCCAACAAGGTGGTTATTACATTTAAATTTCTGGGGCCCACAACCGATTCCTCTTCTTTTTACCTTTTTATTTTTCTCCTCCTTTTCTTTTATAATTGGAAATATATTTACTTTGTACAAAAACATATATATATATATCTCTAAATTTTTCCTACATATTTCTAAAATTTTATATCAAGCATTTATGCCATTTTACTTCTTAATTTAAATCTGTCTTTGGTTCTTCGAGAAATCTATGTAGGTTAACTTTTGAAGTTTTCTTTATGGATCATCTTTTCAGATTCGAATTCTAATTTAGAATTCTCTATTAATTAAACAGGTGGGTTCTTCCTCGAAGTTTTTCAGAAAAATATTTTCAAAAACCCAACTCAACATAATGTATTACAGAATACTTCCCCCCATTTTGTTATACAGTTCCTCCATGTTTTCAGGATGTTACAAACCTACCTCCTTTCTTTCTAATCTACCAGAATCTCGGGGTCGAGATTCATTTAAGGGGGGTAGGTTTGTAACATCCCAAAATTTGGATAACCAAAATTATGAAATTTCTTTTAAAACTTTTCTTAAATTTTTCTGGCGTTCAAAATTTCTTTTGAATATTTAAATCTTTCGGGCTTTGTGGTGTGCAAATTAAAATATTAAGAAA
Organism: Bonia amplexicaulis; assembly: GCA_036346245.1. Taxonomy (NCBI): domain Eukaryota; kingdom Viridiplantae; phylum Streptophyta; class Magnoliopsida; order Poales; family Poaceae; genus Bonia; species Bonia amplexicaulis. The sequence goes on from CM070743.1 coordinate 21,959,450, forward strand.
TAATATCCAACTCTAAAAGCAAAGTTGGTGTTAATAAAAGAAATAGAAAATCAAAGGATCTACACACAATTTAAAATTTAGGTATCAAATAATAGGAGTAAGAAATTGAAATCCGATTCACTTAAAGAAAAAGAGAAGCAATGGCTAAAGAAGTTTTAAAAGCTCACATCTAAATAGTTGAAAATTAAAAATGCAAAATTTTGAATGTATGCAAAACTTCAAACAATACTTCCTAATGTAAATTAGAAATCCATATTTTAAAATTTTTGCATGGGCACTAATTTTCCCTTTTCTCTCTCTTCCATGTGGGCTCCACCTCTTCTCTCTCTCCTTCTCCTTTTCTCTCCCTCGCCGGTGGGCCCCAAACCACTGCGCTTCCCTTTTCTTTTCCTCCTCTCTTTGCCCGTGCCCCCCCACCTGCAAAGACGCCCGCCCGTCGCCTCCGTGCATTGGGCCCCGCTCCGGTCCTTACCAGTGACTTCTTCCCCGCCTTGGGTCCTCCGCCACCCGTGCCCCTTGCTGCGCCCTCGCTTTGGTCACACCGTGAGCCCACCACCGCCCTTTCCTCTCCCATGCTATAAGAAGTCCCCGGTGCTTCCCTATCTCCCTCTTCTCTACAACCTGTCTTGCGCCGAGCCGCCACCACCATTTCCACCGCCACCTCCCGGTCGCCCCTTCAATTCCCTCGGTGGAGCACCACCTCAAGCACCGGGCTTGCCCGCTCTCGGCCGAAGCTCTTCGCCGCCCAAGCTCCCCGGCCACGGTGACCTCCCAGCGCCACCGCCCGTGCTCGCCGCCGGCTCGCCGTGGTCCCCCCCTCGGCTCGGCCGGTTCCACGGTGGCGCCCCTATCCTCCCTTGTGTCTCGCCCGCCCAATTTCTCCCCCTTCCTCCCGTCCACCGGCGCCCCACTCCACCCCCACCTCCGGCCGCCGAGCCTCACCGCCGGCCTACCTCGGTGATCCTCGGGCCACACCACCTCCTCCATTGGCTTCCACGCCTCCCCGGGGACCCCTTTTGCCGACGTACCCCACCCCTTTGGCCTCTCCTCGCCGGAGCCCCGCCGCTCAGCCGCACCGACCTTCTCCTCTGTTTTGTCCTCAGCCGCACCTCGACTCATCTATTTGTCCCCTCCGTTTTTATCAGCCCAGGCATTGCGCCCACTTGGCTACCCAAGCGCGTTTAACCTTCAGCCTATTCCCAAGGTCCTGGGTTCGATCCGGCCGGCTGCACACTTTTTTCATTATATTTTGTTTTAATTTTTGTAACCCATTTTAATTAGTAAAAATTAAGAAAAATTTGACAATATTTAGAGAAGCGGATAAATTTATTAGGGAGCAAATGAGATTATATTATATTTAAATCTGTATTAGTTATCATACATGAATAATTAATGTGGTTTGCATAAATGAATTAAAAGACCAATTGTTAAATTAGAGCATTAGTAAAAGATGGTTATGCTTAATGTCCAAGTTACTAAGGATCTTAATTAAGAATACATAAATTGATAACAACTCTTAATTAGAAGGATGTTTAAGCAGAAATATCATGTTAGAAAAGTATATATATATATATATAGGCGTGGCAGTTATGATAAAGTTACCCCTAGGTCATCGGATGATTAAAAATAATTTACCCTAAGAGGCTTTATGCATAGTAGCCATCATTAGCGTGTCATCGATAAATAAATCTCGACCGTAGATTTAATTAAAAATTGATATAAAAATATAAAACCTGTTAGGGCAAGCTCGACCCAAATAAATAAATTAAGAATTAAAAATAAAGCTAAGCCTAACAATAACAAGGTGTGGACAAATGATGATCGTGCCAGTGACTAATCTTAATATTAATGAAATATTAACATTAGATTTAGTAAATAATAATATTGAGCATAAATGTATATAACAAGCTAGGACCCGTATAAATAGATCCTAACTCAAATTAAACTAAGCCTAGTGATAACTAAGAATACATAAAATATCACGCCATAGAGTGCTATAGACCCGGACTCTAGGATTAATTCGGTAAGCTAAAATTGGTATACATCGTGTATGTAGTATATGCCCTGAATGTTAACGCTCGACAAAATAATAGCTGGTCAGACTTGCACACCAACTCATAGGTCTAACCTACCTCATGGAACTTCCTAAATAAATGTAAAATAATAAAAGAGATTGATAATAAAAAAAATCAAATCATCATATTCTACCACCGACTTTGCCTCAAATCACTCGAATCACCCATTAACTCATAATAAAACTAAATTGAGTTTATTCGGATTTGTTTGGATCTTTTGAGTTATTTGCCTTTATTTGGATTCAGTTGTTTATCGCGCAATTAGAAATTGGAGTCCTGCATAAACGAGGGATCACGCGAGATCAAGAGAAAAGTGAAGACAAAGGCCAGAAGCCCAGCCCCTCAAGTGAGACAGCATTGTAACACCCCAGCCAAACAATGGCCTGAAATGCTACCAAACTAACAACATAATAAAACTATGCTAAGGCATTCTATAAAATTTCGTGAGCCTCCTTTGTTTATTGATAAAATGAAGTTCTAACAATATTATCAAAAGGTATGAATAACATAAGCAAAGTAATTTGGCTACTAAGCGAAACATCTATAAAACTTAAGTAAAGCACGGAAGCAATATGAAGAAGTTCTAATCCATTATTACATCTTAATCTGAAGGTCATAATCAAATACCACTTGAACTAATCAACAAATAATAATTAGAGTTCTCTATCTTCTCCATGGTGAATATTTCGTGCAAGTGCAACAATACTAATCCTCTTTATTCCCATGCATCTTGACCTCGTGAAGGTACCTAAAATAAACAAACAACAACAACAAAACAACGACAAGAGTGAGTCCAATGACTCGGCAAGTATAATTGTAACAAATGCAAGCATGAACATTAACTCTCAAGTTAAACATTTTACATATGAATTTCATGCTATGCATTATGATCAAAAGCTCCTCTTTCTCATCTCTTTCGCATTTTACCGGTAATGCGGTGTGCATCCGTCAATGCACACCCATGCACTGTACCCTCGGTGCAGGGGACCAATGCCCACACTCCGCAAGTGTGGGGACCTCGATCTTGATCACCGCATGATCAAGACTTCAACAATTCTCAATATGATGCATATATGTGAATGTATCAAAAGATAACGAGCATTCACCATACTACGCATCAACCAATCTCATAAATGCCATAATGTAAGCAGAACATAAATAGCATTCTCAATTCATCACTTACTCATACTCACAATTTAAGCAGTCATGATTCAACCATCATCCAAACAATTCAACAAATCCATAAACACACAGATTTTCACATCACAAATATACTTGCCTCAACCGCGAGAAAATGAAGAACACGTAGAAGGCACAACCCGGAATCCGCTCTCCTCCTGAATATTTAATTAATAATTACCAACATGACAGTAGCGGGTTTCTAGATATAAAATAACAGCAACCCCAATTAACCCAACAATTTATCTCAATTAAATCCCCAACTCCCTCGGCCAAATCTGCCCAACCACAGACAGCCGAATTCCAAAATCATAACTTTTAGTACGTAACTCCAAATTAAGCGTTCTTGGACTCTATGGAAAGATAATTAAATTATCTACAAAAACTTAGTTGGGAGACTCTCTGATTCTGCAATTAACTAGCCGATCAAACCCTTTTCTAAAGCATCCAAATTCACGTCGGACTCTCTGGACAGCGCACTAAAACAGGCATAACTTTCGCCCAGAAATTCGGAATCCGGACTTCTTTACCTCTATTGAAAGCTAAGAAACTTATCTACAACTTTCTCAATTTTAAGGACTCCTGAATCGCAACTATTTCCGTCGCACAAACCGATCTACTAAACTCTGTCCAGAACTACCCGATCTGCAGAACAATAACACTAGAAAATTCATAACTTTCGCTACACAAATCCGAATCACGTGTTCTTGTACTCCTGGAAAGATAATTAAACCCTCTACAACTTTCTAGAAGGGTCCAGACCTGAATCCCGACGAAACTAGATCAAAACCGCCGAGAAACAACTACCGTCCCAGCAGCCCAGAAAACCGACGAATCTAACTTGATTAAAACCAATCTAGAGACTACCGGGATTACCCTTGGCGACACGACGACGAACACGTCGGCGAACACGACGAACACGGCGCCGAACACGCCGCGATCTCCTCCTCTCTTTCCTCCCGATCCACGCGGTACAGCGACGAGCGTCGGCGACGGCGCACCGGGGAGGAGGCGGCGATGATGAAGACGACGGCGGCGCACCGGGAAGAAGGCGTCGGGCAGCACGGGCGGCGGCTGCTGGGGGAGGCGCAGGGGTGGGGCGCGGGGGTGGGGCTGCCTAGGGTTTTAAGAGGTGGCCTCCCTCCCTCTTGGGCCAAGGAAAACCCACAGGCCAAGGCCTAGGCCAGGTTGTCTTAAATTTTCATAAAACCCTCAAAACTCTTATAAATTTAATTATTTCACAAAGTCCTCTCTCTATTAATTAAACAATTAATTAAACAATTTCCGGTATTACATTCTACCCCTTAAAAGCAATTCGACCCAATTCTAAGCGCAACCTCAACAGAAAACAAAACAACCAACTAGCAATTAACTAGCACCCGACGTGAACAACGCCGGCATCGCTCACGCATGCGAGACTCCAACTCCCAAGTTGCTTCTCTCTCGATCTGCTGCGACCAAAGCGCTTTGACATACTAAATATTTTTTTCTAATTGCTTGCACCTCGCACATAGGTTCTTGAAGATCCAAGTGGTTTGCCAACCTCCGATCCTTGCTCCTTACATCGCATAACTTTCGACCCGCTCACGGGCGCCAATGATCTCGACTCACCAAGGCCACTCGTTGAACTTACGCCCCTACAACACTTCGAATTGTGTAGCTTTAATTCTTGAATGGTGACTAGTCTTACTCGTTGGTCAACGGTTTTAATGAAGCCCACGCTCCAGATCTTTCAAGTTCTCCCTCGATACCGAGTCATACAAAGCGCTGTGTATCCCACACTAGAACCCAAGGTAGTCCTAGTGATACACAAACCCCTAAAACTTCGCAATTAACAAAAGCGATTAAATACACATCGGGTTATCATTCCCTTTAGTACCAACCCACACAAGCCAACAAAAAGTCAACTCAAACCACAAAAGACTTTTCTCTCATCACGTAGCTCAAACAAGAATCAGGGAGCATTTTACTACCGATTTTTTTTTATTAAACTTCCTCTTGAATCACGAGGTTCCAAATTATCTCATATCATACTAGCTCAATTCTCTTAAATTGGCAACATCAACTCTATGTTCAAACCGAGTGCATCCAACACACTTTTGTAGAGGGACTCTACTATTCTCATAATAACATATTGTAGTCAACTCCTCTTCCCACATGTTACTTTAACGAATAATTTCCAATGCACCTCATCGTTATTTTTCACCCACCAACACTTCACCACAAATCTTAAGGACAATCAACATGAATTTCTCGGCTCACATACCCATTTACTACATCCAAAGGATACTATCAAGGAACATCATAATATTCGAATCCACTCCTTCCACTATTCTCACGCAATAACATTAGCCTCCAAGGTTCTAGCATAGATCACCAACCAAAATTTCCCATCTCTAAGGCTTCTATACATATATTTCGATATATTTAATACAAAGACTCTTAAATTCAGTGACTAAAATTTCCACAATCAACCATACTCAATCATTAACAACCATATGAAACATATTCTCAACTTGATTATCTCGAGAAAGATTCTAACTCCTAGAGGGTTACTCAACGAGCTAAGTTATACATGGCAAAATTCAACAATCCTTACTATCCCAATAATTCCCACAACGGTTGGGCTTCTTCACAATTATAAACTCATTAACTACACCATCATAATCATTCTAATAATCCTTGCAAAGTACCCCATCATGATGCTCCAATAAAATTGATCAAGATTCCCATACTTTCAATAATTCCAACGTTCGACAAAATGAACGTAACACTCATGAACCACAGCTAGGTTCTTCTAGTTGCAACAATAAAACTATTTAGCCCCAAGGACAACATCTTCTTTAAATCAAATCCTCATCGAGAATTATTCAACGAACAATTTATCACTCCAAGAATCTCAAGTATCTTGATACCCACAATCTCACCGGACTAATCACAAAACCACACCAACCGGTTGCCATACACATCTTAAAGGTCTTTGCAACCCAAGCTGCGTACCCCTTTCTTGGAGAAGCAAAGAAGAAAATTTCAGCACAATGTCCATCTGCAATAAACACAAAACCAAGAAAACAAAGATCTTGGACAACAAAGGATAAGACCACGGTGAAGGCGCATGCCTCCTCGAGGCGAAAACATCAAATCTCAACCAATACGAATACAGATTGTCATTTGAGCTCGAAACTCTTAAGCGGCGAAAATAAGAAGTCAAACACACTTCACAAAGATTGCACAACTTGACTTCAACCTTCAAAACTTTTATCAAACTTTTCCTTTTAACAAAGAGAACAACATTCTTTGAATACGGTATCACCTTAACAATTCCAACAAAAGAAGAGTTGAAGACCACAACACATTAATTCTTTAAGAACTAATTAAAATCCTCAACACGACACTTTGCTTAAAACAATTTCAGCTACCACATAAATCATGAGATCAAAGATCGCATACACACTATCAAAACTTTTGATTTAAATAGTACCAAGGAATTTATTCAAATTCTTCTATTTAATGAACCTTCAACATTACCATCATAACCACAAATGGACCAACATACTAACATCGAATAATACATTCTTAACAAGCATCATCATATCCTCAACTCCTTCATAAACTTTTCCAAAAGAAACATAAGAAATCATTGCATCTTGTTTCTAATATCTAAGTAAGGTTGCAACTACTTGATCTAGGAGAACCTAGTGCATAAGCCACATAAATAGAACAAAGCTCTTAAACAAGATGATACTAGAACAAGATAATCTCAGAAATCATGCTAGTATAAATTTCTTACTAGATTTCATATATTCCATTCTTTATTGGTGCTCAACTCTAACTTAGCACCAATTGATTGTACTCTATTCACTATTGGCAATAATTGATTATTATTCGGTCATAACAACATTCATGATCCTAACTCCATTTTACAATTATAAGACATTCATGAGCATAGATTTTGTATCCTACCTTACATTCAGAAATTAGAATGGAAATGACTTTAAACTTCAATGATACCATTTCGTAAGACAAGTTTCTACAAGTCAATGCATCAACCTTCATCTATTCCTTTATCGTATTTCAACAATCTAGCATGGTAAAAGATAGATGAAACTAGCAATTGTGCATGCTCATAAAGCATCTAAATAAAAGACATATTAAGGGTCAATATTACCAAGGTAATATTCTAACACCTCCTTACTTAATCATTCCAAACGGTCGGATTAATTACTAAAGACACAGATAATTCAATTTATCCAATCATGATAGACATTTTAACAATCATAATAATCATTAGGTTCTTATTACACACTCCTCAATAACTCCATGAGTTACTATCATGAGTAAACAAATTCTTAATCATAGTTCTTCTAAAAACTATTACAGGGCAATATCAAATTAAACAACTACACTTCCAAGGATACTAGTAAAAATTTGATTATACACTATGCTAACATATCAACACGATAATTCAACCTTATGAATTAGTTTATCGACTACCACCTTCCACTTAAGCATAGCAAAACAACATAAAGAATTTTAACACTCTCTTTCAAAAGGAAAAGGAACAATAAACTTCAACGCTCGAGGTAAAGAAAACATAGATCCAAAGCTTTCACATAACAATGAGTTTTGCAACTCAAAATTCGCATTAATAAAAGAAAACACCAAGCGAACAATGAGCCATGATTCGCAACAAGACAAACTCCCACGAAGGAAGTAACCTTACAAATCAACAAAAAGCACAGGTAGCAAAGTATCTCAATAGTCCGGAAAGAAACAATAACTGCTTCAAGGAGCAGTAGAGACCAATTGCATACCCTCAACCGCAAGAACCACAATCTCAAAAGAAATTCATTAACTCCAATCAGCCAAGAATTGGCGAAATCAACAAGGATAATAACAACTTTTCTAATAAATTCACCATAACACCTGCAATTAAGTTACACGAGGTAGCTACATTGCTAATCCTCATACTACAAACAATGATATAATCGGCAATACCAAGGTAGCACATCACAACATCTACATCATATCATTGACTATTCTCGGTCATATGAGTCATAGGAGCAAATCATAATCATACAAGATTATCAATAAGCATACAAGATTATCTCATAATGTAAATCATCAATATAACATGTCAAAAGCATAAATGCAATGCTTGACCCATCCCATCCTACTGTGCACCGGTGTGTCAATTTAATAGTTTAATTACCACGGACCTAAAGCCCGCTCGATAGCAATCTGTAACACCCACCAAACAATGGCACGAAATGCTACCAAACTAACAACATAATAAAACTATGCTAAGGCATTCTATAAAATTTCGAAGAGCCTCCTTTGTTTATTGATAAAAATGAAGTTCTAACAATATTATCAAAAGGTATGAATAACCGCAAGTAAAGTAATTTGGCTACTAAGCAGAAACATCTATAAAACTTAAGTAAAGCACGGAAGCAATATGAAGAAGTTCTAATCCATTATTACATCTTAATCGAAGGTCATAATCAAATACCATTTGAACTAATCAACAAATAATAATTAGAGTTCTCTATCTTCTCCATGGTGAATATTTCGTGCAAGTGCAACAATACTAATCCCTCTTTATTCCCATGCATGCTGACCTCGTGAAGGTACCTAAAATAAACAAACAACAACAACAAAACAACAGCAAGAGTGAGTCCAATGACTCAGCAAGTATAACTGTAACAAATGCAAGCATGAACATTAACTCTCAAGTTAAACATTTTACATATGAATTTCATGCTATGCATTATGATCAAAAGCTCCTCTTTCTCATCTCTTTCGCATTTTACGGTGACGCGGGTGTGCATCCGTCAATGCACACCCATGCCTGCACCCTCGGTGCAGGGACCAATGCCCACACCGCAAGTGTGGGGACCTCGATCTTGATCACCGCATGATCAAGACTTCAACAATTCTCAATATGATGCATATATGTGAATGTATCAAAAGATAACGAGCATTCACCATACTACGCATCAACCAATCTCATAAATGCCATAATGTAAACAGAACATAAATAGCATTCTCAATTCATCACTTACTCATACTCACAATTTAAACAGTCATGATTCAACCATCATCCAAACAATTCAACAAATCCATAAACACACAGATTTTCACATCACAAATATACTTGCCTCAACCGCGAGAAAATGAAGAACACGTAGAAGGCACAACCCCGAATCCGCTCTCCTCCTGAATATTTAATTAATAATTACCAACATGACAGTAGCGGGTTTCTAGATATAAAATAACAGCAACCCCAATTAACCCAACAATTTATCTCAATTAAATCCCCAACTCCCCTCGGCCAAATCTGCCCAACCACAGACAGCCGAATTCCAAAAATCATAACTTTCAGTACGTAACTCCAAATTAAGCGTTCTTGGACTCTATGGAAAGATAATTAAATTATCTACAAAAACTTAGTTGGGGAGACTCTCTGATTCTGCAATTAACTAGCCGATCCAAACCCTTTTCTAAAGCATCCAAATTCACGTCGGACTCTCTGGACAGCGCACTAAAACAGGCATAACTTTCGCCCAGAAATTCGGAATCCGGACTTCTTTACCTCTATTGAAAGCTAAGAAACTTATCTACAACTTTCTCAATTTTAAGGACTCCTGAATCGCAAATATTTCCGTCGCACAAACCGATCTACTAAACTCTGTCCAGAACTACCCCGATCTGCAGAACAGTAACACTAGAAAATTCATAACTTTCGCTACACAAATCCGAATTACGTGTTCTTGTACTCCCTGGAAAGATAATTAAACCCTCTACAACTTTCTAGAAGGGTCCAGACCTGAATCCCGACGAAACTAGATCAAAACCGCCGAGAAACAACTACCGTCCCAGCAGCCCAGAAAACCGACGAATCTAACTTGATTAAAACCAATCTAGAGACTACCGGGATTACCCTTGGCGACACGACGGCGAACACGTCGGCGAACACGACGAACACGGCGATGAACACGCCCGCGATCTCCTCCTCTCTTTCCTCCGGATCCACGCGGTACAGCGGCGAGCGTCGGCGACGGCGCACCGGGAGGAGGCGACGACGATGAAGCGACGACGGCGCACGGGAAGAAGGCGTCGGGGCAGCAGGCGGCGGCTGCTGGGGTGGGGCGCGGGGGTGGAGGCGCGGGGGTGGGGGCTGCCTAGGTTTTAAGAGGTGGCCTCCCTCCCTCTTGGGCCAAGGAAAACCCACCTGGGCCAAGGCCTAGGCCCAGGTTGTCTTAAATTTTCATAAAACCCCACAAAACTCTTATAAATTTAATTATTTCACAAAAGTCCCTCTCTCTATTAATTAAACAATTAATTAAGCAATTTCCGGGGTATTACAAGCATTGTGTGAGTTCAAGACCGCGGTAAACCACGCTAGGCGAGTCAATACTTTGATCATGTTGAACCTACATTTTCTGCAAATTACTTTTGTTTAAATTATCAAATTGCATGTTGTTAATTTATATACAAATACATGCTTAATTCAAGATTCTAGTTATATGCCCATTGTTCGCCTTGATTAATATTACACCCCCTTGTTGAATATTTGAATATATGAACCTTGTCGCCCTAGTGAAATTATGATAGTAACCTTTTGAAAATAAGTCCGTAATTTATACGCCATGCGTAGTATTGCATAGATATTCATGGGCGTGAAAACGCCAAGCATCACACAATCATGAGAAAATTTGGTTGGGCAGTCATGGTGGTAATGACTGGTATATGTTCGATATGATTATTTTATGTTCCCAAAACCCTACTTGCTTAAATATCTGGGCGAATGGTTCGAGGGTGTGTGAGTGGTGCAGTGAAGGCACAAAGTGGGTTGTGGTAGAATCGCCCAGATACCACTAAGGACTGAATCTTGTCATGATCTCCCACGTAAAACAGTGCAACCACAAGTCTGTAAAGTACAACTTGGCTAAGTAGTTGTATCGAAACTCCCGGACTCATCTCACTGGTAGTGGAGTGAAGTGAATACGCAAGGGCAATGGGAGGCCTAAAGGGACACCAAGGGGAGGGTGAAGTTTTCCAGCTGTTCTAAGCGTTGCGGGAAGTGAAGCCCGGCTGCGTTAGTAACTGTGGAAAACATCCCGTGCATAGATGGGACCCACCGCAAGTGGGAGAAGCCCATAAGGTGAGATGACAAAAGGAACTAGATACTTTGAACAGTCACTGTGATGGTCTGCTCAACCACATGACTAAGGAATCGTGTGGGACAACGAGTTGATTGTCTCTTGTGGTGAAAGTGTACAAACTCTGCAGAGTCAAAACTATTCGAATAGCCGTGCCCACGGTCATGGGCGGACATGGGAACTTAACCAGATATAGTTCTGTTTCAAAAATGATTTGTGGGCGGGAATGGAAAGGCCCTGATTTGTGTTGTCCTGGGTGTCACCCCAGTGATAAGTTAAGCGGCTATAACGCTGAAGGATTATGCATATGGTGCAGATGCCATGTAACGGTGGATGGATTCTGAATCGCTATTATTATTGCATTCTCTTACATAATATGTTTTGTTCAAACTGCTAAGTCTCAGGAAATTCCTATGTATTATATTTCAAAAGCAAAATCATGAAAATAGTTCACATAAAATAAGATGTCAGGAAGAATAAGTAGAGTCATAAGAACAGAAAATGTCTGTTTGTGGTAAGCGTATAAAGATGTTGGTGGATCCATGTCGATCATAAAAAGAGAACGACAGCGAGGGTTCTAGGAGAAATAAATTGGTGAAGCTTAAATGGATTGATAGGCCAGATAGAAGATTTAAATAATTTTTGGAGAATTAGGATGTGCAAGAAAAATTTGGGATTACGATACGGATAAATAATATGAATTCTTGGAAGAAGTTGTGAATAATGGGATTAATAGGATTTGATCATATACTAGAAAGATCAAATGAATTTCTAGGATGACTGAGGAAATGATAACGATTACTGAAGTATAATCTTGATCAATGATAATCTTAGTGGATGTACACTAATGAGTCGTATACTTGATTACGGATATTCTTGGCGGAGGTAAACTAGAGACTTAGTAAGAGATAGATAATGGTAAACAAGATTGATTATTGGGAGAGCAAATTATGGTTTTGGATTAATAGCAAAGGATTAGACTGTTAGCATGCCTTGATAAGAATTATTTTAGTGGGATAAAGAAAGTAATTATGTTAAAGGATCACTAGAATTTACGAGGTGAAGAATTGATGAATAGCAATCACAAGATTGGATTACTTGGAATTTATGATACATCAGATATTGGTGGATACAAAATAAAGAAAACCAGATTTGTATTAGAATGAGGAGTTAATTAAATTATTGAATAATGAGCCTAAGATTGGATTTATGAACTGGTGGTGAATATTCGTACTCATATATGAGAGTGGTCACTTCGATTCGGTCATTGAATATTTTAGATAATGCTTTGGAAATTATTTGATCGGTGGGTCACAAATACAGGTATTGGATTGTAATTAAGTGGTGTAGTCAATAAGTTGGCAATCGGTGGATCTGAGATCGGGATTATACGATTCTGGTGAAATTTAAGGTTAGAGGAATAAATTTATGGGGAAGGTTAGAATTACGTGAGAATCAGACAACCATGGTTGGATTGATAAGATGGTAGGTGATAGAATAGAAAGCGGATAATCGGTGGATTAGATAAGTAATGATACTTGTTGTTCGGAGTTTTAGACCGCAATAATAGCACTATAATTAAATAATAAGAATAATGCGAAGAGCAATTTTTGGCAAATAAAACAACCGGAGCCTCTCCTTTGATTAGCCATGCATACTATTTATTTGCATTCTGTGTATTGGCTCGTGGAGCACGGTGGTTAGTGTGCTCACACTCGCTCTCATAACAAATCCAGAATAAAGGTTCAGTTCACTACGCCTCAGCAACACTACTGCTCACAACAACAAAGAAGATGAAGATATCAAAGGCTAGGTCGCGAGCCTCCAGTTGGCTGCCTGTGGGCATGTCCTGAAGGTCCCACTGTGTGCTTCGTTCTTCATTGCTGCAATTCTCGATTTCGCCTAATCGGCCCATGAGTAAGTTTACTATTTTATTTATGCTTCCGCATGGTATGTATTTGATATTCATTTTCTGTAACTGTGAGCACTATCTATTGATCCAGGGAATAGTGCATTAAATCACAGAGGATTCCAGATAGTAAAATCCGGGGTCCTACAGTCAAAGAGCTGTGGTCGAGACATCGTGGTCGAAGTGCTATGGTCGAGGCCCCATGGTCGACAGCTTCAAAGTCGTAAGGAGTCAACTTAGTCAGATTGTGTGTGGTTATAGACTTGCAATTGGGGAAGCATGTGTCCTTGGAAGGAGTGATAGACATATTAGAACAACAATCAAATTTTTTGACAATTAAAAAAATATCCTTGATTCTTTGGATCATCTCAAGGAGGTAAAATGAATAATCCAGCAGGTGCTCATTCAGATCTAACACGCTACAAATATGATATTTCGACAACTGTTCAATGAATAATAGTTGACCTCAAAACAATATTAAAGGATGTAGTGTAAGTACATAACTTTTGAAGGACGTGATAACTCATTACAAGTAAGGAACACATAAGTGAACAGACAAGCCAGATCTGAGCCAAACTTGCGACAGAGCTCTGGGAGTACCTATCATGTACACTTGAATTAGTCTATTATGTTGACAAAGGAAGGTTGTATGTTGAAATCTAATATCTCGCATAATCATTGATCATAGGATATGTTATGATCTTCTGAATATTATTGGCAGGGAGCTATAAAAATTATGGCAAATGACCTCTCACATTTCAAATGCGGGCCTTGCATAATCATTGATAATAGGATATGTTATGATCTTCTGAATATTATTGGCAGGGAGCTATAAAAATTATGGCAAATGACCTTATCCGCACAAGACACCAGGTCACAAAATTCTATGCCCTGAAGTCCTAGCTACAAGGTGTATCTCTTCATGTTCAAGTAACTACATGATTTAAGTAGATGGCCTATTTCTTTAAGACATTTAGACATATTAACAAACAAACTCAAGTGGGTGGCCTTTTCTTAATACGGACCAGTTAATGTGCTTCATTATACTACGGAAACTATGTTGTTGTTATGGTTGAAGGCCATCAACCATGTATTTATGATATATGTCAATTGTGACCTGTATTGTAGCCAATTTTGCCTAGATAAAATGGTCGTCAAAAGAAAGTGGAGAGATTTAAGTTCTATTTAGAAGACAATTACATGCTAAAAGCAATAAGGTGTTATGATATAATGATCATGGAGCTCATTTTCTACAATCAACTAAATTCAAGAAGATGTGAAAGGACATCATAGACCTTGTGTTAGTCGAGGCATGGATGTGTTGTGCCGGCGTAGTCGGTCACGAGTGGTGTCAGGCTGTAGGGTGGGGTCGGTGGTGGACTACATGATAGGTGTCGTCGGACTAGAGGAGGGGGCTCAAGGTACGGACGTCAGAGGAGGGGGCGTAGGGCAACAACTAGAGGGGGCGGAGTGTGGCGGAGCGGTGCCATAGGAGCCGTGTGGGGTGGAGCGCGGAGTGTGACAAAGCAAGGGGCGACACAGGAGTGGAGGGTGGCGACATGGGGCGGAGGGGGACGAAGCGTTGGAGCAGGACGAGGGAGGAGCGACAGCGTGGGGACAGAGCAGGAGAAAAGGGGGAAGAGGGGGAGGAGCGACGACGTGGGGGCAGAGTGGTGAAGCATTGGGGTGGGCGGAGTGGCGGGCGAGGGCGTCGCGGGAGCGGGGAGCGTTGGGGCGGCACCGATGGATTGCATGTGTGAGGGGCGGCGCCAATGGATTGCAGGTGTGATGCAGGGGCGTGATTGCCAGGGGGAGGGGGAAGGGCGGCGTGAGGCATTGGTGCCCGGGCAGGCGGACATGCGAGGTATGGGGATTGGCCGGAACAACATGCAATCGTGGACGTTGGATGAACTGAATAAGCGGCGCAGATACTCAGATGGCAGGACCAATTTGCAATGTTAGTCATTGAATTATGTTGATCTAACCATAAGGAGAGGAGGATATTAATGTGGTTAGGTGACAAATGGTTTTATCAAACTGGTACTTTTTATATTAGTAAAGATGATATTTTTTTTCATGAGTTAGTCGCCTGATATATAAAGGCCATGAGTGCTATTCGGAAGAAATCAATAAAGATCAAGTATTTTTCTAACCGGCTGGCCGCAGGTCAGAGCCTCCAGCGTGAGGGCGACTTGAGCCATCCTGGCATTATCTTCCACCCTAACATCTTGGTATCAGAGACGACGATCCTATGGGAATCATGGAGTAGGCAACTTCCATTGCTGATCTAAGCAAGCAATTAGCGTAGCTTCTCAACGTGGTTAGCAGTCATCACGAACGGTTTGAAGACTTGGAGTGGTGCATTGGCTAGACTTGTTTTGACGTGTCCAAGGCAGCAATGGAGAGGCACATGGTGAGGGCAACCGTGGTGTGATGCGGTTCCACAAGTTGTCCTTCCCGATGTATGGCGGGAAGGAGGATTCGCTGCTAGGGCTTAATCGCTATGAGCAGTTTTTCTGAGGGTAGCGCACGATGGAAGAGGAGAAGGTTTGGCTGGCATCCTATCACATGATGGGGACGGCACAGCAGTGGTACGTTTGGAGCATAGCAATTGCGTTCCAACAAGGCTACGTTTTGTCGATCATGTGAATCTCCGCTTTGTACCACCCATGTGGAATAATCCCCTTGGCGAACTCATTCAACTCCGTTACTTGGGTTCCATTAAGGAGTATCAAGATCAATTCCTTGCCCTGTTGTGTAGATGTGAGGAGATGACCGAGACACAACAAGTTCAGATCTTTACTGCGGGACTCCGCAACCCATTGCAGACTGATGTTGAGTTGCAGCAACCTACCACCCTCGAAGAAGCGATGAGCTTGGCATGGGTGTATGCCAGGCGTCTGACCATGGAAGATGCAGAGGAGACCAAACCACCTCTCAAGATAGGCGGGTTGTCACGTCCAGTAGCACCTGCACGCGGCTCTTTGCCAACCTCATATCTGGATAATGGTGGATCAAGATGACTTCTATACTAGATGTGTATGCTATTCCATTAGATGGCTATGATATCGTATTGGGCGTCTAGTGGCTCTGCACTTTGGGACTCATTCTCTGGGACTTTGACAAACTGGTCATGTCTTTTTGGCAGGATGACCATCAGGTGATATGGCACGGCACACAAGACTCGGGTATACTACAGGCGTGTGCGGCTGGTGGCCATGACTTGTTGGTGGCTCTCCTAGAGGAATTCTCGGATGTCTTTGAGGATCCTGTGGTTTACCTCTGGTTCGACGCTTTGATCACCATATTCACCTCCTACCGGGTACGACGCACATTGCAGTCCGCCCTTATCGTTATCCTCGACTCCTAAAAGACGAAATTGAGCGGCAATGTGATGGCATGCTTCAACAAGGCATCATCTGAACAAGTACGTCGTCGTTTTTTCACTAGTCCTCCATGTCAAAAAGCATGATCAGTCATGGTGTTTCAGTGTCGACTATCGTGCCCTCAATGCGCATACAGTCAAGGACAAATTTCTGATTCCCGTGGTCGATGAATGGATGAATTGAAGGGAGCCTGCTTCTTCACCAAATTGGACCTCCGTAGTGGCTACCACCAAGTGTGTATGCACCCCGCTGGTGTGGAAAAAACAACTTTTTGCACGCATAGGGGGCCACTATGAGTTCTTGGCCATGTCGTTCAGCCTCACCAATGCACCGGCGACCTTATAGGCACTTACGAATAGGAGTGCAATCGGTTCGGATATTTCCCGCTCGACCGCCCGACCGAGTAGTTCGAAGGATACATTGGGAGTGTGCTGATAGAATAAGCATCAGTAGCCTTTGAATGCTTCTTTGGAGATTATTCCTGAGGAGACGCTGCCCAGTTGATATTTGCGGACAACTAGAAATCGTCTGGCCTCAAGCCCAAAAGGGTGGCGATACGTATGAACTAGGCAACCGACCCACTGAATCGGAGCTTATGGTGTGACCTGCGCAACGATCTAGCCCGGTGTAGCGAAATAACGAAATTTTTGTAAGGATAATCATTTTTTTATTCGAAAATACATAAATATATTTGTGGGAATTTTTTTACAAAAATAGGCACCAGTCGCCTAATAGGAGGGTGATTGCAACCTTTCGCCCAACCGGAAAGCAACATTTGGTCAATATGGGATCCGGAAAGCAACATTTGGTCAATATGGGAACCGTTGGGCAAGTCATTTCTATCGCCTGATCATTAGGCGACTGAATTGAAGTCGCCCTACCGTTGGGCGATCGAATTACTGATCGCCCAACGGTAGGGCGATCGAATTGCGATGCCCAACGGTAGGGCGACATGGGGGGTGTTTTAAGACAGCACAGCCGGCCGCCGCCACCTACCCACTCATTCTGCACACAGAGAAGAAACGAGAGAAGAAGAGAAAAGAAGAGGACAGGAAGAAGATAAAAGAAGAGGAGAGGAAGAAGAGAAAAGAAGAGGAGAGGAAGAAGGGGAAGAATAGGAGAAGGAGAGGAGGATAGGGTAGGAGGAGGAAGGAGGAGTGGAAGCTAATCCATCCATTTGGATCGGGTATTTATTTTGATTATGTTGTATGTTATATGAAATATTGGTGTTTGTAGTATAGGAATTTTAGCACAATTTTTAGTATAGGAAGTGTAGTATTCTGCGATATTATTTGACATTTCGCAAAATTGGAATATATATGCAGGCCAACATCATCAATGGCTACTACATTGAGAGTGTATTACAGAGCTGGAACCATTCGTGAAGGTCCGAATGGTGTGGATTTGAGAGATTTTTCGCAAGTCACTCTCGTACTTCCGGATGGCGAGAATGCTTGAATGGCAGATGTGCAGCATTGGCTAACCCGAAGTTTTTCATTGGACCCCGCGGTGTGCAGCGTCTTCATGCAAGGGCTTTGGAGCCGGTCTCCCACGGACATCAGATGGGAGTTGAAGACATTGGTGCGCACTGCTTCGTGGAAGGGCTTTGTGCAAGGGTGTTGGCGCTGTGGATACGGGTGTGTGCTACTTGTGCAACCGTGTTCACTACAAGCAGCTGCGCAAGCCCTTGCTCTGGGAGGTGCTAGCAGCTCGGGCGGGCCGCATGTTGGTGAAGATGTGCAGCTTTGCTCAGTGAGATGATAAAAGATGCCAGCTTTGCGTAGTGACCTAACAAAACGGGGCAGCTTTGCTCAGTGAGATGACAACAGATGCCAGCTTTGCGCAGTGACCTGACAAAACGGGGTAGCTTTGCTCAGTGAGATGACAACATATGCCAGCTTTGCGCAGTGACATGACAAAATGGGGCAGCTTTGCTCAGTGAGATGGCAACACATGCCAGCTTTGCGCAGTGAGAAAATGGACCCTATAAATTGGTGTGCATTCCATTTCGCAGGCCACACTGCACTTCCAAACCCGACACTACACCGCGCTTCCGTCACCCCACTGGGATGGACAAAAAAATCAGAAGAAACAATGGGACAAGATGGCGAAGGAATGGGAGGAGACCCGTGACCTAGCACGATTAGCTGCCGCCCGCGATGAGAAAATAAGGGCTATTGCAGCCCAGTTAGAACAAGCCCAGCGTGCTAAAGGGTCAGCACCCCCAATGAGCGGCCGCGTAGCAACAACCCCATCCTGAACGGCCCCACCGAGCGTTCGCCGCAACTCCCTCCTGACGGGGAGACACCCCCTTTGTTGGTGTGGGGACACGTGCAAATTCTTCAAGTCTAAGCACCGCCTTAGCCTAGGTATGCGTTACTGGGGTTGCGCAAACTACTCCAGTGACTACCCCGACCGCCGTTTTGACACCGCAACCTATCGGTAGCCGGTAACGACGACATGCACCATTTTCCCCTACTTGTTCTCCTTGACAGCACGCACTAACAATCTCTCCCCTGTACTTGCAGTCTCCTGAACCCCTATGTGGCTACCGCAAATGGATCGATCTTCAGATCCACCCTACGAACCAATGGACCCTCGACTTCGAGGAGTGGAATGTCACACGGGAGGAGTTGCTGGAGGAGGAGCGCCGCAAGAACGAGCACACCCTGCGTATATAATGCGAGACACAATCTCATCTCGAAGCGTGCACGCGTAGGGAGCGGGAGGCTCGCGAGAGGGAGCGCGAGAGAAAGAGGGAAATGGCGGCTAAGGCAAAAGAGGCCGCGGAGGAGTTCAACGCCGAGCGGGCAAGGAAGGGAAAGTGTCTCCGATCCACACAGTAGTTCGTACGAGCAGTTGGGTAGGTTAGTTGCATATTATGCTACATGTTACGCATCTAATAAAAATGTACGCGGCATGTTACTCCCAACTGTATTATGAAGTTTATTTCTACTTAGATAAGATTATTATCTCGTCTTTCGCATTCAATGATTCAGATAGCAAGTCATTTAACAATATTAACATACCGGTTCTCTCCGTACACTAATTCTCAGTAAAATCAAAATATCACTTACCACGATATGTATCGATCGTTCTACAGTCAATCGTTCTTAAAAAAAAATTCTCAAAATTTTTTACGCACCTACAACATACAGTGAACATAAACTTGTATTACAACCACATCAGATTTTTTCCCAGTTTAAAACTATAAAATTGACAAAACTCTAAAAACTCACGGGAGACTGAGTCAAGTCGCCTCCCTATTAGACGACTGCATTCAAATCGCCCACCCATTGGGCGATCGCATTCAATCAATCGCAATTGAAGGCGGCGATTGCGATCGCCGAGAGTACAATGATTAGCTCCAGTCGTCCAATGGGGGGCGACTGGAGCCTATTTTTGTAAAAAAATTTCCCACCGGTATATTTCTGTATTTTCAAATAAAAAAATGATTATCCGTACAGAAAATTCGCAAAATAACGCCCTTGTTAATTCCTAGTACTTCGTGCGTTGTCGCCTTATTGGCTTCCACCGTGGCTTTGTTCTCGTGGATTTTGCTGCAAATCTGGTCACTTTGGTAGCTGCATAGCCCACACAAAATAGAAAAGTTAAGCGTACGTAGGTCTCTAAACTTGTCCCGAGCGATCAAACAGTTCCTGAACTCTATAGTCGAACTCTATAGTCGGGTTCTTTTAAACGGTATATTTTTCAAGATAAGATCAATAAAAAAATTATAATAAAAAGTATACTGAGTTCAACTGTACTAGCTAAAATTACATATAACTATTTTACTCTACGTACTATCTTTTATAAACAGTTAAAATTTAAACATTTAAAAGATAAATCATCGGTCAAAAAAAAACTCACCCTATGAAAGTGAGTGAGTTAGGTCGACTAATTCCAATGTGGCGTGCGGACCCACACAGTCATGTGAGGGAGTTGGTGTGGCCAGTAAAAAATACAATCACACCTTTGTTTCCTCGCCACACACATTATTCACTAGCACCGACGAGGGGACAGCGAGGAGGACGCTTCCGCGGGCTGCAGCAATGACTGGCCAGCTGACGGCGTCACGTCCTGCCTCCTGGCTTCGCCTCTATTGGGATTCATCCACGGTCTTCTTACTCTCCCTCGGATTTGGGTTGACCCCTCCTTCAAAACCGAAGGTGTGGACTCAAATCGGCAAGATCTATCATAAATGTTGGTAGATCCGGTTGATTCGTGGTTGTTGTGGTTATAGACCAAACAGTAAAGAAGGGGACTTATAGATAAAGAAGAGGAGAGCCAGATCTGTGAGAGAGTTGTTAAGAATGAGAGGATGCCCCTCCTCTTGTCCCTCCTGGGGTTCATATACATGAGTGGGTAGAACGGGAAATCCCCATTCTATCCCTTATTACTTACAAAGGATGATGGCACATTGGTATATTTACATGAGTATATTCCTCTACACTATTGGACCTATTACATATTAGGCCAGTTACAAGGCCCAGTCACGGGGGTTGAGCCACCCCCACAACAGAACTCCCTCGACAGCAAACACAGAGGTCCTAATGGGCGAGCTGACGTGCCGAACCATCCCAGCCCCCCGTTCCCCGACAGTAAGCGCGAGGGTATCGACTGGTGAGCCGAAGCACCTGGTAACTTGCTGCCCCCTGAGTCAATGCCTATGAAGAGCAATTGGTAACTTGCAGCCCCCTGAGGAAATGCCTATGAAGAGGTCCGCGGAATCCCACTTCGCGCTGCTCCGAAGCCTAGTCGTCTCGCCGAGGCAGTGCATACCAGGCGGACGACGAAGTCCCGCACCGGAGCTGACCCGTCCCGCCGAGGCATTGACTACTAGGCGGACGGCGAAGCCGCGCCGCAGCGCCGAGGTGATGCCTACCAGGCGGACGACGAAGTCCCGCGTCGGGGCCGACCTGTCCCGCCGAGGCATTGCTTACTAGACGGACGGCGAAGTGCCGCCGCTTCGCCGAGGCGATGCCTACAAGGCGGGCGGCGAGGCGCTGCTCCGAAGCCGGGTCATCTCGCCGAGGCAGTGCCTACCAGGCGGACGACGAAGTCCCTCACCGGAGTCGAGCCGTCCCGCCGTGGCATGGCCAACTAGGCGGACGGCGGCCGTCTTGCTCCGTCGGCGATGCCCACCGGCGTCTGACGAGGCGCCGCTCCGAAGTCGGGTCGTCTCGCCGAGGCAGTGCCTACCAGGCGGACGACGAAGTCCCGCACCCGAGCCGAGCCGCCCCGCCGAGGCATTGCCTACTAGGTGGACGGCGGCGCGCTCCGCCGAGGCGATGCCTACGGCGGACGGCGAAGTCCGCGTCGAGGCGAGCCGTCCGCCGAGGCATTGCCTACTAGGCGACGGCGGCGTCGCCTCTTCGCCCGGCGATGCCTACAAGGCGGACGGTGGCGCCGCTCAAGCCGGGTCGTCTCGCCGAGGCGGTGCCTACCAGCGGACGACAAAGTCCCGCACCGGAGCCGAGCCATCCCGCCGAGGCATGGCCTACTAGGCGAACGGCGGCGCCGCCGCTCCGCCGAGGCGATGCCTACAAGGCGGGCGGCGAGGCACTACTCTGAAGCCAGGTCGTCTCGCCGAGGCAGTGCCTACCAGGCGGACGATGAAGTCCCGCACCGGAGCCGAGCCGTCCCGCTGAGGCGTGGCCTACTAAGCGGACGGCGAAGTGTTGGGTCGTCTCGCCGAGGCAGTGCCTACCAGGTGGACGACGAAGTCCCGCACAGGAGCCGAGCCGTCCCGTGGAGGCATGGCCTACTAGCGGACGGCGAAGTGCCGCCGCTCCGCTGAGGCGATGCCTACAAGGCGGGCGGCGAGACGCTGCTCTGAAGCCGGGTCATCTCGCCGAGGCAGTGCGTACCAGGCGGGCGACTAAGTCCCGCACCGGAGACGAGCCGTCCCGCCGAGGCATGGCCTACTAGGCGGACGGCGAAGTGTCGCCGCTCCGTCGAGACGATGCCTACAAGGCGGGCGGCAAGGTGCTGCTTCGAAGCCGGGTCATCTCGCCGAGGCAGTGCCTACCAGGCGGACGACGAAGTCCCGTACCGGAGCCGAGCCGTCCTGCCGAGGCATGGCCTACTAGGCGGACGGCGAAGTGCCGCCGCTCCGCCGAGGCGATGCCTACAAGACGGGCAGCGAGGTGCTGCTCCGAAGCCGGGTAATCTCGCCGAGGCAGTGCCTACCAGGCGGACAGCGAGGCTATTGCGGCGTAGGCTGGGGCCGCTACGCACATCGAGGCAAGGAGGTGTCGCTGTCGTTCCCCCACCTTTAGAAACAGTGCCCGCGGAGCGCGGGCGCTTGCGGCATAGGCCAGGGGCGCTACGCACGCCGAGGCAGTGAGGTCGCCTGCCGTTCCCCCACCTTCAAAAGGCAGTGCCCGCGGAGCATAGGCGCTTATGGCGTAGGCCGAGGGCGCTACGCACGCAGAGGCAAGGAGGCGACGCTGTCGTTTCCCTACCTTCAGAAACAGTGCCCGCGGAGAGCGGGCGCTTGCGGCTTAGGCCGGGGGCACTACGCACGCAGAGACAAGGAGGCGACACTGTCGTTCCCCTACCTTCAGAAACAATGCCAGCGGAGAGCGGGCCCTTGTGGCATAGGCTGGGGGCGCTACGCACGCCGAGTCAGAGAGGCGAAGCTGCTGTTCCCTCACCTTCAAAACACAGTGCCCGCGGGGCGCAGGCGCTTATGGCGTAGGCCGAGGGCGCTACGCACGCCGAGGCAGGGAGGCGACACTGCCATTCCCCCACTCCCTGGTGCAACGCACGCGAAGGTGCGATGTCCAGGTGTTGCGCCTCTAAAGCGAGGCACTCCCTGGTGTCTCGGCCATTGCGCAATTTTTATACTCTATAGAGTGCGTGAGATCAACATCCACGTCTTATTTATACTCCGAATAGTACACGTAGGGAGAACGTGGACATCCACGTCTTATTTATACTCCGTAGAGTGTGCAGGGACAACATCCGCGTCTTATTTATACTCCGTAGAGTACACATAGGGACAACATCCACGCGTACACGGAAAATCCGCATTTTGTTTATACTCCGTAGAGTGCGTAGGGAGAACATCCGCGTCTTATTTATACTCCGTAGAGTGCGTGCGGAGGCGGACATCGATGCTACGTCTTATTTATACTCCGTAGAGTGCGTGCAGAGGCGGACATCAACGCTACATCTTATTTAGAGTCCGTAGACTGCGCGTGGAGGCGTCCCTCCACGCGTTGTGGGCGGTGAGTGCGTGCGGAGGCGGACCTCAACACTACATATTATTTATACTCCGTAGAGTGCGTGTGGAGGCGGACCTCGACGCTACGTCTTATTTAGAGTCTGTAGACTACGCGTGGAGGCGTCCCTCCACGCGTTGCGGGCGGAGCCGACGTGGTCGAGGTGTAGACGATGCGGCGGCGGAGGTGTATACACCAAGTACATGCGTGCAGTGTATGCATGCAGCATGAATACATGCACGTAGGAAATATACCATGCACGTGCATGAGTGTTTGAGTGTATAGGCCACGTATGATGAATACATGCATACCATGCAGCATGAACGCAGTGCATGCAATGCAGTATGAGCGCTTGACCTGCGACGTCCGACGGCCGGAGACTGAACTCGAGGCCCGGATGCTGCGGGAGCTGTACGCGCACGTGGCCAGAGTATGTAGCCGGTCGAAGCACGCGGTGCGCCCGGCATGCACTGCTTCACTTGACCGCACGTTCTCGACGCCTGCCCTGAGGCGAGCGGAGCTGATGGCCGAAGTGGTCTTCGCCTGTGCGGAGTCCGCGCCCGAGGAAGGTGTCGAGCCGCGGAGGCTGTTGGATCAGAGTGCCACAATCTGCAATCACACAAACACAGATGCAAAATGGACAAGAAACACACGCGAGAATGGCCTCTAAAAACTCGAGAGATTTTCATTGAAACTCAATCGGCTTTCGGACGTGCTACGGTGCCGAACGAAAATGCAGGGAATACACAAAACAACACCACAGACTCTAAAGCGATCTCCAGAGAGATGCTACATGCAAACAACTACGGTCCATGATCCTTATAACTCGGATCACGCACTTACAACTCACTCATAATAAAATCTTTGACTTCTTAAGATTACGAGCGAGATCGCTCTCGGCTTCTTGATCGCAACACGCACTGTGGACAAGCAGAGACAAACTTCTTGTTGTTTATTTTAAAGCTGGCCCGACACATCGACTCAATGCCATCAAAAACAAGATTAGTGATAACATTCTCCCCCCTAATCTTGTTTCCCATTTGCTGTATCCACCATGCCAAGCTTCTCCCTCATTTCAAGAAATTTGACACGACCAAGTGACTTCGTTAGGATATCTGCCAACTGTTCTTCAGTCCGCACATGCTCCACTTCAATTTTTTCATTTTCCACACAATCACGAATGAAATGGTATCTTGTTTCAATGTGTTTGCTCCTATCATGGTGTACAGGGTTTTTGCACAATGATATGGTTGACTTGTTGTCAATCAACAACCTGAACTTCTTTTGTTCTTGATTCAACATATCACTCAGCAACCTTGCCATCCAGATCCCTTGACAGGCAGACGTTGTCGCCGCAATATACTCAGCTTCACATGACGATAAGGCCACCACTTTCTGCTTCTGTGACAGCCAAGCAATCAGATTTGAACCCAAATAAAACACAGCACCAGAGGTACTTTTGCGATCATTTGCATCTCCGGCAAAATCACTATCGCTATACCCGATTAAATCCATATTACTGCTGGACCTTCTTCCATAGAAACACCCCAAGCTGAGAGTACCACTCACATACCTGAGAATTCTCTTCACTGCATTCATGTGTTCCTCGGTGGGCCTTTCCATGAAACGGCTGACAACACCCACCGAAAATGCAATGTCAGGCCGGGTATTTACCAGATACCTTAAGCTTCCAATGATACTTCTGTACAGTGTTGGATTGACTGGAGAGCTTTTGCTTTCTTTGCTCAATTTCAATCTTTCTTCCATAGGTGTAACACAAGGATTGCACTTCTCCATACCTGCTGCCCTCAGCAACTTCTCAGCATATGTGGACTGACACAGTGTTATGCCATCACTTGTTTGCTTGACTTGAATTCCCAAGTAGTAACTAAGCAAGCCGAGATCACTCATTCTGAATAATTGCTGCATTTGAGTTTTGAATGCAGTAATATCTGCCTTGCTTGACCCTGTAATAATCAAGTCGTCCACATATACACCAACCAACAGAATTGAGGATTTCTCTGCCCTTTTGTAAACTGCATGTTCCAATGGGCTGCGAGTGAATCCAAGCTTTGTCAAACTTGAATCCAGCTTGATGTTCCATGCCCTTGGTGCTTGCCGGAGTCCATACAATGCCTTCTTCAATCTTAACACTTTGTGCTCTTGGCCTTTTACTTCGAAACCAGGAGGTTGTGTCACAAACACCTCTTCAGCTAATTCCCCGTTCAAGAATGCTGATTTCATGTCCATGTGATGGACTTCCCAACTCTGCTGTGCTGCCAAGCTCACAATCAACCGCACGGTCTCCATCCTTGCAACCGGAGCGAAGACTTCATCGAAATCCACACCATGTCTCTGAACATAGCCCTTCGCAACTAACCGAGCTTTGTACTTGACAATAGCACCGGTTGGATCCTTTTTTACTTTAAAAACCCACTTCAAACCTATGGGCTTTTGGGTGCCTGAGCTCTCCACAAGCTTCCATGTCTCATTTTCCTCAATAGAACTCAATTCCTCTTGCATTGCCTCCCTCCAGCACTTTTCTTTCACTGCCTCCTCAAAACAGGTTGGTTCTTCAGCTGATAACATGCAGAATTCCAAATATTCAGACTGCAGTTCGATCGGTTCAGAAGCATCATATATCTCCTGAATTGATCGAAGACGTCGTGGACCTTCACTTGATGAATCACTCAGTGTTGCTAATCCAGCTGGTGTGTCTTGAGACAAGGCTCCAGAGGAAGATGGTGGACTGCTACTCGCTCCAGGAGAAGATGGTGGACTGCTACCCTGCACAGATATATCATCTTCACTGCTGTTTCCACCGAGATTTCCAGCAGTACCTGCATTTCCAGTACTTGAATCTTCATGTATATCATCTGATGTTGGCTCTATTTGGTCTGGGTTTTGCTCTTCGGCAGTATCACCTCCCTGCTCAATATGGATTGTAAAAGAATCACCATGATTGCATTGCCTTGTGTCATCAGTTGTGTATTGCTCCCAGGGCCATGATTTTTTCTCATCAAATGCAACATCCCTGCTGATATGCACTTTGCCGGTCTCTGGATTATAAAACCTATAGGCTTTAGAACCAGATTCATAACCAATAAATACCATCCGAGTACTTCGGTCCTGCAATTTTTTTAGATGAGCAGCTACAGTTTTCACATAAGCAATGCATCAAAATGTTCTCAGATGATGGACTTGAGGTTTCCTTTTGTACAGAGCTTCATATGGTGTTTTTCCGACAACACTTTTTGTTAGTGCTCTATTCAACAAGTATACAGCCGTAGCAGCAGCTTCTCCCCAGAATTTTCCGGGCATCCTCTTGCTTTTCAACAGACTTCTGGTCATACCGACAATTGTTTGATTTCTCCTCTCGGCCACTCCGTTTTGCTGGGGTGTATAAGGCGCCGTGAGAAACCTCTTTAAACCCAAATCATCGCAAAAATTGTGAAATACCTTTGAAGTGAACTCTCCTCCTCTATCTGTCCTCAAAGCTTTAACCTTCAGACCAGTTTCCAGCTCAACTTTTGCCTTTACTGACTTGAACGCAGCCAGTGCTTCGTTTTTGGTTTTGATGAGTACAATCCACATAAATCTAGTGCAATCATCAACAATTAACAGGAAATACCTCTTCCCTGTTGGCGTGGCTGGTGATATGGGTCCACACAAGTCTCCATGAAGTAGCTCCAAAGGTGATTGTGCCCGGTATGAACTAGCTGATGGAAATGGCAGCCGGTGTTGTTTTCCTGCCAAGCAGCCCTCACATATCTGCTCAACATGACTGATCAGCGGCAAACCCTCAACCATCTGCTGCCTTGCCATATCCTTCAGAGCTCTGAAGTTTAGGTGACCAAATCTAGCATGCCATAGCCACTCTTTTTCCTTCAGTGCAGTCAGCAGGCATACGGGTTTTGCCGGTTGAAGTTTCAGCAAATACAACCGATTACTAGACCTTCTGACTTTTACCAGTAGCTGCTTCTCTTGATCATAAATCTGCAGCACCCCATCTTCAATTACTGTTTTGCACCCATTTTCATCTAGCTGCCCAAGACTCAAAATGTTGCTCTTCAATTGTGGGATGTAATAGACTTCAGTCAGTGCTTTGTGCTCCTCGGTATGGCGTTGAAACAAGGCTGTTCCTCGCCCTCGGATCTCTGCAATAGAGCCATCTCCAAAACGCACTGTCCCAGCCACCGTTGTGTCCAGATCTGTAAACACTTCTCGATTTCCAGACATATGGTTGCTTGCACCTGAATCTAAGTACCAGGTCAGACTCTTCGGCTCACACACATCTCCAAGGTTTGGAAGGACTTTTTCTTCATTCAACAGTACAGTTGCAGCAGGAAGATTTGTCTGATGCATTGGCCCATTGACTTGCATCATCAACAGAGCTGGCTCATCATCATTCTTCTCAACAAAATGTACTTTCATCTCTTTCTTCTTTGACTTACATTCTGAAGAATAATGACCATAATTTTGACAATTATAACATCTCACCTTGGTCTTATCAAACTTGAACTCTTTGTCAGTTCTGTTGTCTGACTTGTGCTCTTTGTCGGTTTTGGGTGAGTTGTTCCAGTGGCCGCGCCCTCGCCCACGTCCACGGCCTCGGCCGCGTCCAAAACCTCCTCTACTGGAGTTGCCTCCTGAAGTCTCCCCACCTTTCTTCTCTTCTTTGGCCTTCCACTGAGCCCTGGTGAGGAGAACATGCTCATCATCATCATCTTCGGCACTGCGCAGCCTCTCTTCATGAGCCTTCAATCTCCCAATTAGCTCCTCCACAGTCATATTCTTCAGATCTGCAAATTGCTCAATTGAACTGACAATTTGCAGGAATCTGTTTGGAAGAGACCGCAGCATTCTCTTGACAACATAGGAGTCTTCCACCTTGTCACCAAGTTCCCTGATCTTGTTGACAATTGTCCCCACCTTGAAAGCGTAATCTTCAATGGTTTCGGTGGACTTCATCTTGAGACTATCGAATTCCTCCTTCAGAGATTGAACTCGGGCCTCCTGCACACGCTCAGCTCCTAAGAACATAACTTTCAGAGCCTTCCATACCTCCTGCGCACTCTTCTTTTTCGCCACAAGAAAGAGTACATCTTCTGGTATTGCACTGAGGATTGCTGCCCGTGCGATCTTGTTCTTCTTTGCGTCCACCGGTTCTCTCGAATCTTCGGGTTCTACCACGTCCCAAAGATCATGAGCTTCCATCACCGCTTGCATCTTGATGGACCACGCCGAGAAATTCGATCGAGTCAGGACGGGATATGACAGTCCGCCCGAAGCTTCTTTCCCGGATCCAGCCATGGTGGTCGCCGGCGCAGATTAGAACACTCACCGGCTCTTTTCTTCGCCGGTCCTAGCTCTGATACCAAATGTTGGATCAGAGTGCCACAATCTGCAATCACACAAACACAGATGCAAAATGGACAAGAAACACACGCGAGAATGGCCTCTAAAAAACTCAGAGATTTTTCACTGAAACTCTGAATCGGCTTTCTGGACGTGCTACAGTGTGCCGAACGAAAATGCAGGGGAATACACAAAACAACACCACAGACTCTAAAACTGATCTCCGAGAGAGATGCTACATGCAAACAACTACCTGGTCCATGATCCTTATAACTCGGATCACGCACTTACAACTCACTCATAATAAAATCTTTGACTTCTTAAGATTCTGAACGCAGACTGCTCTCGGCTTCTTCAGACTGCAACACGCCTGTGGACAGCAGAGACAAACTTGCGCTGGCTGTTTATTTTAAACTGAAACTGACACACTGACTCAATGCCATCAAAAACAAGATTAGTGATAACAGAGGCCACCGTCTGGACGGACTTCGTCGGCGCGGAAGCGGAGGCCACCACCTGGACAGACTTCGTCGGCGCGTACTTCATCTGCACAGGGTCCGTGACCGAGATCCTCGACGGGGCGGAGCCCAGGGCCGAGGAAGTTTTCGTCTGGGCGAAGCCTTCGGCCGAGGTGGTCTTCGTCTGCGCGGAGGCCCTGGCCGAGGTAGCTTCTTCTGCGCGGGGGTCCTGGCCGAGGTGGTCTTCGTCTGCGCGAAGGCCATGACTTCGGTTTCATCGAGGTCCCTGGGCTTGATGCGGAGGTCAGGCGGACGAAGTGCGCCAGGCGGTGAGGCTCAGCATGGCCGATGTGAAAGCTCGCTGCGAGGCTCTCAGGGCCGCGTGCTGGAGTTGGTGATGTGGAGCCGAAGTCGGCAACATCGTGGGACGTGCCAGCAGAGGCCACGTGGAGCTCCATCAGAGGCGAGCGGAATGACCCTCGTCGCAGGCAGACGCGCGCCGCGCGAAACCCGCAGAGGTCGAGGCATGCAGAGGCCGATGTGGAAAGAGGAACGCGGAGCACGCAGAGATCGGCGCGGGCGTAGACATGTGGAGACCCGCGCTCAACATGCGAAGACTGCTACGGAGCCAGGGTTGAGGACACCGACGCGAAGTCCGTGCAGGGCCACGCAGCATGCGCTTCCTTTAGGACGCGCATGCACTTCATCTCCTGCCGGACCAACCCGCCGGACATGCAGATGTCCTCGCCGCGGACGACCACCACTCGCTTCGTCGCGGGGGCACGGTCAACCTCGTCGGAGCCGACTCCTCATGTGCAACGCGGAAGCCGTAGCCGCCGAGGCGGAGGCCAGTGGAGATCTGGCGTGGACGCCGAGCACACGGAGGCGAAGTCCTGAGGGCGAAGGCCGAGTAGAGTGCCGTACGTCGACGCCGAGGGTGCGGAGGCCAGAGCTGCGGTGTAGACTCCGACGAAGTGCGAGGCCCGGGCACTTCGCCGCGAGGTCGTCCGCCTCTGGTGGTGCCGGAAACACCGCGTGGACGCGGGCGACGCCGTCGGCATCGGCAGAAACTCAGCGCGGAGGCCGACGCAGTCTTCGCTAGCGACGGCACTTCGTCGACGCTAGCGCTCTTCACGGGCTCCGCACGTCGGGCGTGGCAGGACGTTGGCGCGACGAAGCGCGCGGGGGCGACGACCGAGCCGGCAGAAACTCAGCGCAGAGGCCCGACACACAGGCAAAACCCGTGCAACTGCGAAAGCATCAACACATGCATGGATGGATACGTGAATGAATTCTTGCATGCATGGACAAAGCACGTGGGTGGGTTTTCCATGCATGCATGCGTGTACTTCTTGTATGCATGGACGGCTCGCAGGTGGAGGACTGCATCAACACCAGGCTAGATCACGTTGTTGGATTGCAGCTTGTTGATTAGCTTGTATTCTTCTCATGGCCCGCAGGCTCCTCCATGGCTGCTATCCTCCTGTTGCGACTGCCTCGGCAGCGGACTTGATGACGGCGGAGGCCCTGGCGATGCTTCGCGGAGACTCGACGCGGGGACAATGAAGCGGAGGCTGCGCGAAGACTCTTAGAGGAGCTGCACGTGCCAGCTCAGATGGATGTTTCACATGCATGCAAGAATGGATACGAGACTCCGCCCGATACGTGAGCGCATGCATGGGCGTCCTAGCGCACAGTCGATGCCGCGGAGCGTGGCTCGCCGAAGGCGCAACCCGGCTTCGACGCGGAGGGCTCGTTGCTGCGCCGCATCGCTCGGGGCGGAGACTCGAGGACGACACGGAGACGAGTCGAAGACCTACGTACCACCCTGGCCCGAAGGATCACACCACCATGTCATCCAAGGATGTTCAACTAGATCCCTTCAATATATCATCTACGAACAGGCGGTTTGACTAGATCTACTTAATATATCACCTACAACTGGGCGATTGGAGTAGATCTACTCAATACACCACCTATAAAACATGACGAAATATGCCTAAATTTTTAGCACGCAAACTACTTATCTGTCGCTGATGGCTCACAGGATGGCACAGATGCCTCGAATGGGGCAGTGTGCTCCCAAGAATAGCTCTTAGCTCCTTAAGCGACTTTTCATCCAGTCCCCACGGACGGCGCCATCTGTTGTGGCTACAGGCCAAACAGTAAAGAAGGGGACTCATAGATGAGGAAGAGGAGAGCCAGATCTGTGGGAGAGTTGTTAAGAATGAGATGATGCCCCTCCTCCTGCCCCTCCTGAGGGTTCATATACATGAGTGGGTAGAACGGGAAATCCCTATTCTACCCCTTAGTACTTACAAAGGATGAGGGTACATTGGTATATTTACATGAGTATATTCCTCTACACTATTGGGCCTATTACATATTATGCCAGTTACAAGGCCCAGTCACGGAGGGTTGTGCCACCCCCACAACAGTGGTTATTCCCGATTGCTAGTTATGTTACATTTGAACTTTTGAAGTTCTGAACATTGCTACTCATTTACTCAATACTCATGAAATGTTGGCATGTTGCTACCTTTTTAGAACCATGAAAAATCAGTACTAGATCTGGGGTAGATGTGAACATTGCTATTCATGAAAATTTTGTGTTCAGCATGCTACATATGGAAATACTGAATACACATTTTATATCACCATTGTGTGCTTTGGACTCAATTTACCTGTGTGTAGCAGCACTTCATGGACCATATTCCGACACTGAATATATTGTAGAACTTGAAAATCAGAGTTGGCTATTTTCTGGTTGTATTGACATGTTGTTTAGCAGATTTGATTGAACACGTTAACGTTTCATATGAATTTGTGTTCAATATGGTACAGTCGGAATGAAGACTCCTCACTTTGAACATTACACACAGAAAAAGCCCGCATACCACCCATGCAAATTAAACTCTTCTGTCCCAATGGATTACCTTGTTGAGAATATTTTCTGCCCTTGATTTTGAATCTTTCCAGAAACCAAGGTTATTAAAGCGGTAAAGCGAGGTGATCTACCCCCTCATACCTTTTAAGCAGTAAGACGCGAGGCGAGGTGACGTCTTATACACATACACATCCTAAGGCGCTAAGACAACAAATAAAATGAGCATTTTAGCAGCACATATGTATCTTGTTACCAATTCTTAAGCCCATGTAGCATACCTCCCCTTTCCAATTGCTCTTCTCCTATATAGCATCCATCCCCCTTGGTCCCTTGCAAGTTTCAGCTACGGCATAAAAGAGGGAGTGCATTCTCAGAGTAAGTAACATACAGTCACAGTAAAGAGTTTTAGATTGGGGGATGAATAAAACTCAGACTGTTGCAGAAAAGCTAACTAGCGAACAGTTGCTCTGGTTTTGGTTCCAACGCCACTATGCATGCCCCTCTCCATTATCCGTCCGACCATCCCCCCTCTCCATCATCCCTCTCTCCATTATCCATCCCCCTCTCCATTCCCAACGCCTCCACCCTCCAGTCCAGACTCCAGCGACCTCTCCTCTCCTCCGCCTCCACCACCTCGCCGTCGATGGCGATGTGCTCTCTCCATCTCTTCGCCACCACCTTTTCCACCTCACCATCGCCTGCTGCGAGACATCGAGGGAGCACACCTCCTCTTCACCTTTACACCGCATCGGGTGTGAGCCATCGAGAAAGGAGGGAGGGGGCGGGAGGCGGGAGGCCGGTCGCCGCCGGGAGGGGATGCGGAGAGAAGGGATGGAGGGGAGGTCGAGAGGAGGGGAGCAAGGGAGGAGAGGGAGGAGATGGAGCCATGGAGGCCGGGAGGGGAGGCGGGAGTAGGGAGGAAGTGGAGGCGGCGAGGAGGGGAAGTCAAGAGGAGGGAGTCGGGAGTTAGGGGAGTGGTGGAGGCCGGGAGGAGGGGAGTCGGGAGTTAGGGGAGGAGGTGGAGGCCGAGAGGGAGGGGATGGGGCATACCTGGAGCGGAGAGGGCGACAGGGATGGAGGCAGGACGGTGGCACCGCACGGCAGCGGTACTGCAGCAGATGGGCGCCGACGTGTCGCTTCGGGGATGGTGGCGCCACGAGGATGGAGGCGGCGCTAGGGTTCAGCGTTCACGGCTTCACGTGATAGGTTTCTCCACTGCCTCCCTCTCATCCTATCTCTTTATATTCTCTTCTTGCTTTTTTGTGTTTTTGGGGCGTCCGCCTTGGCTGTCCCAACTCCTTTCTTCGCCTAAGCGACGCCATGGCCGTGAGGTGGACGCCATAGACCCTCCTAGCAAGGCAACGCCGACGCCATACATCTCCTCAGCACCTTACCGCCTAAACGTCGCTACGCCTTAATGACCTTGCAAGAAACAAAAGAAGAACAGAACATATAAAAATTACAGAACTGCAGATCTTCTCAGTTTTCCTTTTTATTTCTTCATCTAATATACAGGAGTCTTTTTGTACCTGGTAGCTGTTGCTAATGTCTTCTATAACATTTGAGTTGACCGCAAGTGTTCGTTTTCTGAGTTTTGCACATGATGCAAGCAAGCTGACACTATGGTACTGAATCTGGGATAGATGTGAACATTGCTCAATACTCATGGCCTTTTTTGAAACACCCTTTTTGACAAATCAATAATTGCATTGATTATATTACACAAGTTAGAAAATGAATGTAAAAAGTTGGAATTTTCTTGCGAAAAAAGAAGAGATCAATTGGTTTACTATCACTAGAGAATATAAGATGACAGATTTGGAGGTTGACCATGAGGTAATAGTAATACCTAGAACCTGATGATAACATCATTATGTCTATGCTAATACTAAAGCATGCAAATTGCTTCTTTGTTTATCAGGTATACTTTGATGTCTTGAATTGCATCAGGTAAAATAAAGATAAAGTAAAATTACTATTTCAGTTCCGAATGCATGACCATGGGATTCGAGAATATGGAATAAAGATGATTTTGTGAATTATTTTATATTGTGCAACAAGATTGCTAATGATTGACTCAATGACATGATGGTGTGCTACACCAGAGGGAGCTATTTAAATCACTTTCCGATGTTACCATTACCCGATGGTTTTAAGCCATGAAGACTTGGAAAATGAATTTGCCTCATAGGTGGGATTAGCACATTTCTCGTATGTTGCGTTCTATTTCTCTCTGATGTCAATATATTTCAATTTTATACGATACACTAATCTACGTATCTATATTTTGCAGAATTTTTTCTAGATGTCTGATTTGACTTTTGTTGGCGACTCATTGAAGTTTTCGTACTGTTGTACTGAGATATTTGTTATCGTATCTTGTTTTCATCTATGAATATTCAAATGTGTGCTCGATTTCAAAACTATTTTGATTGTCAATTGTCCTTGTGTCGTGTGTATACAAATTTATTCGTGCTTAATAGCTATACTTGGCCTCGTGTCGCGTCCAGGCTCTAACAAAATCCTTGCTCTGCCACTGGGCGATCGTGAGTGATGACCTTGGTTGTTCCCTAGAATGACCGTAGGAGATCGATGGCAGTGCCCACGGCGGCAAATGAACCAAAACCCAAACGACTCAACCAATACAAAATCAACACGACAATACATGACCTCAACTTGCCTTGTGATTCAGGCATTTGAAGAAATTGAGGTTGGGGCTATCTTGTGTGCCAGACGTGAACCTCGTCACCTCTCTAATCGCAGCACAGACATTATAGGATCAAACGAACCGATCGTTTCCCCTTCCTCTGACATGAAGACTTTGATATACAAGTTAGGGACATGC
Source organism: Bonia amplexicaulis (assembly GCA_036346245.1). NCBI lineage: Eukaryota > Viridiplantae > Streptophyta > Magnoliopsida > Poales > Poaceae > Bonia > Bonia amplexicaulis. The sequence goes on from CM070743.1 coordinate 21,994,941, forward strand.
TACACCGCTTAGGACTTGTGCAACTATACATACGTATATACATACATATATACATACATCGAATTGCTAACTAGTACTTGAGTGTTTTTATGGTTTGAGTACTCAAATTTCTTACCGTAGGATTTTGGCTTGAGATTCATGATCCACATACCTCTTTGGCTTCGGCGAGTTAGGGTTAGAGTTCGGGTTCGGGTGGGATTTGTCGGAGTCCTTGGATTTAGAGGGACGTCGGGGGAATGGTAGAACGACGGTGGGTGGAGGCACCGCCTTGGTTGCAAGCCGGAAGAGGGTGATGGGCAGTAGAAGTCGGCGGTGGGGGGGCGACAAGGACGAGTGGTTAGGAGACAATGGTGATAGCCGCAAGAGATGAGGAAGGAGGGCGGTGCGAGGGGATTTTGTTGGATAGGAGGAAGAAGAGCGGTACGGGAGGGAGGGAGGTGGGAGTGGTAGCAGTGCCGGAGGATCGCCGGCGGGCACCGCCGGCACCGAGGATGACAATGGCGCAGAGGCGAGGGTGTAGCGGTGGGAAGGGCCGATGGCTAGGGTTTGGAGAGGAGAGGGGAGGGGAAGAAGAGGAATATATATGATATAGGGGAGAGAAGAGATCCTTTAGATCTAGACACGACCATATATGTAATGTACCTCAACACAGTCAACAGATGCACTCCCACTATACGTCAACTCAATTATTCCCGAGTCCTAACATTGTCATTTACGTACATGTTTCTACGTCCAAAGAAGAGAGAGAGCAAGAGCAAGAGCAGCAACAACAATACTGTATGGCCCACTGTTGCAATCAACAAGTAATTCGTTGTACTATCGGCGTGATTTGTGATTGTGGTCATACCGCTCGATGAGTCGGACCGAGCCATACCGGTGATCGATCGGTAGGATGACAACAAAACTGATAAAATGTAAATTTTGCAAAATTGAAACACCCACTTTACAAGTTTTGAAATGATTCATCGTACCACTATTTTGGACCTTGTCACATGGTCCTTCACGTGCAGTTCCTATGGATTTGCCAGCTTGTTGTTTAGTGCTTGGCATGCACAAGGTTGTTTTCTGTTCATCGACAGGAAGGCAAAATAAAGGACGATGACTACTACTACTATAGTAGTGCTTGCCATCACCTCCGGTACACGTGTCAGTTGGTCAGTGGGCATTGGTGTTGTCACTTGTCAGGACAGCATTAAAGGGGGTATTCTTTTGGGCTACCACTAATGGCTTTGGCTGTGGCTAATGGCTTTTGTTTGTGCTTTTTGACATGATAGCAGATGGCTATAGAATTAAGGATAAACGATTAGAGGGGGGGTGATGGGAGGTTTTTAAAATATTTTGGTGAAGTAATAATTTTTCCATGTATGAGCTTATTCAAAAACATTTTGCATAATTAAAGCCTAAATCTTCTAGGTTTCACTAAGCCACCGCAAGCAATATCAAAACTAGATATACTTCTAGCCACACAATTCAATTCAATATAAGTTTTAGAAATGTAAATGCGAAAAGTAAAGACAAGAGAAATGACCACAATGGAGATATGTGATATATTTTCCCATGGTATCAAAGACTTACTGGTCTTCATTAGTCCACGAATTCAGTCTAAAGACCTCAATTCTACTAAGGTTGCTCTTACTCTACTCCAGAGATGGTGAGCACCACACCACTCACAAACGGTGCCAGGTCTCTTCACAATCTTCTTTGACGAAATCGCCGCATAAATTTCCTCCAAACCGCCTAGGTTCCGGCAAACACCAAGAGTAATAAGTCACAATGCTTTCTTGAAGATTTCTCAAGTGCCATAAGGATTAAGAAATAATACAATGGACTTGAACGCTCTCAATAACCATAAAATATGCAAAATGGAGTAAATGTGTTGAAGAGAGTCTAGAAAAGCTCAAGAGCATTGAATAAATTTCCATGTCTCCAAGAGATCTCAGTTGCTATTGGTGGGGGAGTATTTATAGCCTCCACCCACTAGAATGACTGTTGGGGTCGAATTTCCCAAAAGCCAGCAAATGCGATGCTACCATACCCACTGTTCAACAACTATTTAAGATTCATTAAATGCACATACACTAGTTGTTACATTAAATATCGGTAGTACCACCTTCACAGGGTCTGATAGTACCGATCATGTGGTAGTACCACACCCAAGCGCAGTAGTACTGATTTATATAGGAGAGAAAATGCTCTAAAACACCTCTCTAGAAATAGCTATCGCCAATTAAATTTCAGTACTACTGATTTTTAGTAGTATCGACAATCATGTGGTGATACCGTTCTGCGGTACTACTGTACAACACATGTGGTATTACCGATTCAAGAAATGCTAAAAGAATATCTCTCTAGAAATAAGCTACTAGTATATAACAGCCGGTAGTATTGGTGCATCGGTACTACCGTTCAAGACTTGTAGTCATATCAGTTTTTCAAGAAAAACCAGAGAGAGTTCCAAATGAAATTCAATGCATGCACGAATTCTTAATTAATCAAAGTGGCACAAGTTAAGCTTCAAGTTATTAGCCATGACCCTTTTTATAGTATGGTACTATTTTACAAATCTGATCTTTTCATCCAAACACCGAGACCGGTAAAAAGCTATAAAAATATCTTTAGACTATAATTTACCTTTGCCTTGAACTCTATCTTGATCCACGTCACTCTTTGATCGCTTTTGCATGCCTTTTCTATGATGTCATCAAACTCCAAGACTAAATCTTTTAATCATCTCAATAAACAAGTTAGTCCTTTAATCATTATCATCATTAATTACCAAAATCTTTTTTAAGAGTCTAGATGCTTTCAATCTTTCCCTTTTTAGTAATTGATGACAACCTAGGCAATATGAATGAATTAAAAATTTGAATATACATCAAGTTCAAGAACAAGTTGTGTATTCTTGTTTTGACTTTTGTGTAACACCCCAGCCTAACATAGGCCTGAAATGCTACTAACTATCCACAATAAAACAACAACTAATATAGGTTACCTAAAAATTTCGGCATAACCTCCTTTGTTTATTAACCAGATGGCAGTTTAAATAAGCATGAATAGCACAAGTTCTAAATAATGAACGGAAAGATAATATCCAATGATACTAAGTCTTTATTACATTTAATCTGATGGAAAATAAACTGAACCAATTAAGCTAACAAGCCAACAAGATTATCATGACTGTTTTATTTCTTATTGAAGGAATAGTGCACGTGCAACGAAGCTAATCCCTTTTTGATCCCATAGATGTCATTCTCACATTGGTACCTAAAACAAATAAACAAACAGCAAGAGTGAGTCCAACGACTCAGCAAGTATAACTGTATCAAATGCAAGCATGAACATTAACCCTCAAGTTAAACATATTACATATGAATTTCATGCTATGCATTATGATCAAAACTCCTCTTTCTCATCTCTTTCGCATTTTACCGGTAACGCGGTGTGCATCCGTCAATGCACACCCATGCCTGCACCCTCGGTGCAGGGACCAATGCCCACACTCCGCAAGTGTGGGGACCTCGATGCTTGATCACCACATGACCAAGACTTCAACAATTCTCAATATGATGCATATATGTGAATGTATCAACAAGATATCATGCATTCACCATACTACGCATCAACAAATCTCATAAATGCCATAATGTAAACAAAACATAAATAGCATTAACAACTCGAACATTACTCAAATTCATAAGTAAAGCATTCATAACTCAAACACCACTCGTATCATCACTCAATCACACAGATTAATCATAGCAAGGTTATACTTGCCTCAACCGCGAGAAAATGAAGAACGCGTAGAAGGCACAACCCCCGAAATCCGTTCTCCTCCTGAATATTTAATTAATAATTACTAACATGACAGTAACGGGTTTCTAGGTATAAAATAACAGCAACCCCAATTAACCCAACAATTTATCTCAATTAAATCCCCAACTCCCCTCGGCCAAATCTGCCCAACCACAGACAGCCGACTTCCAAAAATCATAACTTTCAGTACGTAACTCCAATTAAGCGTTCTTGGACTCTCTGTAAAGATAATTAAATTATCTACAAAAACTTAGTTGGGGAGACTCTCTGATTCGGCCATTTACTAACCGATCCAAACCCTTTTTTAAAGCATCCAAATTCACGTTGGACTCTCTGGACAGCGCACTAAAACAGGCATAACTTTCGCCCAGAAACTCGAAATCCGGACTTTTTGACCTTTATGGAAAGCTAAGAAAATTATCTAAAACTTTCCTAACATGAAGAATTTCTGATTCGCAACTATTTCCGTCGCACAAACCGATCTACTAAACTCTGTCCAGAACTACTCTGATCTGCAGAACAGCAGCACTAGAAAATTCATAACTTTTGCTACACAACTCAGAATAACACGTTCTAGCACTCCCTGGAAAGATAATCAAATCCTCTACAATTTTCTAGAAGAGGTCCAGACCTGAATCCTGACGGATCTAACCCAGAACAGCCGATTAACCCAAACTGTCACGGCGGTCCAGAAAACAGACGAAATCAACTTGATTAAAACTCATCTAGAGGACCAACGGAGTTACCCTTGACGACACGAGGACGAACACGTCGACAAACACGACGACGAACACGCTCGCGATCTCCTCCTCTCCTTCCTCCGGATCCACGCGGTATAGCGGCGAACGTCGACGGCGGCGCCCGGGAACAAGACGATGACGACGAAGGCGGCGACGAAGACGAAGGCACCATGGCGCAGCGAGGCGACGACACGGCACGGAGAAGACGGGCGGCAGCAGGGCGACGGCGGCGGGGACGACGGCGGCGGCATGCAGGTGGCGGCGGCAAGGCGGCGGCGCGGCAAGAAGGCGCAGGAGGCGGCGGCTGCGGGCAGGGGCGCAGGGGTGAGGCGCAGGGTGGGGGCTGCTGGGGTTTTAAGTGGTGGCCTCCTCCCTCTTGGGCCTAGAAAATCCCACAGGCCAAGCCCAAGCCCAGGTTGTCTTAACTTTCCAGAAAACCCCCCCAAAACTCTTTTAATAAATCTTTTCACTTAAGTCCCTCTCTATTAACTAAGCAATTAATAAAACATTTTCGGGTATTACATTCTACCCTCCTTAAGCAGAATTCGACCCAATTCTATCTCGCAACCACAACAGAAACAAAACAACCAACTAGAAAAACACGCTTTTGACGTGAACAACGCCGGGTGCAGCTCGCGCATGCGAGACTCCAACTCCCAAGTTGCCTCCCTCTCGATCTGATGCGACCAAAGCACTTTGACATACAAAGAAAGTCTTATTTCTCAACACTTTTTCGACCTTTCCGTAATCCGACGGCTTGGACTCAAAGGATAGATCTTGCTCAATAATCAAAGGTTCTAGCTCGATGTGAACTTCTGGGTCTCGCAAGTACTTCCTCAACATGGACACGTGAAACACGTTATGCACTCGCGCATAGCCTCGTGAAGATCCAAGCGGTAAGCCAATTTCCCAATCCGCTAATATGGTGAAAGGTCCAACGTACCTAGGGCTAAGCTTCCCTTTGGTACCGAACCTCACCACACCCTTGGTAGGAGATACTCTCAAGAGCACCTGATCTCCCACCGCAAACTCCAAGTCCCTCCTTCTCACATCAGCATAACTCTTCGCTCACTCAGGCACCAACAAATTGTCTTACCAAAGCCACTCTCTCAACGGTCTTCTGGACTGTGAGACCATGTGGAGGTCACCCCATGGTTGTGATGAGTAATTAACTCTTGATCTAGAAAGATTGAGTTTGGTTTTTGAGGTTTGAGCTGACTCTGCAAAGTCGTAAGCCTTAACAATTGTCGCCAGGCCGCTTACGACACGTTGTCCTTAGTTGAAACCGAGTGAGGCATTGAGCGAGTGGTCGGAAGGCTATACGACCACGCTGTGGAGATCTACGATCACGCCAGGCCTTCTCGACAAGTTTAGCCGTGGTCGAAAGTCTCTCGGGTGGAGTACGACCACGTTGCGGAGCCCTCGGAATATTTGGCCATGATCGAAGGTCACCCCGGCCATTTACGACCACGTTTGGTCGTGGTCGAAACCCTTTCGAGTGTTGTACGACCACGTTGGTCGTGATCGGAAGGGTATACGACCACGTTGAGCGAAATCAAGAACCAGTCGAGTAGCGTACGACCACGTTGTGGAGTCTACGACTACGTTGGCCGTGGTCGGAGGCCACCAGGGCCAGTTACGACCACGTTGCAGCATCCTCGGTGAATTTGGACGTGATCGGAAGTCGGTCGGACTGCGTGAGGACCACGCGGTATCTTACTCGGTGAAAATAACCGTGGTCGGAGGTCTCTAGGGCATCTACGACCACGTTGTGAAGTTTCGACCGCGTTGGTCGTGATCGGTAGTCGGCGCCAGGGTTTACGACCACGTTGAGCGCTTGGGAGCGTCGACCACGTTGGGCGCCTGGCGTTTCGACCACGTTGTGGCGCGTGGGTCTTCGACCACGTTGGGAGATCGGGCGTTCGATCACGTTGGGCTCTCGCTGTTTCGACCACGTTAGCGGATGACTGACCGTGGTCGATGGAGCTCATTAAAACCGGTCGTATGAGCCCATGTGATGTCCGATTATGTTGGGGTTTGGTCGTATGGGTTCCTGCGGTTGTCATGGACCTTGTGGACTTATTGGTTCATCATTTTGACAGGTCTTGTTGCAATCTATCTTCATTGGGCTCGAGTGTCTCGGTTGGTGTAACGAGTGCTCGTATGAGGTCTAGACTTTGTGCGATAAAGTCATAGCGGCTAGTGATGGTCGTAGCTTGTGTCTGCATGGTCGTAACGAGCTTTGAGATGATCGTGACTGACATCTTTGTGTGGTCGAAGGTTGTTGAGAAGTCTTCTAGGACTTCGACCACTTCATGAATTGAGTGCTCGGGTGGTCGTAGGGGGTTTACGACCAGGTGTTGTGCTGTGATACTTGTGCCGAATGATGGTCTGTGTGCATTGTGCGGTGCTATGTGACGGTTTGCTTGTCTATGTGGCTGCAGGACTTCGGAGCTATTTCATGGTGAGGCGTGGGAGGACCGGGACTAGGCACAGGAGGTGTTGAGGTCCAGACGGTCGGAGACGCCGAAGATGATCGATCGGTCGGTGAGGTGGTTGCGGCCGGGTGACGAGGAACCGGGCTGAGAGCTAGAAGGTGGACACGACGGCAGCGGTGAGGTGGATCGGGACTAGGCTCGTGGAGGAGTCGGAGGTCAGACGGTCGATGATCTGGGGTGCGGTCGTGTGCGGCAAACGGATCGAGACTAGACTACGAGGAGTCGAGGGACCGATGATCTTGGAGACAAGTCTTGGTGAGGCTTGGAATGGTCGGGACTAGACATGGGAGATGTTGAGGTCCAGAACGACTGGGTGAAGCCAAAGAAGACTGGAGCTCAAGGTGGTCGATGAGGAACCGGGCGATGCGGCCGGTCGGAGATAGGTGCAGTGAGGCTAGGATGGTCGGGACGAGACACGGTGGTGTTGGGGTCCGAGCGACCGGGAAGCCGAAGGAGACCTAGTCTTGCGAGGTGGTTGCAAGCATGGACAGGAAGGCAGTGTGAGGGCATTTTGGAGAAATGCCAAAGCTGCAAGGGAAGCTGTCCCTCTGGTAAAGCACCTGAGAAAAGAAGTGGATTCAGTTGGCGCTAACGGGCAAAGTGCGGTCTGTTGGGATAGCGAGCAAAGCATTTGAGTTAGCGGGTAAAGTGAGTGATAAAACCCGGTGTTAGGTGGGGTTTACGGGTTATCCCCAGTGTGGACTAATGGATGGATCCATTAGGGTTAGTCTCGGGTGTGAGGCTATAAAAGGGAGAGGGGAGGCAAGTGTTGGACTGGAGTTGGTCGGCTAGGCCTTGGAGGCAGCCGCCTCTCCCTCCCTTGGGAGTGTATCTGTGTGTGTGTAGCTCTAGGGCTAGAGCTTGTCCTCCCAGGGGGAGTGGTTGCAAAAACCTCCCGTGTTATGATTTGAGAGGACTCATCTCTCTGTACTTGTTAGAGTTTATCTATGAGATGGGTCTGTGTTTGTGATCTGGGTTGAGAGGCTGTTCTTGAGATGTTTTCATTGATTTATTTGCCATCTCTTCATTTTAGTTCTTACGTATTTCCTTTGAGAGTTGGCTTATATTTGATTTGCTCGAGCAGAGAATCGGCTCAAGGCAATTTGGCGATTCATTCCGAGAGCAAAAGTTGATTTGGAAAAATTCTGTGTCTTTCGATTCTGCCTTGTGAGTCTCTGTTCTATGTTTATTGCTTCAATCTCCTTGGCCGGAACAAAGACTTTTAGTTTTCCTGGTAAATTCACTTCTAGAGATCATATTCGTGCTAAGTTTGAAGTTTCATGTGCTCTGGATCTCTATATCGAAAGTTCTTCAAAAAATCGTTCTGGCGGTCGTCCGCCTCGAAGATGCTCTGTTTTCAGTTTTGCCGTATTTAGACTTTGCGTCTTCTTTAGCTTCGACCGCCTTGAGGAGACGATTCGAAAGGAAGTCTGACTTGAGAATACAAGTTTCAGTTTGTTTATCTCAAGTTTCTCAACTGGTCTGAACACTTCCTTAGTGGGCGAAATCTGTTTCGCTGTTCGCTGCTCCGTGGTCGTCACTCCGACAAAAGTAGTACTTATTGTTTGCTCGTCATTTTCCGATCGAGTATCGAGCATGTTCTATTTGCATCCGAGCACTGCTTCTGCCGACTGGTCCAATCACGACGTTCGACTTCGCTGTCGCTGTCGGTTGGTTCGACCAGTCAAGACATAGATCATCTGCTTTCTTTTGCGCTGGTTTCCGAGTGCTTGATGGTCGTAGATCTCGTAGTCGTGTGCCCCCACGGTCTCATGAGGTGTCTGCGACCGCAGTCGGCTATAGGTGCGAGTCGGTCTTCGACCACATTGATCATACGACTATGTCATTGGCTTACGACCACGACAGTTCCGACCGGACTCATCTTTCGATCGCTGCCGCTTCACTGTTGGTCATACTTTGTCGGTCGTCGCGGTCATCCTTTGTCGGACGGGTCGACAAGCGCAGTCTCGGTATTTACTGTTGGCTGTTTTCGGTTCTCGAGTGATTCTGTTTTTCGGATGAGTTGTTCGACCGGTGCAAATATCATTCGGATATAGATCACAGCGGTTGTTCGTTTCTCTCCTGGATTTCGACCACAGTCTTTTGACCCTTTTCCTCTCGGTCTTAAACTAGAGATTTCTCTGTTCTCTCTGAGTTTTTCAGTGAACAACCAATCTTCTTCTTCATAGCTCTTTAGCTACTGGAGAAAGATAGGGTTGAACTTTATGAGAGGATTTTTTAAGGCACCATTCACCCCCCCCTCTGTTGCCATTTCGATCCTACAATTGGTATTAGAGCAAGGTTGGCTCTGTATTTGATCTTAACCGATCTGGAGCTTGGCAACTAGTAGGGAATCTTGTAAACTTTCCTTTGAATCTTATTAGGGTGTTTTTGCCAATGATGTCCTTTGCGACAAGAGGCTGTTTTCGGTTAGAGGGTGATGTTATTTACAAGAACACGTGGTCGTAAAAAGTTTCCGTTTAGTCACCGTCGAGGACGGCACCGAGAGTAGTATTCGCCGACCTTGTGCTTTCCCTTGACGCACGGCTCTCGGTACATTGGTCTGCATCTTGATATACCCCGCTTCCCAACCAGACGGACGAGCGAAAGCAGAGGACAATCTTTAAACTCGTGCATTCTCATCTCTGGCCTATATTGTCTTACCTTCTGAGATGGTGAAAAATACTTTGAGGAGAGTAGTGCGATGATACGAGCACTTCATCTTGAGTCCTTGTCACCTCTTTCATTTAAGAGGTGGATCTTTCCTTGAGCATAGTTCTATTGTTGATTGCACTTGTGCCTTTTTGATTAGTTGCTTCTGTTCTTGGCTAGTGCATTTCTTGTTGGCTCTTCTCGGTTGGTCCAAGGACTTCTCTTCGAGCAAGAATGGTGCTTTGTCTTTTGGATCTTGTCTCGATTGTAGACGCTTGCACCATTGCTCATTTTGTGAGAAGGATGGACATCATCGACATCGTGGACTTGTTTCTTTTGTTGATCTTTGTCTACGTGTTGTCACGAGGAAGGATTTCGCCGTTTCTCAAATGGTGGACCTCGTTCACCTAAACGAGGTGTGCACATACGGCGAGGAGAAGTTATGAGTTACTTTGATGCTTTGGTTGGTTCCTTTCTTGGTGCTTTCAAGAAAGGTATTCACCTTTTCAGATTGTGGGACTCGTTTCACTTGTCGAGTTGTCCATTTGCGGCGTGCCTCGTGGATTGATCTTCTTGCTTGAACCATCCATTGCATCTTGTTTTCTTGCATACTTCTTTTGTGAGTGTGTCAAGTCTTGGGTTCCCAAGCACTTGTCATTTGTAGGTATCCGCACGGTTGGAGAACATGTGAATGATTGGGTTCTAGTCTTTTCTTTGATCATGTGACTAGAACATTTGTTGGTTCTCCACTTCATGGCCTCCAAGAGGCATGTACCGTCACGCTTGGCGTCTCCACCTACTTTGTGAGCTACTCTATACCTTCATGCCCTTATACTCATGTTTGACCATATTGGCATGTTGTTCTTGTTCATGTGCTCACTTGTACCATCTTGGCATGTTTTCTCTCAATGCTTTCATGTCATGCCTTTATGTGTATGTTGCTAAGTATCCATGTACCTTGTTGTATTTGTTACATGCTTAAGCTTTGACTTGACTTCATGAGCTAAGTAGAATGTGTGCATTAGAAGTCAAGTATCATCATGACCTTGTGCTCTGTAGTATCTATCATGGTTCACATCTTGCTCCTTATGTTCATTCATCATTATTTATACATGTTAGCATACTTTTCATGATGTTGATTTGCCATGTTGTATGTCTACATGATGTATGCATATGTATGGACAGTATGAGCTTGAGTATATCTTGGATAGTTTCTTTGTGTCATGATGGTGCGTTTATTCATGCCTTTGTATCTTTTCTAGTATACATGCTTTTATCCATGCTAGCATATGCTTCTGTGACTGTTCCTGTCATCTGCTATGTGTATGGTTGTGATTCATTGTAATACATGTATATCTTGATCTTATTCATTTAAGTTTTGGCATGAAATAAACTGTACAACATCTTTGTAGCATTAGTCTGTGCTTATACTTAGATATCATGAGATTTGTGGTTAGGTCACAAGCTTCTTCTAGTATTTGGTGGCTCTAGGCTTGTTGCTCTAGATGCTTTTGTTGAGGGCTAGATTGAGCTTGTGCGGTGCGTGTTCTCATGTGTTCTATGTCTTTAATACTAGTGATGCTCTTGTTGTTATCATTTGTCTCGAGATCGGTTCCATGTTGTATATCATTTACCCAGTACTAGGACACCAGTTGTTCCCGTATGATTAAACTGCAGGATGTGTGTAAGAGGGAGACTGGTACAGCTCTACGACCGTTCCTTGGTCATTACGACCACGTCGTGGCAACCACGACCACGTCTGGACTTTCGGCTACGACCACAATCCAGACTCAGCGTTAGCCACGACTCGGACAATTCACAAGATTCGACTACAACCATGGTCCAGACCGTTACGCGTCTTCGATCACTTCATCACGGTCTGGACTCGGATACAACCGCGAACTCGGACTCATCTTTGAACACGAGAAGGACGCGACTACGGCAACATCCTGACTTGACTACGACCACGTTCTGGACGTGGAACTCGGCTACGACTACGGCTTAAACAACCGAGCAACTGCTACAAAGGTTGGTTCTCCCTTATGATTTTCAGTGCTCTGCTTCCCGCCACTTGGCTTTGCATAGTATATGTCTTCTAGTGGTAGGAAGGGTCTTTTTGGGCAGTAGGAGCCAACTCTAGGTGATGTTGTCTCATTCACACCTCTCATCCAAATGGTTCTCTAGGATTATTTACTACCTAGTTTGGGCCTTGGTTCTCTAGGATTCTCTTCTACCTAGGTTGAACTTTTTCTTGGCCACTAGAGTCTTTTGCATTGACATAGTGTGCTTTTTGTCCCGTGGTATGAGGTTATAGACTAGAGACCATGAGGATAGGATGTGTTTGGGATCACCTCTTTGAGCTAGAACCTTCTCTTTCTGGATTTTGTGCCAAATCTCTTGGTTCTTCTCTTTTTGCCTTCTCTAGGGGGAGTTGGATCCTTTCTGTCTATTCGGGCTATG